>OZ024741.1:406798511-406818511 GCA_964016885.1 Eledone cirrhosa | reverse complement strand
CTCGAGCACGGCCACTACATCACATCCATGCAGGAGAACTCCCACCGATGCGCCGAACGAGTGCGACCCCCCAGTCCAGCCAACGACCTGAAAACTCAGGTACAAACACTACACTTGTGACAATTATTGTCACAGAGCTGCTGGGCCCATGGTACCATGTGACGACAAGTGCAGAGAGATCTCCAGATATAAAGAAATGCCCGTGCCGTGAAGCTTTTATAGTGAGCAAAGGCACTGCACAAAGCCAGTCCCACTCTCTTAACCAAGATGATATTTACCAAAAAGAAGAACAAGTCAACATCATTGGATACCATCAGAGTTGCAGGTGTTATATCAGAGTTTTCCTTCTCCTAGAATTCTGCCTTGACAAAGGCTAAGGGGTCATCTCTCCCGGTGATTTTGGATGGCCATTGACTCTTAAGAGCTCCTTTGCCCTTTGACAGGTTTTGTTTTTAGTCCTGCAGGATGTCCAAAGCCACCCTCCTCACCAAGAAACCTTGGTGGGGTTGCCAGTTTAGTCGCCAACGACCCGACCATGTGACAGGTTGTACTGGGATACATGTTACCAGTAGCACCAACTGGTGACCTGACATACATATATGTGTATATGTATCCATATGTGTGTGTGCATGCATGTGTGTAAGTGTAACTGTGTGTGCATATATGTATGTGTATGTGTTTATGTGTATATATATATATATATATATATATATATATATATGTATATATGTATGTGTATATATATATATATATATATACATACATATATACATACATATATATATATATATATACACATAAACACATACACATACATATATGCACACACAGTTACACTTACACACATGCATGCACACACACATATGGATACATATACACACACATATACATATATAGATGTATAGATATATAGGCATACATACATACATACATACATGCATACATGTACACACACGCACACACACATGCACATGAATACATATATACACACTCATACATAAACATATACACAACACACCACACACTCATGCATCCATTTAAAATAAAATTTCATTCTGATGAGCGAAGTCAGACGTCTGTGTCAAGCTCGTCTGTCTTCGTGAAACCTTTGGTAAATGAATTAATTATCTTATGTTGTTTATTGTTTATTACATAACTAAAAAGCTCTGTAGCCTACATAGAGCACTCTCTTTTCCTTTACCTTTCCTACGGAAACACTATATATATATATATATATATTCATGCCCAATACACCCCCCCCCCCCCACACGAATCCTGATTGCTCGCGCGCTCACGTACATACGCGCATGAATACCGGTGAATACACATCCGCATTGCCGCCCCACCAATTACACCACAATATACACCCACATACAAAACAATAGAGCCAATGCCTATATATACCTTCTCGGTCCACAACAAGAATATATCTTTTGTTGCATCACCAGTCTGAGGAGCAGATCGATACTGGAGTCAGGTTCATAACTCCTATGGGTCACCTCTGCTAAACGCCCGCAACAGGTCGATACGCAATAAATATTTTTCATATGTAAACGAAACTTCCTCGGCTGGTTGTTTATATATTGTCAAAGCTCTTTCGTCACACATTCTGTGGCCTCCTCAATGACTGGGTTTTTATTTTGTGTCTCTCCTTTGTTCTGTCCTATACCATCTTGTTTTTGTGTGTTGTGTCACACAAAAACAAATGCCTGATCTACTGATATGCAAATCTGGCTGATCAGTGTGCCTGCTAATATGCAGATCTGACTGATCAGCCAGTTTGCTATGCAAATCAGGCCGATCAGTCACTGTATATTCCAGAAAATATATATACTTTACTAATTCTGACAGTTGGCAGGTAAACAGTGTACGGTACTGATGAAAGGTAATCACTCAGAAACATTAGTCTCAGCCGTTCTGTTTATGTCGACACAAGAGCAAGAATGACGAGTCATTCTACTGACATGGCTTAAAGAGACTGTTTGCATAATTGCAAACGAATCGAATGTTATTATTCAGTGGATTGGCAGTATGGGTAGAGGGTCGGACGCCATGCTTTGACGCATAGAGTTACGGCCCTTGCCATTCTGAGTTCAAATCCCGCCGAGGTTAACTTTGCCTTTCATCCTTACGGGGTCGATAAAATAAGTACCAGTAATGCACTGGGTAATTGCTGACCTTGTGCCAAAAGTAGAAATAATTATTAATATTCGAAAAACTCAGATTTACATTTCTTGTATTCAATCATGTAGAGCGATAAACTATTTGCCTGGGAAGAGTTTGAAGTTTGTTTCAAGTTTTGTTCAATGGCGAAAAGACATGCTTCACATTCTATATCCACTGTTTTGTATAGAACCTTACTTAACTTTTCTAATACACACACACACACACACACACACACACACACACACACACACACACACATATATATATATATATATATATATATATATATATATATATATATATATATATATATATATATATATATATATATATATAATTAGAAATGTAAGCTATCGCCGTATTTTGACTAAAGAAATTCAAGAAATTATTTAGCCTGATAGTGGGGTTAAGAACCCTCGGAGAAATAGAAAAGATGAGTATTGACGTACATTCGAAAATATCCTTACATATATATATATATATTTAAAAGTTAAACAAGGTTCAATGAATACATCAAAGAATGAGTTTTACAATAGATTGGAAGCACTCAATAGGAAAGGTTTTCCAGAGTTATTAATATTCAAAATATTAACAAAATATTAGGGTATAAATATTGAGTTTTGTCATAAGTTAATCACTACCATGACTGAATCTGAACCATCTACTATGTCAGGGTATGTCATGTATCATTTTATTTTATCTGATGAGGACGTACTGTTGAACTTAACTCAGTACCTCTGAAATATGTATAATAAAATATAATTGATCACAAGAATATCTATTTTGTTAATATTTTGAATTAATATATATATATATATATATATAGTAGAATAATCGAGTATCGAAAAATCGGCGCACGAGTTCACGATAAACAAAATTCGAGATGAGCGGCAGAGGGCTCTATAATTCAAATAAATTAGAGCTATAACTATCGTTAAAATACCGTCACACGTAGAATATGTCTACAATCAACCAAATAACCGAAAAGTTCGATATGGAAGATTCGGGACACTCAGATAAATTATCAATAAATCAATAAATGAAATGAATGTAAAATGCATACCCGGACCCACTAGAGAGATGGAATATCTAGCTTCTTGGGTTTCTGTAAATCCTTAAACCGTCATCTATCAGCTCATATAAAAATATAAGACTTACAGACAATCGGGGGACTGGAGTTACTTCATCAACGAGCTTCGTCCGAATGGATGAAAAGACAAGACCCAGGCTAAAAATACGCACATGGATTTCAGCAAGGGAGATAACCTTTATATCCGCAAAATATTCGGAAAAATGTGGCAAAAACACATATCGAATAAGAGTGCTCAATAGACATGTTAAAATAAACAGGGGCTATTCATCATTTAATAGAATCGACAAAAAATGAACAATAAAATTAACTGGTCAATAGCTAAGTCTAGAGCTAAATATAGTAGAATAATCGAGTATCGAAAAATCGGCGCACGAGTTCACGATAAACAAAATTCGAGATGAGCGGCAGAGAGCTCTATAATTCAAATAAATTAGAGCTATAACTACCGTTAAAATACCGTCACACGTAGAATATGTCTACAATCAACCAAATAACCGAAAAGTTCGATATGGAAGATTCGGGACACTCAGATAAATTATCAATAAATCAATAAATGAAATGAATGTAAAATGCATACCCGGACCCACTAGAGAGATGGAATATCTAGCTTCTTGGGTTTCTGTAAATCCTTAAACCGTCATCTATCAGCTCATATAAAAATATAAGACTTACAGACAATCGGGGGACTGGAGTTACTTCATCAACGAGCTTCGTCCGAATGGATGAAAAGACAAGACCCAGGCTAAAAATACGCACATGGATTTCAGCAAGGGAGATAACCTTTATATCCGCAAAAATATTCGGAAAAATGTGGCAAAAACACATATCGAATAAGAGTGCTCAATAGACATGTTAAAATAAACAGGGGCTATTCATCATTTAATAGAATCGACAAAAAATGAACAATAAAATTAACTGGTCAATAGCTAAGTCTAGAGCTAAATATAGTAGAATAATCGAGTATCGAAAAATCGGCGCACGAGTTCACGATAAACAAAATTCGAGATGAGCGGCAGAGGGCTCTATAATTCAAATAAATTAGAGCTATAACTACCGTTAAAATACCGTCACACGTAGAATATGTCTACAATCAACCAAATAACCGAAAAGTTCGATATGGAAGATTCGGGACACTCAGATAAATTATCAATAAATCAATAAATGAAATGAATGTAAAATGCATACCCGGACCCACTAGAGAGATGGAATATCTAGCTTCTTGGGTTTCTGTAAATCCTTAAACCGTCATCTATCAGCTCATATAAAAATATAAGACTTACAGACAATCGGGGGACTGGAGTTACTTCATCAACGAGCTTCGTCCGAATGGATGAAAAGACAAGACCCAGGCTAAAAATACGCACATGGATTTCAGCAAGGGAGATAACCTTTATATCCGCAAAAATATTCGGAAAAATGTGGCAAAAACACATATCGAATAAGAGTGCTCAATAGACATGTTAAAATAAACAGGGGCTATTCATCATTTAATAGAATCGACAAAAAATGAACAATAAAATTAACTGGTCAATAGCTAAGTCTAGAGCTAAATATAGTAGAATAATCGAGTATCGAAAAATCGGCGCACGAGTTCACGATAAACAAAATTCGAGATGAGCGGCAGAGGGCTCTATAATTCAAATAAATTAGAGCTATAACTATCGTTAAAATACCGTCACACGTAGAATATGTCTATATACACAAATGGTGTTCTCTCAATAGAGATAAGGAGAGCCATAGAAGAGACATTAAGCTCTTATGTTAGAGATAATCGAAATGTTGTTCTCTCTATAGACACGAAGACTGACATTTGAAGTTATTTAACGATGTTCAACCTATGATTTGTGAAAATGTAAAAATAAATTCTCCTTCGAATGGTTGAAGTGAACAATTCATTTTATTCTAGAGGTAACAGGCGAATCTCGCGAGGGCACTTGGCTGTTCCAGCGCCTCAGCCTAGCCATCACCCGAGGTAACACTGCCAGTGTGCTGGCTTGCCTAAAAAATCATTAGAGAGGTTGCCTAGTACTCTTCGTTGCTGTCTTTTGCTCTGGTGTTGGCTCCGTTGTTCACCCCTTCCTTTACATTTTCTTTAATATTGCAACATTAAAAGTATATTTATACAATTAAAAATTGTTATTTTATTCTAATTTTCTGCCAGAACCTGACAAAAACCAGTCACTCATAATAAAAAAAACCTTTTCTATAGATATATTATGTTTGTTATGGTTCCGTAACTCCAGATAGATTCGTAGGGGCGCCGTCTTGACATACAATGTTTCTAGGGCATCTTAAACCTGGCGGTACCCATCCCTCACCAGGCCCAAATACAGCAGATTTCTTTCAGAGAAGGAAAGAAAGTGACAGAGAGGAGGTAAGAAAAGGATATAGAGGAAGCATCGACCCTAGTATTAGACTGGTACCTTTTTTTTAACGACCTCGAAAGGATGAAAGGCAAAGTTGATCTCGGCGGGATTTGAACTCAGAGAGAGTAGGGAGCCGGAACGAATAGCATAAAACACTCGATCCAACTTTGTAACGACTCTACATATTCGCTGCTATAGATATATACTGAACATAAACGAACCCATCAAATGTGTGGGTATTCGTGTGTATGTGTGTGTGAATGTACGTGAGTGTGTGTGTGAATGTACGTGAGTGTGTGTGTGTGTGTATGTACGTGAGTGTGTGTGTGCATATGTACCTGAGTGTGTGTGTGTATATGTACGTGAGCATGTGTATATGTACGTGAGTGTGTGTACGTGAGTGTGTGTGTGTGTGTATATGTACGTGAGTGTGTGTGTGTATATGTACGTGAGTGGGTGTGTGTGTATATGTACGTGAGTGTGTATATGTACGTGAGTGTGTGTGTATATGTACGTGAGTGTGTGTGTATATATACGTGAGTGTGTGTGTATGTACGTGAGTGTGTGTGCATATGTACGTGAGTGAGTATATGTACGTGAGTGTATATATGTACGTGAGTGTGTGTGTGTATATGTACGTTAGTGTGTGTGTGTATATGTACGTGAGCGTGTGTGTATATGTACGTGAGTGTGTGTGTATATGTATGTGAGTATGTGTGTGTGTATGTACGTGAGTGTGTGTGTGTATATGTACATGAGCGTGTGTGTGTGTGTATATGTACGTGAGCGTGTGTGTGTGTGCATATGTACGTGAGCGTGTGTGTGTGTATATGTACGTGTGTGTACGTGAGTGTGTGTGTGTGTGTACGTGAGTGTGTGTGTATGTACGTGAGTGTGTGTGTGTATATGAACGTGAGTGTGTGTGTGTGTGTACGTGAGTGTGTATATGTACGTGAGTGTATGTGTGTGTATATGTACGTGAGTGTGTATATGTACGTGAGTGTGTGTGTATATATGTACGTGAGCGTGTGTGTGTGTATGTACGTGAGTATGTGTGTGTGTGTATGTACGTGAGTGTATATGTGTATATGTACGTGTGTGTGTGCGTATGTACGTGAGTGTGTGTGTATATGTACGTGAGTGTGTGTGTATATGTACGTGAGTGTGTGTGTGTGTGTGTGTGTGTGTACGTGAGTGTGTGTGTGTATATGTACGTGAGCGTGTGTGTGTATGTACGTGAGTGTGTGTGTATATGTACGTGAGTGTGTGTGTGTATGTACGTGAGTGTGTGTGTGTATATGTATATGAGCGTGTGTGTATATGTACGTTAGTGTGTGTGTGTGTGTATATGTACATGAGCGTGTGTGTGTGTATATGTACGTGAGTGTGTGTGTGTGTGTGTGTGTGTATGTACGTGAGTGTGTGTGTGTATATGTACGTGTGTGTGTGTGTGTGTATGTACGTGAGCGTGTGTGTGTGTACATGTACGTGTGTGTACGTGAGTATGTGTGTGTGTATATGTACGTGAGTGTGTGTGTATATGTACGTGAGTGTGTGTGTGTATATGTACGTGAGTGTGTGTGTGTATATGTACGTGAGTGTATGTGTGTATATGTACGCGAGTGTGTGTGTGTGTATATGTACGTGGGTATGTGTGTATATGTACGTGAGTGTGTGTGTATATGTACGTGAGTGTGTGCGTGTGTGTGTATGTACGTGAGTGTGTGTGTGTGTATATGTACGTGAGTAAGTGTGTGTGTATATGTACGTGAGTTTGTGTGTGTATATGTACGTGAGTGTGTGTGTATATGTACGTGAGTGTGTGTATGTACGTGAGTGTGTGTGTGTGTATATGTACGTGAGTATATGTGTGTATATGTACGTGAGTGTGTGTATATGTACGTGAGTGTGTGTACGTGAGTGTGTGTGTGTGTACGTGAGTATGTGTACGTGAGTATGTGTACGTGAGTGTGTATGTGTGTGTATGTACGTGAGTGTGTGTACGCGAGTGTGTGTGTGTGTATATGTACGTGAGTGTGTGTATATGTACGTGAGTGTGAACGAGAACCTTGTATTTCACATGTCCCTGTATTTTGTGTATATAACTAAAAAAGCTTTTCAAAGAATTCACGTTCTTTAAAATCCCTCGGCCAATGACTTTCACTCATTCCCACCTTCCCCTACCACCAGAAAACTTAAATAAAACAGTCTTACAAGGACAGTCGGCTTTCCTGTTGATTTCCTTTGAATGGAACAGTTCTAGTACTGTAGAAGCCATTTCTATATTACACATTATGTTAATACTCTACTAAAGTATTGAGTACCTTACTAACTGTGGTTACCCTCCGATTGAACCCAGGACTCATATATCATATACATCCAACAGCATCAGAGACCTAGGAGTAATTGCTGATAACAACCTAAGCTGGGCCACACATATAAATAGCAAAGTTGACCCTCAGGATGTATTCCTGGATTCTCAGAAATTTCCAGTTAAAAGATATCCACACCATTATCATTGTCTTCTTTACTTTTGCCCGACCCCACCTTGAATACTGTTGTCCACTGTGGTCTCCCCACACGAAACAAAGTATGAAAGTTGAAGCACCTCAAAATGTCAATAACAAAATCAAGCTCGCATCTCAACAACATTACGGCACAATTATTTCACCTCAACTGGTCCCGCTCTTTTTAATATTACATCAAAACCCTTTGAAATAGAATGGACGAATCCCTTAAAAAATCCCGGATTTGTCTCCATAAACAATAATTCTTTAGTTGAGTGGGCCATGGTGTCCAATTCCAAGGTCGTGCTATTAATTTAGACATGGGTTGGGCCAATACTGGCCGAAACATATCAAAGTTATATATATATATATATATATATATATACATATATATATATATATATATATATATATATATATATATATATATATATATATATATATATATATATATATATATATCAGTAAATAAAGGATTATGAGTTCATGCAATTGACTTATGTTTCGTCACTATATATATATATATATGATGGACTCTCCCGTCGATATCCGACGTATGAATGTCCAACAAAAGTTCAGCTCTCTGGATGGTGGTGTCTCATGTGACATTTCAATCCCACCAGTGACCCTC
This sequence comes from Eledone cirrhosa, assembly GCA_964016885.1. Classification (NCBI taxonomy): domain Eukaryota; kingdom Metazoa; phylum Mollusca; class Cephalopoda; order Octopoda; family Eledonidae; genus Eledone; species Eledone cirrhosa. The sequence goes on along the minus strand of OZ024741.1, from coordinate 406,809,748 downwards.
AGACCAAGCCACAGGTCGCAAGAGCAAGAGTTTATGGAGAGTCTTGCAGGGATCAAGGCCCGTTGCTTCGTCCCTGTTCGGTCGAAAAGCAATTTCTCTACGCGACTGGATTCAAAGTTCTTGATCGCACTATGGCACCTTTCTCTCCAATCCTTTCTGTCAGCAGCAATTTGTTGGCAATCACGGAACGGGATTGCAGGAGCAGTGAGATTTGATTTCAACTTATCCTTATATCGTAGCCATGGTCTACCAACCTTCCTGTTGCCGCTGCTAAGCTGACCATACATGAGGACTTTTAGAATTCTGTCGTTACACGTGCGGATGACATGGCCAGCCCAACGAAGCTGAGATTTCACAAGGAAAGTTTCAATGGATCTCAAACATCCCTTGTGGAACATATCCAGCTGGATTATGTGTGACCAGTATGGTGTCCAGGATTCTGATCCTTAAAGTAAAGTGGTGAGAACAACTGCATTATACACTTGCACTTTCGTATTTAGTTTTACACCCTTTTCCTTCCAAAGACGATGATTGAGTTTACCAAACACAGAGGAAGCTTTGGGGATGCAGTTGGTGACCTCATCATTAAGAGAAGCACTGCGGTTCATCTTGCTTCCTAAGTATGTGAAATTATCATCATACTTGAGTTGTTTGTCCTCTATCATGATTCTGTTAGGTGGAATTCCATGAACCGGTGGTTTCTGCTTCAGACCTCTTATGGTTTTCAGAAGAGGTTGATGTACGACCTCAGTTTTCTTAATGCTGATAGTTAAGCCGAAGGCTTTGCATGCAGCAGAAAAACGATTGACCAAACCCTGAGCATCTTCGAATGAAGGTGCGACAAATGCAGCATCAAAGAGATCATGGATGTCAGTTCGGAGGAATGTTTTTGCTTTGAAACGCTGGTGGTTGAACAGACCTCCTGTTGTGCGGAATAGAAAGTCTATACCTTTATCTCACACACACACACACACACACACACACACACACACACACACACACACACACACACACACACACACACACACACACACACACACACACACACACATATATAATAATAATAATAATAATAATAATAATAATAATAATCATGGTTTCTTATATAGGCACAAAGCCAGCAATTTTGGAGGAGGGGAAAGTCGATTAAATCGACACCAATGCGTGACTGGTACTCTATTATATCGACCCCGTAAGGATGAAAAGCAAAGTTAACCTCGGCGGAGGACGATTTGTTATGTCTTCATTATGTTTATTGAGTAGTGACGCGCGTTTCGCTATTGATCAGCCCAAGGTTTGATCTGTATCGATCTAGCCCGATTCTGGAATCAAAAGCTCGTCAGACGTTTGCTGTGAAACGCGCGCCACTTCTCAATAAACCTAACAAAGACATAACAAATCTTCCTTTTATTATTATAATTACACCATGCTAGGGCCGTGGATTGGCAGTATCGGTAGAGGGTGGGACACCATGCTAGGGCGGTGGATTGGCAGTATCGGTAGAGGGTCGGACACCATGCTAGGGCGGTGGATTGGCAGTATCGGTAGAGGGTCGGACACCATGCTAGGGCGGTGGATTGGCAGTATCGGTAGAGGGTCGGACACCATGCTAGGGTGGTGGATTGTCAGTATCGGTAGAGGGTGGGACACCATGCTAGGGCGGTGGATTGGCAGTACCCGTAGAGGGTGGGACACCATGCTAGGGCGGTGGATTGGCAGTATAGGTAGAGGGTGGGACACCATGTTAGGGTGGTGGATTGGCAGTACCCGTAGAGGGTGGGACACCATGCTAGGGCGGTGGATTGTCAGTATCGGTAGAGGGTGGGACACCATGTTAGGGTGGTGGATTGGCAGTACCCGTAGAGGGTGGGACACCATGCTAGGGCGGTGGATTGGCAGTATAGGTAGAGGGTGGAACACCATGCTAGGGTGGTGGATTGGCAGTATCGGGGGAGGGTCGGACACCATGCTAGGGCGGTGGATTGGCAGTACCCGTAGAGGGTGGGACACCATGCTAGGGCGGTGGATTGGCAGTATCGGTAGAGGGTCGGACACCATGCTAGGGCGGTGGATTGGCAGTATCGGTAGAGGGTCGGACACCATGCTAGGGCGGTGGATTGGCAGTACCCGTAGAGGGTGGGACACCATGCTAGGGCGGTGGATTGGCTGTATCGGTAGAGGGTCGGACACCATGCTAGGGTGGTGGATTGTCAGTATCGGTAGAGGGTCGGACACCATGCTAGGGCGGTGGATTGGCAGTATCGGTAGAGGGTAGGACACCATGTTAGGGTGGTGGATTGGCAGTGTCGGTAGAGGGTCGGACACCATGTTAGGGTGGTGGATTGGCAGTATCGCTAGAGGGTAGGACACCATGTTAGGGTGGTGGATTGGCAGTGTCGGTAGAGGGTCGGACACCATGTTAGGGTGGTGGATTGGCAGTACCCGTAGAGGGTCGGATACCATGCTAGGGCGGTGGATTGGCAGTATCGGTAGAGGGTCGGACACCATGCTAGGGTGGTGGATTGGCAGTATCGGTAGAGGGTGGGACACCATGCTAGGGTGGTGGATTGGCAGTATCGGTAGAGGGTGGGACACCATGCTAGGGTGGTGGATTGGCAGTATCGGTAGAGGGTGGGACACCATGCTAGGGTGGTGGATTGGCAGTATCGGTAGAGGGTGGGACACCATGCAAGGGCGGTGGATTGGCAGTATCGGTAGAGGGTGGGACACCATGCTAGGGTGGTGGATTGGCAGTATCGGTAGAGGGTGGGACACCATGCTAGAGTGGTGGATTGGCAGTATCGGGGGAGAGTAGGACAACATGCTAGGGTGGTGGATTGGCAGTATCGGGGGAGGATCTGACACCATGCTAGGGTGGTGGATTGGCAGTATAGGTAGAGGGTGGGACACCATGTTAGGGTGGTGGATTGGCAGTACCCGTAGAGGGTGGGACACCATGCTAGGGCGGTGGATTGGCAGTATCGGTAGAGGGTCGGACACCATGCTAGGGTGGTGGATTGGCAGTATCGGTAGTGGGTGGGACACCATGCTAGGGTGGTGGATTGTCAGTATCGGTAGAGGGTGGGACACCATGCTAGGGTGGTGGATTGTCAGTATCGGTAGAGGGTGGGACACCATGCAAGGGCGGTGGATTGGCAGTATCGGTAGAGGGTGGGACACCATGCTAGGGTGGTGGATTGGCAGTATCGGGGGAGGATCTGACACCATGCTAGGGTGGTGCATTGGCAGTATCGGTAGAGGGTGGGACACCATGCTACGGTGGTGGATTGGCAGTATCGGTAGAGGGTGGGACACCATGCAAGGGCGGTGGATTGGCAGTATCGGTAGAGGGTGGGACACCATGCTAGGGCGGTGGATTGGCAGTATCGGTAGAGGGTGGGACACCATGCTAGGGTGGTGGATTGGCAGTATTGGTAGAGGGTGGGACACTATGCTAGGGTGGTGGATTGGCAGTATCGGGGGAGGATCTGACACCATGCTAGGGTGGTGGATTGGCAGTATCGGTAGAGGGTGGGACACCATGCTAGGGCGGTGGATTGGCAGTATCGGTAGAGGGTGGGACACCATGCTAGGGTGGTGGATTGGCAGTATCGGTAGAGGGTCGGACACCATGCTAGGGCGGTAGATTGGCAGTATCGGGGGAGGGTCGGACACCATGCTAGGGTGGTGGATTGGCAGTATCGGGGGAGGGTCGGACACCATGCTAGGGTGGTGGATTGGCAGTATCGGGGGAGGGTCGGACACCATGCTAGGGCGGTGGATTGGCAGTATCGGGGGAGGGTCGGACACCATGCTAGGGTGGTGGATTGGCAGTATCGGTAGAGGGTCGGACACCATGCTAGGGTGGTGGATTGGCAGTATCGGGGGAGGGTCTGACACCATGCTAGGGTGGTGGATTGGCAGTATCGGGGGAGGGTCGGACACCATGCTAGGGTGGTAGATTGGCAGTATCGGGGGAGGGTCTGACACCATGCTAGGGTGGTAGATTGGCAGTATCGGGGGAGGGTCTGACACCATGCTAGGGTGGTGGATTGGCAGTATCGGGGGAGGGTCTGACACCATGCTAGGGTGGTAGATTGGCAGTATCGGGGGAGGGTCTGACACCATGCTAGGGTGGTAGATTGGCAGTATCGGGGGAGGGTCTGACACCATGCTAGGGTGGTGGATTGGCAGTATCGGGGGAGGGTCGGACACCATGCTAGGGTGGTGGATTGGCAGTATCTGGGGAGGGTCGGACACCATGCTAGGGTGGTGGATTGGCAGTATCGGGGGAGGGTCGGACACCATGCTAGGGTTGTGGATTGGCAGTATCGGGGGAGGGTCGGACACCATGCTAGGGTGGTGGATTGGCAGTATCGGGGGAGGGTCAGACACCATGCTAGGGTGGTGGATTGGCAGTATCGGTAGAGGGTCGGACACCATGCTAGGGTGGTGGATTGGCAGTATCGGGGGAGGGTCGGACACCATGCTAGGGTGGTGGATTGGCAGTATCGGTAAAGGGCCGTACACCATGCTAGGGGGGTGGATTGGCAGTATCGGTAGAGGGTCGGACACCATGTTAGGGTGGTGGATTGGCAGTACCCGTAGAGGGTGGGACACCATGCTAGGGCGGTGGATTGGCAGTATCGGTAGAGGGTCGGACACCATGCTAGGGTGGTGTATTGGCAGTATCGGTAGAGGGTGGGACACCATGCTAGGGCGGTGGATTGGCAGTATCGGTAGACGATCGGACACCATGCTATGGCGGTGGATTGGCAGTACCCGGAGAGGGTGGGACACCATGCTAGTGTGGTGGATTGGCAGTATCGGTAGAGGGTGGGACACCATGCTAGGGTGGTGGATTGGCAGTCCCCGTAGAGGGTGGGACACCATGCTAGGGTGGTGGATTGGCAGTATCGGTAGAGGGTGGGACACCATGCTATGGTGGTGGATTGGCAGTATCGGTAGAGGGTGGGACACCATGCTAGGGTGGTGGATTGGCAGTATCGGTAGAGGGTCGGACACCATGCTAGGGTGGTGGATTGGCAGTATCGGTAGAGGGTGGGACACCATGCTAGGGTGGTGGATTGGCAGTATCGGTAGAGGGTCGGACACCATGCTAGGGTGGTGGATTGGCAGTATCGGTAGAGGGTCGGACACCATGCTAGGGTGGTGGATTGGCAGTATCGGTAGAGGGTCGGACACCATGCTAGGGTGGTGGATTTGCAGTATCGGTAGAGGGTCGGACACCATGCTAGGGTGGTGGATTGGCAGTATCGGTAGAGGGTGGGACACCATGCTAGGGTGGTGGATTGGCAGTATCGGTAGAGGGTCGGACACCATGCTAGGGTGGTGGATTGGCAGTATCGGTAGAGGGTCTGACACCATGTTAGGTTGGTGGATTGGCAGTATCGGTAGAGGGTCGGACACCATGCTAGGGCTGTCGATTGGCAGTATCGGTAGAGGGTCTGACACCCTGTTAGGGTGGTGGATTGGCAGTATAGGTAGAGGGTGCGACGCCATGCTAGGGTGGTGGATTGACAGTATCGGTAGAGGGTGGGACACCTTGTTAGGGCGTTGGATTGACAGTATCGGTAGAGGGTCGGACACCATGCTTTGTAGTGTACAGTTACGGCCCTTTATGATCTCAGTTCAAATCCCGCCAAGGTTAACTTTGCCTTTCATCCCTACGGGGTCGATAAAATAAAGTACCAGTAATGTACTTGCGTCGATTCAATCGACTTTCTCCTTCCCCAAAATTGCTGGCCTTGTGCCTATATAAGAAACCATTATTATAATTACACTCTGCTTAGTTCTACACCTCTTTACTGACTGGAAACTACGTATTGAGTGCTCACTCGGGTGAACCTACAGTAATTGGACATTACATTCCCTGTATATATATATATATATATGTATAAATATTTCGTATCTCCAAAGAAATATAGTTTTAGGAAGCCGTAGCTATTCAAACACCGGGAGGGGGGGGGGGGGGTAACGCCCTCAGGTGATGTCCAGCAGAAGCAAGGGGGACAACCGTCTATGCATTTCAGGCTTAACTGGCCTTCGTCAGGACGGTCCCTCCCACCGCTTGCGACTGCTGGACTAGAAGACAGGCGAGAATATATACTTTTCTCGTCTGTGTAAATGAGGTGATTAATCTCATTTGCATATGAAGCTGCATAAGTTGGCTCAATTTATGATAGAAAAGAAATAGGTTTTCGCTTCAAGCATAGCTATATACAATATGTATAGATATTTTGTATCTCCAAAGAAATATAGTTTTAGGAAGCCGTAGCTATGCAAACACTGGGGGTCTAACGCCCTCTGGTGATGTCCAGCAGAAGCAAGGGGGACAACCGTCTATGCATTTCAGGCTTAACTGGCCTTCGTCATATGATATGTATGATATAATATCTCTCTCTCTCTTTCTCTCTCTATTATATATATATATCTATATATATATATATGTGTGTGTCTGTGTGTGTGTGTGTACATATATATATATAGAGAGAGAGATAACGTATATATGATATGTATATAATACTAGCAGTGGTACTCGGCGTTGCACGGGATAAGGTATTTTGGAACGCGGGCCGCCAACAGACCTAATCGTGGAAAAACTGCATGCCTGGACAATATGTAAAGAAAATAAACCGAATACTCTGATAGCTGGATAATCTTTAAGATTTTCCTCGATGAAGCAGGAAAAATGCAGGTTTTCACCTAATGCGGGCCCTAGGGGTCAAGAAAATGAATTTTTTTTATGTGCATAATATGCCTTGAAATTTCGGGAAAATCGGCTGAAAAAAAATGAAGTTTTTCACCTAATGCGGGCCCTAGGCCATAAAAAAGTTGGATTTTCTTTGCTCACGGTATGAGGAAGAGACCGACTAATACATAGTTACAATTTCAAGGAAATCGGCCTGAAGTAACGTCTCAAAAAACACATAAAAACCTGAAAAAACGCAGTTTTTCACCTAATGCGAGCCCTAGGGGATAACATTTTTTAATGTGCATAACACTCCCTGAAACATAAGTAATACACATGTAAAGTTTGAAAAAAGTCGGTTGGGTATTTCTCGAGTTTTAGGGATTCAAACTCACAGACACACAGACACACACACATACACAGACATCCTCAGGGAAGTGACGTAATGCAGACAGCCAGACATACAGATAGATATTATAAGGGCGCGACGTTATATGTATGTATCTATCTAAAAAGAGAAAGACTAAGAATTATATAGGGAGATCGCTAAATCGCCTAATGCGATCCCTAGAGCAGTGGTCGCCAACCTTTCTAAAACCGAGGAACCCTCTAAATATTTTGAATTATTCACGGAACCTATACAATACAAAACTTTTCAAAAAAAAAAAAAAAGTATTTATTTATTTTAGTGAACTTACGTTGTGAGAACAGCGAACTGACCCAGTCTCTCGGCTGAGAGACCTCGCTGAACTGAAGTTTTCAGTTTAAAGTTATGCTGTCACCGACCAACATTTACTTGTTTGTGATTGGTCAATTTCTAAGTTCAATTAGTATATTATCAGTAGTAGTCAAATTCTCGGAATTCAGAAAACTATGTCTTTCCAAGAATAATAATAATGAAATTATTGTGTAAAGTGCTCAGGTGCACTACAACTCGTCAAAGATGTATGTATAGTACATAAAATAATACACAAATGTCAGGGAAGTGAATAGTGTATGAGTCATGGTATACATGTGTGTATGTGTATGGAGGGTGAACATTAGGTGTAGTGTTGGCGGATCTCGGGAAGCATGGAGGCCTTAAAGGATACAGTGTCTCGACAGCTAACAACCGATGCAAGCAGATTGTTCCATGCTTCAGCAACTCTGAGCGTGAAAAAATGTTTCCGAAAGCATGGGAACTGTGCTGTTTTCTGACTGTGTGGGCATGCCCACGTATGTTAGACACATGGAAATCAAAAAATTGATGTGAATTGATGTGAAATTGAAAGTATTCAATTTCCACGAATCTCAGAACAGTGTTTTTCTGCTAATTCAGTAGTGTTTTCCACGAATTGGAGTGGAGAACCTGTGTACACTACAATAGTACTCGTTCATTTATACATTGCACCTTTGTCATTTTCTTTGCGCCTTTTTCAGAAAACCCAAAATATTAATGGTAATGTAAATATTTATTTTTTTAAGGAACCCGGAGTTTGTTTTACGGAACCCCAAGGTTCCGCGGAACCCATGTTGGCGACCACTGCCCTAGAGCATTGAAATCTTGAAATTTGTTTTTGCTCAGAACACTCCCTGAAACATAAGTATTACATGTGTAAAGTTTGAAAACAGTCGGTTGGGTGTTTATCGAGTTTTAAGGATTCAAACTCACACACACACACACACGCAGACAGACATCCTCAGTTTTATATATATAGACTAGCAGAAAACCACCAGGTGGGCGGTTTTCTGCTAGCAAATCTAGTGTATATACTGATATTGTTGAGATTTGGATGAGAAATGTTTTCGGCACCACATGTTCACCGTCTCTCGGTGTGTCTTTTATGCATGTATAAATATATATGTTATCTATACGGTGAAATCTTTGAAATAAATATATGTTAAAATGAAAAAGGAGAAAAAGAGATTAGTGACGGAAATATAAACGTTATGATACATAAATGTTATGATAAAACGATGGAAATAGAAACGTTTATATATAATGATAAGCCGAAACACTCGTAAGCCGAAACACTCGTAAGTCGAAACACTCGTAAAGCGAAACGTATAAATAAAGATTAATGTAATGAATTTGAAAAGCATAGAGATTTGAAACCGCGTCTATTTGTTTCCTTGGCATTTTTTACAGATGGACAGACAGACAAACAAACAGAGAAATGCCCATTATATATTATAAGTAGACTTGGCATGGTGTCAAGTCAGAACCGCCTCGAACTGGTTACTTCTGGCTTCTGCAAGGTGTCTCTATAGCAACCAGCGATTCCCTCGGCCTCAGTGACCAAAGTCAGTGGAGAGGGGAAGGTAATGTTTCTATAGCGACAGTGTTTCTCTTGGTAGTACCAAAGTGGAGAAAGGAAGGGGAAGGTAATATTTCTGTAGCACCTACATTTGAGTTTTAGGGAAGGACAGACAGACAGACAGACAGACAAACAGAGAAATGCCCATATATTTCTGTGTGTATATATATATATATATATATATATATATATATATTACACACACAGAAATGTATATATATTTCTGTGTGTGTATATATATATATATATATATTACACACACAGAAATGTATATATATTTCTGTGTGTATATATATATATTTCTGTGTATGTATATATATATATATCACACACACAGAAATGTATATATATTTCTTAGAACAAAATTATTATTAATGTTTTGCTGTTCATAACAATTGGAATTGAAAAATTACTTTTGAAATTATTAGTTATTTTACTAATGCTTAGATATGTAAAAATGAAGCAATGTTTCTAATAATTGTTTCTACTTTTGGCACAAGGCCAGCAATTACCCACGGACGTAACTCCATGCTATGAAGCATGGTGTCCGACTCTCTACAGATTCTGCCAATCCTCCGCCCTAATGTCTGTACGTAATGAGGGAGTGAGAGGGGAGAGAAAGAAAGGCAGAGGTGAAGTGACGAAGTGACTCTCTCCTCCTCCTCCTCCTCCTCCTCCTCCTCCTCCTCCTCCTCCTCCTCCATATCCCCATTTGTCACAGCGATAGAGGGGAGGAATGTTAGTGTGTTACAAAGAGAAAGAGTGAGAGTGAGAGAAACAGACAGACTAAAAGAGAGGGATAGCTGGAGAGAGAGAGAGGTAGCAACCATGCGCGCACGTGTTTCCACTGTCGGACAGACAGACAGAGAAATTGCTGGTTATATATTATAAGGAGATATATATATATGAGAGAGAGAGAGAGAGGGGGGAGAAGTAGAGAGGGAGAGAGAAAGAGGTAAAGAGAGAGAGAAGTAGAAAGAGAGAGGGGTAGAGAGAGAGAGAGAGAGAGGGGGTAGTGAGAGAGAGGGAGAGAGAGAGGTAGAGGTAGAGAGAGAAAGAGGGGAGAGAGAGAGAGGTAGAGGTAGAGAGAGAGAGAGAGAGAGGGGAGAGAGAGTGGTAGAGAGAGGGAGGTAGAGGGAGGTAGAGAGAGTGGTATCACACATTTAACAAGAATATTATTAATATCAATATGATCATTTTGCTTAACTTATCGATTTTCTTTTTATTGTTATTGTAAAACAACTCCCAAATAATCCAATATTTTCCTAAGCTAAAATTATCGATAATTTCGAGATAATTGATGACGCTGAGGTAGATTATTGGATTAAATCTATAATTAGCTATTGATTTCCCTGTCACTCTAGTGTCTCACAGTGAGAGTTATCATATATTTACCTCCATTCTTTTACCTTTAAATGTCCTCAGCTAATGTGGGCTTCCCAAATACATAAAACACTGATTCATATCAATTTATAAACGACATAGGAGGCCGTGATTTGGAAGAAATGTTTAGAATGAAATCATTTAAGGGATTTGTTCTGTGCACTGAGTTCGATTCCTATCGAGTTTAGTGTTGCCATCTTTTTGGGGTCGACTAAGACGATGACTGACAGATTACAGTACTTCTTCTGGTCGGGATTGAATCTCAATAGTCTATACCATTTAACAATCTAAACTATAAAAAAAAGGAGTGTGGGACTGCATCCAGAATATATTTTTTATCCCATTTGTAAAATAAGTTGGATTACTTTGAATAAATAATTGTTTCTACTATTGGCACAAGGCCAGCAATAAACCAGTACATTACTGGTACTTTATTTTATCGACCCCGTAAGGATGAAAGGCAAAGTTAACCTCGGCGGGATTTGAATAAATAAATAAATAATGAATGAATATTACATAATTTATCTACTAAATTTCGTTATTCTTGATTAAATATAAATAATTTTGTTGCTTATTTTAAGATTCACTTCTTTAAAATGTTCAAATGTCAACACTTTAGCGATCGGTTAGCAATCGCTTAAATAAGCATTCATATATTTCCATCACTAATTTTCTCCTAATGTAGTTTATATATAATATCGTCTTTTTTTTAATGTATCATGGATTACGTTACTGATTACAGAAGACAGTGTAACGCAGTCTTCGTTCAATTTCTGTGTATATTGTCAATTACGATTTTATTTGATGTATCATATCTACATATATATATACCTGCGAATAATATC
>OZ024741.1:406738511-406793511 GCA_964016885.1 Eledone cirrhosa | reverse complement strand
AATAGGGTTTTTTGAAAGAATTTCACTTCCAGACAGTTTTAATGTTTTGTGAGTCTGAAAAAAAAAAGTGATTTGACTGAACTTCGCTTGAATGTTCGCCGACGTGGTTTTTATTAGAAAAAATATTAAAAAATGAGTGGTTCAGATGTAATTTATTGAACTTGCCCCAAAAGATCGAGTTGTATTTCTATGCTATTAGACCCCAGGTGTCTGTGATCCAGCAGGTACAAATATGGAATGTCGATTGCGAACAAAAGCTACCTGTGAAACGAAAAGCAGGCGACGATCGGCAAAATTGTTTTGGAAAACCTCTGACAAATGGCTGAATTGGCAGTGAAGTGCAGGGGACCCGTATCGGATATTATTTGGAAAATTACACGCTACCACCAACACAAGCCTTAAAACATGATTTGGGTGATGGACAAGCGAAAATATGTGAGATTGTGTTGGAATAGCTTTCGGGAATAGGAGAGTCGCATGGAACGTCGGTTACAAACGAAAGCTACCACGGATACACGCCCTAAAATATAATTTGTATAACTAAATTATATTTTAAGGGAAATATTTGTGGTAGCTTTTGTTTGTAACCGACGTTCCATGCGGCTCTCCTATTCCCGAAAGATATTCCAACACAATCTCACACATCTGGGCCCGCCTTTTACGTGAAAATAGATAAGTATGCACGTATAATCACAAAATCAAAATGTCTTTTAATTGCTAGAAATAGCAGTTAATTGAGGAAGGCCGGCAATTGGCTGCTATTTCTAGTCCTGTAGAAGTTATTTCTATATTAAATAATTGTTTCTACTTTTGGCACAAGGCCAGTAATTACCCAGTACATTACTGGTACTTTATTTTATCGACCCCGTAAGGACGAAAGGCAAAGTTAACCTCGGCGGGATTTGAACTCAGAATGGCAAGGGCCGTAACTCTATGTGTCAAAGCATGGCGTCCAACCCTCTAGCGATACTGCCAATCCACCGGCCCTATATTAAATAATTGTTTCTACTTTTGGCACAAGGCCAGCAAATACCCAGTGCATTACTGGTACTTTATTTTATCGACCCCGTAAGGATGAAAGGCAAAGTCAACCTCGGCGGGATTTGAACTCAGATCGTAAAGGGACGTAACTATGCTGGAAAGCATGGCGACCGACCCTATACCGATACTGCCAATCCACGGCCCTATATTAAATAATGATGGTTACACTCTACTAATGTATTGAATAACTTTTTAAGCTGTGGTTACTCCCCTATATATATTTGTTTCAGAATATCCCGTTAAGGGTGAAAGCAGCGATTCTTTGCTTAAACTTTAAACTGTTATTTTAATAAATATTTGATCTAGGGTTTTTATATATTTGACATATATTTATCCTTATCGAGCCCTCTTTGGATTTTAGTCTTCACATTTATTATTATTATTATTATTATATATATATATATATATATATATATAAGTATGTATACGTACATACATATGTGTATACAGACGTACAGTAGTATGTGTGGTTAGAAAAAGCTATCTCACTTACCGCTTTTCACAGGCGCCGCTAAATTCCACTGCAGGTACTCCTCTTCCACGTGCGTCCGACTGCTTAAAACCGGGAGCTGCCCAAAACGCGTCCTCACCGTATGCTGGTCACCACTAGAGAGAGGCCCTCTCCTGGCCCCTCCCGTCGAGCATCCTTCCGGTCAAAGTCCCCTTCCGGTCGAGCACTCAAAAACCCCTTCCGGTCGAGCACTCCCCCCCCCCCCGCCCCGGCCACCGCACGCCACACCATACCCACACGCCCCCCTGATCTCAAGGATCAATTTCCCCCTCGTCCCTCTGCATATGAAAGTCTGCCGTCCAGGTCGGTGGTCTACGACTCCGTTGCGATCTTCGTAGTATTGGGGCAGGGCTCTGGGTTTCCACCTCATCTTGGGTTTCCTCTTCCTCGGAGTCCGTCGATACAGTGATTCTTCTTACATCCAGGACATGACGTGGTACCCCGTCCACGGACATATTGTTCTTTGAATTTACGGCCGTCACCGTTCCCCTTCCCCATTGAGATGTGCACCGTGCATCTGGGGGCTTAACCCAGACTTCTTCGCCCACCTGCACGAATGCACTCTCTCTCCCCACTGGCCGTTGTGGTGGCGTGCACGGGTGCCGCCACTCGTATTTGAATACTGCTCTGTGTGGCACCGATTCCTCGACCTGTCCAACCCGAGGGGACATATTGTACCAGAACACTGCCTCCATTGGTGAGATATGGCCCCGCTCCGCCATTGCCTTGATCGTCCGGTGGTGTCGCTCCACGATTCCATTCCTGCTCGGCCTGTGCGCCGCTCTGAAGAAACGGTCCACCTTCCATCCCTCGAGCATCCCCCTCAGTGCCTCCGAGCGGAACGCTGCGCTGTTGTCCATCAGCAGTTCATCCACAAGGCCCTGCTCCAAGAACACCTCTCTCAACGTCCGCACGATTTCCTCGGCCGTTCCGGTCTTCATCTCCCTCCATATCGCCACTCGACCTGGTCTACAGTCGACCATCGAGAGGTACGTTCCCTGCCGGTAGTGCGTCACATCCACCACTAATCGCTTCCAGTCGCGATCCACCAGGAGGCTTCCCGTTTCGTGTACACCCGGGGCGGGATCAATGGACTGACATCGGACGCAGCCTCTAACGACCCCCCGAACACCGTGTCTGCTAACGTCCGAGTCGATTCTCCTGGCTAGGAACAGGCTCCTATCCACCCCCATGTGGTGCATGTCATGCAACCCCTTCAGGTCTAACTCGGTCAGCCGACACACGGCAGATATCTCATCCTCTACCTCCTCCGGCGCTTCCATCCAGGCTTTCTTCACTCTAGTTAAGATGTCCGCCCTATTTTTCTCTGAAGGCACGAACACTACACTCAGCTTCAGGTCGAACTCGGTGGCCAGCTCTCCTAACGTTCCCAGGCGGCGTTTTATCAGCATCTCCGCCGCGCCTCTCGTTCGCACTCTCTTCTCACTGGTGAGCACTGATCTTACCCATCCGAGTACGGTAGCCGAGTCGGTGCGTATCTCGATGGTGCGCAGCCCCCACCGCAGGGCGAGGTTCACCCCTCTCAACACCGCGTCCAGCTCGGCCACATTGATGTGGCTGCAGTCGTCCTTCTTTCTAAGCCAGGCTGCATCCTCGACCTCAACACCTCCTATCTCCAACGTGACACCCAGCGCTATGCTGCTGGCATCGCACCATACGGTCCCGCTCCGTGATTTGGGAACATACCAGCGTCCCCGCACTGGGTCGTCGGCCTTCACCCTCCCCACGATCTCCTGCATCATGGCCACTGTTCTCTCTCCCACTCTGTCACTCCAAGTCACCCCTCCCGCTCGTCTCTTGACATAGCTTCATGCCGTCCGGAGCCACCCAGCGATCGGGTAGTGACCCACCAGCTTTCCACACACCGAGAAAAGCTCCCGCCTATTCATACTTGGGCCCAGTTCCGGAACTTCGTTTCCCCTCTGGAACACCAAAACGCCCGTCTTATCTCGCCGTAGCCTAAGTCCCAGCGCGGCTCCTCCCTCCAATGCTTCTGATGGCTTCGCAGTCAGTCCATACCTCCACAAATGGCTCGTGACCTCCGCCGTCGACACCACCGACTCGTCCACTAGGATGTCGTCAATGTAGGAGTTAGTAGCCCTCTTTATCTTGTCGGCCCTCCCCAGAGCGGTCTTGAGGACCGCCGCCATGATCTTCGGTGCGGAGCTCAGCCCGAAACAGAGCCTGGTCAGGCAATATGTCCGGCCCTTATACCTGACCAGCTGATACCGCCAGAGCTTCTCATCTATATGCAACTGCAAGTAAGCCGACTTTAGATCCACGATCGCTGAACCCCCCGTCATGCGTCTCCACTCACGCAGGGTTTCCCCACAGACATCCGTGACCTCGCCACCCGTGTGGCATGACACGTGCTCGTTCAGCTCTCGATAGTCCAGCACCGGCCTCACCTTGCTCTTCGTGGGTTGCACCACCGCCATCAACAGCAATACTCCGCACTTCACCTCCTCCTTCCAGGGAAGCAGTATGCCCTCTTCGATCCATCTCTCTACTTCTCGCTCGAACTCGCCCCTTCAATTTTCCTGCCGTCGACTGCCCTTACGCTGCTCTTCCCTCCCCACCTCTGCGCCACCCCCGCCGTGGCTTCCCCCTCACGAAGACTTCCACCACCGGCAGCGCCGCTACTCGTAAGGGGCAACTACCGGCGCAGTAGTTCCCCTTGGACCGTTTCCCTGGTCGCAGTTAGTAGCGATGTGGCCTGGTCGCTTACACCGGTAGCAGATTATATCCTGCTTCGACTCTCTACAGTCTCTAGCCATATGAGGGCCCTGACACCTAAAACAGCGGCCCTTAAATTCTCGCGAACGGCCGCGTGCCGAGGTTGCCTCCCTTTGACCATTTCGCTGCCAGGCGACAACATCACCTTCCCCGGTGAATGGCCTGATAGCTTCGTTCATCCTTAGTCTTGTCGCCATCTTCTGATTTGCTTTGCGGCAAGTGTTTTTTTTTTGTTTTTTTTTTTCAGTCGCCGAAATAGCTTGTGGTTAGAAAAAGCTATCTCACTTACCGCTTTTCACAGGCGCCGCTAAATTCCACTGCAGGTACTCCTCTTCCACGTGCGTCCGACTGCTTAAAACCGGGAGCTGCCCAAAACGCGTCCTCACCGTATGCTGGTCACCACTAGAGAGAGGCCCTCTCCTGGCCCTTCCGGTCGAGCATCCTTCCGGTCAAAAACCCCTTCCGGTCGAGCACTCCCCCCCGCCCCCGGCCACCGCACGCCACACCATACCCACAGTATGTATATAAATACACACATGCACACATATATATATGTACGTATGGGTTTACCGAACATCCACTATAATGCTCGGCTTAATTCGGGCTGTTTGTTTACAAACAAACCGAGTATTATAGTGGATGTTCGGTAAACCCATACGTACATATATATGTGTGCATGTGTGTATTTATATACATACTACTGTACGTCTGTATACATATAAGTATGTACGTGTACATACTTATATTTAAGTAACAGCCGTACTAAGAGTGAGAAATGAAACTTCGTTTCATTTTTTTCCATTTATATATATATATATATATATATATATATATATATATATAAAGATATATACATATACATATATATATACTTTCGTCAAATCGGACCGAGGAAACAATGTTTCCATCGGTCTTTCCAATTGTTAATATTATCTATCGGTCACAACTCCAGGTAGAAGGAGCAACGTGAAATAAAGTGACTTGCTCAAGGACATAACTCATCAACCGGTCCATGAATCGAACTCACATATATATATATATATGTATATATATATATATATATATATATATATATATATATATATATATATATATATATATATATATATATATATATATTATATATTATATATATATATATATATATATATAATATATTAGTAAATGGAAACTATATTTATAAAACATATATTTATTTTATTATACATATTTCAAGGGCCACCAAGGCAAATTATGGTGCGCTTTCATCAGATAAAATACAGATTTATTTTATAAATAAATATTGACATACCCGGAAAAAAATGACAACCTTAAGCTTGTTGAATCCCAACAAATTAAATATAATCTCTGCACACACACACATACACACACACACACACACACACACACACACACACACACACATATATATATATATATATATATATATATATATATATATATATATATATATATATGTATATATATATATAGCTTAAAATGGAGTGAGCATAAGAAGAAAGCAAGAACGGGGGGGGGGGGGGAGTTTTCCTCATCAGTTGTCTACTGGGGGTCTCGGATTTTTCAACGCTTTAAAGACAATATATCTACCCCCAGAGTGTTCAATAACTGGGTAAGTTATTGGGAAACGGAGGACGGGGGGGGGGGAGGAAAATAGAAGGGAAAAGGAAAGAAAAGAGAAAACAGCGAAAAAAACAACAAACCGAGCAATGTGCGAGCAACTTAAGGTAAGAAAATCCAAGACCACAGCGATGAGAGAACTCAAGTTCAAGAACGTTTGGACGAGCGAAAAGACACGTCTGACCCCAGCGAGTTTAAGTGAGAAAAGGACTGCTAGAGGGTCAGGCGAGGGAAACAATGAGGTTGCAGGCAGAGAGATGATGAGTGAAAGTGAGAAGGAGAAGGGGAGAGGAAGAAAGAGGGGTAAGACTAGATAGTAACGAAATAGGTAGGTAGAAGGAGAGAGAAGACTGGTCACAGCGAAACATGATAAAATATATGGAGAATAGGATTGGCTGTGTAGTTGCTAGTTAAGGTAGCTTGAAATGGAGTGAGAATAAGAAGAAAGCAAGAATGGGTGGGGCGGGGGTCCTCATCAGTTGTCTACTGGGAGTCTCGGATATTAGACAACTGATGAGAAAACTCTCCCCCCGTTCTTACTTTCTCACTCCATTTTAAGCTACCTTAACTAGCAACTACACAGCCAATCCTATTCTCCATATATTTTATATATATTTATATATACCAGTGTATGGAATCTATAACCAATAGAAGGTGGGAAGGATTCCTTTTCCTTTGAGCACATCATTTACAGGGAATAACGAGAGCCTATGGCTCTGTTAATTTATCGTGATATTTCGCTCCTTATAACAGTCTTTCCTCTCTCTCTGTTTGGTTGAGCACATCTCTTTGAGTGGTTTTTGGGCTGCCCTTTCTAGCAGCTCGTCCCTCAGATACCACTGGTTCACTGACCTACGCACACTGTCACATCTCTCTGCCGAGTGTTGCTGGACGGTTATCTTAGATTTTCTTAGAGTTAGCTGGAATGTATAGTCTTGGACGCGCTGATGACCCATAGGCTATTTCATTTCAGTCAACAACTTCCTGGCGAAACAGATCTCTTTGGATTTATACGCGTGTGTTATATAGTTATAGAAGTGCGTATACATTTTAATTTATATTTTTAATTATTGTGTGTCTACCCTGCCTTCCATAGATTATAGATTCCATACACTGGTGGTTTTCCCTGTTTTATTGATGGCACACTATCTCTCTCTCTCTAGTGTGTACCCTTTTAAATGTATAAATGCATAGCTATATACATACGTAAATGTATGTATGTATATATGTATGCATGTATGTATGTATATATATATATATATATATATATATATATATATATATATATATATATATATAAAGAAAGGAGGAGGTTATAGTTCACTTGAAGCATTGTGTAATGAGGTATAAACGTTTGTATATGTATAATAAAGCCAAAACAATGCAGGTATGGACATAGAATAAAGAATGCAAATGCAAAAGATATTGTTGACAATTAGTCTTTTACCTTAGATTTATTTAAATGTCCTTAATTTTCGAGATAATATCTCTTCTTCGGAGGGAAGTAAAGTGGTTAAACCAGTGTTCTAAATAGCTTGCCAAGTCATGCTGACAGGAAATGGTATAGAGTATCTGTTCTATCTCTAATGTCAAAGAGTTAAGGTTAGGTGGATAAAGAGTAGTCTCCCTTTAAAAGGTTTTTTTTTTTTTTTTTTTTTTGTACATGCTTGTTTAAGTGTGTGGGAGAATGCATGAGGTTATTGTTTTGACCTTATTATACATATACAAACGTTTATACCTCATTACACAATGCTTCAAGTGAACTATAACCTCATCCTTTCCTTACGCCTGACCCAGGCCCAGTTCACAACTGTAAAGAAACTCTTCCAGCTATCTGAAAAGCGCGCCAAAGCCGGCTGCCAAATAAACGTCCTAAAACGATGCCTGAATAACAACATCATCCCCAAAACTATCAAAAACTTGCACCTACCAACATGCTTCAAATCACCAGGCCTCAAACCATCACTTAGTTACATACAAACATTTTGCCTAAGAAAACTCATACAACACCTACACCGCACGCTACAACATCACATACGGACTATTTTCAGCCTTGTACCACAACTCGCTGAAACCCCAGAACCTCTGTCCAGAGTTATCTCCACCACTATAGACAGGTCATACCACCATCGCCGAGACTACGAGAAAATACGCCTAACGCAAAAAATTCTCAAACTCAGCACGGCTAACCGTCTTAACAACATCCCAACTCTAAGCACCAACAGAGACGAACAAGACGGTACCAACACCGAACCTAGCGGCGCCCCGACCAACAACACACCTGACGCAAAACACCTCGTCACAGACTTGACAGGATCCCTCTCCCGAGAGGAATTAGACCTCCTCAGCCTGGGTCCCAAGTTCATATTGAAACAGAGACTGGACGACAAATTATGGCTCGACATAGAAACAAATTTCTGTCGGGCTGCCTACCAACTAAAATGGATATCGACTCTCGGCAACAACACCACGGAATCTAACAAACCCAGATTCCCGATATACCAACTGGATCGCCCACTCTGTCAACCGCCTGCCAACCGCGAGCTTGAAGAAAAACTCTCGAGGCTAAAACATTCCGTATTTAACATCTTACGGAAACAGAAGAAGATAGCCCCAAACCTCTCCAGGACACAACAACTCGCCCTGAAGAACCTACGGAATAGGGAACTTATATACTTACCATCCGACAAAGGTAAAGAGTTTTGCGTCATCTCTCAAGTCACATACAACAACCTAGCCTTTGAACACCTAAGCGACAATGAATTATATACAGAGATCCCGGACATGACTGCAGCCCAGATCGAAAAACAGACCAACTCCATCTGGTTCGATATCTGTAGGAGAAGACAACTCCCAAATAAAGTTAAGCTCAACTACACCACTAGAAATAGCAGACTGCCCACTTTCTACCACCTCATCAAGACCCACAAGAATAGTACTAAGACGCAAATAAGACCCATCGTCTCTAGCATAGAAGGACCCCTATACAAAATTTCCTGGCTCCTCTCCCAGGTCCTCAAGCCTCTACTCTCCACCTTTCCCGGGCATGTCAGTAGCTCTGACGAAGTTATACGTAGACTACACCAACTCCAGCCAGAACAACTTAAACTAAATAGATACGCCTTTAGCCTCGACGTTGTCTCCCTCTACACTACAGTCCCCGCTCATCCAGCTGTCGATTTATTGACGGACTGCGTGGTCGCAGAGGACATCCATTGCTACGGCCTCCATCCGACGGACATACACCAGCTTTTGTCCTTCACAGTAGACAACACGTACTTCACCTTCCACCACCACACATACAGACAGACAACAGGATTACCCATGGGATCCAGCCTATCGGGCCTGCTGGCCATCACCTATATGAACCAGCTAGAATGTCGATCCCTCAACACCTGCCATTCCCATATCTTCTTCACCCGATATGTAGATGACATACTCATCCTTATATCATCCCGTGAAGAGGCAGATAAAATATACACAACATTCTCCAGCATGAACGCCAGTATAAAGTTCAGCATGGAACACCCCGATGACCGCGGATCCCTATCCCTACTGGACTTCCAACTCGGAGTAACAGAGGAAGGCAACATCCACACCTGCTTCTATAAAAAAGCCGCCAGCAGGGACCTGTTCGTACATTTCAGATCGGCCCTCCCAGCCGGCGCTAAGTTCGGATACATAAGGAACGAACTACACGTATCCGGAACAAATGCACCGACGTTAGAGACAGAGACACACACACCACACATTTCCTGGAAGTACTCAAACTGAATAGATACACGACATCCACCACAAACCGTGCCAGAAAGAACAGAGGACATCACACCCGAGGCACTAACACTTGCTTCCTGAAGCTCCCACACTTCATTGACGAAACAACAACAGCCATCCGCAGAGCCATCAGACGAGAGGGACTAGATATCCAACTGGCCCACTCAGGTCCTTCTCTACGCGGACAGCTAACCAAAAGACACTCCACCAGACATGACAACTGCTGCAGGCTAGCCAACTGCCCCATCAACGACACAGACCTATGCCACCAGGCTTACGTCGTATACAGACTAGAGTGTGACAAATGCAGCAACTTCTACGTAGGTAGCACCACCAGACCACTCCACATAAGAATAAAAGAACACCTCAATACTAACGCTTCCTCATTTAAGAAACACCTAGTTAAATGCAAAAACACTGACAAAACTATAACAATTAGGATAGAAACTAAGGAAAGAAACCTCGGCAATCTTAGAATTAAGGAAGCACTAATTATAGACAAAACACAACCACCAATCAATAATAGACGAGAACTCAACACCCAATTTATAACTTGATAGAGCTTCTAGCCCCATATTTACACCCCCCACACACGCACACACACACGCACACACACACGCACGCATACACACACACACACACACACACGCGCGCTTACACCTCCACTTATTCTCTCTCACACACACACATACACACACAAAGACCAGTTCTAACACGAGATAACATCTATCCTCCACATTTACGTATAGACATATCTTCTCACTCTCACACACACACACTCACATACTTACACCTCCATGCATTCTCCCACACACTTAAACGGGCATGTAAAAAAAAGTCCCCCAAAAAACCTTTTAAAGGGAGACTACTCTTTATCCACCTAACCTTAACTCTTTGACATTAGAGATAAAACAGATACTCTATACCATTTCCTGTCAGCATGACTTGGCAAGCTATTTAGAACACTGGTTTAACCGCTTTACTTCCCTCCGAAGAAGAGATATTATCTCGAAAATTAAGGACATTTAAATAAATCTAAGGTAAAAGACTAATTGTCAACAATATCTTTTGCATTTGCATTCTTTATTCTATGTCCATACCTGCATTGTTTTGGCTTTATTATACATATACAAACGTTTATATATATATATGTATAGTGAAAATTTATACGGGAACAAAACAGAGAGGCAGACAAATAAAGGTTTATTTCCTCGCCCACTAAATATTAACGCTTCTAATATTTAACCCTGTAGGCACAAGTATTGAGCACATTTGCACAAACTATTGGCAACTAGATATATGCATCGCTTATCTTTCCTTTTTTCTCTCTCTCGATACTTAAACATTCTATATATATATATATATACATATATGGCGTTGTTATTTGGTGTTGTTGAAAAGAGCAGTGGCCTTTGACCTGGCAATAAAAACTGGAGACAAAATTCTTTCTGTACCAAAACCAAGGCACACACAAATAAGTTTATGTGTGTGCATGTATGTGTGTGTGTGTGTGTGTGTGTGTGTGTGTGTGTGTGTGTGTGTGTGTGTGTGTGTGTGTGTGTGTGTGTGTGTGTGCGTGCGTGTGTGTGTGTGTGTGTATCTATCTATGTATATATATAAGGGATACAGATATTGCTTTCTCAGTCACCAAGATTCTCAATTCATTCCTTGCTACTAAGTATTTTATTTTGCTACGAGGTATTTTATTTTGCAAGGTACTATTTCCCCCCTGAGTTTGTGATTTCAGAGAAAGGTAAGAAATTCTTCATATTTTACATCTTTTGTATTTTGACTTTACAGTTTCAATTGTCTATCCACTCAAAATATTACAACAGCTAACAGTGAAATATAGAATTTAAAAAAAAAATCTTTTTCGACTGAGATCAAATCTTTTTTTTTATTTCAAACGTTTATAATTTAAAATAGCTTGCTTTTGTTTTGGACTGAAACTTTTTTGTATTTAATTCGTACGAGTATTTTTTAAAGATTCTAAGATAACTTGATTTGGCCCAGTAATCTACTGATATCAAAATCAGTAGTATATTGAAAAATGGAAAAATAGGGTAGGGGGCGTTTCATGATTTCGAAATGGGTTGAGAATCCTTGATCTAGATAGAGACAGATAACTTCCAGTGTTTGGGGTATATATGGAGGCTACTCTAGAACAACCTACTTACAATTGACCATGTGAGAAACAGTCCTCTTCTAGAGAGAGACAGATAACCTATAGTGTTTGATCTTCGGACTTGTTAATGGTCATTACGTAACTGACTCTTACAGGGAATTGCAAGCGTTTGAAACGAAAGGAGACATCAGTGTGTATTAGCAGTACTCTAAATATAAATGTGATGTCTCCCTTAGAACATCCAGTGAAGATTTTGACTTCGATAACGCGAGGCTGTAGGTAAATCACATCCATACACAGCCCATTGTACAAACTAGGTTGATGGAGGTTTCTGTGAAGACACCCTTCTTTAGTTCAAGGTTGTGTGATGACAAAGCCGGAGCTGGTGAAACAGAAGGAAACTTCTAGCAACAAGATGAACTAAAAACAAAATTCTTTTTCTTCTTTGGATTGAACTCTTAACAGTCACTGCCATTACAACAGTCACTGCCATTACAACAGTCACTGCCATTACAATAATTTTTCACTCAAATATTTTAACGTACAAGTTCAAATGTTGTTTATTTCTGTAACAGTACTAGTATCTGACTGATAAAATGACAAGTCAGTCAATCATATTGGTGGCCTCCCCACAGCCCCGGCGGACAGAATGGAGAAGGCGTTTCCCCGGATGACGGCAGGGAGACGCACTGGAAAAGCCATTCCAGCTCGCGAGGCTCACACCTGCGGCTGGCCAGCTCAGCGCCTATGGTGGTGAGTAGAGAGGTAGCCCTAGGACCGAGGACACTAGAGGTCTCCATTGCCATTTAAAATTGGCAATTATAGAACCGAAAACCGTCTAAGGGAGATAATTCATGGAAAGAAATTATCTTCCTTAGATGGTTTTTCGGTTATATAAATCTTAAAGCAAGTTGTCAACATCCAATATTCGTGCAAAAAACAAAACTAGAAAAGATTTTAATCGGTGAGTAGAGGTGTTCTGCTAGAAAATGGGTTGCAGGTGGCGGATAACGCTAAGACCACCAGATATGATGGTTAGTTGCAATATAAGTGGGGAAACTGCCGGACGAGTAAGCAACCTCGGACAAACAGTGGTAATCTACTAGGGGAGATGGAGCAATGGGTGACACCTGTAGCTCCTCACCCAAAAACTCTCACAACCCAGTGACGTAGCTATAATGAGGCGAGTAAAGGCCGCCTCTACAAAACCCTAATCTTCGCGGGTTTGACAAAGTATCAGATTGGGGACTGGCGCGGATAAGACCACCGAAACTGAAACTGAAATATGACGAGGAAAACAAAGGAAAAACGTACCGCACCGTCCTTCGCGCGGGTTAACAAGGGACGCGTCCAGGCCTTAGGTAGAGGGGCCTGTTGGAAAAATATATTGCAGTCTCCATTTCGTGCCACAAAAACTCAACAAGATGCTACCGACTAGAAATAGTCAGAGTTTCCTCAACAAGATGCTACCGACTAGAAATAGTCAGGGTTTCCTCAACAAGATGCTACCGACTAGAAATAGTCAGAGGTTCCTCAACAAGATGCTACCGACTAGATATAGTCAGAGTTTCCTCAACAAGATGCTACCGACTAGAAATAGTCAGAGTTTCCTCAACAAGATGCTACCGACTAGAAATAGTCAGGGTTTCCTCAACAAGATGCTACCGACTAGAAATAGTCAGAGTTTCCTCAACAAGATGCTACCGACTAGATATAGTCAGAGTTTCCTCAACAAGATGCTACCGACTAGAAATAGTCAGAGTTTCCTCAACAAGATGCTACCGACTAGATATAGTCAGAGTTTCCTCAACAAGATGCTACCGACTAGAAATAGTCAGAGTTTCCTCAACAAGATGCTACCGACTAGAAATAGTCAGAGTTTCCTCAACAAGATGCTACCGACTAGATATAGTCAGGGTTTCCTCAACAAGATGCTACCGACTAGATATAGTCAGGGTTTCCTCAACAAGATGCTACCGACTAGATATAGTCAGGGTTTCCTCAACAAGATGCTACCGACTACATATAGTCAGAGTTTCCTCAACAAGATGCTACCGACTAGATATAGTCAGAGTTTCCTCAACAAGATGCTACCGACTAGATATAGTCAGGGTTTCCTCAACAAAGCTCAGTGGCTCTGATACTGTAGATTTGGATGGAGGATGGAAACTTCACTATTCAGGCGTAGCACCAGAAATGACTGCACAGGTTGGAGTGGGGATACTCACAAGCCCCTGGGCGTCATAATGTGTTAAGGAATGGATCCCGTTAGGAGGGAGGATTTGCCTCTTGAAGCTATGGCTGAAAGATAGGTATCTGTAGGTGTTGCAAGTTTATGCACCAAACAAGGAGTCCGATTACAGGTCCTTCCTTGATGAAGTCAGTGCGGTGTTAGATGCAGTTAAGAATGAGTTATATTCCTGATGGGAGATTTCAATACACATGTTGGCACTGACTACTTGACATGGTAAGGATTTATTGGAAGGAATGGTGACCCCAATCTAAATACGAATGGAGAGGCCTTGCTAGACTTCTGTTCTAGCAATGGACTCTCTATTATAAACACCTTCTTCCATCACAGCGCCATCCATAAATATACATGATATAAGGGGAATCAGGGACAGAAATCAATAATTGATTTTGTTATTGTCTCTGATCTCTTTGATTCTGTGCTAGATGTACGTGTTAAGAGAAGGACTGAGCTGTCAACTGGTCACCATCTAGTTATCTGCAACTTGAGACTACCTAAAGCCAACGAAACCCACCAAACTGGCAGGTCCATGGCGATCTACAGGATAAAGTAGGAAGTATTGGTGGATAAGGAAGTCAGGACCAGTTATGCAGATACTATTGCATCCAAATTGAGAGAATTCTGAGGACGTTGAGTGGAGATTGTTCAGCGCAGCAGTTTCTGCTTCAGCTGTTAAATGCTGCAGGAGACAGGGGCTTGGTGTGGCGCCGAATGGCAGGAAGACTCCTTGATTCAATCAAGAGGTCAAAAGTGTCATCCGAGCAAAGAAGGAGCTTGGCTTCGAAATAAGTTCTCCTTCTTGCACTTGCAGTACAAGCAGGCACGAAAAATCGCAGCAGAAACAGTAAAAGCGTTCAAAGTTAAGACATGGGAGGACTTTGGGGTTATGCTGGAATCCGACTTCAGATCAGCAAATAAAGTGTTCTGGCAGATCACACACCGACTTCGTACTAAGAAGCCCTCCACCACACCTGCTATCAAGAACGCGTCTGGGGTTCTCCTCTCTTAAGAGAGGTTCATCCTCGCGAGGTGGAAAGAATACTTTGCTGATTTCCTGAACCCGATCACAGCAGTATCTTTCGATGTACACGAGGTGCATCTGGATGATTAATCTCTCAGAGGCTGAGGTCGCAAGAGCAGTTAAAGAGCTCAAATGGGGCAAAGCCACTGGGGAAGATGAAGGCCGGCTCGAGATGTTAAAAGCCTTAAATAAAGAAGGTATTCTCTGGATGACTCGTGTGTGCTGTTTGGCCTGGATCACTTAAAAGGCACCTAAGGAGTGATAATCCCAATTTTCAAAAAGAGAGTCAAGAAAGATTGTTCCAATTACAGAGGGATCTCCTTGTCAAGCCTCCCTGGTAAAGTCTATGCTAAGTGTCAGTTAAAGAGATGCAGGGAGATTGTCGAGTCCTACCTAGCTGATGAACAGTATGGTTTTCACCCCGAACGCAGTACACCCGACCAAATATTTACATTGCGGCAGATATTCGAGAAATCGTGGGAGTATTGCCAAGGGGTACATTCTTGTTTTGTTAACCTTGAAAAGGCATATGACCGCGTTCCTGGGGACCTGCTGTGGAAGGTTGTGCAGGAGTATGTGATCGATGGTCAGCTTCTTGCTGCCCCGATGTCTCTATACGAATGCCCGAGTATTTGTATTTGGATAAATGGTGCTAAATCGAAACCATTCAATGTGGGAGTCGGATTCCGCCAAGGGTGCGTCACCTTTCCTGTTCATTATTTACATGAACAGGATTGACATGTGCAGCCGGGTTGGAAGTGGTATCATGACTGTCGGGTGTGAAATCAGTCAACTGGAATTTGCAGACGACATGGTTTTACATAACTCGACAGAAGGAGGTCTCCAACTTGTACTTGATAGGTTTGATGTCGAGTGCTGCATGGCTGGAATGAAAATCAGTGCTTTGAAAACTGAGACACTCGCCTGCGCTGTGCACTTTACATGTGAAGCAGGTAGAAAAGTTCAAATATCTCAGGGCTGTGTTCACGAGTGATGGAAAGGAGAAGACTGAATTAAGTCCAAGAATTACAAAAGCTGATGCAGTAATGCGCCAGCTTCAGCATTCAGTAATCAGAAGAAGGGAGGTGGGTGTAGAAGTCAAACTTGCTATCTTCAATTCAGTATTCGTGCCAACCCTTACCTATGGTCATGAATCTTGGGTAATGGCCAAAAGAATACAAGCGGCCGAAATGGAATTCCTCTGAAGGGTCTTTGGAGTAACGTTACTCAATAGAGTGTGTGTCTGGGAGATCAGAGAGTCACTCTAGGTAGAGCTGCTACTTCTCCGAATTGGAAGATCACAGCTCCGATACTATGGACATGGGGTTAGAATGTCTCAGGAAAGAATTTCTGGACAGATTTTATGGGAAAAACCAACCGACAGGAGACCCAGGCGTAGACACTGAACAAAATGGTTGAATAATATCCATGAGCTTGGTTGGTCTTGCTTTGTGATCCAGCTGGATCAGTTGGAGACAGTTGCTTCTGACAGGACCTGGTGGAGGGAGGGTTTGAGGACTCTGTCCCCAATGACCAGCTCAGTAATAAGTGAGCGAAGAAGAAGAAGAAGAAGGGTTATAATGTTGGTTCTTAAGATGATGAAGTAATTCACATATTCCATACTAAATATAATGAAAATGTTTCAGTGATAAAACGTCACCAATCACTATCTTTTTCTCTCAGAGGAGAATCAACTGTGATCTTATAAACCCATCTATTTCTATGGATGGACGATGCAAAACGAATTCTGCAACAACAGTTCAATAATTCGTGATCATATATCATTCGAAACGATTGTAATACAGGTTGACCACAAAAACATAGCAGCTACGTTGTTGAGAAGAGAACGCCATCTTGAATTACACTGCCATCTAGCGGATTGAGTCAATTCTGCAAATGTGGAAAGAAACGTTGTTAGTTTATTACGAAATAACTTTTTATTTACAATAGTTTATAACTTTGCCTATTAATCCGTATGGTGAGCGAATGGGGTCCCACGTGCTGGCCTCCCCACAGCCCCGGCGGATAGGATGGAGAAGGCGCTTCCCCGGAGGATGGTAAGGGAGATGCGCTGGAAGAGCCATTCCAACTCGCGAGGCTCACACCTACGGCTGGCTAGCTCAGCGCCTATGGTGGTGAATAGGGAGGTAGCTCTAGGGCCAAGGACACCAGAAGTTGCAACTGTAGCCACCAATATTGTAAGAATATTCTTTTAAGTTTTGATATAAGTATTTGAAATAAAGGAGTGTTTTTGTGGTTACCCTGTAGAATAAATACGTTTCTTTTGATGAAAGAAGATTGATTTCCCATTAATACTTTTGTCGCTCTCTATTACTCTTCCACGCTAATATCTGTTCTTCTCCAAACCTTTATATATATCATATAAAGCATTGAGCTATTCCTTTCTCTTAAAAGCTGGCAAATACAGTCTATAAGTTTAATTCTCTAATTTCCTTTGAGAATTGATAATAGGCCGCACATAATGGCATAGAAGGCTGCAGGTTCCCCATCGGTAATAATTTAATGGCATAGGTTCCCTGTCAGTAATAGTTTAATGGCATATGTTCCATGCATGTAAGAGTTTAATGGCATGTGTTCCCTACCGGCAAGGGTTTAATGGCATAGGTTCCCCCGTCGGTAAGAGTTTAATGGCATATGTTCCATGCCGGCAAGAGTTTAATGGAATAGGTTCCCCATCGGTAAGAGTTTAATGGCATACGTTCCCTATCGGTAAGAGTTTAATGGTATAATGTTTAATGGCGTAAGGTAGAGAGTAACAACGGCAATTGCAACAAGAACAATACAAAAAGAAATGATATATTGGTTTCTGATTTAGGCACAAGGCTAAACATTTTTTGGTGTGGGGAATGTCGATTATATCGACCCCAGTGCATTACTGGTATTTTATTTTATGAACCCTGTAAGGATGAAAGGCAAAGCTAACCTCGGCAGGATTTGAACTCAGATCGTAAAGAATCGTAACTCGATGCTATAAAGCATGTCGTCCGACGCTTTACATAATATCTAGTATAACAAGACATGTATGGTATTTCCCGTGTGAAAAAAACAGAAATTTGTTGATTCCAGAAAAGAAAGGATTTGAACTCGGCATTTTGAGAGGTGAAACTAAAACTTGCAAGTCCTTTAACAGAGAGCTCTACCGATTTTTTCCAAGTTCACTGATTTCAATGAAATAGGTTTGAGACGGAATAGAACGAAATATAGGGGAGATATAGTTAACTATATAAAATGACTAATGCTTTCTAATATAGTTACAAAGGCAAGCATTTGGGGAAGGGGGAGTCGATTAAATCGACCCCAGCGCATTACTGGTACTTTATTTTATCGACCCCATAAAGATGAAAGGCAAAGCTAACTTCGGCAGGATTTGAACTCAGAATGTAAAGGGACGTAACTCTATAAAATAATTAATGTCTCTTATTTTGTCGCCTTCGGAAACATGGCGGTCGAAATTAAACTCACATAAAAGGACGAAGTGATAAAATACCACAGCATTAGCGTTCTGTCGTTTGTAGCAATTTCCCCCTCACTTCGTTGAGATAATTATTGGTTCTTTAGCGAATTAATTGAATTTATAAATTTATTTATTGATTTACTTATTGAATTTATAACAGATATCGCTTTTTTTTTCGTGTCGAAAATATTTTCAAAATGTGTATCGTTTCTACTTCAATAATCCTGTATTATTAGAAATGTATCAAAACTATGAATGGTAAGATCGGAAAACGGAAACCTGTTTAAGATTGAGTTAATTATTGCTGTAAGCAATGAAGCCTATAAGAAGAAAAATACTTTTAATTAAAATGAAAATTGTATATTTTTTAATTTCTATTTTCTATATAAGTAGTTTCGTCGGATTTGTTTTTTCTGCTTTGTAGAAACTTCAACATTTCGATTCTATTTTATTGATTTAAACATTACACACACAACAATAATTTCGATTACCTATTGCTGTGGCTTTCATAAAAGTACCCTTAAGGTTTTTATGTTATCAACGGTTTCTGATTTCGGCACAAGGCCAGCAATTTGGGGTGTTTGAAGATGAAGTCGACCCAGCATAATAAAAATTATGAGAGTTAGCAATATTTATATTCATAGCAGCTTACAGGAAAAGTAAAAGCAATCCAGAAGTAAATAAATTCTAAAGGTCTAAAGTCTGTTTCTATCTCGGAGGCTCATCATGGCGTTAAGCGACTGAGAGTACAAGATTTCCGCCTGGACAGGACGGCAGTCCTTTGCAGGGTTAAACCTCCAGCTATTGCTGCTGGTACTTATTTCATTTTCAGCAGAGCATACCGGAATAACGTGAAATGAAGTGTTTTACTAAAGAATACAAAACACAACCCAGTCCAGTAATCGAACTCACGGTTTATGGCTGCAATTCCAACACCCTTACCTCTAGGCTATGTGCTTCTACTAGAGAATGAGGTGTAGAATCATAAGATTTATTTGGTGCAATTAA
This sequence comes from Eledone cirrhosa, assembly GCA_964016885.1. Taxonomy (NCBI): domain Eukaryota; kingdom Metazoa; phylum Mollusca; class Cephalopoda; order Octopoda; family Eledonidae; genus Eledone; species Eledone cirrhosa. Next base: position 406,773,928 of record OZ024741.1, on the reverse strand, counting down.
TATAATGTAAAGAAGATCAAGATTATTTCCACCAAGACATGTTTAATGTATTAAATAAAAAAACATTTCCCGTTAATCAATATGGGTCATTAGTTCACGTCATGTCGTAAAGTGGGAGTCGTAAGGGTGTCATATTGGCATACGGAGCCCATCTCCTCTCCAGGTCTGAGTACAGCAGATTTCTTCCAAAGAAGGAGAGAGAGAATGAAAGAGAGGAAGTGAGAAAGAAATATAGAGGAAGTACTTCACTGGTACTTTATTGTATTGATCTCGAATGGACGAAAGGCAAAATAGACCTCGGCAGTATTTGAACTGAGAGAGGGTAGATCCGAAACGAATTCGACGTTCTAGCAACGTTGCCCCCCTCTCTCTCTCTCTCTCTCTCTCTCTCTCTCTCTCTCTCTATATATATATATATATATATATATATATATAGGAAAAAGTATGACCCCGACGGCAGAGCTCAAGCCGTTTCAACGGCTATTTCTGGACTAAAAGTTTTAGTCCAGAAATAGCCGTTGAAACGGCTTGAGCTCTGCCGTCGGGGTCATACTTTTTCCTATTTCCCACTCTAGAAGTACACTGGTGCGTTATGGTCCATCTGGTTCCTTACCACAATTCCTTTGTTATATATATATATATATATATATATATATATATATATATATATATATATATATATATATGCAAAAGTTTTATTTAAAATTGTTGGGTTACAACGAGTAAATATTTTATAACTGATATAAAAGCACTCAACAGATTTTGGAGTAGGTTTACGATATTAAACAAATGGAAACTATATTTATAAAACCATATTTATTTCATTATATATATTTCTGGGATATCATATTAAAAATATGGTATGCCTTCCTCAGACAAAATACAATATATAAGCTGTTTTATAAATAAATTTAACATACCTTAAAATAATGCAACTTCCATTTAAAAAGTTGATTTGGTAGTGAAACTGTTAAGGACAGTTATAGAGAAAGACGAAGAAAAACGAAGAGAAAAAAACGAAGAGAAAAAAGAAGGAAAGTGTATAGTGTTAAGGACGAAGAGAAGAAGAAAGAGAGTGTATAGTGCTAAGGACAGTTAGAGAAGAGGATGAAGAGATGTATGTAAAGAAAAACAACAGAGCGAGATAGAGAGAGAAGGAGATATGGGAGAGAGAAATATATTGAGGAAGTGAAAAAAGTGAAAAATGGTAGGCAGCTTGGGGACAGATGATCAGCGTACAAGTGAGAGGTTAAGGAGGGAAGGGATACAGTTAAAACAGCCGACACATAAATCCCGTCAAGTGTAGAGGAGAAAAAGAAAGAAAAATGATATATTTAAAATATTATGTCTCATCCATTTGAATTATCAATTTTTATGAATTAGGTATTATAATGTAAATATCAATATTCATGAATGAGACACATATCCATAATGTGTGAAAAAATGAAAAAATAATGACCCCATGTTTAGTTTAAAAATTCTTAGGTTTATAAGCAAAATCTGAGATAAAACTTCAAAAATACATAAGTATATATGCATTTTCATGAAAAACGGAAAAAGAGAAAAGAGAAGGTTATCTCAAATTCAAGTTGACAATTATAGACACACATGTGAACTTACGTGATATGCTCCGCAAATTCTTATTTTTCATGAAAATCTTCATTGCGTTACAAAAGATTCCACCATATATATATGTACATACATATATATATAGACATAAAATATACATTAATATTAATAGTAATATTCCTGCCCTCACTTACATGATTATCGTTCAAGCATAGAATAGACAACAGATATCAATATATTAAAAATTAAAAACGCCAAGAATATTTTCGTCACTCCCCAGAGTATCTAGGGACGTAAGAGAACATAGTATGCCACGCATATCAATCACATAAAACCACCCTTCCAATTTATTTGACAATATATTGTCAAGTTCATTAGAAGCAATCAGAATCAAAAGCAAACAAAAACCAAAATTGTTCAACAAAACCTATTTAGCAGAAATCATTCAAAAACTTATTCTACAAATGCTCTTATATTTATTATAGAAGTTTATCTAGCTTAAAAATTTATTCAATAGATTGGGAACATCGCCATTTTAAAATTTTAAAATAGATTGGGAACATCGCCATTTTAAAATTTATTCAATAGATTGGGAACATCGTCTTTCTCTATAACTGTCCTTAACAGTTTCACTACCAAATCAACTTTTAAAATGGAAGTTGCATTATTTTAAGGTATGTCAAATTTATTTATAAAACGGCTTATATATTGTATTTTGTCTGAGGAAGGCATACCATATTTTTAATATGATATCCCAGAAATATATATAATGAAATAAATATGGTTTTATAAATATAGTTTCCATTTGTTTAATATCGTATATATATATATATATATATATATATATATATATATATATATATATATATATATATATATATATATATATATATATATATATATATATATATATATATGTATATATATATATATATGTATATATATATATATATATATATATATATATATATATATATATATATATATATATATATATATATATATATGTATATATATATATATATGTATATATATATATATATATATATATATATATATATATATAACGAAGGAAATGTGGTAAGGAACCAGGTGGACCATAACGCACCAAAGTACTCAATACTTGAGGTAGTAGAGTGGGTAATAGGAACCAGTAAGACCCCGACAGCTGAGCTCAAGCCGTTTCGACGGCTAATTCTGGACTAAATGAAAATTTATCCTGGTATTTAAATAGCCGATCTTCTCAAGGGGTAATTCCATATATGGTCAAAGTGATTGTCAAAAATCAGTAGTAATTCTGTGGTTGCAAATTAGTAGGGGAGATGGTGGCTAAACCTGCCAGTAGGAGAAAACGGAGAGGGGGTGGAGTAGACCCAATCAGGCGTTTGTAGTGCCAGCTACAGCTGGGCATGAGGTCAAAGAAGATACAGGGGAGGGGGAGGGGGAGGAAGTCGGAACGGTAGGTAGAACAATGGGGGGTAGAAATATATAGGAAAGAAAAAATACTGAGAGTGAAGAAAAGCAAATAAGTGTAGAGAAAAACAAATGAGTGTAAAGAAAAAAGTAAAGTAAATTAAATTCTACGACCTAGGTCTCTAGCTATTGTAAGGCTAGAATAAATAAATAAATAAAGAAAGAAAGAAATAAAGAAATAACGAAATAAGTAAAAGAACTAGGTGGGACGGTATAGGCGAGGACCCTTTTAAGAGGTATAAGTACGTAAATGATACGGTGACGGGTCAACAAAAGGGGCCAAAATACTAAAGAGACTACCACGAGATAAACAATAAAGGTTTCCATCCCGGGCACAATTCCAGCAACCACCCAGTGCAGCAAAGTGAACTAATACGAGATAATAATTCTGAGTCCCGAGAAAAATATATACTAATGCTAACTCTAAAAGATCTAAAACAAGCTACATGAAAGTTCGTACGAAGTAAAGGTAGAATACGGAAAAATAAATTCAGAATCCACCCCGCCCAAAAGAAAAGCGAAGAAAGAAATACTGAAACGAAAAAATAAGGCATAAGTGCCACTAAGAAATATAGAGGGCACAGAGAATAGTGGGAGCGGTCGGAAAAAGGGGACAAGTATCCGGGGTCTAAACCAACTGTTATAAAGGGCGGAGTCCGCCAAATCTATCCTAGACTAGGGGAGGGGGTGGGGGTACTAAGGCTACAAGGGGCCAAAGGGCAGCCTCGGGTGGGCGAGAAAAGACGCCGACAAAGGAGAAGAGCTGGGGTAGAAAGACTAAGGAGAGAGGGGGAAGGAAGGAAATAAAGGAAGCGATAAAAGAATACAAAGATCTTACGTCTCCCTTGGCAAGCAGGGGTTACCCATTGCAAAATCGGCAAGTGGGGTGTTATAGCGCTAGTCTACCCCCCCCCCCCCCCCCCCCGGGGTCATTATGGGGTTTGAGGGCGAGGTAAGTCCTACGCAATCTATGTTTACATGCAGTAACCAGTTCATCTTTCTTGTTTAGGAGTTGGTCCGTCGAAAACAGCATTTGTAAAGTTTCCTCCGAGCATAAATTGCACGGACGGCGTCCTCCCGTGTAAGAATTGGCTCTGGACAGTAATCTCCAAGTGAGATCATAGGTGATGTTGTTGTCCTTGAGGTCCCATATGTGGCCCGAAAGTGTAGTGGCGTGACGCCGGGCCGGGTTTCGGAAGGTATGTCTATGTTGGTATAGCCGGGTCTTGAAGTCACATGCGGTAAGTCCTATATAGGCTTTGTTGGAGGTATCCGTCCTCACGTTGCACTGGTAGATCACATTACGGTCTCTGCATCTATTGTCGAGTGGGCAAATAGATCTATCCGGGCAGTTACACCTCCTGGTCGGTTCTCCACTGCTATTTAGGTTATTTCTGCCATCGGGGTTGAGTTTTTTGTTGTTAGAGGAGACGATGTTTTGTGCGAAGTTTGGTGTAGTGCTGTAAGAGAGTTTGATGGTATTTTTGTTAATTATGTTGTGGTAGCGGTGTTGTAATGGGAAGTGTTTTTCAATGAGCCTAAAGAATAGTTTCCCGATGGGAGTTGTCACCTCTGCGTTGTGGGGAGGATTGAACCATGTTACATTGCGTGAGCGGCGGTGTCTCCTGCTGGTTCCGCTAATGGGAGCTGGACAGTAGGATATTTCCTCCCGGAAACCACTCCGCTTGAGGGCCTGGTTGTAATAAGGCGCATGTTCATCGAATATCCGCTCATTAGCTGACAAACGGGATATGCGGAGGGAGATGTTTTTGACCAGGTTGTTTGTGATGTTCCTAGGATGGTTTGATCGGCGGTGGATGTAGTGCAGATTGTCATTAGGTTTCCTGTATGGGTAGTACAGGTCGTTTTCGAGGTCGAGGGTCACGTCCAGGAAGTTTACTCTGGTCAGGGACGTTTGTAGGGTTATTTTAAATCCCCAGTCGCGGAAGAATCTGATTAATTGTTTCCGGACCCGATCTGTACTACTGGGGTTGTACCCTTTAAGGGTAAGGAGCCCATCATCACGGTACAATCCACCACCGAATGCAGGAAACATATCAGTGAGTTTGGCTATTAGGAATAATCCTATAAGATCTGTTACAGCACTACACCAAACTTCGCACAAAACATCGTCTCCTCTAACAACAAAAAACTCAACCCCGATGGCAGAAATAACCTAAATAGCAGTGGAGAACCGACCAGGAGGTGTAACTGCCCGGATAGATCTATTTGCCCACTCGACAATAGATGCAGAGACCGTAATGTGATCTACCAGTGCAACGTGAGGACGGATACCTCCAACAAAGCCTATATAGGACTTACCGCATGTGACTTCAAGACCCGGCTATACCAACATAGACATACCTTCCGAAACCCGGCCCGGCGTCACGCCACTACACTTTCGGGCCACATATGGGACCTCAAGGACAACAACATCACCTATGATCTCACTTGGAGATTACTGTCCAGAGCCAATTCTTACACGGGAGGACGCCGTCCGTGCAATTTATGCTCGGAGGAAACTTTACAAATGCTGTTTTCGACGGACCAACTCCTAAACAAGAAAGATGAACTGGTTACTGCATGTAAACATAGATTGCGTAGGACTTACCTCGCCCTCAAACCCCATAATGACCCCGGGGGGGGGGGGGGGGGGGTAGACTAGCGCTATAACACCCCACTTGCCGATTTTGCAATGGGTAACCCCTGCTTGCCAAGGGAGACGTAAGATCTTTGTATTCTTTTATCGCTTCCTTTATTTCCTTCCTTCCCCCTCTCTCCTTAGTCTTTCTACCCCAGCTCTTCTCCTTTGTCGGCGTCTTTTCTCGCCCACCCGAGGCTGCCCTTTGGCCCCTTGTAGCCTTAGTACCCCCACCCCCTCCCCTAGTCTAGGATAGATTTGGCGGACTCCGCCCTTTATAACAGTTGGTTTAGACCCCGGATACTTGTCCCCTTTTTCCGACCGCTCCCACTATTCTCTGTGCCCTCTATATTTCTTAGTGGCACTTATGCCTTATTTTTTCGTTTCAGTATTTCTTTCTTCGCTTTTCTTTTGGGCGGGGTGGATTCTGAATTTATTTTTCCGTATTCTACCTTTACTTCGTACGAACTTTCATGTAGCTTGTTTTAGATCTTTTAGAGTTAGCATTAGTATATATTTTTCTCGGGACTCAGAATTATTATCTCGTATTAGTTCACTTTGCTGCACTGGGTGGTTGCTGGAATTGTGCCCGGGATGGAAACCTTTATTGTTTATTTCGTGGTAGTCTCTTTAGTATTTTGGCCCCTTTTGTTGACCCGTCACCGTATCATTTACGTACTTATACCTCTTAAAAGGGTCCTCGCCTATACCGTCCCACCTAGTTCTTTTACTTATTTCGTTATTTCTTTATTTCTTTCTTTACTTCTTTCTTTCTTTCTTTATTTATTTATTCTAGCCTAACAATAGCTAGAGACCTAGGTCGTAGAATTTAATTTACTTTACTTTTTTCTTTACACTCATTTGTTTTTCTCTACACTTATTTGCTTTTCTTCACTCTCAGTATTTTTTCTTTCCTATATATTTCTACCCCCCATTGTTCTACCTACCGTTCCGACTTCCTCCCCCTCCCCCTCCCCTGTATCTTCTTTGACCTCATACCCAGCTGTAGCTGGCACTACAAACGCCTGATTGGGTCTACTCCACCCCTCTCCGTTTTCTCCTACTGGCAGGTTTAGCCACCATCCCCCCTACTAATTTGCAACCACAGAATTACTACTGATTTTTGACAATCACTTTGACCATATATGGAATTACCCCTTGAGAAGATCGGCTATTTAAATACCAGGATAAATTTTCATTTAGTCCAGAATTAGCCGTCGAAACGGCTTGAGCTCAGCTGTCGGGGTCTTACTGGTTCCTATATATATATATATATATATATATATATATATATATATATATATATAGTTCCTGTCTGTTTGTTTGTTCACAAACTCCTCCCATGGTTTGGAGATAGACCCCCTAACCATATATATTCTGAAACTACATTGCCCAGGGTACTTGGATAAGTATATTTCATTTTAATCAAAGGGTTCCCCGGGGGCACAAACCCCAACTGAAATTTTTTTCCCTTCGATTTATATGAAATTTAAACTATAGGCAAATTACAAGGTATGATGCGTATTCACAAAAGTTTTGAATTGATAGTTTGAAAAAAATTATTTACAAGAAACAAAATAAGAATAAGATTTAATAATGTAATTTTGATTTGATATATTACAAAAAATGTTTTCCAATTTTTCATGCCTTACATTTTACATTGAGTAATATTGAAATGCAGAGTTTTTCTCCATAAATTATATCACTGATTTAAAATCATTCATTTTTCTTACAAAAACAAATGTGTGAAACTCAGCAAGGCGCGGGTAATTCGGCTAGTATATATATATATTATTCAAAATGTTAACAAATGAAAAATATTCTCAATCAAAATATATACTTTATTATATATATTTCAAAGGTACTGTAATGTTTTTTCAGTACCTCCTCATCAGACAAAATATATGATTTGATATATGACATACCGCTACGGTCTTGATTATTCAATACCCGTACTGCCGATACGGGAATTGAATAATATATATATATATATATATATATATATATATATATATATATATATATATATATATATATATATATATATATATATATATATATATATATATATACACACACAGATGTATACATATACAGATATATACATATAATACATATGTATCTAGGAATGGCCAATTCGCCGAGGTAGAATATAATGAGATGATAAAGGTCACACTGTCCAAAGTACTGTTCTATGCTTTGGTGATTTGGTCCAGCAAGCTAGTTCCTATGTCCAGCTATAAGTGAATCAGAAATCTCTCTCTGTCTGTAAAGAAATATAGCCCTAGATACCCCCTCAAAAGAAAACAGGATGGTCACAGCAGGATTGCTTTCGATCAGAATCAACCAGGGGCGACCTGGGTCTAATCAACAACAATAACAAAAACAAATTAATAAACAATAACAATAGTTTCTGGTTTAGGCACAACGCCAACACTTGTGGGGGAGGGGAAAGTTGATTAAATCGACCCCAGTGTGTGACTGGTACTTTATTTTATTGACCCAGTAAGGATGAAAGGCAAAGCTAACCTCGGTGAGATTTGAACTCAGAACGTAAAGGGATGTATCTCTATGCTGCAAAGCAGGTTGTCAGACGCTCTACCGAGTCTGCCAATTCACTGCCCTTAACAATAACAATAATAATTGTTTCTACTTTTGGTACGAGGCCAGCAATTATCCCAGTGTATTACTGGTACTTTATTTTATCAACCACGTAAGGATGAAAGGCTAATGATATCCATATTTGACACACGGTCTCAAATGTGCTGAGGAAATGTGTAGTTGTGTAGTTGGCTGAATGGCCCCCGTAAATGAATGCTACATGTTTTATTTAATCCTGAAAGAACGAAAGTCAAAGTCAAAGTCGAACCTAGCGTGATATGAACTCAGAACAAACATGGACGTAACTCCCCACCGCTAGATGGAGCCACAACCGTTGCAATGAAATCTGTTTATTCCCACAAAGAATTGAGTTATTCAGTCCTTAAATTAAATTTCACTACACTTATCTCTCATCCGCCACGCAACTTTCAGTTAAAGCGACATATTTTGTTACTGGGAAATGAAAGAAGATAACTATACAGTAAATTAGGACTGACCAATGACGGTCACAGCATCCTCAACACTATCAACGATTTGACTGACCAATGGCGGTCACAGCATCCTCAACACTATCAACGATTTGACTGACCAATGGCGGTCACAGCATCCTCAACACTATCAACGATTTGACTGACCAATGGCGGTCACAGCATCCTCAACACTATCAACGATTTGACTGACCAATGGCGGTCACAGCATCCTCAACACTATCAACGATTTGACTGACCAATGACGGTCACAGCATCCTCAACACTATCAACGATTTGACTGACCAATGACGGTCACAGCATCCTCAACACCATCAACCCATTAGGAGGTTATTGCGAATGATAAAAGTGAATGTGACCGACGGTTTCTTTTTTCATTTTATCTTATATCCTTCTTAAATAAATGTAAACCTGTCTTGGTTAAAAGCAAAATTAAAGTATTTATTGTGTTCGCTCAAACATAGTTGTATACATATAAGGATGTAAGTTTTGTATATAGAATAATTGTTTCTACTTTTGGTACAAGGCCAGCATTTACCCCAGTGCATTACTGGTACTTTATTTCATCAACCCCGTAAGGGTGAAAGGCAAATTTAACCTCGGCGGGGTTTGAACTCAGAATGACAAGGGCCGTAACTCTATGCTGCAAAGCATGGTGTCCGACCCTCTGCCGATACTGCCAATCCTCTATACGATATATTTACAAATAAACATTTGAAAGCCTTTATCTATGAATTTTAAAAGGTGAAGGCACGGCATGTATACTCTCGGGTTTCGAATAATGCCCCCCCCCCCCTTACCATTCTTATTCAACACCACCCCGCTTATTAAATTTTACTAATTTATTTCCAGAGAAATTTTATTTTAAGTGGTACTACTACTACTACTACTACTACTACTACTACTACTACTACTACTACTACTACTACTACTACTACTACTACTACCTTGATCGCACCTACACGCGCCTGCTTCAACGCATTCAGAACATCTGACTTTGAGATAGATATATGCCGGCCTCCCACGTATATCTATCGTTGTACGTAAAAGGAGAGTAAGATTTGTTGGCCACTGCCATCGTGCCACCTACGAGGCTGTGTCCCCATTAGTGCTTTGGAAACCACAAGCAGCCACTAATAACAGGGGGCGCAAGCTCTCCTATCCCGATGTCATCTCCAGAGATTCTAGTATTGAAATCCAGGATTTGGCAGCAGCAATGAATGACCCACGTGGAGATCAATTGTTGAGTCGATTTCAGCTGAGGCCGGATGATTATGATAACATCCACATAATTAATTACAAAGATATATGACATTTGGACAAAATTCGACAAAAATTCGAAGGTAATTTCCTAAAATCCTTTCTACTTTGGCATTGCTACGGTAAGCTCCATTTATGCCTCGCCGTTGTTCCTGGTCAGAGATATCATTAATAGTAGCAATCGTTATATTGTAGTTAAAATAAAAAGCAAAATAATCCGTTCTGTTCCAAGTCGTTGCTGATTTGGTTGAAAAGCTTTCTGCTCTACGAGGTACAGAGCCAATATTGAAGGTGAAGTGATGTATATAATATATATGTATATGTATATGTATGTATGTATGTATGTATGTATGTATGTATGTATGTATGTATGTATGTATGTATGTATGTATGTATGTATGTATGTATGTATGTATGTTCTTCTGGTTTTATAATTTCACAAAGTTTTACCAATAGAGAGAGAGTTGGTTTCTCACATATACACAAGACTCTCTCATTGGAATTTACACAACATCAACTAGGTAGATTATGTATGCATGTGTAGATTTGGATGTTATTGTATGTGTGGATGTGTATGTTTTGAGTTGTATGTGTGCATGTGTATATGCTTAGTATCTGTAAATGTGTATATGCAGTTATTAGATGCAACATTTTTGGAATGTTTTACATATTTTTACTGTTCCATTAATGGATTGTACTTGTAATTTCCTAACTAGTTGTGTTTTTTCTGTTCCTGTGAATCCTAGCTTCTCAAGATTTGTATTGAGGCAGTTACTAACATACCCCAGTGCCCCAATAATCACAGACATAAATCTGAAGGTATAATCAGGGTGGAGTATCTGCAGATTTCTCATCAGTTCTGCATAAATATTCTCCTTTTCGCTAATCTTTGATATTATATTGGCATCTGCTGGACAGCTAATTTCCACTACTGTGCATGCTTTCTTCTCCCTGTCCCATATCATAATATCTGGTCTGTTATGCCTGCATTTTATTGGGGTTTTTACTGGAACATTCCACCAGTACAATTTCATATTATGTACATGGGTGTCTTCCACATTGCTGTAGCTTTTAATGTGTTTATTATCGGGGCTATCTGTTCTACGGATTGCATTGTACAGTGTTTTGGCCACTACATCATGCCTCATAGGTAGACAGTACCGCGATTACATCTCTGGACAGCTGCTGATGACATGGGTGATATCCTCGATGTTAGTTCTGCAGAGTTTGCACTTGTTATCACATCTTGGTGTTTTGCCTGCATCCCTACCTCTTTTGTGAATCAGGTATTTCGTGTTAATCTCCTGTTCCTGGATTGCAAAAGCGTATCCTTCAAAGTGGGAACCAATATAGCAGTTGTTGGTCCAAGATAGACTACTTTTCTTTTGCTGATAAGCATGCAGTTTTTCATCCATGGATTCACTGCGATACTGCTGAGTGACTTCCCTGGGTGTGAGTTTTTGATTATCACACAGGGAATATCTCTAGAGAAGTTCCTTCCTAACTCTCATGATCTTATCTGTTTCATGCAGATAGACTTCGAGGTTCGTAGATGTCGGAGAGATATGACGCAACATTCAAATGTTGTCTGGACTGATGTTAGGCCTCTGCCTCCCTGCTTACGTTTCAAGTAAAGGCGGTCTATGTCACTGTTGGTGTGGAAGTTTCCGGTGTTGTTTAGTATTTTTCGAGTTCCATCAACTGCTCGGATTTCGTCTATCGACCAATTGAGTATTCCAGACGTTGGTGTTAGGACAGGCACAGCAAACACATTGTGAGCCACTGTTTTGTTTTGTGCAGAGAGTTCCGATGACCAGATCTTTCTTAATCGGGTGTAGTATTCCCTGGTTGCGCGTTCTTTATTACAGATACCATTATAGGATATGTTATTATCTATCCCCAGGTATCTGTAGCAGTCCTCATCAGATATCGGTGAAACAGTTAGGCCATTGATGACAATGTTGCTAGATTGGGTTGTTGTTTTTCCCCGCTTTACAGTCATGTATGAGCATTTATCTTGGCCAAACCCCATTCCTATATCCTTTGAGAATGTTGTAACCAGGTCAAGATTTTCCTTCATCCCATCCATGTTCTTGGCAAAGAGTTTCAGATCGTCCACAAAGAAATTATGGGTTAGGTTCGTATTTCTGTCCTCCTGTGAGCCAATGATGTATCCCTCACATTTCTTGAGCAGAAAGGACAAGGGGTTTAATGACAAGATGAATAATATCACAGAGAGACTGTCCTCCTGAAATATACCCCTGCAATATTTTATTTATCAGTGAAAATAGAGCCCTCCCTCTCTGTTTTTAACCTTAGGATAGTAGCCCAAGAAGAAGTCAACCTCTCTATGGCTCTGACAATAATATCTGGGACTTTAGCAAGTTGGAAGGCCTCTATCATCCAAGAGTGGGGAACAGAATCGAAAGCTTTCCTGTAGTCCAGCCAGACTGTAGCCATATTCCTCCTAAGTTGTCGCACCTCCGACATCGCAGTTTTGTTGATTAGGAGTTGTTCAGAACATCCCCAAACCCCTTTCTTTCCAGCTGCTTGTTCATCTGTGATGATGTTATTATTTTCACAGTGATCTTGGAGGAATAGTTTCAGGCAGGCTGTATACATCTTATACATCAGGTTCTGGCATGCAATGGGTCGGTAGTTTTTTGCCAAGTGGGTGTCTTTGTTCTTGGGGACCAGTAATGTTTGTGCTAATTTCAACCATTCTGGTATAAGTGTATCTCCCTTAAGAACTTGTTGGTAGAGGTCAGTAAGATACCTCCGATAGAATATCAGTTTTTTGTACCAGTAGCCGACAATCATGTCTCTTCCTGGTGTTTTCTTATCTTGGAGTTTTCCTATCACAGTCTCAGGGGTACCCTCACTTATTTCGTATGTTTTTGTTGTAGTGTAGGAGCAATAGTTCTTTCGGATTTCTCTTAGCCACACTGCATCTTGGTTGGAATTCTTCTTTTCACCCCATATTTTGCTCCAAAAGGAATCTATGTCTTTCTGGGATGGGGCCTCAGTGACACTTATTATTTTGCCCTTCATATCTCTATAGACTGATGTTTGGTTTCGTCTGAATCTTTTATTAAGCATTTTTCTCTCATCTACCTTCTTCAGGTATCGGCGTTTTTCGCTAACAGCTCTCAATTTTTGTTTGAGGGTGATCAGCTTATATTGGAGAGTTCTGGTTCTACTGTTACCAAACATCGTCTCTATTTTATTTTTCACTTTTTGTTGGTGAGGAGTGAGTTTTTGTGTTTGTTTGCATGTAAGGAGCATTGTCACATATCCTATGTTTTTTCGTAGGTCAGCAATCTTTTTTTCTATTTTAGTTATATATGATGGTATTTTTGGTGGTGTTCTGTTCTTGTTTATATCTCTGCTATCACCAAGATAATGCATAATTGCAAACGAATCGAATGTTATTATTAATATTCGAAAAACTCAGATTACATTTATTGTATTCATCTATGTAGAGTGACATTTTCTTTTTTATTTGAAGTTGGCAAAGCCGGCCATTTATCGCTCGTATACAGGAAACTGACTGGCCAGTCTGCTCATATGCAAATCTGGCTGATCAGTGGATCTGCTAATATGCAGATCTGACTGATCAGCCAGTCTGCTAATATGCAAATCAAGCCGATCAGTCACTTTGTATTTTTGAAAATAGCATATATTTTCACTAGCTCTGACAGTTTGGCAGGGGATCAGTGATCTGTACTGATTAAGGGTGATACCCAGAAAAATTTGTGTCTGCAGTTCTGTTCGCATGCCAACACAAGACCAAGAATGAAGTGTTCATTCAACTGACATGGCTATAAAATTGAGGCTTGTTTGCATAATTGCAAACGAATCGAATGTTATTATTAATATTCGAAAAACTCAGATTACACACACACACACACACACACACACACACACACACACACACACACATATATATATATATATATGTAACCTATTTTTAAATATATATATATATATTAAAGAAAAGATTGTTACTTTAGATATCTCTATTCATTTTATTATACATATTTCGAAGATACAAGGCTTATGTATAGCATAATCCAAAACATGTTCTCGTCAGACAAAATGTATAGGAGATGCAGATTTCTTTTGATATACTGGTGGTCAAACGAACTGGACAGATCGGTGACAACCAAACATATGATTAGAAAAAAAGCCCCACAGAAGTTACATGCGTGGGAAAAAAATACAGTTGGACTTAACGTTTTTGACTTTATTTTAAATATGACGTAATTCAAAGGTAAATTATCCATGTTTTTGTATAATTTCTATTGGTATTATATGAGTGGGAAAATATTTAACTATTGGTATGGCTTTTTTTATATAACTGATTTGGTTATAATGCTATGAGATAAATTATTTAGTTCAAAAGAAGAGATGCAACAATTATATTTAAGTATGTTTTTTACGAATAGAGGAAAATATTAACTATTTGTGTAACTATTATTATAAGAAAAGATGTATGTATTATAGCCTAGTTTATCAATATATATTAAATTTAATTTACTTATATACTAACTAAAGATAAGGTAGATGAAAAAGTTATACTGAAAAAAATATTAGTTTACTTATTTTGTCTATCCGTCTTTATTTTCTATTTAAGTATAATAAAATCGCTTAAAAATTATATATAAAGAAATATTACTTATTTAATTTTTTTTTTATTAAGTTTAACTAAAATCTGTGTGAAAAGTTTTCGAAAACCTGTGAAGACAAGAACTAAAGATTTCAGGGCGTTTAATAATAATTAATTGCCTTTCCCTTCAATCTTTCTAATTTCTCATTCTTTCTTCTGATGAAGGACTAGCGTCCGAAACCTTAAGACCGTCTTCCTGCTATTTCAAGCGTTAAACTACTACATTCCTTCCATATACTGTACCGTTTGTTTTGTTATTTCTGTTTTCCTTTTACATATATATATATATATATATATATATATATATATGTGTGTGTGGAAAGAGAGAGAGAGAGAGAGAGAGAGAGAGACAGAGACAGAGAGAGAGAGAGAGAGAGAGTGAGAGAGAGAGAGAGAGAGAGAGAAAGAGGAGAGAGAGAGGAAGAAGCACAAGAAGAAGAAGAAAAAAGAGAAAAAGGAAAGCAATGTTTGATTCCTAAAAGTTGCTTGTTTTTCAATTCCAATTAAATTTGTTAAAGAAACAAGTAATTTATTTTTCTATTTTTAAATGTATTTTTGTTAATGAAGTACACTTAAAATTATCGATAACAAGCAATTAAATTAGATATTCAGGCACGTCCTACTTTGTTATCGATAATAGACAACAACAGAGGATCCTCAGCGAAATATATTAAGTTAAACGGAATCGAATTCTTTATCAGCCATCTGACGTATACAGAAAATATATGTCAGCGTTTCACATCGACCATTTTAGAAATATATAAAAAAAAAAAATAGATTTCAAAATTCGAAGTCTGGAATAAGTCTTCATTTTTTAATATTTTATATTTGAAAAGAAGTAAAAATTATGCTAATATAACTTTTACGTAGATATTGTGAAAATGATCAAGTTCATATGAATGGTATAAAATCATTCAAATGAGAAGATGAATTCGATTATGTATTGGGACTGGATATTGAATTCGATTATGTATTGGGACTAGTATGTAATGAAAGCTTATATATATATAAGCTTTCATTACATACTAATGTCGTTGAATGTTAATTACCAATATCCAGTCCCAATACATAATCGAATTCATCTTCTCATTTGAATGATTTTATACCATTCATATGAACTTGATCATTTTCACAATATCTACGTAAAAGTTATATTAGCATAATTTTTACTTCTTTTCAAATATAAAATATTAAAAAATGAAGACTTATTCCAGACTTCGAATTTCGAAATCTATTTTTATTAATATTCAAAAAACTCAGATTACAAGCTAGGTATATATATAACGAAGGAATTGTGGTAAGGAACCAGATGGACCATAACGCACCAGAGTACTCAATACCTAGGGTAGTAGGAAAATGTATGACCACGATGGCTATTTCCAGAAATAGCCGTCGAAACGGCTTGAGTTCTGCCGTGTGGGTCATACATTCATTTTCATATATATATATATATATATATATATATATATATATATATATATATATATATATATATATATATATATATATATATATATATATATATATATGTATATATATATATGTATATATATATATATATATATATATATATATATAAAAGGATAGGGTAAAAAGGATTACATTCTTGGTATGATACAAAGGACCAACGAATTTATTCGGCGGATTAGATGGAAGGCCTTCCACTTCGATCGGAAAAGGATTACACAAACTTCGGACACCAACAACGAAAAGTTTGGTTTCAAATCCTACAAAAACCCACCCTCTAACCCTCTTTTGGATTCTTTCGAACAGGACTTAATGAAAATGATAACCGGAATCAAATTTACAAACGGAAGGAAAAACGAACTGCAACGAGATATTAAAACTCTACTCAACAACCTAAGGAATACCAAAGGAATTATCATAAAGGCAGACAAAACTTCGAATCTATACACCCTGGATGTAGAAACATATAACAATTTTATACGTAAGGAATTACATAGGAAATACAAAAAAACAAACGCAACTACACTAACCAACATTAATAACGCAGCATGTGATATTGTTAGGAAACTGAAAATTGACGACAGAACGGTACCCCTATCCCCAGCTACACCGACTTTTAATCTGAAGGACCATAAGGATAACTTCGATACTAACCCTAAAATTAGATTAATATGTCCTTCAAAGTCCGATATAGGTAAGATTAGTAAGTACATATTAGATCGTATTATCCCCCAAGTTAAGGCTAAGGTAGATATTAAATTATGGGGTAATACTCATCAGGCAATAAGATGGTTCAATAACATTAGGGACAAAAACAAATCTTCTTTTATTCAATTCGATATAGATGAATACTATTCCTCTATTTCACCCGAAACCCTGCATAAGGCCCTCTCTTTTGCTAAGACTAACTCGGACCTCACAAACGTGGAAATTAATATTATACTTGAAGCTAGACGCACAGTAGTGCACTTTGAAAATAGTTATTGGGTCCGCAGGGATAGACCCTCGGAATTCGACATTACGATGGGTTCTAATGATTCGGCGGAGGTCACGGATTTGGTTGGGATCTATATAGCCCATAGACTCCAGAGCGAATTTACGGACCTCCACGGCGGAATATACCGCGACGATACACTTCTATTAGTCAAGAATATGAACAAACAAAACCTAGAAAGGCGACGTAAAAACATTAGGAAACTTTTCTTAGAACTAGGGCTTAATATTACCTTTGAACACAATCTTAAGGTGGTCAACTTCTTGGATGTTACCTTCAACCTTAATAACGGTAATATAGAGCCATTTCACAAACTTAATGAAAATCTTAAGTACGTTAATGTAAAATCGAACCATCCTCATTCCATTATTAAATCTATCCCTAAAAATATATCCATAAGGATCTCCCGACTGGCGTCTAATTTGCAGACCTTCAACGAGCATGCTGAATATTATAATGACGCACTTAGAAAAGCTGGTTACTGCGAGAAAATTGAATATCTAGACGATAACCACATAAGTACTAGGAATAAAACACATCTAAGTCGAACTAGTATTGCACCACACACACACATCAATAGGCATACTAACAGGTGCAAACCAGCAAATAGAGTCAGACGTAGAGAGTACATATGGTATAACCCCGTGTACAATTCTTCTATTAGCACTAAGATTATCTCACAATTCTATACACTAATCAATAAACACTTTACAACTTCACATAAATACTATAAAATCTTTAACTCGCGCACTATTAGACTCTCATACTCCACTGCACCTAACATAGAACAACTAATTAGAAAACTCAACTCAGCAATACTGAATAAGTACATCCCTAATGACTCAGCGCACCAGCATAGCAACATGCAACGCACTAACACGCAACCACAACCCCACCAAACTATCCAGGATTCTACTGCAAAACATAAAAATAGTTGTAACTGCACCAAACCAGGTACGTGCCCACTCAATAACCAGTGCCTAGCACGCAATATTGTCTACCGGTGTACAATTAATTCCGGGACCAACAAATGGTATTACGTCGGATGTACCGCAACTTCTTTCAAGGCTCGCCTATACCAACATCGATCTTCGATCAGGCACGAGAAAATGCGCTCCGTAACAACCCTCGCCGATAAAGCCTGGCAGCTTCGGAAGAACAATCAAGTGTTCTCCCTTGATTGGCAAATTATTGCAGCTGCGCCTGCATATCAGCAAAATCATCGATTCTGCAAGTTATGCAATTTAGAGATATACTGCATTTTAACGTCGGTAAACAAACTTTTGAACAGCAAAATTGAACGTTCTCTATACTGTAACCATCGTTTGAAAACGACTTTTTCTTTTTTTAAATGCATATAATGTTACCTTTTTACACCAACGTTTGCAAATTTCTGTCTTATATGTTTATACACTAGATATGGCTTTCTATAATAATAGTACTAAACACTGTTTTTCTGGACCCCTTTAGAAATAACCTGCTACTATAATAGCCCTAATAACTTGTCTGTGACATTGTACCACTTTGACCCCTCTAACTAAATTTTGTCCGAACAACACCACTAGAAGTATCTACTTCCCAGCCAACCTTAGCACGCCTCATTAAGCTAACTGCTGCCAAAACATTCTCTCTTCACAATCTCTACTAGTCTGACAGTCTTAAACCCTAAGACTCCCTCCACCTTACTCACTTCCCTCTTCCCCTTCTCTTCCTACCTCCTTCTTTATCTTTTATCTAGTGTATAAAATATTTTCATATCATTCTAATACAAAGGTCTGATGACATGGTGTGTTGACTTACAGTGTACTTTCGGTTTTTGATAATATTTGTGTATTATTCAAATAGCGAGGTATAAGTAACTCATACACTATAGAAACAATTGTTACCTAATAAATTCTATATACCCGCATTTCCATTTCGTAAATTTTTTCTCCATATATATATATATATATATATATATAGGAAAATATGAATGTATGACCCAGACGGCAGAACTCAACTCCTTTCGACGGCTATTTCCAGAAATAGCCGTCGAAACGGCTTGAGCTCTGCCGTCTGGGTCATACATTTTCCTATTACCCACTCTACTACCCTAGGTATTGAGTACTCTGGTGCGTTATGGTCCATCTGATTCCTTACCACAACTCTTTCGTTATATATATATATATAGCTTGTGATCTGAGTTTTTCGAATATTAATAATTGTTTCTACTTTTGGCACAAGGCCACCAATTATCCAGTGCATTACTAGTACTTTATTTTATCGACCCCGTAAGGATGAAAGGCAAAGTTAACCTCGGCAGGATTTGAACTCAGAAATAATACTTTCTTTATTCGTTTGCAATTATGCAAACAAGCCTCATTTTTAAAGCCATGTCAGTAGAATGAACCCTTCATTCTTGATCTTGTGTTGGCAGCCAACACAAGAGCAAGGATGAAAGGTTCATTCTACACAACCACTAATCAATAACAGACTAGAACTCAACACCCAATTTTTAACATGATAGAGCACCTAGCCCCACACTTCCACTTCCGCGTACCCTCTCTCTCTCTCACACACACGCATGCTTACACCTCCACTTATTCTCTCTCACACACACACATGCACACAAAAAACCAGTTTCAACAAGCCCCCACATTTACATATAAACATATCCTCTCACTCACACACACACACGCACACACACACACGCATGCTTACACCACGTATCCTCCTACACACACTTAGACATACATGTCCAAACCCTTTTTAAAAGGAGACAACTCTTTATCCACCTAACCTTCACTCTTTATAGAATGGAATTTCTATACCATTTCCTGTCAGCATGACTTGGCAAGCTAATTAGAACACTGGATTAACCCCTTTACTTCCCTTCGAAGAAGAGATATTATCTCGAAAATTAAGGATATTCAAATAAATTTAAGGTAAAAGACTAATTGTCAGCAATATCTTTTGCATTTGTATTTATATTCTATATCCATAACTGCATTGTTTTGGCCTTCTAACTCCAAACGTTTATATACATATATATATATATATAAGAAGAAATTAAAAGATGGTTAAAATAGTTCCATGTATTTTATTATGCGCATTTCAAAAACAAATATCATCCAGGGACGATATTTTCGTTCTCATCAGATAAAATAGGGAGACATGATATGAAGCTTAAAAAAGACACTTTGTTTAGACACTACCTTGCTCACAAGTGTCTTTTTAAAGCTTCATATCATGTCTCCCTATTTTATCTGATGAGAACGCAAATATCGTCCCTGGATGATATTTGTTTCTGAAATGCGCATAATAAAATACATTGAACTTTTTTAACCATCTTTTAATTTCTTCTTATATATACTCCAGTCCAATAAACTGTTGAGTGCTACTTAACCGATATTTGCATTGCTTTATTGTGCTACAATAAAACTCAAACTCACCTCCTACACACACATACACATGAAAGACAAATGAAAGATAATATATATATATATATATATATATATATATATATATATATATATATATATATATATATATATATATATATATATAGAGAGAGAGAGGATGAGAAAGAGAGGACCACACAATATTTTGTACATATAAAGCAAATATTTAGAAAATACGCATACTTTTAGGTGAAAAAAGCCATTTTTTCCTTACGGCACCATTTAAAAAAAACCGTGCGATCAACCGATCTAGTTAATCAATTATCAATTACCAGCTATCTATTTTGGTAAAATAACGGAAGACAAGAACCAATCATCAGAAGTACTGTGGTTATAAATATCCCATACTGTACAAAATATCTTTATATCTGTCAGAATCTGAGAGTTGGTTAAAACTCTACACCACATGGTATCAACAAATGTTTTAACTACTCGGGCAGATATAGGACTGGACATTGTATCGGCCAGAAAGAGGCACGAAGTACCAGTCACAGTTGAAGCAACTCAACAAATTAATAAATTTGGAGCAGTTATAACCAAAACGTTTGATATTTTTATTTTATTTTTTTTTGGCTGTTTAAAAGAGACGTCTCAGTTTCCTTCTCTTAAAAACAAAAGTTGAGAGATCACATCTCCGATGTTACGGACATGTGGTTAGAATGTCTCAGGAAAGAATCTCTGGACAGATTTTACGAACAAAAGAATGAAACCGAGAGGAGACCCAGAGAGTAGACCCCGAGAAAGATGGTTGGATGATAGCCCTGATGTCGGCTGGTCTCGCTTAGGGATCCAGCCGGATTAACTGGAGATGGTTGCTTCTGGAAGGAGTGATTGAGGACTCTACTTCCATGACCCTCTCAGGAATAATAGGTTGAAGAAAAAGAAAAGGAAGGGAAGACGACTCGACTGTTCTTTTCCTATAATGTGAAGCGACAACATTGACTCTATAAACGCCAGTTATGAATCAATCTCGATTCAAATAGACCATAGGTTTGTATTATAAATTTCTAGCCCCACACTAATATGGTTTCTAATTTTGGCACAAGGCCAGTTATTTCTCGGGAAAGAGAGGTCGTTTATATCGACTCCAATACTTGACTAGTACTTTATATACCCGGCCCTAGAATGTTGAAAGTCAAAAGTTAACCACAGCGGAATTTGAACTCAGAACGCAACAGCACCGTAAATAAATGCCACAAAGCATATTGTCTGATGCTCTACCAATTTTGCCAAACCACCAACTTGTCTAGATGCTAATATGAACAATATAAAAGATCCAATATTTCAATCATCTAGTTTCAAGTTTTTGGCAAAGTCTGCTATTAATTTCCTCTATATTGAGATATATCAAATATATACTGCGTAACATATGAAGGGGCAGGGTTTTGTGATTAGGGTATTCGGCTCACAATCGTAAGGTGGTGAGTTCGATTCCGGCGGTGCGCTGTGTCCTTGAGCAAGACACTTATTTTCACGTTGCTCCAGTCCACTCAGATTGCAAAAATGAGTTACACTTGTAATTTGAAGGAACTGCCTTGTCACATTCTGTCACGCTGAATCTCCCTGAGAAATACGTTAAGGGTATTTGTGTATTTGTGGAATACTCAGCTACTTTCACGTTAATTTCACGAGCAGGCTGTTCAGTTGATCGTATCAACTGGAACACTCGTCGTCGTAACCGACGGAGCGCCGCTTCTGTTACTACTACTGCGTAACATAGGCAATAAAATCTCCTCCTCCTCCTCCTCCTCCTCCTCCTCTTCTTAATAAGAAATGCAAACTTTGATAAATAAACCCTCAAGGATTTTACGAGCAAAACCACCCGGCAGGAGACCCGGGGGTAGACCCCGGGTAAGATAGTTGGATAACATCCATGAGCATGACTGGTCTCACTTGTGGAACTTGCTGGATAAAATGGAAACGGTTGCTTCTGACAGGACCCACTGGAAGGAGTGTTTCCGGACCCTTCCCCCCCCCCCCATGACCCACCAAGATGATGAGGAAGCCCAGTACTTAGGTCACCATGTGGGTCATCATGGTTCTCACTACTCCCTACATCATGTAAGTAGACAGTACTTAGTATTTTGTGGGTCAACAGGATTCTCACTTAATTCATTATAATTGATATTTATTGAATGATCTTACTAACTATGAAGGTCAAATATATTATAAGAATGTGTGTTGGTATGTGGTTAACAGGGTTAGATCTATCATAGTAGGGTTTCCCACATATTTCACAGTGGAAGGGATTTTCTCCAGTGTGTGTTGGTATGTGGTTAACAGGATTAGATCTATCATAGTAGGGTTTCCCACATATTTCACAGTGGAAGGGATTTTCTCCAGTGTGTGTTGGTATGTGGTTAACAGGATTAGATCTATCATAGTAGGGTTTCCCACATATTTCACAGTGGAAGGGATTTTCTCCAGTGTGTGTTGGTATGTGGTTAACAGGATTAGATCTATCATAGTAGGGTTTCCCACATATTTCACAGTGGAAGGGATTTTCTCCAGTGTGTGTTGGTATGTGGTTAACAGGATTAGATCTATCATAGTAGGGTTTCCCACATATTTCACAGTGGAAGGGATTTTCTCCAGTGTGTGTTGGTATGTGGTTAACAGGATTAGATCTATCATAGTAGGGTTTCCCACATATTTCACAGTGGAAGGGATTTTCTCCAGTGTGTGTTGGTATGTGGTTAACAGGATTATATCTATCATAGTAGGGTTTCCCACATATTTCACAGTGGAAGGGATTTTCTCCAGTGTGTGTTGGTATGTGGTTAACAGGATTAGATCTATCATAGTAGGGTTTCACACATATTTCACAGTGGAAGGGATTTTCTCCAGTGTGTGTTGGTATGTGGTTAACAGGATTAGATCTATCATAGTAGGGTTTCCCACATATTTCACAGTGGAAGGGATTTTCTCCAGTGTGTGTTGGTATGTGGTTAACAGGATTAGATCTATCATAGTAGGGTTTCCCACATATTTCACAGTGGAAGGGATTTTCTCCAGTGTGTGTTGGTATGTGGTTAACGGGATTAGATCTATCATAGTAGGGTTTCACACATATTTCACAGTGGAAGGGATTTTCTCCAGTGTGTGTTGGTATGTGGTTAACAGGATTAGATCTATCATAGTAGGGTTTCACACATATTTCACAGTGGAAGGGATTTTCTCCAGTGTGTGTTGGTATGTGGTTAACAGGATTAGATCTATCATAGTAGGGTTTCCCACATATTTCACAGTGGAAGGGATTTTCTCCAGTGTGTGTTGGTATGTGGTTAACAGGATTAGATCTATCATAGTAGGGTTTCCCACATATTTCACAGTGGAAGGGATTTTCTCCAGTGTGTGTTGGTATGTGGTTAACAGGATTAGATCTATCATAGTAGGGTTTCCCACATATTTCACAGTGGAAGGGATTTTCTCCAGTGTGTGTTGGTATGTGGTTAACAGGATTAGATCTATCATAGTAGGGTTTCCCACATATTTCACAGTGGAAGGGATTTTCTCCAGTGTGTGTTGGTATGTGGTTAACAGGATTAGATCTATCATAGTAGGGTTTCCCACATATTTCACAGTGGAAGGGATTTTCTCCAGTGTGTGTTGGTATGTGGTTAACAGGATTAGATCTATCATAGTAGGGTTTCCCACATATTTCACAGTGGAAGGGATTTTCTCCAGTGTGTGTTGGTATGTGGTTAACAGGATTAGATCTATCATAGTAGGGTTTCCCACATATTTCACAGTGGAAGGGTTTTTCTCCAGTGT
This sequence comes from Eledone cirrhosa, assembly GCA_964016885.1. Classification (NCBI taxonomy): domain Eukaryota; kingdom Metazoa; phylum Mollusca; class Cephalopoda; order Octopoda; family Eledonidae; genus Eledone; species Eledone cirrhosa. The sequence goes on along the minus strand of OZ024741.1, from coordinate 406,749,552 downwards.
GTGTTGGTATGTGGTCAACAGGATTAGATCTATCATAGTAGGGTTTCCCACATATTTCACAATGATAGGGTTTATTTCCGGTGTGTTTCGAATGTGTCTATCTAAATCACTGTTACCGACAAAACATTTCCCACATATTTTACAGTGTAAGAGGTTTTCTCTGGTGTGTATTACTTTGTGTGTGAACACTTCATCTTCTGAAAAGAAAGTTTCCCTACAAACATCACAGCTATATTCAGGAATATAATAATATGTGGTTGGAAATAAAACCAAAATCAAAAACCAGAACTAAGATTTATTGATGAGCTAAACGAGAGTATGATTAAATAGTTGAGAGCCAACAATAACATAAACATCTTTATAAGAAATGAAGTAGTGCTTTATGTGATGAAAATAATAAAAATACTCATAAACACTAAATCTTCTTCTTCTTCTTATTGGTCTAAGCGGACGTATTTTGCTCGCTCACAGTAAGTCGCTTTATTTGCCTGTTTAAATTATTTGTTGTTGAATATTTCTTGTTGTGTAAGGGATATAAGCCCTTAGACTTTGCCCCGTGAAGGGGAAAGTATAATATTTGGGCGTTTTGGCCCAAATATTTTAACTTTATTTTACATGTTAAAAAATTTACGAAGAAAAAAACATGGCTGAGCCACGCCCCCCAGCGATATTTCGGCTGTTGTGCGACAACGACGTAGAAGTTGAGAGGAGCGCTACAGCGAAATTAACACACATTGATAACACAAACACCACCACAAACAAGGTAAACAAAGACACCAATGATACCAATAAGAACTCTAATTTTGAAAAAAATGACAGTAACAGCGACAACGAAAATACAGATAACAAAAAAAAAAAATAACAAATACAACAATATCAACACCACTAACATGAAAACAAATAGCGACAACACCAACAGCAACAATACCAACTGCACCGAGAACAACGGTGGCAACAAAGACAACAATGATAACAGCGACAGTGCTAACAACAACACCAACAAGAACAACGTCAACAACACCCCCAACAAGACCACTTTCGCTGCGGCAGCAGCAAAAAAGAGGCCATGCTTCAACATGGACCTCTCAAACAAAGATAAAAAGTTGGTCCAGGCATGGAAGCTAATCAAGCAAGAGCAAACTTGGGCCAACTTAACTGTCCCGGTAGAAGCTATTGAGGCAGTGGAGCGCAGAACGGTGCATTATAGATGCATCTCAGCACAAACCAAAAGGGCAGCGTTAATCACACAAGAAGATATCGAAGTCGCGCTGAGGTGCATCAGAGAAGACACCCAGTACATAGAGAGGGGCAGACAGTACGGCACCATTTCGGTGTTGTTCAAGTCAGAAGCCCTCGCGATGAAACACGCCATGACTCCTTGCAAAACCAGCAAGGTCATAATGTACCCCTCCCACATGGGAAAAAGAACGGCCCGTCTCCGCATTCCCAGAATCCCACCAGGACTTGACATGTGGTGGCTTCTGGGATGTGTGATTGTGGAGGGGACGGATACAGTCCCTATAGAAGTGACCAGAACGGCCAGAGAGGACTGGTCCAGGGTTGACCTGGAGATCCTTCTCCAGATCAGGCCCGAGAACGTGAAGACAATCCCAGACCATATCCGACTTCAGAATGGGACTGTCATTCACATTATGACCGAAGGCAAAAGGCCGCAGTGTTTTGTTTGTGGAAAAAAAAACCCATTTACGAGCCTTCTGCCCTCAGCTGCTGAAAGAGGCAAGGGGTCGAAAGGCTCCACTGCTGCCGACGCCGGGGCGAGGACCACAACCAACACCTGCACCGGCAAAACCACCAACAACAACAACACCAATAGAAAAAACACCACCAACATTGACCACCCAGGGGGGAAACGAGGAAAGCTGTCAAATTCCCCCCCCCCCCCAAATACACACACCAATAAAACCTTAAACATACATACAAACACACTTACAGACAAAGACCCCTCATCTACCAGTAGTGAAGATGAGGGAAATCCAAAATCCCCCAAAATACAAAAAAGGAAACACAAAAAGAAAAAAAAACTCAACAAAGCACAAAAGCACCCACAATAAAAAACGCAGACACCACCCACGCAAACAGCTCTCCAATAACACCAACATCAACACCACCATCACCATCACCAGAATCCCCCAAACGCAAACAACCTAAACAGACGCAAGAACAAATATACACACAAACATCTGAAACCACAGACACCGCACTCACAACAAACACAGATACAACCGAAACAACACCACCAAAACCATCACCACCACAGCCACGCAAACAAATAAAATCACACCAACAAAACATACAAAACTTCGTGCTTGTCAGGAGGGCCAACAAGGAACTGATGGCCCTCGTAGCACGAAGTGAAAATATACAAAAAGAGGGGGAAATGTTTAAATCGAGCACATTTCGCGTGCCGGAAGATTTGGTTCTGGTGCGAATGTCGCTCGACATATTCAAAGAAATACGAGACAGCTTTCCTCGGGACGTGGGAACCCCGAACGTAAAACCCACTTCAAAACTTTTAAAGGGGTTCCCAAAAGAAACCCCACTAACTATGGAGGTCGAACAACCCGACCTTCACAAGAGCCCGGAAGGTAAGTAAACCTTCCTCTCTCTCTGTTTAACCTGACAACATGGCCGTATTAAGAGTAAGATGTTTAAATGTTCGAGGCCTGGGATCGTCCTGGAAGCAGGGTCACCTGCCCAACGACCTCAGGTCTATAGAAATGGATGTAATTGCAGTCAGCGAGACCAGGATTTCCGACACGCGCGCACTAGCCCCCATTTTCGACGACTATCAGATCTTTGCATCTGTTAGCCAGCCGGGAATGGGAGGCGGGGTGGCAGTGCTGTTTAGGAAAGGCCTGGATCTCGAGGTAAGGTCGATCTTCCGGGACCCGGACGGGAAGTTGGTGGTCCTGGACGTGAACAATAACGAAGGTGGTGCCTTTAGACTGGTGGCCGTCTATGCTCCTACTGGGGCAGGACGGCCGGACTTCTTTAGACGCCTGGAACCCTTTCTGGGTACGTCTCGCTCTTTACTGTTAGTGGGGACTGGAACGGCACCTTAGACGCACGCTGGGACTGTGTGGGAGTATCCGATAGGAGCGGGGGGTGCAAAAGCCTCAAGAACCTGATCAGCCAGTTTCAACTGTCTGACAGGTACCGACTAGATTTCCCTAATGCGCCAGTGTGGACCTGAGCTAACCGCATAGGGTCATCTAGATCGTATATAGACAGGATATTCATTAGGAAAATAGACAAAAATAGTGTAAGCTGTCCACGTTTTGAAACGGTCGCCTATTCAGATCACAAGTTTGTGATCTGTATGGTCGACCTAGATAAGACGAGTATGTTAGGACCTGGTTACTGGAAGCTAAACATGTCATTTCCGGCACGTAAGGCTTACAGGGACCAGGTCAACAATTTAGTTAAGAAAAAGTTGACAGGGGGAGTCGTCAACAATAGATGGTGGGGGGCTCTCAAAAGAGAGATTAGAGTAATATCGATAGAGTTTAGCAAAGAAGTAGCATTAGAGAAAAATAGAAAGGAGGGGGAGTTGGTAGATAAGTTAGACGAGGCTATTGGTAGTGGCATTGCAACTGATGTGCTAGCGGCGAGAATGGCATTAGACCATTTCTTCAATGCGAAACACGAAGGTTGCATTGTCAGAGCTAAGGCGCGTGCTCTGAGAAACGAGGGAACCAAAGATGTTCGATGGGCCCGCGTGGCAGAGGCGCAGCTTGGAAATAAAACCACGATTCGGTCTTTGACGGACCGAGACGGGCACGAGCTGAGCGATTCCAAGAGGATGTGTGAGGCCTTTCGCCAACATTTTGCTCGGTTGTTCGGGGGAAGTGGCGAGTCAGAGATGGAGGCGGACTTCAGTCCCTACCTCGATTACTTGCCGCAACTCTCGACGGCTGACGCTGGGCGCTGCGAAAAGCCAATTACTTCAGCCGAGATTCAGGATGCCCTTGTCGACTGCATGAGGCGCAAGTCACCCGGTTTGGATGGTCTGCCCTACGAGCTTTACGTAAATATGCCAGACTTGTTCTCCAATCTCCTCGAAGCCCTCTACTGCAACTGGCAGCAAAACGGGAGTATTCCCAGTTCTGTGAGCCGGGGCGTAGTGACGCTGATAAGGAAAGACGAGAACAAGAGGGACACATTAGACAATTTCAGGGCCATAACTCTGCTCAACACAGAGTTTAAGATTTTGGCCAGGGTGTTAGCGAAGAGGTTGGCGCTTGTCGTCGGGGATTTGGTTGGGGAGGCGCAAACTTGCGCAATCCCAACCAGGTCCATACAAGACAACCTCCACCTAATGCGATACATCATAGAGAGGGTAGGGTGTAAACCTGACTTCGGTGGTGCTCTGATCAATTTAGATCAATCGAAAGCATTTGATAGGGTCGACCATCGGTACCTGGAGGCTGTCCTCAAGGCGGCTGGCTTCGGCCCCGTCTTCAGAAGCTGGATCGCTGCAATGCACAGCGGAACCTGCTCGATGGTCAAAATTAATGGCCACCTCTCGGAACCGTTTCAGGTCTCCCGATCGGTCCGTCAAGAGTGCCCTCTCTCCTTCCTTCTGTACGTATTGACTCTTGAGCCTTTACTGCGGAAGCTGGAGCTGTTGCAGGGCATCCCGCTCGAACCGGGACGCGGAAAGGCTGTGTCGGCTTATGCGGACGACATCTCCGTGATGGTGTCGGACACCTCAGAAATCGAGGTGGTCGGCAACTTATTGGAGGAATATGAAAGGTTGACGGGAGCAAAACTTAACTCGGCAAAGTCGGTGGGCTTGCAACTCGGCACCTGGAGAGGCAAGTCCATGCCGTCCAACAGCGTCGTTAGGCGCTGGACAGACAGTTGCTAGGGGTTTGGTTCGGGCCAGACCCCCAGGTGGATAAGAATTGGGACGAGGTGACGGGCAGGGTAGTCAGTCTCACCCAGAAATGGGCTGGGATGAAGCTATCACTGAAAGGTCGGGCGGAAGTGGCGAACGCGTACATCGCGTCCGTCATCTATTACCGTCTGACTGTCGTCCCTTGCCCCCTTCGCGCCTCGCCATCTTGGAGCGGCTCCTCTTCAAATTCTTGTGGAGGGGTCAGGTTCCGCTGGTGAGGAGGTCCATCTGCTGCCAGCACCCTCTTCGTGGAGGGCTGGGCATGCCGTGGCTAATGATGCGCAGGCACGCGCTGAGGCTGCGGCATCTCCAGATATTCTGCCTAAACGGTGAACAGGTGTGGTCGCCGTTTGTCAGACGGGCCTTTCCGCAGCTCGTTTCTTTGACTGAGTTGCAGTCCTGGGTCAAAAAGAGACCGAGACTGGGTGACTGGCATCTGGAATGTTGCCAGGCACTCACTGCCCTCTACCAGGTGGGCAATGCGGTCAGTGGAACTTCCACTCTCGAGTTCTATAGAGGATTAGTGGTGGGCAAGTGCGACGACGCACTCGGAGAGGCTCTGGGAGTTAACGAAGTCGAACTAACCAGTCTGTACCGGAGGACTTTCGACCCGGGGACGATGGATAATTTCCCAAAATCCCTCGCTTGGCAGTGCTACCGGGGGGTACTGCCGGTTCGAGATAAACTCTACAGGCACGGAAGTGCTGTCAGACGGACCTGCCCGAGATGCGCGCAGAGCGACGAAACCGTTCTGCACGCACTCATCCAGTGTCCGTGCATTACTGACTTGTGGAGTTATGTTGAACAGCTGTTGTCGCGTGTAGAACGGATCCGGCTATCGGCCGAGTCCATAGTGAAGATCGACTCGCCGCCTTCTTTTGGCCAGGAAGGGCAGGCAATTTTCTTCTGTCTGGTGGCAGTAGCGAAAGAGGTTGTATGGTGGACGAGGTTGAAAGCACTGAAGACAGACACTTTTCTCTTCGGCCAATCCCTCATCAACTTTTTCAAGTTTCACTTGGAAAGGAAGGTGAGGGTGGAGAAAGAAGTGCTGCTCCCCAGTACATTTTCTGAAAGGTGGGTGAATGTGGCGAGAATGGCCCGTGTGAGTGGGCCTACTCTGGTCATGCGGCTGTAGGTAGGTAAATTTGAGGAGGAGAGGGGGTGCCGTTCCAGGGTGCTCTCGAAGCGTCTGGTCGTTCAGGATTGGTGGGGTTCCTGAGCGAACCCTGGGTGGTCATCCTCCTTATTGTGGAATTTTTTCTTGTTGTAGTTTTCTTGTTACTTTGTTATTGTGATTCATATTGTTTACTCGATTTCTCTGTAAAACCCCACTGTCCCAGTCTTTTGTATTGTCCCCTATATGTCGGCCCTTGTGGCCAATAAATGAAATCATTATTATTATTATTATTATTATTATTATTATTATTATTATTATTATTATATTATAAGGGTGGTGGATTTGCAGAATCGTTAGAGGGTCGGACATCATGCTTTGACGCATAGAGTTACGGCCCTTGCCATTCTGAGTTCAAATCCCGCCGAAGTTAACTTTTCCTTTCATCCTGAAGGGGTCGATAGAAAAAAATACCAGTAATGCACTGATATAATTGCTGGCCTTGTGTCAAAAGTAGAAACAATTATTATAAGGGCGGTGAACAACATGCTCAAGTACTCCTTCCAGCGGGTTGTTCAGGATTCTAGAGAATTAAGGGAACGATGGACCACTTCTTGTTGCCCTGAAGTCTCTAAATTGTTAACGAATATTTAAATATATAAATATTCCAGCCTGGCCTTCTATGGTTTTAATAAATACTTTACTCCATTCCTGCACCACTGGATACCACATCTACGATGGATGACTTACATAACGTTGAGTGCTTTAATTAATTTGTTGCATCATGATTTACCAGCCAGAACCAATAGTTCCATCCACTGGTAAAGAACCTAACATAACTCACACACACAAATATGTATATATATATATATATATTTATACACACACACACACACACACACACACACATACACACACACACACACACACACACACACACACACATATATATTTAATGTATAATAAACAATACAGTATAATTACCTCATTACCAGAGGTTTCCCGAATAAGACGAATACAAGAAACGTCCGCATTCGTTCGTCAGACAAGGCAATTTAAAACATAGTGAAATATTTGAAAAATCTCCTCAAGAAAGGCAAAAGTTTAACGGGCAAACAAAATAAATAAAAGTAATAATACAAGAGATGTATAAAAAATTAAAATAAAGAAATATAAGTATAAATGTGTGTATATGCACTTACAAATGTACATGTGTGTGTATGTACAAATGCAGGGGTATAGTGAAAAAATGTGGGCGTAAGTACATACATGAGGGCAAGCATATCAGTGTATGTGTGACCACAATTACGTATATAATATATGTTGAAAAAAGAATTGTAAGATAATGGAGTTAGCGTACATACAGACTCAGGGACTAAGGATTGAAATATATACACATACAAGTATGAAAGGACTCACGCGTATAAACATACACACACGCGCAACCACATACATGATATATACAGGGAAGGGAGTGTATAAAGTCAAAGCAGTGTCAGACTGAAGGTCGATACAAATATAAAAAAAATTATTATATATTATATTATATATGAAAATAGGGCGAAAAAGACGATTATTAGGGAAAAAAAAAAATTTTTTTCCTTTTATTTTTTTCTCTTTTTTCAGGGTTAGAAAATGTTTAAAACAAAATATTTTACTTTGTGTGAAGTGCTAAGGTATTAGTTAATTTATTTATTAATTAACAATGGCATTTATTTATTTATTTATATATATAATAATTGTCTATTACTGGTTTCAGCATTTTATGTATTATCAAAGCAGGGAATTTGTATTGGTGTAAAGTGTTGGTGATGTTGAACATGTTAAGGAAATGGGGAAGAAAGAATGTTATTTACAAACAAGGTTTTTGAAGTAAAAAGAAAAAAAAAGGGGTGATGTGGAACATAAGGTAATGGGAATGAAAACATAATATTATTTACAGGCATAGTTCTTGAGAATAAGCAGTTCAAAATGTGTTATGGCAAGAGCGCTTAGTTGATCAATAATGAAGGCAAATGGTAGTCTGGGGTTTGATATGATTTCCCTTTTTAGAGAGTTAATATGCAGGGAGAGCTAATTCAGGGTGGTCAGGTAGGGGAGAGAGAAATGAGAGGGGGTAATTCATTTATATAAGAAAAAGGATTAGGTAGGGTGTAGGGTGTAGGGGAGGTAACTCTTTAGAGAACATAGGAATTTGGTTTTGGTTCATTGTTCGTTCCAGTTTTAGTTTAGTCCGAAGTTTAGTCCATTAAGTAGAGGTTGGAATTTGTTAATGACGTACGTTTCCTTATTGGTACGATGGATGAAAGAAGCGTTGTCTATGAATTTGTAAATGGGGAAAAATTTTAAAGTTTGGATGTTGGTTAGGTGTACAATTGGCGATATGTTCACTAAAACAATCTTTCTGTATTCCTGTATTTTGATTTGTGATCTATGGACGGTCATACGTTGTCGGAGGCTGTCCTATGTAGTGCTCTTGACAACCTGAGCAGGTCAAAACATAGATTAGGTTTTCAGATGCACATGTAAAGTTATGTTTAACTGTGAAATGTTGTCCTTGTTTAAAATGGCATGTTGAACCTTCTATTAGATTTATGCATATACCACAGTTGGGCCTTCCGCATTTTTTTACTGTAGGGTTCATTGTGAGGGTTGGTTGGATTTTGGCTTGTGTGAGGATGTTTTTTATGGATTTAGGTTGTCTTTTACTCTTTATGATGTTGTGTGTTTGGAGGATTTTGTTCATTCTTGGGTCTCTTTTTAGTAAAGGAATATTCTGGAGGGTGGTGTCGAATGCCTCATTCTTGAGGGGGTTGTATGTTGAGATGTATGGTAGTGTTTTCTGTTGCGGTTCATTCCTGGGTTTGGGATGTCTGAGTTCCTGGATGTTGAGTTTTAGGGCACGTTGGAATCCATTGTTGATTAGGGATGGTGGGTAGTTTCTGCTGATAAGTGTGTTCTTTAATTCTTCTAGTCGTGTGTAGCATGTGTATTTATCTGAAACTATTGTGCAGATCCTTCTGGCTAGGTGATAAGGAATTGCCATTTTGGTATGGCGAGGGTGGCACGAGTTAAATGTAAGATATTGCTTGGAGTCTGTGGGTTTGTAGTATATGTCTGTTTCTATTTTGTTGTTTGTTTTCTTGATTAGGATGTCGAGGAAAGGGAGTTGTTCATGGCTGTAATCTATTGTAAATTGTAAGTTTGTATTGAGTCCATTTAGAAGGGGTTTAAACTCAATCAGACTATCTATACATGCCAGATACACACATATGTATATGTATGTATGTGTATATATATATATACCCATGTGGAGGTATGAGTACATATTCGTGTGTGTACGTATGTGTATATGTGTTTTTATATGTGTCTTTATATGTTTTTGTGTATGTATGTGGATGTATATGTACATGGGTGTGTGATTGATGGTGTGTGCCTATATATTCCTACATATGCCCGTGTGTGTATGTACGTATATACGCATATATGTGTGTGTTGAACAAAGGACTAATTTTGGAATGGACGTAGAAAAATTCTTCAGAAAAAAATAATTGTTTACAAACTTGGCAGGTGCGATTTGCCTGTGACCATTCTCAACACAAAGGAATACTAAAAGCTTTTTCCCCTGAATAAAGGAATTTTTCGAGAATGACCGGGGCAGGCCGCACTTGCTACATTTCTCGCCACCCAACCCTACTCACCGTCTCAACTCATTACTGCTATTAACACTTTTTCAACACACCTACACCCATACACTTATTAAAGGGGGAGAAAAAACCCACCACACCACAGACATGTTAAATCCCTATATATAAAACAACACACCACATACACATCAGTTTGACAAGCGCACCTCAGCGTGAAAGGTCGTTCTAAAAACGAAACAATACCTCCTACGTTAACCAAGAACTCCTAAGACCTAACCAACAACCAACAACTTAATTTATAAAATCATTTTTTTAAGGAAAAACATTTTTTCTAATCCGGAAAAAAATTCTTTTTGGATTTTGTGAAGAAAATAAATTTGTTGAAAGCACAAGTGAAGCCATTTTTTCTTCCCCCCTGTCTTAATATATATATATATATATATATATATATATATATATATATATATATATATATAAGAGAGAGAGAGAGAGAGAGAGAGAGAGAGAGAGAGAGAGAGAGAGAGAATATAGATACCCGAAACCAGGAACTTTTCAGCATTTCGCCGTAGAGCATCAGAATTGCCCTTAGTTTGGAACACACAGTGAGTCGGCGGCTAAAATCTCTTCCATTTCTGACCAATGGAAGTAGCAGAGCCATGGAATTAATCAGTATTACCTTTGGAGAAGAAATTGTAAACAACATTGATGATTAGTGACAAGTTTGTGAGCGGCTTTATCGACTCTACATTCTTATTTATAAGCTTCTTAACAATTTCTGTACTATATTATTACTATGAGCTTATGAATTGATGCAAAGCACTTTATTTTCAGTTTTATGAGTTCACAGATATCGTGTTCACCTGTTCTATTTATACCTAGCATGCATATTTATGTACGATAGTTTGCATATCTCCAATAACTCTTAAAAGTGTGAAGCTATAGAAAAGTTAATGCAGCTAAGAAATAATTTACTGTAAGGAACTCTATTGCATTCGTTAGCTTAGCTGCTGCCAGAGCTTCGTTTATGCTGTACTAAATTTTGTATTATTATCTCCTAGACTTAATGATTAATTGATTAATTTAATTAGACAATTCTATTGATTGGTTAATTGTTTGTGTTTGTTTAATAACATCTAGATGAGTACTTTATTCGGTTTGTGTAAGGGAATTTATTCCTTTGTTCAAATTTTGAATTTGACCGCCAAATCCGGGGGTTACCTCCCTTCGGGAAAAGCATGTGACTACTAGCCGTGTTTACTGCTAATATTCACAACTGGGGCGGACTAGAACGAAAACTTGTTGACGAAGTAAATTCCACTGTTCTATCTTCCAAAACCAATAACTTGCAGGCCTCTGCAA
>OZ024741.1:406708511-406733511 GCA_964016885.1 Eledone cirrhosa | reverse complement strand
TAACCACTCTACCATTCTATCAGAAGTTCTAACCACTCTGTCATTCTATCTGACGTTCTAACTACTCTACCATTCTATCTGACGTTCTAACCACTCTACCATTCTATCTGACGTTCTAACCACTTTACAATTCTATTTGACGTTCTAACGACTCTGTCATTCTATCTGACGTTCTAACGACTCTACCATTCTATCTGACGTCTAACAACTCTACCATACTATCAGGCGTTCTAACCACTCTGTCATTCTATCTGACGTTCTAAGCACTCTGTCATTCTATCTGACGTTCTAACTACTCTGTCATTCTATCTTACGTTCTAGCCACTACACCATTCTATCAGACATTCTAACCACTCTACCATTCTATCTGACGTTCTAACCACTCTACCATTGTATCTGACGTTCTAACCACTCTACCATTCTAGCTGACGTTCTTTACCACTCTATCATTCTATCTGACGTTCTAACCATTCTACCATTCTATCTGACGTCTAACAACTCTACCATACTATCAGACGTTCTAACATCTCTACCATTCTATCTGAGGTTCTAACGACTCTAGCAATCTATCTGACGTTCTAACAACTCTACCAATTCTATCTGATGTTATAAGAACTCTACCAATTCTATCTGATGTTCTAACCACTCTACCATTCTATCAGACGTTTTAACGACTCTTCCAATTCTATCTGCCGTTCTAACCAGTCTACCATTCTATCTGACGTTCTAACCACTCTATCATTCTATCTGACGTTCTAACCACTCTACCATTCTATCAAAGGTTCTAACGACTATACCATTCTATCTTCCGTTCTAGCCACTATACCATTCTATCAGACGTTCTAACCACTCTACCATTCTATTTGACGTTCTAACCAATCTGTCATTCTAACTGACGTTCTAACAACTCTACCATTCTATCTGACTTTCTAACGACTCTACCATTCTATCTGACGTTCTAACCACTCTACCATTCTATCTGACGTTCTAACAACTCTACCATTCTATATGACGTTCTAACCACTCTACCATTCTATTTGACGTTCTAATGACTCTACCATTCTACCTGACATTCTAACGACTCTATCATTCTATCTGGCGTTCTAACCACTCTACCATTCTATTTGACGTTCTAACCACTCTGCCATTCTATCTGACGTTCTAACCGCTCTACCATTCTATCTGACGTTCTAACCACTCTGTCATTCTATCTGACGTTCTAACCACTCTACCATTCTATCTGACGTTCTAACTACTCTACCATTCTATCTCACTTTCTAACCACTCTTCTATTCTATCTGACGTTCTAACTACTCTACCATTCTATCTGACCTTCTAACCACTCTACCATTCTATCTGACGTTCTAATGACACTACCATTCTATTAGACGTTTTAACATCTCTATCATTCTATCAGACGTTCTAACGACTCTATCATTCTATCTCACGTTCTAACCACTCTACCATTCTATTTGACGTTCTAACCACTCTGCCATTCTATCTGACGTTCTAACCACTCTACCATTCTATCTGACGTTCTAACCACTCAGCCATTCTATCTGACGTTCTAACCACTCTACCATTCTATCTGACATTCTAACCACTCTGCCATTGTATCTGACGTTCTAGCCATTCTATCTGACGTTCTAACCACTCTACCATTCTATCTGACGTTCTAACTACTCTACCATTCTATATGACGTTCTAACCACTCTACCATTCCATATGACGTTCTAACCACTGTACCATTCTATCTGACGTTCTAACCACTCTACCATTCTATATGACGTTCTAACCACTCTACCATTCTATCTGACGTTCTAACCACTCTACCATTCTACCTGACATTCTAACGACTCTATCATTCTATCTCATGTTCTAACCACTCTACCATTCTATTTGACGTTCTAAAAACTCTGCCATTCTATCTGACGTTCTAACCACTCTACCATTCTATTTGACGTTCTAACGACACTACCATTCTATCTTACGTTCTAGACACTATACCATTGTATCAGACGTTCTAACCACTCTACCATTCTATCAGAAGTTCTAACCACTCTGTCATTCTATCTGACGTTCTAAGCACTCTGTCATTCTATCTGACGTTCTAACTACTCTGTCATTCTATCTGACGTTCTAACTACTCTACCATTCTATCTGACGTTCTAACCACTCTACCACTCTATCTGACGTTCTAACAACTCTACCATTCTATCTGACGTTCTAACCACACTACTATTCTATCTAACGTTCTAACCACTTTACCATTCTATCTGATGTTCTAACCGCTCTACCATTCTATTTGACGTTCTAACGACACTACCATTCTAGTTTACGTTCTACCCACTCTACCATTCTATCTGACGTCCTAACCACTCTACCATTCTATCAGACGTTCTAACGACTCTACCATTCTATCTGACTTCTAACAGCTCTACCATACTATCAGACGTTATAACATCTCTACCATTCTATCAGACGTTCTAACATCTCTACCATTCTATCCTATGTTCGAGCCACTCTACCATTCTATCAGACGTTTTAACCAACCTACCATTCTATCTAACGTTCTAACCACTCTGTCTTTCTATCTGACGTTCTAACAACTCAACCATTCTATCTGACGTTCTAACCACTCTACCATTCTATTTGACGTTCTAACGGCTCTGTCATTCTATCTGACGTTTTAACCCCTCTACCAATTCTATCTGACGTTCTAACCACTTTACAATTCTATCTGACGTTCTAAACACACTACTATTTTATCTGACGTTCTAGCCACTATACCATTCTATCTGACGTTCTACCCACTCTACTATTCTATCTGACTTTCTAACCTCTCTACCATTCTAGCTGACGTTCTAACCACTCTACCATTCTATCTGACGTTCTAACCACTCTACCATTCTATCTGACGTCTAACAACTCTACCATACTATCAGACGTTCTTACATGTCTACCATTATATCTGACGTTCTAACCACTCTGTCATTCTATCTGACGTTCTAACCACTCTACCATTGTATCTGACGTTCTAACCACTCTACCATTCTAGCTGACGTTCTTTACCACTCTATCATTCTATCTGACGTTCTAACCATTCTACCATTCTATCTGACGTCTAATAACTCTACCATACTATCAGACGTTCTAACATCTCTACCATTCTATCTGAGGTTCTAACGACTCTAGCAATCTATCTGACGTTCTAACAACTCTACCAATTCTATCTGATGTTATAAGAACTCTACCAATTCTATCTGATGTTCTAACCACTCTACCATTCTATCAGACGTTTTAACGACTCTTCCAATTCTATCTGCCGTTCTAACCAGTCTACCATTCTATCTGACGTTCTAACCACTCTATCATTCTATCTGACGTTCTAACCACTCTACCATTCTATCAGAGGTTCTAACGACTATACCATTCTATCTTCCGTTCTAGCCACTATACCATTCTATCAGACGTTGTAACCACTCTACCATTCTATTTGACGTTCTAACCAATCTGTCATTCTAACTGACGTTCTAACAACTCTACCATTCTATCTGACTTTCTAACGACTCTACCATTCTATCTGACGTTCTAACCACTCTACCATTCTATATGACGTTCTAACCACTCTACCATTCTATCTGACGTTCTAGCCACTCTACCATTCTATATGACGTTCTAACCACTCTACCATTCTATCTGACGTTCTAACCACTCTACCATTCTATTTGACGTTCTAATGACTCTACCATTCTACCTGACATTCTAACGACTCTATCATTCTATCTGGCGTTCTAACCACTCTACCATTCTATTTGACGTTCTAACCACTCTGCCATTCTATCTGACGTTCTAACCACTCTACCATTCTATCTGACGTTCTAACCACTCTGTCATTCTATCTGACGTTCTAACCACTCTACCATTCTATCTGACGTTCTAACTACTCTACCATTCTATCTCACTTTCTAACCACTCTTCTATTCTATCTGACGTTCTAACTACTCTACCATTCTATCTGACCTTCTAACCACTCTACCATTCTATCTAACGTTCTAATGACACTACCATTCTATTAGACGTTTTAACATCTCTATCATTCTATCAGACGTTCTAACGACTCTATCATTCTATCTCACGTTCTAACCACTCTACCATTCTATTTGACGTTCTAACCACTCTGCCATTCTATCTGACGTTCTAACCACTCTACCATTCTATCTGACGTTCTAACCACTCAGCCATTCTATCTGACGTTCTAACCACTCTACCATTCTATCTGACATTCTAACCACTCTGCCATTGTATCTGACGTTCTAGCCATTCTATCTGACGTTCTAACCACTCTACCATTCTATCTGACGTTCTAACTACTCTACCATTCTATATGACGTTCTAACCACTCTACCATTCCATATGACGTTCTAACCACTGTACCATTCTATCTGACGTTCTAGCCACTCTACCATTCTATATGACGTTCTAACCACTCTACCATTCTATCTGACGTTCTAACCACTCTACCATTCTACCTGACATTCTAACGACTCTATCATTCTATCTCACGTTCTAACCACTCTACCATTCTATTTGACGTTCTAACCACTCTGCCATTCTATCTGACGTTCTAACCACTCTACCATTCTATCTGACGTTCTAACCACTCTGTCATTCTATCTGACGTTTTAACCCCTCTACCAATTCTATCTGACGTTCTAACCACTTTACAATTCTATCTGACGTTCTAACCACACTACTATTTTATCTGACGTTCTAGCCACTATACCATTCTATCTGACGTTCTACCCACTCTACTATTCTATCTGACTTTCTAACCACTCTACCATTCTAGCTGACGTTCTAACATCTCTACCATTCTATCTGACGTTCTAACCACTCTACCATTCTATCTGACGTCTAACAACTCTACCATACTATCAGACGTTCTAACATGTCTACCATTATATCTGACGTTCTAACCACCCTGTCATTCTATCTGACGTTCTAACAACTCAACCATTCTATGTGACGTTCTAACCACTCTACCATTCTATTTGACGTTCTAACGGCTCTGTCATTCTATCTGACGTTTTAACCCCTCTACCAATTCTATCTGACGTTCTAACCACTTTGCAATTCTATCTGACGTTCTAAACACACTACTATTTTATCTGACGTTCTAGCCACTATACCATTCTATCTGACGTTCTACCCACTCTACTATTCTATCTGACTTTCTAACCTCTCTACCATTCTAGCTGACGTTCTAACCACTCTACCATTCTATCTGACGTTCTAACCACTCTACCATTCTATCTGACGTCTAACAACTCTACCATACTATCAGACGTTCTTACATGTCTACCATTATATCTGACGTTCTAACCACTCTGTCATTCTATCTGACGTTCTAACCACTCTACCATTGTATCTGACGTTCTAACCACTCTACCATTCTAGCTGACGTTCTTTACCACTCTATCATTCTATCTGACGTTCTAACCATTCTACCATTCTATCTGACGTCTAATAACTCTACCATACTATCAGACGTTCTAACATCTCTACCATTCTATCTGAGGTTCTAACGACTCTAGCAATCTATCTGACGTTCTAACAACTCTACCAATTCTATCTGATGTTATAAGAACTCTACCATTCTATCAGACGTTTTAACGACTCTTCCAATTCTATCTGCCGTTCTAACCAGTTTACCATTCTATCTGACGTTCTAACCACTCTACCATTCTATCAGAGGTTCTAACGACTATACCATTCTATCTTCCGTTCTAGCCACTATACCATTCTATCAGACGTTCTAACAACTCTACCATTCTATTTGACGTTCTAACCAATCTGTCATTCTAACTGACGTTCTAACAACTCTACCATTCTATCTGACTTTCTAACGACTCTACCATTCTATCTGACGTTCTAACCACTCTACCATTCTATATGACGTTCTAACCACTCTACCATTCTATCTGACGTTCTAGCCACTCTACCATTCTATATGACGTTCTAACCACTCTACCATTCTATCTGACGTTCTAACCACTCTACCATTCTATTTGACGTTCTAATGACTCTACCATTCTACCTGACATTCTAACGACTCTATCATTCTATCTGGCGTTCTAACCACTCTACCATTCTATTTGACGTTCTAACCACTCTGCCATTCTATCTGACGTTCTAACCACTCTACCATTCTATCTGACGTTCTAACCACTCTGTCATTCTATCTGACGTTCTAACCACTCTACCATTCTATCTGACGTTCTAACTACTCTACCATTCTATCTCACTTTCTAACCACTCTTCTATTCTATCTGACGTTCTAACTACTCTACCATTCTATCTGACCTTCTAACCACTCTACCATTCTATCTGACGTTCTAATGACACTACCATTCTATTAGACGTTTTAACATCTCTATCATTCTATCAGACGTTCTAACGACTCTATCATTCTATCTCACGTTCTAACCACTCTACCATTCTATTTGACGTTCTAACCACTCTGCCATTCTATCTGACGTTCTAACCACTCTACCATTCTATCTGACGTTCTAACCACTCAGCCATTCTATCTGACGTTCTAACCACTCTACCATTCTATCTGACATTCTAACCACTCTGCCATTGTATCTGACGTTCTAGCCATTCTATCTGACGTTCTAACCACTCTACCATTCTATCTGACGTTCTAACTACTCTACCATTCTATATGACGTTCTAACCACTCTACCATTCCATATGACGTTCTAACCACTGTACCATTCTATCTGACGTTCTAGCCACTCTACCATTCTATATGACGTTCTAACCACTCTACCATTCTATCTGATGTTCTAACCACTCTACCATTCTACCTGACATTCTAACGACTCTATCATTCTATCTCACGTTCTAACCACTCTACCATTCTATTTGACGTTCTAACCACTCTGCCATTCTATCTGACGTTCTAACCACTCTACCATTCTATCTGACGTTCTAACCACTCTGTCATTCTATCTGACGTTTTAACCCCTCTACCAATTCTATCTGACGTTCTAACCACTTTACAATTCTATCTGACGTTCTAACCACACTACTATTTTATCTGACGTTCTAGCCACTATACCATTCTATCTGACGTTCTACCCACTCTACTATTCTATCTGACTTTCTAACCACTCTACCATTCTAGCTGACGTTCTAACATCTCTACCATTCTATCTGACGTTCTAACCACTCTACCATTCTATCTGACGTCTAACAACTCTACCATACTATCAGACGTTCTAACATGTCTACCATTCTATCTGACGTTCTAACCACTCTACCATTGTATCTGACGTTCTAACCACTCTACCATTCTAGCTGACGTTCTTTACCACTCTATCATTCTATCTGACGTTCTAACCATTCTACCATTCTATCTGACGTCTAACAACTCTACCATACTATCAGACGTTCTAACATCTCTACCATTCTATCTGACGTTCTAACCACTCTACCATTCTATTTGACGTTCTAACGGCTCTGTCATTCTATCTGACGTTTTAACCCCTCTACCAATTCTATCTGACGTTCTAACCACTTTACAATTCTATCTGACGTTCTAAACACACTACTATTTTATCTGACGTTCTAGCCACTATACCATTCTATCTGACGTTCTACCCACTCTACTATTCTATCTGACTTTCTAACCTCTCTACCATTCTAGCTGACGTTCTAACCACTCTACCATTCTATCTGACGTTCTAACCACTCTACCATTCTATCTGACGTCTAACAACTCTACCATACTATCAGACGTTCTAACATGTCTACCATTATATCTGACGTTCTAACCACTCTGTCATTCTATCTGACGTTCTAACCACTCTACCATTGTATCTGACGTTTTAACCACTCTACCATTCTAGCTGACGTTCTTTACCACTCTATCATTCTATCTGACGTTCTAACCATTCTACCATTCTATCTGACGTCTAACAACTCTACCATACTATCAGACGTTCTAACATCTCTACCATTCTATCTGAGGTTCTAACGACTCTAGCAATCTATCTGACGTTCTAACAACTCTACCAATTCTATCTGATGTTATAAGAACTCTACCAATTCTATCTGATGTTCTAACCACTCTACCATTCTATCAGACGTTTTAACGACTCTTCCAATTCTATCTGCCGTTCTAACCAGTCTACCATTCTATCTGACGTTCTAACCACTCTATCATTCTATCTGACGTTCTAACCACTCTACCATTCTATCAAAGGTTCTAACGACTATACCATTCTATCTTCCGTTCTAGCCACTATACCATTCTATCAGACGTTCTAACCACTCTACCATTCTATTTGACGTTCTAACCAATCTGTCATTCTAACTGACGTTCTAACAACTCTACCATTCTATCTGACTTTCTAACGACTCTACCATTCTATCTGACGTTCTAACCACTCTACCATTCTATCTGACGTTCTAACAACTCTACCATTCTATATGACGTTCTAACCACTCTACCATTCTATTTGACGTTCTAATGACTCTACCATTCTACCTGACATTCTAACGACTCTATCATTCTATCTGGCGTTCTAACCACTCTACCATTCTATTTGACGTTCTAACCACTCTGCCATTCTATCTGACGTTCTAACCGCTCTACCATTCTATCTGACGTTCTAACCACTCTGTCATTCTATCTGACGTTCTAACCACTCTACCATTCTATCTGACGTTCTAACTACTCTACCATTCTATCTCACTTTCTAACCACTCTTCTATTCTATCTGACGTTCTAACTACTCTACCATTCTATCTGACCTTCTAACCACTCTACCATTCTATCTAACGTTCTAATGACACTACCATTCTATTAGACGTTTTAACATCTCTATCATTCTATCAGACGTTCTAACGACTCTATCATTCTATCTCACGTTCTAACCACTCTACCATTCTATTTGACGTTCTAACCACTCTGCCATTCTATCTGACGTTCTAACCACTCTACCATTCTATCTGACGTTCTAACCACTCAGCCATTCTATCTGACGTTCTAACCACTCTACCATTCTATCTGACATTCTAACCACTCTGCCATTGTATCTGACGTTCTAGCCATTCTATCTGACGTTCTAACCACTCTACCATTCTATCTGACGTTCTAACTACTCTACCATTCTATATGACGTTCTAACCACTCTACCATTCCATATGACGTTCTAACCACTGTACCATTCTATCTGACGTTCTAGCCACTCTACCATTCTATATGACGTTCTAACCACTCTACCATTCTATCTGACGTTCTAACCACTCTACCATTCTACCTGACATTCTAACGACTCTATCATTCTATCTCACGTTCTAACCACTCTACCATTCTATTTGACGTTCTAACCACTCTGCCATTCTATCTGACGTTCTAACCACTCTACCATTCTATCTGACGTTCTAACCACTCTGTCATTCTATCTGACGTTTTAACCCCTCTACCAATTCTATCTGACGTTCTAACCACTTTACAATTCTATCTGACGTTCTAACCACACTACTATTTTATCTGACGTTCTAGCCACTATACCATTCTATCTGACGTTCTACCCACTCTACTATTCTATCTGACTTTCTAACCACTCTACCATTCTAGCTGACGTTCTAACATCTCTACCATTCTATCTGACGTTCTAACCACTCTACCATTCTATCTGACGTCTAACAACTCTACCATACTATCAGACGTTCTAACATGTCTACCATTATATCTGACGTTCTAACCACCCTGTCATTCTATCTGACGTTCTAACAACTCAACCATTCTATGTGACGTTCTAACCACTCTACCATTCTATTTGACGTTCTAACGGCTCTGTCATTCTATCTGACGTTTTAACCCCTCTACCAATTCTATCTGACGTTCTAACCACTTTGCAATTCTATCTGACGTTCTAAACACACTACTATTTTATCTGACGTTCTAGCCACTATACCATTCTATCTGACGTTCTACCCACTCTACTATTCTATCTGACTTTCTAACCTCTCTACCATTCTAGCTGACGTTCTAACCACTCTACCATTCTATCTGACGTTCTAACCACTCTACCATTCTATCTGACGTCTAACAACTCTACCATACTATCAGACGTTCTTACATGTCTACCATTATATCTGACGTTCTAACCACTCTGTCATTCTATCTGACGTTCTAACCACTCTACCATTGTATCTGACGTTCTAACCACTCTACCATTCTAGCTGACGTTCTTTACCACTCTATCATTCTATCTGACGTTCTAACCATTCTACCATTCTATCTGACGTCTAATAACTCTACCATACTATCAGACGTTCTAACATCTCTACCATTCTATCTGAGGTTCTAACGACTCTAGCAATCTATCTGACGTTCTAACAACTCTACCAATTCTATCTGATGTTATAAGAACTCTACCATTCTATCAGACGTTTTAACGACTCTTCCAATTCTATCTGCCGTTCTAACCAGTTTACCATTCTATCTGACGTTCTAACCACTCTACCATTCTATCAGAGGTTCTAACGACTATACCATTCTATCTTCCGTTCTAGCCACTATACCATTCTATCAGACGTTCTAACAACTCTACCATTCTATTTGACGTTCTAACCAATCTGTCATTCTAACTGACGTTCTAACAACTCTACCATTCTATCTGACTTTCTAACGACTCTACCATTCTATCTGACGTTCTAACCACTCTACCATTCTATATGACGTTCTAACCACTCTACCATTCTATCTGACGTTCTAGCCACTCTACCATTCTATATGACGTTCTAACCACTCTACCATTCTATCTGACGTTCTAACCACTCTACCATTCTATTTGACGTTCTAATGACTCTACCATTCTACCTGACATTCTAACGACTCTATCATTCTATCTGGCGTTCTAACCACTCTACCATTCTATTTGACGTTCTAACCACTCTGCCATTCTATCTGACGTTCTAACCACTCTACCATTCTATCTGACGTTCTAACCACTCTGTCATTCTATCTGACGTTCTAACCACTCTACCATTCTATCTGACGTTCTAACTACTCTACCATTCTATCTCACTTTCTAACCACTCTTCTATTCTATCTGACGTTCTAACTACTCTACCATTCTATCTGACCTTCTAACCACTCTACCATTCTATCTGACGTTCTAATGACACTACCATTCTATTAGACGTTTTAACATCTCTATCATTCTATCAGACGTTCTAACGACTCTATCATTCTATCTCACGTTCTAACCACTCTACCATTCTATTTGACGTTCTAACCACTCTGCCATTCTATCTGACGTTCTAACCACTCTACCATTCTATCTGACGTTCTAACCACTCAGCCATTCTATCTGACGTTCTAACCACTCTACCATTCTATCTGACATTCTAACCACTCTGCCATTGTATCTGACGTTCTAGCCATTCTATCTGACGTTCTAACCACTCTACCATTCTATCTGACGTTCTAACTACTCTACCATTCTATATGACGTTCTAACCACTCTACCATTCCATATGACGTTCTAACCACTGTACCATTCTATCTGACGTTCTAGCCACTCTACCATTCTATATGACGTTCTAACCACTCTACCATTCTATCTGATGTTCTAACCACTCTACCATTCTACCTGACATTCTAACGACTCTATCATTCTATCTCACGTTCTAACCACTCTACCATTCTATTTGACGTTCTAACCACTCTGCCATTCTATCTGACGTTCTAACCACTCTACCATTCTATCTGACGTTCTAACCACTCTGTCATTCTATCTGACGTTTTAACCCCTCTACCAATTCTATCTGACGTTCTAACCACTTTACAATTCTATCTGACGTTCTAACCACACTACTATTTTATCTGACGTTCTAGCCACTATACCATTCTATCTGACGTTCTACCCACTCTACTATTCTATCTGACTTTCTAACCACTCTACCATTCTAGCTGACGTTCTAACATCTCTACCATTCTATCTGACGTTCTAACCACTCTACCATTCTATCTGACGTCTAACAACTCTACCATACTATCAGACGTTCTAACATGTCTACCATTCTATCTGACGTTCTAACCACTCTACCATTGTATCTGACGTTCTAACCACTCTACCATTCTAGCTGACGTTCTTTACCACTCTATCATTCTATCTGACGTTCTAACCATTCTACCATTCTATCTGACGTCTAACAACTCTACCATACTATCAGACGTTCTAACATCTCTACCATTCTATCTGACGTTCTAACCACTCTACCATTCTATTTGACGTTCTAACGGCTCTGTCATTCTATCTGACGTTTTAACCCCTCTACCAATTCTATCTGACGTTCTAACCACTTTACAATTCTATCTGACGTTCTAAACACACTACTATTTTATCTGACGTTCTAGCCACTATACCATTCTATCTGACGTTCTACCCACTCTACTATTCTATCTGACTTTCTAACCTCTCTACCATTCTAGCTGACGTTCTAACCACTCTACCATTCTATCTGACGTTCTAACCACTCTACCATTCTATCTGACGTCTAACAACTCTACCATACTATCAGACGTTCTAACATGTCTACCATTATATCTGACGTTCTAACCACTCTGTCATTCTATCTGACGTTCTAACCACTCTACCATTGTATCTGACGTTTTAACCACTCTACCATTCTAGCTGACGTTCTTTACCACTCTATCATTCTATCTGACGTTCTAACCATTCTACCATTCTATCTGACGTCTAACAACTCTACCATACTATCAGACGTTCTAACATCTCTACCATTCTATCTGAGGTTCTAACGACTCTAGCAATCTATCTGACGTTCTAACAACTCTACCAATTCTATCTGATGTTATAAGAACTCTACCAATTCTATCTGATGTTCTAACCACTCTACCATTCTATCAGACGTTTTAACGACTCTTCCAATTCTATCTGCCGTTCTAACCAGTCTACCATTCTATCTGACGTTCTAACCACTCTATCATTCTATCTGACGTTCTAACCACTCTACCATTCTATCAAAGGTTCTAACGACTATACCATTCTATCTTCCGTTCTAGCCACTATACCATTCTATCAGACGTTCTAACCACTCTACCATTCTATTTGACGTTCTAACCAATCTGTCATTCTAACTGACGTTCTAACAACTCTACCATTCTATCTGACTTTCTAACGACTCTACCATTCTATCTGACGTTCTAACCACTCTACCATTCTATCTGACGTTCTAACAACTCTACCATTCTATATGACGTTCTAACCACTCTACCATTCTATTTGACGTTCTAATGACTCTACCATTCTACCTGACATTCTAACGACTCTATCATTCTATCTGGCGTTCTAACCACTCTACCATTCTATTTGACGTTCTAACCACTCTGCCATTCTATCTGACGTTCTAACCGCTCTACCATTCTATCTGACGTTCTAACCACTCTGTCATTCTATCTGACGTTCTAACCACTCTACCATTCTATCTGACGTTCTAACTACTCTACCATTCTATCTCACTTTCTAACCACTCTTCTATTCTATCTGACGTTCTAACTACTCTACCATTCTATCTGACCTTCTAACCACTCTACCATTCTATCTGACGTTCTAATGACACTACCATTCTATTAGACGTTTTAACATCTCTATCATTCTATCAGACGTTCTAACGACTCTATCATTCTATCTCACTTTCTAACCACTCTACCATTCTATTTGACGTTCTAACCACTCTGCCATTCTATCTGACGTTCTAACCACTCTACCATTCTATCTGACGTTCTAACCACTCAGCCATTCTATCTGACGTTCTAACCACTCTACCATTCTCTCTGACATTCTAACCACTCTGCCATTGTATCTGACGTTCTAGCCATTCTATCTGACGTTCTAACCACTCTACCATTCTATCTGACGTTCTAACTACTCTACCATTCTATATGACGTTCTAACCACTCTACCATTCCATATGACGTTCTAACCACTGTACCATTCTATCTGACGTTCTAGCCACTCTACCATTCTATATGACGTTCTAACCACTCTACCATTCTATCTGACGTTCTAACCACTCTACCATTCTACCTGACATTCTAACGACTCTATCATTCTATCTCATGTTCTAACCACTCTACCATTCTATTTGACGTTCTAAAAACTCTGCCATTCTATCTGATGTTCTAACCACTCTACCATTCTATTTGACGTTCTAACGACACTACCATTCTATCTTACGTTCTAGACACTATACCATTGTATCAGACGTTCTAACCACTCTACCATTCTATCAGAAGTTCTAACCACTCTGTCATTCTATCTGACGTTCTAAGCACTCTGTCATTCTATCTGACGTTCTAACTACTCTGTCATTCTATCTGACGTTCTAACTACTCTACCATTCTATCTGACGTTCTAACCACTCTACCACTCTATCTGACGTTCTAACAACTCTACCATTCTATCTGACGTTCTAACCACACTACTATTCTATCTAACGTTCTAACCACTTTACCATTCTATCTGATGTTCTAACCGCTCTACCATTCTATTTGACGTTCTAACGACACTACCATTCTAGTTTACGTTCTACCCACTCTACCATTCTATCTGACGTCCTAACCACTCTACCATTCTATCAGACGTTCTAACCACTCTACCATTCTATCTGACTTCTAACAGCTCTACCATACTATCAGACGTTATAACATCTCTACCATTCTATCAGACGTTCTAACATCTCTACCATTCTATCTGACGTTCTAACAACTCAACCATTCTATCTGACGTTCTAACCACTCTACCATTCTATTTGACGTTCTAACGGCTCTGTCATTCTATCTGACGTTTTAACCCCTCTACCAATTCTATCTGACGTTCTAACCACTTTACAATTCTATCTGACGTTCTAAACACACTACTATTTTATCTGACGTTCTAGCCACTATACCATTCTATCTGACGTTCTACCCACTCTACTATTCTATCTGACTTTCTAACCTCTCTACCATTCTAGCTGACGTTCTAACCACTCTACCATTCTATCTGACGTTCTAACCACTCTACCATTCTATCTGACGTCTAACAACTCTACCATACTATCAGACGTTCTTACATGTCTACCATTATATCTGACGTTCTAACCACTCTGTCATTCTATCTGACGTTCTAACCACTCTACCATTGTATCTGACGTTCTAACCACTCTACCATTCTAGCTGACGTTCTTTACCACTCTATCATTCTATCTGACGTTCTAACCATTCTACCATTCTATCTGACGTCTAATAACTCTACCATACTATCAGACGTTCTAACATCTCTACCATTCTATCTGAGGTTCTAACGACTCTAGCAATCTATCTGACGTTCTAACAACTCTACCAATTCTATCTGATGTTATAAGAACTCTACCAATTCTATCTGATGTTCTAACCACTCTACCATTCTATCAGACGTTTTAACGACTCTTCCAATTCTATCTGCCGTTCTAACCAGTCTACCATTCTATCTGACGTTCTAACCACTCTATCATTCTATCTGACGTTCTAACCACTCTACCATTCTATCAGAGGTTCTAACGACTATACCATTCTATCTTCCGTTCTAGCCACTATACCATTCTATCAGACGTTGTAACCACTCTACCATTCTATTTGACGTTCTAACCAATCTGTCATTCTAACTGACGTTCTAACAACTCTACCATTCTATCTGACTTTCTAACGACTCTACCATTCTATCTGACGTTCTAACCACTCTACCATTCTATATGACGTTCTAACCACTCTACCATTCTATCTGACGTTCTAGCCACTCTACCATTCTATATGACGTTCTAACCACTCTACCATTCTATCTGACGTTCTAACCACTCTACCATTCTATTTGACGTTCTAATGACTCTACCATTCTACCTGACATTCTAACGACTCTATCATTCTATCTGGCGTTCTAACCACTCTACCATTCTATTTGACGTTCTAACCACTCTGCCATTCTATCTGACGTTCTAACCACTCTACCATTCTATCTGACGTTCTAACCACTCTGTCATTCTATCTGACGTTCTAACCACTCTACCATTCTATCTGAGGTTCTAACTACTCTACCATTCTATCTCACTTTCTAACCACTCTTCTATTCTATCTGACGTTCTAACTACTCTACCATTCTATCTGACCTTCTAACCACTCTACCATTCTATCTAACGTTCTAATGACACTACCATTCTATTAGACGTTTTAACATCTCTATCATTCTATCAGACGTTCTAACGACTCTATCATTCTATCTCACGTTCTAACCACTCTACCATTCTATTTGACGTTCTAACCACTCTGCCATTCTATCTGACGTTCTAACCACTCTACCATTCTATCTGACGTTCTAACCACTCAGCCATTCTATCTGACGTTCTAACCACTCTACCATTCTATCTGACATTCTAACCACTCTGCCATTGTATCTGACGTTCTAGCCATTCTATCTGACGTTCTAACCACTCTACCATTCTATCTGACGTTCTAACTACTCTACCATTCTATATGACGTTCTAACCACTCTACCATTCCATATGACGTTCTAACCACTGTACCATTCTATCTGACGTTCTAGCCACTCTACCATTCTATATGACGTTCTAACCACTCTACCATTCTATCTGACGTTCTAACCACTCTACCATTCTACCTGACATTCTAACGACTCTATCATTCTATCTCACGTTCTAACCACTCTACCATTCTATTTGACGTTCTAACCACTCTGCCATTCTATCTGACGTTCTAACCACTCTACCATTCTATCTGACGTTCTAACCACTCTGTCATTCTATCTGACGTTTTAACCCCTCTACCAATTCTATCTGACGTTCTAACCACTTTACAATTCTATCTGACGTTCTAACCACACTACTATTTTATCTGACGTTCTAGCCACTATACCATTCTATCTTACGTTCTACCCACTCTACTATTCTATCTGACTTTCTAACCACTCTACCATTCTAGCTGACGTTCTAACATCTCTACCATTCTATCTGACGTTCTAACCACTCTACCATTCTATCTGACGTCTAACAACTCTACCATACTATCAGACGTTCTAACATGTCTACCATTATATCCGACGTTCTAACCACTCTGTCATTCTATCTGACGTTCTAACAACTCAACCATTCTATGTGACGTTCTAACCACTCTACCATTCTATTTGACGTTCTAACGGCTCTGTCATTCTATCTGACGTTTTAACCCTCTACCAATTCTATCTGACGTTCTAACCACTTTGCAATTCTATCTGACGTTCTAAACACACTACTATTTTATCTGACGTTCTAGCCACTATACCATTCTATCTGACGTTCTACCCACTCTACTATTCTATCTGACTTTCTAACCTCTCTACCATTCTAGCTGACGTTCTAACCACTCTACCATTCTATCTGACGTTCTAACCACTCTACCATTCTATCTGACGTCTAACAACTCTACCATACTATCAGACGTTCTTACATGTCTACCATTATATCTGACGTTCTAACCACTCTGTCATTCTATCTGACGTTCTAACCACTCTACCATTGTATCTGACGTTCTAACCACTCTACCATTCTAGCTGACGTTCTTTACCACTCTATCATTCTATCTGACGTTCTAACCATTCTACCATTCTATCTGACGTCTAATAACTCTACCATACTATCAGACGTTCTAACATCTCTACCATTCTATCTGAGGTTCTAACGACTCTAGCAATCTATCTGACGTTCTAACAACTCTACCAATTCTATCTGATGTTATAAGAACTCTACCAATTCTATCTGATGTTCTAACCACTCTACCATTCTATCAGACGTTTTAACGACTCTTCCAATTCTATCTGCCGTTCTAACCAGTTTACCATTCTATCTGACGTTCTAACCACTCTATCATTCTATCTGACGTTCTAACCACTCTACCATTCTATCAGAGGTTCTAACGACTATACCATTCTATCTTCCGTTCTAGCCACTATACCATTCTATCAGACGTTCTAACAACTCTACCATTCTATTTGACGTTCTAACCAATCTGTCATTCTAACTGACGTTCTAACAACTCTACCATTCTATCTGACTTTCTAACGACTCTACCATTCTATCTGACGTTCTAACCACTCTACCATTCTATATGACGTTCTAACCACTCTACCATTCTATCTGACGTTCTAGCCACTCTACCATTCTATATGACGTTCTAACCACTCTACCATTCTATCTGACGTTCTAACCACTCTACCATTCTATTTGACGTTCTAATGACTCTACCATTGTACCTGACATTCTAACGACTCTATCATTCTATCTGGCGTTCTAACCACTCTACCATTCTATTTGACGTTCTAACCACTCTGCCATTCTATCTGACGTTCTAACCACTCTACCATTCTATCTGACGTTCTAACCACTCTGTCATTCTATCTGACGTTCTAACCACTCTACCATTCTATCTGACGTTCTAACTACTCTACCATTCTATCTCACTTTCTAACCACTCTTCTATTCTATCTGACGTTCTAACTACTCTACCATTCTATCTGACCTTCTAACCACTCTACCATTCTATCTGACGTTCTAATGACACTACCATTCTATTAGACGTTTTAACATCTCTATCATTCTATCAGACGTTCTAACGACTCTATCATTCTATCTCACGTTCTAACCACTCTACCATTCTATTTGACGTTCTAACCACTCTGCCATTCTATCTGACGTTCTAACCACTCTACCATTCTATCTGACGTTCTAACCACTCAGCCATTCTATCTGACGTTCTAACCACTCTACCATTCTATCTGACATTCTAACCACTCTGCCATTGTATCTGACGTTCTAGCCATTCTATCTGACGTTCTAACCACTCTACCATTCTATCTGACGTTCTAACTACTCTACCATTCTATATGACGTTCTAACCACTCTACCATTCCATATGACGTTCTAACCACTGTACCATTCTATCTGACGTTCTAGCCACTCTACCATTCTATATGACGTTCTAACCACTCTACCATTCTATCTGACGTTCTAACCACTCTACCATTCTACCTGAAATTCTAACGACTCTATCATTCTATCTCACGTTCTAACCACTCTACCATTCTATTTGACGTTCTAACCACTCTGCCATTCTATCTGACGTTCTAACCACTCTACCATTCTATCTGACGTTCTAACCACTCTGTCATTCTATCTGACGTTTTAACCCCTCTACCAATTCTATCTGACGTTCTAACCACTTTACAATTCTATCTGACGTTCTAACCACACTACTATTTTATCTGACGTTCTAGCCACTATACCATTCTATCTGACGTTCTACCCACTCTACTATTCTATCTGACTTTCTAACCACTCTACCATTCTAGCTGACGTTCTAACATCTCTACCATTCTATCTGACGTTCTAACCACTCTACCATTCTATCTGACGTCTAACAACTCTACCATACTATCAGACGTTCTAACATGTCTACCATTCTATCTGACGTTCTAACCACTCTACCATTGTATCTGACGTTCTAACCACTCTACCATTCTAGCTGACGTTCTTTACCACTCTATCATTCTATCTGACGTTCTAACCATTCTACCATTCTATCTGACGTCTAACAACTCTACCATACTATCAGACGTTCTAACATCTCTACCATTCTATCTGACGTTCTAACGACTCTAGCAATCTATCTGACGTTCTAACAACTCTACCAATTCTATCTGATGTTATAAGAACTCTACCAATTCTATCTGATGTTCTAACCACTCTACCATTCTATCAGACGTTTTAACAACTCTTCCAATTCTATCTGCCGTTCTAACCAGTCTACCATTCTATCTGACGTTCTAACCACTCTATCATTCTATCTGACGTTCTAACCACTCTACCATTCTATCTGACCTTCTAACCACTCTACCATTCTATCTGACGTTCTAATGACACTACCATTCTATTAGACGTTTTAACATCTCTATCATTCTATCAGACGTTCTAACGACTCTATCATTCTATCTCACGTTCTAACCACTCTACCATTCTATTTGACGTTCTAACCACTCTGCCATTCTATCTGACGTTCTAACCACTCTACCATTCTATCTGACGTTCTAACCACTCTGCCATTCTATCTGACGTTCTAACCACTCTACCATTCTATCTGACATTCTAACCACTCTGCCATTGTATCTGACGTTCTAGCCATTCTATCTGACGTTCTAACCACTCTACCATTATATCTGACGTTCTAACTACTCTACCATTCTATATGACGTTCTAACCACTCTACCATTCTATATGACGTTCTAACCACTGTACCATTCTATCTGACGTTCTAGCCACTCTACCATTCTATATGACGTTCTAACCACTCTACCATTCTATCTGACGTTCTAACCACTCTACCATTCTACCTGACATTCTAACGACTCTATCATTCTATCTCACGTTCTAACCACTCTACCATTCTATTTGACGTTCTAACCACTCTGCCATTCTATCTGACGTTCTAACCACTCTACCATTCTATCTGACGTTCTAACCACTCTGTCATTCTATCTGACGTTCTAACTACTCTACCATTCTATCTCACTTTCTAACCCCTCTTTCATTCTATCTGACTTTCTAACTACTCTACCATTCTATCTGACGTTCTAATGACACTACCATTCTATTAGACGTTCTAACATCTCTATCATTCTATCAGACGTTCTAACGACTCTATCATTCTATCTCAGGTTCTAACCACTCTACCATTCTATTTGACGTCCTAACCACTCTGCCATTCTATCTGACGTTCTAACCACTCTGCCATTCTATCTGACGTTCTAACCACTCTACCATTTTATCTGACATCCTAACCACTCTGCCATTCTATCTGACGTTCTAGCCATTCTATCTGACGTTCTAACCACTCTACCATTCTATCTGATGTTGTAACAACTCTACCATACTATGTGACGTTGTAATCACTCTGCCAATTCGCCGCCATGTTAATAGGGTACGATGTTTAAATATAAGAATGTAAACTGGAAAATAATATCAGGTTAGAAGATAGGTAGCAACGGTAGGTGGAGAATAAATTATCAAAAATACAAAGAGTGGTGTACGCATGTGCGGAGATGCTATAAAATAGGGAGGAAACTCTTAAACACGGAAAAGGGAGTTAACATCGGCCGATTTTTTAAAATGATGATCGGTAAAATATAAAATGAGGTGGTAAATCGGCAGAATCTTTAGAGCATCGAATATAATACTTTGTGGTATTGGCTCCAGCTGTCTGGGCTCTGAGTTCAAATCCCACCGAGGCCAAATTTGTCTTTCGTCCATTCCAGGTTGACAATGTACCAGTCCAATACTGAGGTCGATTCTTCCTCTATATATCTTTATCACTTCTCCTTCTCTCTCCTACCCTCTCTCTCTCTGTATCTCTCTCTCTCTCTCTCTCTCTCTCTCTCTCTCTCTCTCTCTCTCTCTCTCTCTCCTACCCTCTCTGTCTGTCTCTGCCTGTCTGTCTCTCTCTTTCTTTCTCTCTCTTTCTATCTATCTATCTTCTTCTTTTCCTCTCTCTTTCTAGAAGAAAATGTTGTTGTTTCTTTGTGTGTGACAGTTCACACCTATGTGTGTGTGTGTGTGTGTGACAGCTCACACCTATGTGTGTGAGTGTGTGTGTGTGTGTGTGTGTGTGACAGTTCACACCTACGTTTGTGTGTGTGACAGCTCGCACCTATGTGTGTGTGTGTGTGTGTGTGTGTGTGACAGCTCACACCTATGTTTGTGTGTGTGTGTGACAGCTCACACCTATGTGTGTGTGTGTGACAGCTCACACCTATGTTTGTGTGTGTGTGTGACAGCTCACACCTATGTGTGTGTGTGTGACAGCTCACACATATGTTTGAGTGTGTGTGTGTGTGACAGCTCACGCCTATGTGTGTGTGACAGCCCACACCTATGTGTGTGTGTGTGTGACAGCTCACGCCTATGTGTGTGTGACAGCCCACACCTATGTGTGTGTGTGTGTGACAGCTCACACCTATGTGTGTGTGTGACAGCTCACGCCTATGTGTGTGTGTGACAGTTCACACCTATGTGTGTGTCTGTGTGTGACAGCTCACACCTAAGTGTATGTGTGTGTTACAGCTCACACCTATGCAGGTTTAGCTGGCCTCCTCCAAGGTATATCTCGTTGGAGGTGTCTTGGGTGATTTAATGATAGGGACCCCAGTCCTATCATCTCATTACAGCTGAGTAAACTGGAGCAACGTGAAATATAGTGTCTTGCTCAAGGAAACAACACATCACTCGGTCCGAGAATTGAACTCACAACCTTTCGATTGCAAGCCCAATGTTCTAACCAATAAGCCATGTGCCTTCACAAATCGGCTATGTTCAGACATACAAAGGGACGACACCAGCTTCAACATTCCCAAGACACTCCATATATCACCACGACGCTCTTACGACTCAACCAGAAGTTATGTTTTAGGGTGGGTGGGGGACATGACAAAATATAAAATAATTGTTTCTACTTTTGGCACAAGGCCAGCAATTTCCAAGTACATTACTGGTACTTTATTTTATCGACCCCGTAAGGATGAAAGGCAAAGTTAACCTCGGCGCGATTTAAACTCAGAATGGCAAGAGGCGTAACTCTATGCGTCAAAGCATGGCGCCCGACCCTCTATCGATACTGCCAATCCACCGACAAAATACAAAATAATGAGACACAGTTTAGGCAACCAGTAGAAGTGAAATAACTCAAAAGTCTAAAAATTAAGTTAATTACTAAAAAAATATCACTCGAATAAAAGTCGCAATATGGCGGCTAAAATAAATAGACGGGATTTACATCTTAAACTGTTAATCTCGGGAATTTTAGCCGCCCTAGATTGTTAACGTAAAAAACTGTTCTGGTATTAATGGTGGACTTTATAGAGATGACAGCATTATGAACCGTCACGAATTCGACATAAAGAAAATACCTCATAAACATGTTTAATGATATAGAATTAAGAAAGACAACTGATAACAATCTTAATAAAGTTATTTTTGAAGAAGGTAAGACTTTTGATGAAATGTACAAAATTTTGTATCTAATATAACTATAAACTGATTAAAGAGAGAAAAAGAAAGCAGCATTGGAAAGGACTATAAATGCCATAAATAAGAGGAAAAGGAGGGAGAGTTAGGACTATTAGGCAGAGGAAGAAAGAAGGGGGAAGAGAGAGTGAAAGAGTGAGCGAGAGAGAGAGAGAGAGAGAGAGAGAGAGAGACGGAGAGAGAGAGAGAGAGAGAGAGAGAGAGAGAGAGTTATTTTTGAATATTAATTTAGACTTAGGGCGGTGGATTGACATTATCGTGAGAGCGTCGGACAACATACTTTATGGTATAGGCTTACGCCCCTTTACAATCTGAGTTTCAATCCTGCCGAGGTTAGCTTTCCCTTTCATGGTTTCGGGGTCGATAAAATAAAATACCAGTAATGCACTGGAATGGATTTAATCGACTTTCCCCTCTTCCCAAATTGTTGGCTTTCTTACTAAAACAGATACCATTATTAATTGGCGGTGGATTGGCAGTATTGGTAGGGGTCGGACGCCATGCTTTGCAGAATAGAGATACACCCTTTATGACCTGAGTTAAAATACTGCCTAGGTTAACTTTGCTTTTCATCCTTACGGGGTCGATAAAATAAAGTACCAGTCACGAACTGGGGTCGATTTAATCAACTTTCCCCTCCCCGAAAATTGCTGGCCTTGTGCCTATATAAGAAATCATTATCAATTTAAACTTGTAAAATCGTGAATAAATCCTGCCTTTTTCGAAAACTTATTGGGAAATATATGAAGAGGAATCGCAACCACTGAACAATAATTCGACCGAGTTTAATTTCTAATATTATAAAGTACATGCTTTGACGCAAAGAGTTACGTCCCTTTACGATCTGAGTTTAAATCCCGCCGGGGTTAACTTTGCCTTTCATCCTTACGGGGTCGATAAACAGTAACAACAACAACAGTAACAACAACTAACAACAACAACAACAACAGTAACAACAACAACAGTAACAACAACAACAGTAACAACAACAACAGTAACAACAACAATAGTAACAACAACAACAACAACAACAGTAACAACAGTAACAACAACAACAACAGTAACAACAACAACAGTAACAAAAACAACAACAGTAACAACAACAACAGTAACAACAACAACAACAACAACAACAGTAACAACAACAACAGTAAAAACAACAACAGTAACAACAACAACAACAACAGTAACAACAATAACAGTAAAAACAACAACAGCAGTAACAACAATAACAGTAACAACAACAACAGTAACAACAACAACAACAGTAACAACAACAACAACAACAGTAACAAAAACAACAACAGTAACAACAACAACAACAGTAACAACAACAACAACAGTAACAACAACAACAACAGCATTAACAACAACAACAGTAACAAGAACAACAACAGTAACAACAACAACAGTAACAACAACAACAGTAACAGCAACAACAGTAACAACAACAACAGTAACAACAACAACAGTAACAACCGTAACAACAACAACAACAGTAACAACAGTAACAACAGTAACAACAGTAACAACAACAACAACAGTAACAACAACAACAACAGTAACAACAACAACAGCAGCAGTAACAACAGTAACAACAACAGCAACAACAACAACAACAACAGTAACAACAACAAGAGTAACAACAACAACAGTAACAACAACAGTAACAAAAAAAAACAACAGTAACAAAAACAGTAACATCAGTAACAACAACAACAGTAACAACAACAGTAACAACAACAACAGTAACAACAACAACAGTAACAACAACAGTAACAACAACAACAGTAACAACAAAAACAGTAACAAC
>OZ024741.1:406683511-406688511 GCA_964016885.1 Eledone cirrhosa | reverse complement strand
GACAATGGTGAGCGGCTTGTGTCCTTCGCGGATGCCAATCGTCTTATAGTCACCAACACCCGGTTCCAACATCCTTGGCGTCATCTTGTCACGTGGCGATCCAATGACGGAAGAACGGCCAATCAGATTGACTACATCCTGGTCAGATCTCAGTGATGGACTCACGCGCGTATCAAGGGGCTGATACGGGCAGTGAGCATGGGTCAGACCATACTCTTGTTCGAGCAACCCTTCGTCTGCGGCTGCAGGCGCAAACTTCTCCCAACCGTCAGAAAAGGATCGACATAACGCGACTCAAGCTCGATGCTGGAAATGCTTTCCGGCTAGAGCTGCGAAACCGATTCCAAATGCTGAGTAACGAAGTGGAACAGCAACCGGAGCAGGAGTGGAACGCGCTCAGGGCGGCGACGGTTGAGGTGGTCAGAGAGCATCTCGGGTCGACCCAAAGACGCCATCGGGACTGGATCTCCGGCGGCACTCTTGTACTCGCGGAGAGGGCGAGAGTGGCCTGACTCGAGGGTGCACCCAATCTTCGAGATCTCCGACGTCGCACATCTCGGGCTATTCGGGCCGATCGGAATGCACACTGGCGCGATTTTGCGGAGCGGACGGAGAGGGCAGCAGCCTGTGGTGACTCGCGCAAGCTCTACCAGCTGGTGTAGCGGGCCAGCCAAAGCAGTACGGGTATCAGCGAGACGATCCGTGATCGGAACGGGGCGGTCATTACCAATCTTAATGACCGGCTAGTCCGATGGCGGGACCATTTCTCTGAGCTGCTCAACCACCCGCCACCACCCACGCCAACCTACGTGCAGACCTCCGGAAAGAATACGGGTGCAGCACTGCCCCTCCAACGGTCTACCGTCCTCTGCTTCATCGACTTTGCAGCTGCCTTCGACTCGGTAGATCGGGAAGCCCTATGGCGTATAATGCAGGCGGACGGCATCCCAGTGAAGCTGCTTCGTCTCATACAAGGCTACTACCGGTCAACTCGGGCTCGAGTGAGGGTCTATGGTGGGGAGACGGAGTCGTTCGATGTTGGGACCGGTGTTCGGCAGGGGTGTGCGCTATCGCCAACTCTCTTTAACTACGCCATTGATACACTCTCAACACAGCGCTCCGGGATTACCCAGGCGTAGAGGTCGAGAGAGGGGTCGTGGTGACGGACCTGGCCTACGCGGATGACATCGTGCTGATGGGCGCTAACGGGACAGATGTAAAAGGTGCCATCGAAAGGGTGTACACTGCAGCTGCCGCTGTTGGTCTACGAATCAATGCCGCCAAGTCGAAAGTCATGACGTCACTGGTCTCGCCTGATGCCTGGCAGCCAATATCTCTCGAGGGTGTGGACCTGGAGGATGTGCAGTCCTTCGTTTACCTGGGCTCAACAGTGGTTCCAACGGGACAGGGCGCAGTCGAGGTCAAGCGTCGCATAGGTACTGCCAGATCCGCTTTTGGGCGCCTCCAGCGGTGTCTGTGGGACAGAAGAGAGATCACCTCGGCGACCAAAGGGCGAATCTACCCGGCCGTCGTTCACACTATCCTCCCCTATGGCTGTGAAACATGGCCTATGAGGGTAGTTGATCAACGAGGGCTGGAGGTCTTCGACAATGACTGTCTCCGTCGCATTCTTCGCTGCCGACGCGTTGATCGGGTACCTACCACCAGTCTTCATCTTCGCCTGAATCTTCGACCTCTCCCTTCAGTGCTTCTGCAACGGCGCTTGAGATGGTTTGGTCACGCAGACCGGCGCCTTGAGGCTGAACTGATCCGCGATGTTCTCCTCCCACCTCCACTCCCTAACTGGCGCAAGCACGTTGGCGGACAGATGAAGACTTGGGCAACGACGATCAAGGAGGACCTCTCCGAACTCTCAGGTCCGCAGGTGGTCGGCCTGCGCCGATGGAACCGTGACTGGCTCGCTATCTCCAGTGACCTAGCTCGGGACCGTCGTGCGTGGGCTCCCATGGTTAGGGATGCCGTCAGGACAAGGGAAGAAGCTGGCTCAACCCGTCCACGGTGAATGTCGACACAAGTACAAGTAAAGTAGTATTGGTAGTATAGTAGTGGTAGTAGTAGTAGTGGTGGTAGTAGTGGTAGTAGTAGTGGTAGTGGTGGTAGTAGTGGTAGTAGTAGTAGTGGTGGTAGTAGTGGTAGTTGTAGTAGTGGTGGTGGTAGTAGTAGTAGTAGTGGTGGTAGTAGTAGTAGTCGTAGTAGTGGTGGTAGTAGTAGTGGTGGTAGTAGTAGTAGTAGTAGTAGTGGTGGTAGTAGTAGTAGTCGTAGTAGTGGTGGTAGTAGTGGTGGTGGTGGTAGTAGTAGTAGTGGTGGTAGTCGTGATAGTAGTAGTAGTGGTGGTGGTAGTAGTGGTGGTGGTAGTAGTAGTGGTGGTAGTAGTAGTAGTGGTGGTAGTAGTAATAGTGGTAGTAGTAGTAGTGGTAGTAGTGGTGGTGGTAGTAGTAGTAGTAGTGGTGGTGGTAGTATTGGTGGTAGTAGTAGTAGTAGTAGTAGTAGCAGTAGTAGTAGTAGTAATGGTAATAGTAGTGGTAATAGTGTTAGTAGTA
The DNA here is from genome assembly GCA_964016885.1 of Eledone cirrhosa. Lineage (NCBI taxonomy): Eukaryota > Metazoa > Mollusca > Cephalopoda > Octopoda > Eledonidae > Eledone > Eledone cirrhosa. The sequence continues at coordinate 406,685,950 of OZ024741.1, read as the reverse complement.
GTAGTAGCAGTAGTAGTGGTAATAGTGTTAGGAGTAGTAGTAATAGTAGTAATAGTAGTTGTGGCAATAGTGTTAGTAGTAGTAGTAGTAGTAGTAGTAGTAGTAGAGTAATAGTAGTAGTAGTAGTAGTAGTAGTAGTAGTAGTAGTAGTAGTAATAGTGTTAGTAGTAGTAGTAGTAATAGTGTTAGGAGTAGTAGTAGAGTAGTAGTAGTAGTAATAGTGTTAGGAGTAGTAGTAGTAGTTGCATGTTGTGTGCTTTGTGCTTAGTTTGCGCATGCGTTACACCCGGGTGTGTGTGTGGTTTTATTTATTTGTCACTAGTTGGTTGTTTAATTGTAGCTTGTCTGGGGCCCTTCTAAATCTCTAAGCTAGTTCACCTCCAGGGGTTGTATTGATAAACATTACCCTCTGCTATTTATTGCTATCATACCATCAGTTTATTTGCCTTATTCCTAATCCTTTCTATTCTGTTCCATAATTTGCTCCTATACAAGGGGCAAGTCCCATTTGCATCATTTTCTACAATCTTTGTCTACTTTGTTCTAGCTCTTTTATATACCCTGATCTTGTCTCTCTGATTGTAGCCAGAGAACTGTATGTGGTGCATGAAGTGTTGTGTCTCTCTAACTCTTTGGGGTTGCATATGCGGGGCACGTTCCTCATTACTCTTACTAAGTCCACAATCAGTATGTTGATGTTTATGTGATCCGAAACAGCTGAGTTTCGGTAGATCAGGTATTTGGAGGTCATTGGTTTGGCATAATATGAATGGAGGATTTGCGTTCTTTCCAACCAGAGTTCTGTGTCAAGTATGGGTAATCTATTGGTGCTGGCGAAGCAACAGGGGTGGGGGGCAATAGTTCAGCTAATACGATCCGCACTTTAGTTACAATATACACATACATACACACACATACATACACATACATACACATACATACACATACATACACATACACACACATACACACACATACATACACATACATACACATACACACACATACATACATACACATACATACACATACATACACATACATACACATACACACACATACATACACATACATACACATATATACACATACATACACATATATACACATACACACACATACACACACATACATACACATACATACACATACATACACATACACACACATACATACACATACATACACATACATACACATATATACACATACATACACATACACACACATACATACACATACATACACATACATACACATACACACACATACATACACATACATACACATACATACACATACACACACATACATACACATACATACACATACACACACATACATACACATACACACACACACACACATACACACACATATATACACATAAACACACATACATACACATACACACACATACACACACATACATACACATACACACACATACATACACACACATACATACACATACACACACATACACACATACACACACATACATACACATACACACACATACACACACATACATACACATACATACACATATATACACATACATACACATATATACACATACATACACATACATACACATATATACACATACATACACATACACACACATATATACACATATATACACATACATACACATACATACACATACATACATATACATAGACATATATACACATACATACACATACATACACATATATATATACATATATAAACATATATACACATACATACACATACATACACATATATACACATACATACACATATATATACATACATACACATACATATATACACATATATACACATACATTCACATACATACACATACATACACATATATATACTTATATACACATATATACACATACATACACATACATACACATACATACACATATATATACATACATACACATATATATACATATATACACATATATACACATACATACACATATATACATACACATACATACACATACATACACATATATACACATACATACACATACATACACATACATACATATACATATATACACATACATACACATATATACACATACCTACACGTACATACGTACACATAAACATACACATATTTATACACACATTTGCATACACACACGCGCACACATACACATATTTATATACACGCAGGTACACTCACACACACGTACACACACACTGATACACATACACACATACACATACACATAGATTTACACACACAGGTACACTCAGAGAGAGGTACACACACACACACACACACATACACATTGACTTACGCACACGCACGTACACATACATTTACACAAGTACACAAAAACGCGCACACACAAACTCACACGCAAACCCATATACACGTTCACACACACAACGCACAGCCAACACAGACACACACATACA
>OZ024741.1:406668511-406673511 GCA_964016885.1 Eledone cirrhosa | reverse complement strand
AGCTGTGGTCGAGTATCATCTAGAATTCCTCGAGCTATATTGATCCTAGCTTTGGTCGAGTATCAACTAGACTTCCCCTAGCTATATTGAGCCTTGTGGTCGAGTATCAACTAGAAGTCTCCTAGCTATATTGGTCCTAGCTGTGGTCGAGTATCAACTATAATTCCCCTAGTTATATTTGAACAATATATCTTTCATATCTTTAATGTCTTTAATATAATAATTGCTATGGCAAAACCTGCTACCAGTTGTTTCAATGTGTTATTTTTTGTGATATAATTCACTTAAGAAACTGAAAAGAAATTACTCTGCTTCTAACAAGACCATCTTGTCTTTATTTCATTAGACTTTGTATTATAAAAGTTTAAGAAACGTTCAAAATGGTAAACTGTTACTTGTAGTGTGAAACTGAACTATCGCCAAATATATATACGTTATACTAAATTCACCGTAATATATATATATTGTGTGTGTGTGTATAAGTTTATCCCGGGTTCAATCGGGAGTAACCACAGTAAGTAAGGTACTCAATACATAGCAGAGTATAAATATTTAATATAGAAAGGCTTCTACAGGACTAGAACTGTTTCATTTGGGAGAAATCATCAGGAAGCACCTGACGATTTCTCCCGAATGAAACAGTTCTAGTCCTGTAGAAACCTTTCTATATTAAATATAAGTATATATATATCAAAGTTAGAACTATATTATCAGTTCTTAAAGGAGAGTAGAGAACTAAGCTTATAGGATATAATTACCAGAAAGGAATATCTCAATGACGATATACGAGTGTGCTGAAAAGTTGATAGGCTGACTACGATACTCTCATGGAATGACCAAATGAAGTTTATTTTTCAACATAGTCCCTGGAAAGAAACAATGCAGTTATTAATACGAAGAGTTGAAATGAATGCATGCAAGATTTCACAGCTCTAGCATCACTCCTTCATAGTCGTACCAAGATACTCTCATGGAATGACCAAATGAGGTTTATTTATCAACATAGTCCTTGGAAAGAAACAATACAGTATTTAATAAAAAAAGGTTGAAATTAATGCATGCAAGATTTCACAGCTCTAGCAACACTCCTTCATAGTCATCCTATGTACCTTTCAGTGTACCCTCGTAGTGTACTCTGTTATCAATCTGTATTGAAATCCTGCTCTGGTCAAATTGGCGATGTTTTGTCTTTCTAAGGTTGATAAAAGAATAATATATGATTCTCACATCATTAATGCCAACTGATGCATGCAATATTTCACAGCTCTAGCATTAATCCTTTATAGTCAGCCTATAAACTTTTAGCCGACCCTCTTTTATATATGCATGCGTTGTCTGAAGAAGTAGTAAGTGTTGACAGCGTCTCTCTGTACATTTAAGTCTGGCGGAGCACATCTTCTCTGTCTGTCTGAAGCCAGTAGATTTCTTTCAGAGAAAGGTAGGGAGTAAAAGAATAGAAGTGAGAAAGAATATCGAGGAAGAATTGACTGAAGTACTTCAATCGTACTTTTTCTATCGACCTCAAATGGATGAAAGGCAACATTGACCTCAACGGGATTTGAACTCAGAGAGCAGAAAGCCGGAACACATACCACACATCATTTATTTGACATTCTAACGATGCTGTCAATTTACCAACTTTGCCATATATATATATATATATATATATATATATATATATATATATATATATATATATATATATATATATATATATTATATATATATATTATATATATATATTATATATATATATTATATATATATATTATATATATATATAATATATATATATAATATATATATATATATATATATATATATATATATATATATATATATATATATATATATATATATATATATATATATATATATATATATATATATATATATATATATATATATATATATTATATATATATATATATATATATATATATATATATATATATATATATATATATATATATATATTATATGAAGGCATAGCATATTGTTAATATGATATCCCTGAAATATATATAATGAAATAAATATGGTTTTATAAATATAGTTTCCATTTATTTAATATCGTATATTATATATATATATATTATATATATATATATATATATATATTATATCATCATCATCATCATCATCATCATCGTTTAACGTCCGTGTTCCACGCTTGCATGGGTTTGGACGGGGGTTTTCCCACTTGAGGCAAGAGTGATTTTCTTGCTCGCATAGGACTGTCTGGCGGGTTTTCTACAGCTGGATGCCCTTCCTAACACCAACCACATTTACAGTGTGGGTCTGGGAGGTTTTTACCGTGTTGCCTACACGGTCACATTACAGCGTGAACTTGTGTTTTTTTGACGTGACACCTACACGATCTCATTTGTTTCGGCCTGGATGGTGTGGCACCAACATAACTTTACATTGAAAGGGGCGGTGTGGATGGGGTGGTGGGTGGTGGGACGGGGGTGTATTTTGTTAGAGATGCCTACTGACTGTAGTAGGTTTTACTTTGTATTTAGGTAAGGCGGGTCTTCTCTATGACTGAGTACCGCCAAAGGTCTCGGTACAGCGACATTGTCTTGGTGAGGTGTAAGTGTGTGAGGTCGGAATTTATCAGCTCGTCCCAGGTTTTTCTGGGTCTGCCTATTCCGTGGCTACCGTCTATCTTTATTGCCCTGCACTTTGTTATACAGCTATCGTCCTTCATGCGCATCACGTGACCATACCAACGTAGCCTTCTCTCGAGTAAACAACATCTGATCCCTCTTATTTCTAATTTTTCCCTTAGTTCGTTTATGCTTTGCCGTTCACGTATATTACTATTACACATCCAGCGGAGCATGCAAGCTTCGTTTCTCTCTAGTCTGCGTATATCCTCTGCATACACTGCCCAGGTCTCACTGCCCAGGTCTCACTGCCATGCAACATTGCTGTTCGTATGCAGGCATCGTTCAACCTGCCTTTCATTTTTAGGGAGAACCCTTTAGCGGCTAATAGTGGTATAAGCTCTCTGAACTTTTTCCATCCAGTTCTGACTCTAGCTACTGTACTTTCAGAGCACCCTCCCCCACTGCTGATTTTGTCACCCAGGTAACGGAAGCTGTCCACTATTTCTATAGAACCCTCTGCGCAGTTGAAAGAGCTAGTATTTTGTGGGCACTTGCTGCTACTTATTGCACCAGAGCACCGGCCACATGTAAAATCTATGTTCTTAGTTAGCTTACCTGTGATCCCACTACATCTTTTATGCACCCATACTTTGCATTTGGGACACAAAATGGAGTTTATACCCACGCATTTCCTACACACTGAGCATGGTCACTTCCCGGAAGGGACCGCCGCCTTATTTTCTTTCTTACAAACTAGAACTTTAGTCTTAGCCAGGTTAATTTTAAGGCCTTTTGATTCTAGGCCGTGCTTCCATATTTGGAATTTCTTCTCTAGCTCGGCCATTGATTCAGCTATGAGTGTTAGGTCATCTGCGTATAGGAGTTCCCATGGGCAACCGGTCTTGAACTCCTCTGTTACAGCCTGAAGGGCAATAATAAATAGTAGGGGGCTGAGAACAGAGCCCTGGTGGACGCCAACTTTTACGCTAAACTCTTCACTATATTTGTTGTTAATTCTAACCTTGCTGACTGTTTCTTTATACATGGCTTGTATAGCTCTCACAAGCCATTCGTCAACACCTAGTTTTCTAAGAGCCCACCAGATAATGGAACGGGGGACTCTGTCGAAGGCTTTCTCCAAGTCGACAAAAGCTAAGTATAGGGGTTTACTTTTACCTAGGTACCTCTCCTGTAGTTGTCGTACAATGAAAAGAGCGTCTGTTGTACTTTTGCCTGACACAAACCCGAACTGCATTTCATCTAGATCAATTCTCTCTCTGATTAGTTGCGCTATTACTTTTTCCGTGACCTTTATGACCTGGTCGATTAATTTAATGCCTCTATAGTTACTCCTATCTAGGGCATCTCCTTTACCCTTATAACAGTTAACGATGATGCTGCTACGCCAGTCCTTCGGAACAACCCCATTCTGTACGACTTGGTTGACTATCCGGGTGACCATGGTGTGTCCCACCGTACCAGATGCCTTCAGCATCTCGGCAACTATTTCCGAAGGCCCAGCCGCCTTACCCGTCTTCATATCTTTGATTGCCTTACTTATTATACTACCCTCGACTAACACTGCTGGTCCCTCTATTGGGTCGATGTGGGGGAGACTGTCTTTCTCCCATTTATTCTCCTCATTTAGTAGCCTTTCATAGTGACACTTCCAAGCTACCTTCTTATCAGCGTCGGTGATGGCAAGTACGCCGTCATCATTAAGTACACACTTCTCCCCGACAATATCACGGTTTTCCTTGACACATTGCCTAGCAATCCTGAACACCTCACGTTTTTGGTCCTCGCGTTGTAGAACATGCTTGAACCTTCTTTCCTCTGCTTCCCTTCTTGCGAAGTACACTTGTCTCCTAGCTTCCCTCCTGGCCACTTGATAGTCTTCTCTGCTTCCCCCATCCCGCCATACTTTCCAAGCCTGCTTTTTGGCCTTAATTGACCCCTCCACCTTACTGTTCCACCACCATGTTACTCTCCTCCTGCCTACAGGCCTGCTCCAGCCACAGACTTCGTCTGCCGCCATCAGCAGGTTTGCTTTCAGGAATTCCCACTGCTCCTCTATATTGTACGACTCTAATTGCTCTTCCTTACTGTCGAAAGCATCAAGTAGTATACTTTTGAATTTATTTCTGGCTGTGGGGATGCTTTAGCTTCCATATTTTTCTCCTGAGGATAGTCCTCTTCTGTTGCCTAGTACGTCTCGTCCTGACTATTAGGTCGCTAATTATCAGTCTATGGGGGAGGGATTTAGTGTTTACAACAGACACTCTGTCACGTCTTCTGGTAAGGATATAATCTACCTGGCTTGTGTGTTCCCCCGATCTATAGGGGATCAGGTGATTGTCACGTTTTTTGAAGTTAGTGTTACAG
>OZ024741.1:406598511-406663511 GCA_964016885.1 Eledone cirrhosa | reverse complement strand
AACAAAAAATAAAATTTTTAACAAAATCCTCAATAGAGAGGAGGCGCCTTGGGGGGTCGCACACACCCCCGAAAAAAGTGTGCAACCCTTCTCCTCAGGAGCACAGAGAAGGGGTGCTCCCTTGGTCTTTCATCTTCCTCACCTATAGTCTGATGTAGAGTGAAGGCCCATTCACACGGGCCATTCTCGCCACTTTCACCCATCTTTCATAGAAACGGCTGGGGTGCAGCACCTCTCTCTCCATCCTGATCCTTCTTCCGAAATGATATCGGAAGAAACGGACCAGTTGTTGGCCAGAGAGAAAGGTGCCCGACCTCAGTCCTTTCAGACGCGTCCACCATACAACCTCTTTCGCCATGGCTATTACGCACAGAAACACCGCCTCTGCTTCATCTTTGAAGGGGGGAGGCGGCTTGATCATTACAATAGACTCGGTGGTCAACCGGATCGGTCCCACCCTTGACAGCAGTTGTTCGACATAGCCCCACAGATCGGCTACGCCCGAGCAGTGTACTAATGCGTGTGCAACGGTTTCCTCGTCGCACACGCATCTGGGACAGATCTTTTTGGCGGGGTCCCTACCCGGGCGCCCGTGTCTGTAGAGCCTTTCTCGAACGGGTAAAGCCCCTCGGTAGCACTGCCAGGCCAGGGACTTCTGGAAGTTGTCCATAGGTCCCGGGCTGAATGTCCTACCGAAAAGGCTGGCCAGTTCGTCCTCCTCCATGTCTAGGGCTTCTCCGAGGGCGTCGTCGCACCTGCTGCGTACCAGCCCTCTATAGAATGTTGCGGTGGAGTCTCCACTGATAACCGGATCCGCCTGCCAGAGGGCGGTGAGCGCCTGGGCACACTCAGTGTGCCAGGCGCCCAGTTTTCTCGGTCTTTGCTTGACCCAGGATTGCAGCTCGGTGAGTGAGACGAGTCTGGGAAAGGTTCGTCTCACAAACGAGGCCCACACCGGTTGTCCGGTGAGGAATACGTAGAGGTGCCGTAGCCTTAATGCGTGTTTACGCATCATTAGCCACGGCATCCCCAGCCCTCCTTTCGAAGGGTGTTGACAGCAGATGGATCTCCTCACCATAGGAGCCCGCCTCTTCCAAAGGAATTGGAAGAGCGCGCGCTCCATCTTGGTGAGGGTTTCCCTTGGGCAGGGCACTACGGTCAGGCGGTAGTAGATGACGGACGCTATGTAGGTGTTCGCCACCTCCGCCCGACCTTTCAGGGATAGTTTGCAACTGGCCCACTTCTGGGTCAGTGCAAACACTCTGTTCGTAACCTCCGCCCAGTTTTTCTCCACCTGGAGGTCCGGTCCGAACCAGACCCCGAGCAACTTCACCGGGCCCTCCGTCCAGCGTCCGACGACGCTATCGGAGGGCATCGGTCTGCCCCTCCACGTGCCGAGTTGCAAACCGATCGACTTGTCCCGGTTCAGCTTAGCCCCTGTGAACTTTTCGTACTCCTCCAGTAAGGTGCCGACCGCCTCGATTTCGGAGGCCGTCGACACCATTACTGTCACGTCATCGGCGTAGGCCGACACCGCTTTCCGCAATCCCGGTTCCAAAGGGATGCCCTGCAACAACTCCAACTTCCGCAGTAGTGGCTCGAGAGTCAATACATACAGAAGGGAGGAGAGAGGGCACCCTTGTCGGATGGACCGCGCGATTTTGAACGGCTCCGAGAGGTAGCCGTTCACCTTGACCCTAGAGCAGATGCGGCTGCTGTGCATAGCAGTGATCCAGCCCCTGAAAACGGGTCCGAAGCCTGCCGCCGCTAGCACCGCATCCAGGTAACCATGGTCGACCCTATCGAACGCCTTAGATTGATCCAAGTTGATCAGAGCCCCACCAAAGCCGGGTTCGTTCCCAACCCTCTCTATGATGTATCGCATGAGGTGGAGGTTGTCATGGATGGACCTGGACGGGATAGCGCATGTCTGCGCATCTCCCACCAGGTTGCCCACGACAAGCGCCAACCTCTTTGCTAGCACCTTGGCCAAAATCTGTAACTCTGTATTTAGCAGTGTTATGGGCCTGAAGTTACTTATTTCGTCCCCCTTGTTCTCGTCCTTCCTCACTAGCGTGACTACGCCCTTGGTCACAGTACAGGGAATTCTCCCGTTCTGTTGCCAGTTGCAGTAGACCGCCTCGAGGAGATCGGGGAACAAGTCCGGCATAGCTAGATATAATTCGTAAGGAAGACCATCGAGACCCGGGGATTTGCGTTTGCCGCATTGGCTCAGCACGTCCTCTATCTCAGCGGCCGAAATCGGCTCCTCGCAGGACTTCGCCTCCCTGTCCGAGAGGCGCGGCAGGCCGTCGAGGTATGGACCGAAGTCCACGTTCCCAACCGGCTCCCCGCCCCTCCCGAACAGTCGGGCAAAGTGCCTTTGAAAGGCCTCACACATCTGCTTAGGCTCAAGAATCGCCCGTCCATCCAGGTCTCGCAAAGACCGGATGGTGGATTTAGTTCCACTGTTGGCCTCTGTCACGCGGGCCCAGCTAACAGCTTTGGTCCCCTCGTTCCCTAGAGCACGTATTTTACTTCGGACAACGCAGCCTTCGTGCTTCGCGTCGAAAAACTGGCTCAAAGCCGTTCTCGACGCTAGCACTCTGGCCACGTCGCCGCTTCTAATTGCCTCTTCTACTCTATCTATTAGCTCCCTTTCCTTCCTATTCCTATCCGCAGCTAGAACCTTACTAAATTCTATCGAGACTACTCTAATCTCTCTCTTTAGAGATACCCACCACCTGCTGTTGACGATCGCTCCAGTCAACCGTTCCTTAACTAACGTACTAATCCGATTCCTGTAGGCTCTACTTGCCGGCAAGGACAAGTTGAGCTTCCAGTAACCGGGGCCCTGTCTATGAGTTCTGTCAAGGTTGACCATGCAGGTCACTAATTTGTGGTCTGAATAGCCAACAATGCGCATTTTTGGACAACTTAAAAAGTCCTTATCCTTAATTCTAACTAAGAACCTATCTAGGTACGACCTAGATGATCCGCTACGATTTGCCCAAGTCCAGGTTGGCGCAGTCGGAAAATCTAGTCGAAATCTATCGGCCAGGTCAAATCGGCAGAGTAACCACTTGAGGCTGTTGCACCCCTCTCTATCGGGACATGCCCCTGCATAGTCCCAACGTGCATCCAGGATACCATTCCAATCCCTCACTAAAAGCAGGGAACGGGACGTCCTTAGAAAAGACTCCAGACGCTGGAAAAAGTCGGGCCGCTCTATCCCAAAAGGGGCATATGCGGCTATCAGCCTAAAGGCTCCACCTTCAGCACTGCCAAGGTCCAGCACCACCAGTCGACCCCCTGGGTCCAAGTGAACTATCTGTGTTGCAAGGCCCATATGTTTTTGCAGCAGAACGACAACCCCACCCCCACCTCCGGGCTGACAGAGAGATGCGTGCATCGAAAAGTCGTCAAAGGTGGGGGCTAGCTGTCGCATGCTGCTGATTCGGGCCTCGCAGATAACCATCACATTTATAGATTGTGACCTGAGGTCATTTAGAAGCATTGCTTGCTTCCAAGACGAGCCCAGGCCACGCGCATTTAGACACCCTACTCTTAGCACAGCCATGTTGGTAGATATAGACATAGATATAGATATAGACATAGATATAGATATAGACATAGATATAGATATAGATATAGACATAGATATAGATATAGATATAGACATAGATATAGATATAGACATAGATATACACATAGATATAGATATAGATATAGACATAGGGATAGATATAGATATAGACATAGATATGTTTCTTTTATTTGCCACCAGGGCATCAAAAGTGGGACAAGTACAAAGGGGGGAGTTTACACAACAAGGCGTCCTCAATAAGGAGGAGGCAATAACAATGTATAAAAATAAAATAAAATATAACAAAAAATAAAATTTATAACAAAATCCTCAATAGAGAGGAGGCGCCTTGGGGGGTCGCACACACCCCCGAAAAAAGTGTGCAACCCTTTTCCTCAGGTGCACAGAGAAGGGGTGCTCCCTTGGTCTTTCATCTTCCTCACCTATAGTCTGATGTAAAGAGAAGGCCCATTCACACGGGCCATTCTCGCCACTTTCACCCACCTTTCATAAAAACGACTGGGGTGGAGCACCTCTCTCTCCATCCTGATCCTTCTTCCGAAATGATATCGGAAGAAACGGACCAGTTGTTGGCCAGAGAGAAAGGTGCCTGACCTCAGTCCTTTCAGACGCGTCCAACATACAACCTCTTTCGCCATGGCTATTACGCACAGAAACACCGCCTCCCCTTCATCTTTGAAGGGGGGAGGCGGCTTGATCATTACAATAGACTCAGTGGTCAACCGGATCGGTCCCGCCATTGACAGCAGTTGTTCGACATAGCCCCACAGATCGGCTACGCCCGAGCAGTGTACCAATGCGTGTGCAACGGTTTCCTCGTCGCACACGCATCTGGAACAGATCTTTTTGGCGGGGTCCCTACCCGGGCGCCCGTGTCTGTAGAGCTTTTCTCGAACGGGCAGAGCCCCTCGGTAGCACTGCCAGGCCAGGGACTTCTGGAAGTTGTCCATAGGTCCCGGGCTGAATGTCCTACCGAACAGGCTGGCCAGTTCGTCCTCCTCCATGTCTAGGGCTTCTCCGAGGGCGTCGTCGCACCTGCTGCGTACCAGCCCTCTATAGAATGTTGCGGTGGAGTCTCCACTGATAACCGGATCCGCCTGCCAGAGGGCGGTGAGCGCCTGGGCACACTCAGTGTGCCAGGCGCCCAGTTTTCTCGGTCTTTGCTTGACCCAGGATTGCAGCTCGGTGAGTGAGACGAGTCTGGGAAAGGTTCGTCTCACAAACGAGGCCCACACCGGTTGACCGGTGAGGAATACGTAGAGGTGCCGTAGCCTTAATGCGTGTTTACGCATCATTAGCCACGGCATCCCCAGCCCTCCTTTCGAAGGGTGTTGACAGCAGATGGATCTCCTCACCATAGGCGCCCGCCTCTTCCAAAGGAATTGGAAGAGCGCGCGCTCCATCTTGGTGAGGGTTTCCCTTGGGCAGGGCACTACGGTCAGGCGGTAGTAGATGACGGACGCTATATAGGTGTTCGCCACCTCCGCCCAACCTTTCAGGGATAGTTTGCAACTGGCCCACTTCTGGGTCAGTGTAAACACCCTGTTCGTAACCTCCGCCCAGATATAGATATAGACATAGATATAGATATAGATATAGACATAGATATAGATATAGACATAGATATAGACATAGATATAGACATAGATATAGATATAGACATAGATATAGACATAGATATAGACATAGATATAGACATAGATATAGATATAGATATAGATATAGACATAGATATAGACATAGATATAGATATAGATATAGATATAGACATAGATATAGACATAGATATAGATATAGACATAGATATAGACATAGATATAGATATAGATATAGATATAGACATAGATATAGACATAGATATAGATATAGATATAGACATAGATATAGATATAGATATAGATATAGACATAGATATAGACATAGATATAGATATAGACATAGATATAGATATAGATATAGACATAGATATAGACATAGATATAGATATAGACATAGATATATATATAGATATAGATATAGACATAGATATAGATATAGACATAGATATAGACATAGATATAGATATAGATATAGATATAGATATAGATATAGACATAGACATAGACATAGATATAGACATGGATATAGATATAGACATGGATATAGATATAGACATAGACATAGATATAGATATAGACATAGATATAGATATAGATATAGATATAGACATAGATATAGACATAGATATAGACATAGATATAGATATAGACATAGACATAGATATAGATATAGACATAGATATAGATATAGATATAGATATAGACATAGATATAGACATAGATATAGATATAGACATAGACATAGATATAGACCTGAATATGTTTCAGAAGATCAGAGTTATTTGTTCAAATCATATTGAATTAATTACATTTATTAGTTTGGTTAAAGATCCCAGGTAGCAGACATCATTCTTATAGTACTAAAAACCTATAAAACCACCTGGTCTTTATACACAACAGCTGGGAATATATATTGTTACTTCTTTTAGCCTTTTGAACACGAACACACACACAGCCAACAGACAACACACATACAGCCAACAGACAACACACATACAGCCAACAGACAACACACAGCCAACAGACAACACACACACAGCCAACAGACAACACATACAGCCAACAGACAACACACACACAGCCAACAGACAACACACATACAGCCAACAGACAACACACACACAGCCAACAGACAACACACATACAGCCAACAGACAACACACACACAGCCAACAGACAACACACACACAGCCAACAGACAACACATACAGCCAACAGACAACACACATACAGCCAACAGACAACACACAGCCAACAGACAACACACACACAGCCAACAGACAACACATACAGCCAACAGACAACACACACACAGCCAACAGACAACACACATACAGCCAACAGACAACACACACACAGCCAACAGACAACACACATACAGCCAACAGACAACACACACACAGCCAACAGACAACACACACACAGCCAACAGACAACACATACAGCCAACAGACAACACACATACAGCCAACAGACAACACACAGCCAACAGACAACACACACACAGCCAACAGACAACACATACAGCCAACAGACAACACAACAGCCAACAGACAACACACACACAGCCAACAGACAACACACATACAGCCAACAGACAACACACACACAGCCAACAGACAACACACATACAGCCAACAGACAACACACACACAGCCAACAGACAACACAGACACAGCCAACAGACAACACATACAGCCAACAGACAACACACACACAGCCAACAGACAACACATACAGCCAACAGACAACACACATACAGCCAACAGACAACACACACACAGCCAACAGACAACACATACAGCCAACAGACAACACACATACAGCCAACAGACAACACACACACAGCCAACAGACAACACATACAGCCAACAGACAACACACACACAGCCAACAGACAACACATACAGCCAACAGACAACACACATACAGCCAACAGACAACACACACACAGCCAACAGACAACACACACAGCCAACAGACAACACACATACAGCCAACAGACAACACAGATACAGCCAACAGACAACACACATACAGCCAACAGACAACACACACACAGCCAACAGACAACACACATACAGCCAACAGACAACACACATACAGCCAACAGACAACACACATACAGCCAACAGACAACACACACACAGCCAACAGACAACACACATACAGCCAACAGACAACACACACACAGCCAACAGACAACACACACACAGCCAACAGACAACACACACACAGCCAACAGACAACACACACACAGCCAACAGACAACACACACACAGCCAACAGACAACACACACACAGCCAACAGACAACACACACACAGCCAACAGACAACACACACACAGCCAACAGACAACACACACAGCCAACAGACAACACACACACAGCCAACAGACAACACACACACAGCCAACAGACAACACACACACAGCCAACAGACAACACACACACAGCCAACAGACAACACACACACAGCCAACAGACAACACACACACAGCCAACAGACAACACACACAGCCAACAGACAACACACACACAGCCAACAGACAACACACACACAGCCAACAGACAACACACACACAGCCAACAGACAACACACACACAGCCAACAGACAACACACACAGCCAACAGACAACACACACACAGCCAACAGACAACACATACAGCCAACAGACAACACACACACAGCCAACAGACAACACACACAGCCAACAGACAACACACACACAGCCAACAGACAACACACACACAGCCAACAGACAACACACATACAGCCAACAGACAACACACACACAGCCAACAGACAACACACACACAGCCAACAGACAACACACACACAGCCAACAGACAACACATACAGCCAACAGACAACACACACACAGCCAACAGACAACACATACAGCCAACAGACAACACACACACAGCCAACAGACAACACACACACAGCCAACAGACAACACACATACAGCCAACAGACAACACACACACAGCCAACAGACAACACACATACAGCCAACAGACAACACACATACAGCCAACAGACAACACACACACAGCCAACAGACAACACACATACAGCCAACAGACAACACACATACAGCCAACAGACAACACACATACAGCCAACAGACAACACACATACAGCCAACAGACAACACACACACAGCCAACAGACAACACACACACAGCCAACAGACAACACACACACAGCCAACAGACAACACACATACAGCCAACAGACAACACACACACAGCCAACAGACAACACACACACAGCCAACAGACAACACACACACAGCCAACAGACAACACACATACAGCCAACAGACAACACACACACAGCCAACAGACAACACACACACAGCCAACAGACAACACACACACAGCCAACAGACAACACACACACAGCCAACAGACAACACACACACAGCCAACAGACAACACACATACAGCCAACAGACAACACACACACAGCCAACAGACAACACACACACAGCCAACAGACAACACACACACAGCCAACAGACAACACACATATAGCCAACAGACAACACACACACAGCCAACAGACAACACACACACAGCCAACAGACAACACACACACAGCCAACAGACAACACACACACAGCCAACAGACAACACACACACAGCCAACAGACAACACATACAGCCAACAGACAACACACACACAGCCAACAGACAACACACACAGCCAACAGACAACACACACACAGCCAACAGACAACACACACATAGCCAACAGACAACACACATACAGCCAACAGACAACACACACACAGCCAACAGACAACACACACACAGCCAACAGACAACACACACAGCCAACAGACAACACACACACAGCCAACAAACAACACACACACAGCCAACAGACAACACATACAGCCAACAGACAACACACACACAGCCAACAGACAACACATACAGCCAACAGACAACACACACACAGCCAACAGACAACACACACACAGCCAACAGACAACACACACCATAGCCAACAGACAACACACACACAGCCAACAGACAACACACATACAGCCAACAGACAACACACATACAGCCAACAGACAACACACACACAGCCAACAGACAACACACATACAGCCAACAGACAACACACATACAGCCAACAGACAACACACATACAGCCAACAGACAACACACATACAGCCAACAGACAACACACACACAGCCAACAGACAACACACACACAGCCAACAGACAACACACACACAGCCAACAGACAACACACATATAGCCAACAGACAACACACACACAGCCAACAGACAACACACACACAGCCAACAGACAACACACACACAGCCAACAGACAACACACACACAGCCAACAGACAACACACATACAGCCAACAGACAACACACACACAGCCAACAGACAACACACACACAGCCAACAGACAACACACACACAGACAACAGACAACACACATACAGCCAACAGACAACACACACACAGCCAACAGACAACACACATACAGCCAACAGACAACACACATACAGCCAACAGACAACACACATACAGCCAACAGACAACACACACACAGCCAACAGACAACACACACACAGCCCAACAGACAACACACATATAGCCAACAGACAACACACACACAGCCAACAGACAACACACACACAGCCAACAGACAACACACACACAGCCAACAGACAACACACACACAGCCAACAGACAACACACATACAGCCAACAGACAACACACACACAGCCAACAGACAACACACACACAGCCAACAGACAACACACACACAGACAACAGACAACACACATACAGCCAACAGACAACACACACACAGCCAACAGACAACACACATACAGCCAACAGACAACACACATACAGCCAACAGACAACACACATACAGCCAACAGACAACACACACACAGCCAACAGACAACACACACACAGCCACCAGACAACACACACACAGCCAACAGACAACACACACACAGACAACAGACAACACACATACAGCCAACAGACAACACACACACAGCCAACAGACAACACACATACAGCCAACAGACAACACACATACAGCCAACAGACAACACACACACAGCCAACAGACAACACACACACAGCCAACAGACAACACACACACAGCCAACAGACAACACACATACAGCCAACAGACAACACACACACAGACAACAGACAACACACATACAGCCAACAGACAACACCAGACACAACAGCCAACAGACAACACACACACAGCCAACAGACAACACACACACAGCCAACAGACAACACACACACAGCCAACAGACAACACACACACAGCCAACAGACAACACACACACAGACAACAGACAACACACATACAGCCAACAGACAACACACACACAGCCAACAGACAACGTACATACAGCCAACAGACAACACACACACAGCCAACAGACAACACACACACAGCCAACAGACAACACACACACAGCCAACAGACAACACACACACAGACAACAGACAACACACATACAGCCAACAGACAACACACACACAGCCAACAGACAACACACATACAGCCAACAGACAACACACATACAGCCAACAGACAACACACACACAGCCAACAGACAACACACACACAGCCAACAGACAACACACACACAGCCAACAGACAACACACACACAGACAACAGACAACACACACACAGACAACAGACAACACACATACAGCCAACAGACAACACACACACAGCCAACAGACAACACACACACAGCCAACAGACAACACACACACAGCCAACAGACAACACACACACAGCCAACAGACAACACACACACAGCCAACAGACAACACACACACAGACAACAGACAACACACATACAGCCAACAGACAACACACACACAGCCAACAGACAACACACATACAGCCAACAGACAACACACACACAGCCAACAGACAACACACACACAGCCAACAGACAACACACACACAGCCAACAGACAACACACACACAGACAACAGACAACACACATACAGCCAACAGACAACACACACACAGCCAACAGACAACACACACACAGCCAACAGACAACACACACACAGCCAACAGACAACACACACACAGCCAACAGACAACACACACACAGACAACAGACAACACACATACAGCCAACAGACAACACACACACAGCCAACAGACAACACACATACAGCCAACAGACAACACACATACAGCCAACAGACAACACACACACAGCCAACAGACAACACACACACAGCCAACAGACAACACACACACAGCCAACAGACAACACACACACAGCCAACAGACAACACACACACAGCCAACAGACAACACACATACAGCCAACAGACAACACACATACAGCCAACAGACAACACACACACAGCCAACAGACAACACACACACAGCCAACAGACAACACACACACAGCCAACAGACAACACACACACAGACAACAGACAACACACATACAGCCAACAGACAACACACACACAGCCAACAGACAACACACACACAGCCAACTGACAACACACATACAGCCAACAGACAACACACACACAGCCAACAGACAACACACACACAGCCAACAGACAACACACACACAGACAACAGACAACACACATACAGCCAACAGACAACACACACACAGCCAACAGACAACACACATACAGCCAACAGACAACACACATACAGCCAACAGACAACACACATACAGCCAACAGACAACACACACACAGCCAACAGACAACACACACACAGCCAACAGACAACACACATATAGCCAACAGACAACACACACACAGCCAACAGACAACACACATATAGCCAACAGACAACACACATACAGCCAACAGACAACACACATACAGCCAACAGACAACACACATACAGCCAACAGACAACACACACACAGCCAACAGACAACACACATATAGCCAACAGACAACACACACACAGCCAACAGACAACACACACACAGCCAACAGACAACACACACACAGCCAACAGACAACACACACACAGCCAACTGACAACACACATACAGCCAACAGACAACACACACACAGCCAACAGACAACACACACACAGCCAACAGACAACACACACACAGACAACAGACAACACACATACAGCCAACAGACAACACACACACAGCCAACAGACAACACACATACAGCCAACAGACAACACACATACAGCCAACAGACAACACACATACAGCCAACAGACAACACACACACAGCCAACAGACAACACACACACAGCCAACAGACAACACACATATAGCCAACAGACAACACACACACAGCCAACAGACAACACACACACAGCCAACAGACAACACACACACAGCCAACAGACAACACACACACAGCCAACTGACAACACACACACAGCCAACAGACAACACACACACAGCCAACAGACAACACACACACAGCCAACAGACAACACACACACAGCCAACAGACAACACACACACAGCCAACAGACAACACACACACAGCCAACAGACAACACACACACAGCCAACAGACAACACACACACAGCCAACAGACAACACACATATAGCCAACAGACAACACACACACAGCCAACAGACAACACGCACACAGCCAACAGACAACACACACACAGACAACAGACAACACACATACAGCCAACAGACAACACACACACAGCCAACAGACAACACACATACAGCCAACAGACAACACACATACAGCCAACAGACAACACACACACAGCCAACAGACAACACACACACAGCCAACAGACAACACACACACAGCCAACAGACAACACACACACAGCCAACAGACAACACACATATAGCCAACAGACAACACACACACAGCCAACAGACAACACACATACAGCCAACAGACAACACACACACAGCCAACAGACAACACACACACAGCCAACAGACAACACACATACAGCCAACAGACAACACACACACAGCCAACAGACAACACACACACAGCCAACAGACAACACACATACAGCCAACAGACAACACACACACAGCCAACAGACAACACACACACAGCCAACAGACAACACACATACAGCCAACAGACAACACACACACAGCCAACAGACAACACACACACAGACAACAGACAACACACATACAGCCAACAGACAACACACACACAGCCAACAGACAACACACATACAGCCAACAGACAACACACATACAGCCAACAGACAACACACACACAGCCAACAGACAACACACACACAGCCAACAGACAACACACACACAGCCAACAGACAACACACACACAGCCAACAGACAACACACATATAGCCAACAGACAACACACACACAGCCAACAGACAACACACATACAGCCAACAGACAACACACACACAGCCAACAGACAACACACACACAGCCAACAGACAACACACACACAGCCAATAGACAACACACACACAGCCAACAGACAACACACATATAGCCAACAGACAACACACACACAGCCAACAGACAACACACACACAGCCAACAGACAACACACATACAGCCAACAGACAACATACACACAGCCAACAGACAACACACATACAGCCAACAGACAACACATACACAGCCAACAGACAACACACACACAGCCAACAGACAACACACACACAGCCAACAGACAACACACACACAGCCAACAGACAACACACATATAGCCAACAGACAACACACACACAGCCAACAGACAACACACACACAGCCAACAGACAACACACATATAGCCAACAGACAACACACACACAGCCAACAGACAACACACACACAGCCAACAGACAACACACATACAGACAACAGACAACATACACACAGCCAACAGACAACACACACACAGCCAACAGACAACACACATATAGCCAACAGACAACACACACACAGCCAACAGACAACACACACACAGCCAACAGAGAACACACACACAGCCAACAGACAACACACACATAGCCAACAGACAACACACACACAGCCAACAGACAACACACACACAGCCAACAGACAACACACACACAGCCAACAGACAACACACACACAGCCAACAGACAACACACATACAGCCAACAGACAACATACACACAGCCAACAGACAACACACACACAGCCAACAGACAACACACACACAGCCAACAGACAACACACACACAGCCAACAGACAACACACACACAGCCAACAGACAACACACACACAGACAACACACACACAGCCAACAGACAACACACACACAGCCAACAGACAACACACACACAGCCAACAGACAACACACACACAGCCAACAGACAACACACACACAGCCAACAGACAACACACATACAGCCAACAGACAACATACACACAGCCAACAGACAACACACACACAGCCAACAGACAACACACACACAGCCAACAGACAACACACACACAGCCAACAGACAACACACACACAGCCAACAGACAACACACACACAGACAACACACACACAGCCAACAGACAACACACACACAGCCAACAGACAACACACACACAGCCAACAGACAACACACACACAGCCAACAGACAACACACATACAGCCAACAGACAACACACACACAGCCAACAGACAACACACACACAGCCAACAGACAACACACATACAGCCAACAGACAACACACACACAGCCAACAGACAACACACACACAGCCAACAGACAACACACATACAGCCAACAGATAACACACACACAGCCAACAGACAACACACACACAAACAACACACACACAGCCAACAGACAACACACACACAGCCAACAGACAACACACATACAGCCAACAGACAACACACACACAGACAACACACATACAGCCAACAGACAACACACACACAGACAACACACATACAGCCAACAGACAACACACACACAGCCAACAGACAACACACACACAGCCAACAGACAACACACATACAGCCAACAGACAACACACACACAGACAACACACATACAGCCAACAGACAACACACACACAGACAACACACATACAGCCAACAGACAACACACACACAGCCAACAGACAACACACATACAGCCAACAGATAACACACACACAGCCAACAGACAACACACACACAAACAACACACACACAGCCAACAGACAACACACACACAGCCAACAGACAACACACATACAGCCAACAGACAACACACACACAAACAACACACACACAGCCAACAGACAACACACACACAGCCAACAGACAACACACATACAGCCAACAGACAACACACACACAGCCAACAGACAACACACACACAGCCAACAGACAACACACATACAGCCAACAGACAACACACACACAGCCAACAGACAACACACATACAGCCAACAGACAACACACACACAGACAACACACATACAGCCAACAGACAACACACACAGCCAACAGACAACACACACACAGCCAACAGACAACACACACACAGCCAACAGACAACACACATACAGCCAACAGACAACACACACAGCCAACAGACAACACACATACAGCCAACAGACAACACACACACAGCCAACAGACAACACACATACAGCCAACAGACAACACACACAGCCAACAGACAACACACATACAGACAACACACATACAGCCAACAGACAACACACACAGCCAACAGACAACACACATACAGCCAACAGACAACACACACAGCCAACAGACAACACACACACAGCCAACAGACAACACACATACAGCCAACAGACAACACACATACAGCCAACAGACAACACACACACAGCCAACAGACAACACACACACAGCCAACAGACAACACACACACAGCCAACAGACAACACACATACAGCCAACAGACAACACACATACAGCCAACAGACAACACACACAGCCAACAGACAACACACACACAGCCAACAGACAACACACACACAGCCAACAGACAACACACATACAGCCAACAGACAACACACATACAGCCAACAGACAACACACACAGCCAACAGACAACACACACAGCCAACAGACAACACACATACAGCCAACAGACAACACACACAGCCAACAGACAACACACACACAGCCAACAGACAACACACACACAGACAACACACATACAGCCAACAGACAACACACACAGCCAACAGACAACACACACACAGCCAACAGACAACACACATACAGCCAACAGACAACACATACAGCCAACAGACAACACACATACAGCCAACAGACAACACACATACAGCCAACAGACAACACACATACAGCCAACAGACAACACACATACAGCCAACAGACAACACACACACAGCCAACAGACAACACACACAGCCAACAGACAACACACATACAGCCAACAGACAACACACACAGCCAACAGACAACACACACACAGCCAACAGACAACACACACACAGACAACACACATACAGCCAACAGACAACACACACAGCCAACAGACAACACACACACAGCCAACAGACAACACACACACAGCCAACAGACAACACACACAGCCAACAGACAACACACATACAGCCAACAGACAACACACACAGCCAACAGACAACACACACACAGACAACACACATACAGCCAACAGACAACACACACAGCCAACAGACAACACACATACAGCCAACAGACAACACACACAGCCAACAGACAACACACACAGCCAACAGACAACACACACAGCCAACAGACAACACACACAGCCAACAGACAACACACACACAGACAACACACATACAGCCAACAGACAACACACACAGCCAACAGACAACACACATACAGCCAACAGACAACACACACAGCCAACAGACAACACACACAGCCAACAGACAACACACACAGCCAACAGACAACACACACACAGCCAACAGACAACACACATACAGCCAACAGACAACACATACAGCCAACAGACAACACACACACAGCCAACAGACAACACACACACAGCCAACAGACAACACACATACAGCCAACAGACAACACACATACAGCCAACAGACAACACATACAGCCAACAGACAACACACATACAGCCAACAGACAACACACACACAGCCAACAGACAACACACATACAGCCAACAGACAACACACATACAGCCAACAGACAACACACATACAGCCAACAGACAACACACACACAGCCAACAGACAACACACACACAGCCAACAGACAACACACATACAGCCAACAGACAACACACATACAGCCAACAGACAACACACACAGCCAACAGACAACACACACAGCCAACAGACAACACACATACAGCCAACAGACAACACACACAGCCAACAGACAACACACACACAGCCAACAGACAACACACATACAGCCAACAGACAACACATACAGCCAACAGACAACACACACACAGCCAACAGACAACACACATACAGCCAACAGACAACACACATACAGCCAACAGACAACACACATACAGCCAACAGACAACACACACACAGCCAACAGACAACACACATACAGCCAACAGACAACACACATACAGCCAACAGACAACACACATACAGCCAACAGACAACACACACACAGCCAACAGACAACACACATACAGCCAACAGACAACACACATACAGCCAACAGACAACACACACAGCCAACAGACAACACACACAGCCAACAGACAACACACATACAGCCAACAGACAACACACACACAGCCAACAGACAACACACATACAGCCAACAGACAACACACATACAGCCAACAGACAACACACACAGCCAACAGACAACACACACACAGCCAACAGACAACACACACAGCCAACAGACAACACACATACAGCCAACAGACAACACACATACAGCCAACAGACAACACACACAGCCAACAGACAACACACACACAGCCAACAGACAACACACACACAGCCAACAGACAACACACATACAGCCAACAGACAACACACATACAGCCAACAGACAACACACACAGCCAACAGACAACACACACAGCCAACAGACAACACACATACAGCCAACAGACAACACACACAGCCAACAGACAACACACACACAGCCAACAGACAACACACACACAGCCAACAGACAACACACATACAGCCAACAGACAACACACATACAGCCAACAGACAACACACACACAGCCAACAGACAACACACATACAGCCAACAGACAACACACACACAGCCAACAGACAACACACATACAGCCAACAGACAACACACACAGCCAACAGACAACACACATACAGCCAACAGACAACACACATACAGCCAACAGACAACACACATACAGCCAACAGACAACACACACACAGCCAACAGACAACACACACACAGCCAACAGACAACACACATACAGCCAACAGACAACACACATACAGCCAACAGACAACACACACACAGCCAACAGACAACACACATACAGCCAACAGACAACACACATACAGCCAACAGACAACACACACACAGCCAACAGACAACACACATACAGCCAACAGACAACACACATACAGCCAACAGACAACACACATACAGCCAACAGACAACACACACACAGCCAACAGACAACACACACACAGCCAACAGACAACACACATACAGCCAACAGACAACACACATACAGCCAACAGACAACACACATACAGCCAACAGACAACACACACACAGCCAACTGACAACACACATACAGCCAACAGACAACACACACACAGCCAACAGACAACACACACACAGCCAACAGACAACACACACACAGACAACAGACAACACACATACAGCCAACAGACAACAGACAACATACACAGGCAACAGACAACACACACACAGCCAACTGACAACACACATACAGCCAACAGACAACACACACACAGCCAACAGACAACACACACACAGCCAACAGACAACACACATATAGCCAACAGACAACACACACACACACACACAGCCAACAGACAACATACATACAGCCAACAGACAACACACATACAGCCAACAGACAACACACACAGCCAACAGACAACACACACACAGCCAACAGACAACACACATACAGCCAACAGACAACACACACAGCCAACAGACAACACACATACAGCCAACAGACAACACACACACAGCCAACAGACAACACACACACAGCCAACAGACAACACACACACAGCCAACAGACAACACACATACAGCCAACAGACAACACACACACAGCCAACAGACAACACACACACAGCCAACAGACAACATACACACAGACAACAGACAACACACATACAGCCAACAGACAACAGACAACATACACAGCCAACAGACAACACACACACAGCCAACTGACAACACACATACAGCCAACAGACAACACACACACAGCCAACAGACAACACACACACAGCCAACAGACAACACACATATAGCCAACAGACAACACACACACAGCCAACAGACAACATACATACAGCCAACAGACAACACACATACAGCCAACAGACAACACACACAGCCAACAGACAACACACACACAGCCAACAGACAACACACATACAGCCAACAGACAACACACACAGCCAACAGACAACACACATACAGCCAACAGACAACACACACACAGCCAACAGACAACACACACACAGCCAACAGACAACACACACGCAGCCAACAGCAACACACACAGCCAACAGACAACACACACACAGCCAACAGACAACACACATATAGCCAACAAACAACACACACACACACAGCCAACAGACAACACACACACAGCCAACAGACAACACACATACAGCCAACAGACAACATACACACAGCCAACAGACAACACACACACAGCCAACAGACAACACACATATAGCCAACAGACAACACACACACAGCCAACAGACAACACACACACAGCCAACAGACAACACACACACAGCTAACAGACAACACACACACAGCCAACAGACAACACGCATATAGCCAACAGACAACACACACACAGCCAACAGACAACACACACACAGCCAACAGACAACACACACACAGCCAACAGACAACACACACACAGCCAACAGACAACACACACACAGCCAACAGACAACACACACACAGTCAACAGACAACACACATAAAGCCAACAGACAACACACACACAGCCAACAGACAACACACACACAGCTAACAGACAACACGCATATAGCCAACAGACAACACACACACAGCCAACAGACAACACACACACAGCCAACAGACAACACACATACAGCCAACAGACAACATACACACAGCCAACAGACAACACGCACACAGCCAACAGACAACACACATATAGCCAACAGACAACACACACACAGCCAACAGACAACACACACACAGCCAACAGACAACACACACACAGCCAACAGACAACACACACACAGCCAACAGACAACACACACATAGCCAACAGACAACACACACACAGCTAACAGACAACACACATACAGCCAACAGACAACATACACACAGCCAACAGACAACACACACACAGCCAACAGACAACACACACACAGCCAACAGACAACACACACACAGCCAACAGACAACACACACACAGCCAACAGACAACACACATACAGCCAACAGACAACACACACACAGCCAACAGACAACACATACACAGACAACACACACACAGCCAACAGACAACACACATACAGCCAACAGACAACAAACACACAGCCAACAGACAACACATACACAGCCAACAGACAACACACACACAGCCAACAAACAACACACACACAGCCAACAGACAACACACACACAGACAACACACACACAGCCAACAGACAACACACACACAGCCAACAGACAACACACATACAGCCAACAGACAACACACCCACAGCCAACAGACAACACACATACAGCCAACAGACAACACACACACAGCCAACAGACAACACACATACAGCCAACAGACAACACACACACAGCCAACAGACAACACACACACAGCCAACAGACAACACACACACAGCCAACAGACAACACACATACAGCCAACAGACAACATACACACAGCCAACAGACAACACACATACAGCCAACAGACAACACACACACAGCCAAGAGACAACACACACACAGCCAACAGACAACACACACACAGCCAACAGACAACACACACACAGCCAACAGACAACATACATATAGCCAACAGACAACACACACACAGCCAACAGACAACACACACACAGCCAACAGACAACACACATATAGCCAACAGACAACACACACACACACAGCCAACAGACAACACACACACAGCCAACAAACAACACACATACAGCCAACAGACAACATACACACAGCCAACAGACAACACACACACAGCCAACAGACAACACACATATAGCCAACAGACAACACACACACAGCCAACAGACAACACACACACAGCCAACAGACAACACACACACAGCCAACATATAACACACACACAGCCAACAGACAACACACATATAGCCAACAGACAACACACACACAGCCAACAGACAACACACACACAGCCAACAGACAATACACACACAGCCAACAGACAACACACAAACAGCCAACAGACAACACACATATAGCCAACAGACAACACACACACAGCCAACAGACAACACACACACAGCCAACAGACAACACACATATAGCCAACAGACAACACACACACAGCCAACAGACAACACACACACAGCCAACAGACAACACACCTACAGCCAACAGACAA
Source organism: Eledone cirrhosa (assembly GCA_964016885.1). Taxonomy (NCBI): domain Eukaryota; kingdom Metazoa; phylum Mollusca; class Cephalopoda; order Octopoda; family Eledonidae; genus Eledone; species Eledone cirrhosa. Next base: position 406,641,519 of record OZ024741.1, on the reverse strand, counting down.
CATACACACAGCCAACAGACAACACACACACAGCCAACAGACAACACACATATAGCCAACAGACAACACACACACAGCCAACAGACAACACACACACAGCCAACAGACAACACACACACAGCCAACAGGCAACACACACACAGCCAACAGACAACACACATACAGCCAACAGACAACACACACAGCCAACAGACAACACACATACAGCCAACAGACAAAACACACACAGCCAACAGACAACACACACACAGCCAACAGACAACACACACACAGCCAACAGACAACACACACACAGACAACAGACAACAGACATACAGCCAACAGACAACACACATACAGCCAACAGACAACACACACAACCAACAGACAACACACACACAGCCAACAGACAACACACATACAGCCAACAGACAACACACACACAGCCAACAGACAACACACATACAGCCAACAGACAACACACACACAGCCAACAGACAACACACACACAGCCAACAGACAACATACACACAGCCAACAGACAACACACACACAGCCAACAGACAACACACATATAGCCAACAGACAACACACACACAGCCAACAGACAACACACGCACAGCCAACAGACAACACACACACTGCCAACAGACAACACACACACAGCCAACAGACAACACACATATAGCCAACAGCAACACACACAGCCAACAGACAACACACACACAGCCAACAGACAACACACATATAGCCAACAAACAACACACACACACACAGCCAACAGACAACACACACACAGCCAACAGACAACACACATACAGCCAACAGACAACATACACACAGCCAACAGACAACACACACACAGCCAACAGACAACACACATATAGCCAACAGACAACACACACACAGCCAACAGACAACACACGCACAGCCAACAGACAACACACACACTGCCAACAGACAACACACACACAGCTAACAGACAACACACATATAGCCAACAGACAACACACACAGCCAACAGACAACACACACACAGCCAACAGACAACACACACACAGCCAACAGACAACACACACACAGCCAACAGACAACACACACACAGCCAACAGACAACACACACACAGCCAATAGACAACACACATATAGCCAACAGACAACACACACACAGCCAACAGACAACACACACACAGCCAACAGACAACACACATATAGCCAACAGACAACACACACACAGCCAACAGACAACACACACACAGCCAACAGACAACACACATACAGCCAACAGACAACATACACACAGCCAACAGACAACACGCACACAGCCAACAGACAACACACATATAGCCAACAGACAACACACACACAGCCAACTGACAACACACACACAGCCAACAGACAACACACACACAGCCAACAGACAACACACACACAGCCAACAGACAACACACACATAGCCAACAGACAACACACACACAGCCAACAGACAACACACACACAGCCAACAGACAACACACACACAGCCAACAGACAACACACACACAGCCAACAGACAACACACATACAGCCAACAGACAACACACACACAGCCAACAGACAACACATACACAGACAACACACACACAGCCAACAGACAACACACATACAGCCAACAGACAACATACACACAGCCAACAGACAACACACACACAGCCAACAGACAACACACACACAGCCAACAGACAACACACACACAGCCAACAGACAACACACACACAGCCAACAGACAACACACACACAGCCAACAGACAACACATACACAGACAACACACACACAGCCAACAGACAACACACATACAGCCAACAGACAACATACACACAGCCAACAGGCAACACACACACAGCCAACAGACAACACACATACAGCCAACAGACAACATACACACAGCCAACAGACAACACACACACAGCCAACAGACAACACACACACAGCCAACAGACAACACACACACAGCCAACAGACAACACACACACAGCCAACAGACAACACATACACAGACAACACACACACAGCCAACAGACAACACACATACAGCCAACAGACAACACACACACAGCCAACAGACAACACATACACAGACAACACACACACAGCCAACAGACAACACACATACAGCCAACAGACAACATACACACAGCCAACAGACAACACACACACAGCCAACAGACAACACACACACAGCCAACAGACAACACACACACAGCCAACAGACAACACACACACAGCCAACAGACAACACACATACAGCCAACAGACAACACACATACAGCCAACAGACAACACACACACAGCCAACAGACAACAAACACACAGCCAACAGACAACACACACACAGCCAACAGACAACACACACACAGCCAACAAACAACACACACACAGCCAACAGACAACACACACACAGACAACACACACACAGCCAACAGACAACACACACACAGCCAACAGACAACACACATACAGCCAACAGACAACACACCCACAGCCAACATACAACACACATACAGCCAACAGACAACACACACACAGCCAACAGACAACACACATACAGCCAACAGACAACACACACACAGCCAACAGACAACACACACACAGACAACACACACACAGCCAACAGACAACACACATACAGCCAACAGACAACACACACACAGCCAACAGACAACACACACACAGCCAACAGACAACACACATACAGCCAACAGACAACACACACACAGCCAACAGACAACACACACACAGCCAACAGACAACACACACACAGCCAACAGACAACACACACACAGCCAACAGACAACACACATACAGCCAACAGACAACACACCCACAGCCAACAGACAACACACATACAGCCAACAGACAACACACACACAGCCAACAGACAACACACATACAGCCAACAGACAACACACACAGCCAACAGACAACACACATACAGCCAACAGACAACACACACAGCCAACAGACAACACACATACAGCCAACAGACAACACACATACAGCCAACAGACAACACACATACAGCCAACAGACAACACACATACAGCCAACAGACAACACACACACAGCCAACAGACAACACACACACAGACAACACACACACAGACAACAGACAACACACACACAGCCAACAGACAACACACACAGCCAACAGACAACACACACAGCCAACAGACAACACACATATAGCCAACAGACAACACACATACAGCCAACAGACAACACACACACAGCCAACAGACAACACACACACAGCCAACAGACAACACACATATAGCCAACAGACAACACAGATACAGCCAACAGACAACACACACACAGCCAACAGACAACACACACAGCCAACAGACAACACACATATAGCCAACAGACAACACAGATACAGCCAACAGACAACACACACACAGCCAACAGACAACACACACAGCCAACAGACAACACACACAGCCAACAGACAACATACACACAGCCAACAGACAACACACATATAGCCAACACACACACAGCGAACAGACAACACACACACAGCCAACAGACAACACACATACAGCCAACAGACAACACAGACACAGCCAACAGACAACACACACAGCCAACAGACAACACACACAGCCAACAGACAACACACATATATCCAACAGACAACACACATACAGCCAACAGACAACACACACACAGCCAACAGACAACACACACACAGCCAACAGACAACACACACATAGCCAACAGACAACACACATATAGCCAACACACACACAGCCAACAGACAACACACACACAGCCAACAGACAACACACATACAGCCAACAGACAACACACATATAGCCAACAGACAACACACACACAGCCAACAGACAACACACATATAGCCAACAGCAACACACACAGCCAACAGACAACACACACACAGCCAACAGACAACACACATATAGCCAACAAACAACACACACACACACAGCCAACAGACAACACACACACAGCCAACAGACAACACACATACAGCCAACAGACAACATACACACAGCCAACAGACAACACACACACAGCCAACAGACAACACACATATAGCCAACAGACAACACACACACAGCCAACAGACAACACACGCACAGCCAACAGACAACACACACACTGCCAACAGACAACACACACACAGCCAACAGACAACACACATATAGCCAACAGACAACACACACACAGCCAACAGACAACACACACACAGCCAACAGACAACACACACACAGCCAACAGACAACACACACACAGCCAACAGACAACACACACACAGCCAACAGACAACACACACACAGCCAATAGACAACACACATATAGCCAACAGACAACACACACACAGCCAACAGACAACACACACACAGCCAACAGACAACACACATATAGCCAACAGACAACACACACACAGCCAACACACACACAGCCAACAGACAACACACATACAGCCAACAGACAACATACACACAGCCAACAGACAACACGCACACAGCCAACAGACAACACACATATAGCCAACAGACAACACACACACAGCCAACAGACAACACACACACAGCCAACAGACAACACACACACAGCCAACAGACAACACACACACAGCCAACAGACAACACACACATAGCCAACAGACAACACACACACAGCCAACAGACAACACACATACAGCCAACAGACAACATACACACAGCCAACAGACAACACACACACAGCCAACAGACAACACACACACAGCCAACAGACAACACACACACAGCCAACAGACAACACACACACAGCCAACAGACAACACACATACAGCCAACAGACAACACACACACAGCCAACAGACAACACATACACAGACAACACACACACAGCCAACAGACAACACACATACAGCCAACAGACAACAAACACACAGCCAACAGACAACACACACACAGCCAACAGACAACACACACAGAGCCAACAAACAACACACACACAGCCAACAGACAACACACACACAGACAACACACACACAGCCAACAGACAACACACACACAGCCAACAGACAACACACATACAGCCAACAGACAACACACCCACAGCCAACATACAACACACATACAGCCAACAGACAACACACACACAGCCAACAGACAACACACATACAGCCAACAGACAACACACACACAGCCAACAGACAACACACACACAGACAACACACACACAGCCAACAGACAACACACATACAGCCAACAGACAAAACACACACAGCCAACAGACAACACACACACAGCCAACAGACAACACACATACAGCCAACAGACAACACACACACAGCCAACAGACAACACACACAGCCAACAGACAACACACACAGCCAACAGACAACACACATACAGCCAACAGACAACACACATACAGACAATACACACACAGCCAACAGACAACACACACACAGCCAACAGACAACACACATACAGCCAACAGACAACACACCCACAGCCAACATACAACACACATACAGCCAACAGACAACACACACACAGCCAACAGACAACACACATACAGCCAACAGACAACACACACACAGCCAACAGACAACACACACACAGACAACACACACACAGCCAACAGACAACACACATACAGCCAACAGACAACACACACACAGCCAACAGACAACACACACACAGCCAACAGACAACACACATACAGCCAACAGACAACACACACACAGCCAACAGACAACACACACAGCCAACAGACAACACACACAGCCAACAGACAACACACACACAGCCAACAGACAACACACACACAGACAACACACACACAGCCAACAGACAACACACACACAGCCAACAGACAACACACATACAGCCAACAGACAACACACCCACAGCCAACAGACAACACACATACAGCCAACAGACAACACACACACAGCCAACAGACAACACACATACAGCCAACAGACAACACACACAGCCAACAGACAACACACATACAGCCAACAGACAACACACACAGCCAACAGACAACACACATACAGCCAACAGACAACACACATACAGCCAACAGACAACACACATACAGCCAACAGACAACACACATACAGCCAACAGACAACACACACACAGCCAACAGACAACACACACACAGACAACACACACACAGCCAACAGACAACACACACACAGCCAACAGACAACACACACAGCCAACAGACAACACACACAGCCAACAGACAACACACATATAGCCAACAGACAACACACATACAGCCAACAGACAACACACACACAGCCAACAGACAACACACACACAGCCAACAGACAACACACATATAGCCAACAGACAACACAGATACAGCCAACAGACAACACACACACAGCCAACAGACAACACACACAGCCAACAGACAACACACATATAGCCAACAGACAACACAGATACAGCCAACAGACAACACACACACAGCCAACAGACAACACACACAGCCAACAGACAACACACACAGCCAACAGACAACATACACACAGCCAACAGACAACACACATATAGCCAACACACACACAGCGAACAGACAACACACACACAGCCAACAGACAACACACATACAGCCAACAGACAACACAGACACAGCCAACAGACAACACACACAGCCAACAGACAACACACACAGCCAACAGACAACACACATATATCCAACAGACAACACACATACAGCCAACAGACAACACACACACAGCCAACAGACAACACACACACAGCCAACAGACAACACACACATAGCCAACAGACAACACACATATAGCCAACACACACACAGCCAACAGACAACACACACACAGCCAACAGACAACACACATACAGCCAACAGACAACACACATATAGCCAACAGACAACACACACACAGCCAACAGACAACACACACACAGCCAACAGACAACACACACACAGCCAACATACAACACACACACAGCCAACAGACAACACACATATAGCCAACAGACAACACACACACAGCCAACAGACAACACACACACAGCCAACAGACAACACACACACAGCCAACAGACAACACACACATAGCCAACAGACAACACACACACAGCCAACAGACAACACACATATAGCCAACAGACAACACACACACAGCCAACAGACAACACACACACAGCCAACAGACAACACACATATAGCCAACAGACAACACACAAACAGCCAACAGACAACACACACACAGCCAACAGACAACACACCTACAGCCAACAGACAACATACACACAGCCAACAGACAACACACACACAGCCAACAGACAACACACATATAGCCAACAGACAACACACACACAGCCAACAGACAACACACACACCGCCAACAGACAACACACACACAGCCAACAGACAACACACACACAGCCAACAGACAACACACACATAGCCAACAGACAACACACACACAGCCAACGGACAACACACATACAGCCAACAGACAACACACACACAGCCAACAGACAACACACACAGCCAACAGACAACACACACAGCCAACAGACAACACACATACAGCCAACAGACAACACACACACAGCCAACAGATAACACACACAGCCAACAGACAACACACACAGCCAACAGACAACACACATACAGCCAACAGACAACACACACACAGCCGACAGATAACACACACAGCCAACAGACAACACACACAGCCAACAGACAACACACATACAGCCAACAGACAACACACACATAGCCAACAGACAACACACAGAGCCAACAGACAACACACACAGCCAACAGACAACACACATACAGCCAACAGACAACACACACACAGCCATTAGACAACACACACACAGCCAACAGACAACACACATACAGCCAACAGACAACACACATACAGCCAACAGACAACAGACACTCAGCCAACAGACAACACACATACAGCCAACAGATAACACACACACAGCCAACAGACAACACACACACAGCCAACAGACAACACACATACAGCCAACAGACAACACACACACAGCCAACAGACAACACACACACAGCCAACAGACAACACACACACAGCCAACAGACAACATACACACAGCCAACAGACAACACACATACAGCCAACAGACAACACACACACAGCCAACAGACAACACACATACAGCCAACAGACAACACACACTCAGCCAACAGACAACACACATACAGCCAACAGATAACACACACACAGCCAACAGACAACACACACACAGCCAACAGACAACACACATACAGCCAACAGACAACACACACACAGCCAACAGACAACACACACACAGCCAACAGACAACACACACACAGCCAACTGACAACACACATACAGCCAACAGACAACACACATACAGCCAACAGACAACACACACACAGCCAACAGACAACACACATATAGCCAACAGACAACACACACACAGCCAACAGACAACACACACACAGCCAACAGACAACACACATATAGCCAACAGACAACACAGATACAGCCAACAGACAACACACACACAGCCAACAGACAACACACACAGCCAAGAGACAACACACATATAGCCAACAGACAACACAGATACAGCCAACAGACAACACACACACAGCCAACAGACAACACACACAGCCAACAGACAACACACACAGCCAACAGACAACATACACACAGCCAACAGACAACACACATATAGCCAACACACACACAGCGAACAGACAACACACACACAGCCAACAGACAACACACATACAGCCAACAGACAACACAGACACAGCCAACAGACAACACACACAGCCAACAGACAACACACACAGCCAACAGACAACACACATATATCCAACAGACAACACACATACAGCCAACAGACAACACACACACAGCCAACAGACAACACACACACAGCCAACAGACAACACACACATAGCCAACAGACAACACACATATAGCCAACACACACACAGCCAACAGACAACACACACACAGCCAACAGACAACACACATACAGCCAACAGACAACACACATATAGCCAACAGACAACACACACACAGCCAACAGACAACACACACACAGCCAACAGACAACACACACACAGCCAACATACAACACACACACAGCCAACAGACAACACACATATAGCCAACAGACAACACACACACAGCCAACAGACAACACACACACAGCCAACAGACAACACACACACAGCCAACAGACAACACACACACAGCCAACAGACAACACACACACAGCCAACAGACAACACACATATAGCCAACAGACAACACACACACAGCCAACAGACAACACACACACAGCCAACAGACAACACACATATAGCCAACAGACAACACACAAACAGCCAACAGACAACACACACACAGCCAACAGACAACACACCTACAGCCAACAGACAACATACACACAGCCAACAGACAACACACACACAGCCAACAGACAACACACATATAGCCAACAGACAACACACACACAGCCAACAGACAACACACACACAGCCAACAGACAACACACACACAGCCAACAGACAACACACACACAGCCAACAGACAACACACACATAGCCAACAGACAACACACACACAGCCAACGGACAACACACATACAGCCAACAGACAACACACACACAGCCAACAGACAACACACACAGCCAACAGACAACACACACAGCCAACAGACAACACACATACAGCCAACAGACAACACACACACAGCCAACAGATAACACACACAGCCAACAGACAACACACACAGCCAACAGACAACACACATACAGCCAACAGACAACACACACACAGCCGACAGATAACACACACAGCCAACAGACAACACACACAGCCAACAGACAACACACATACAGCCAACAGACAACACACACATAGCCAACAGACAACACACAGAGCCAACAGACAACACACACAGCCAACAGACAACACACATACAGCCAACAGACAACACACACACAGCCAACAGACAACACACATACAGCCAACAGACAACAGACACTCAGCCAACAGACAACACACATACAGCCAACAGATAACACACACACAGCCAACAGACAACACACACACAGCCAACAGACAACACACATACAGCCAACAGACAACACACACACAGCCAACAGACAACACACACACAGCCAACAGACAACACACACACAGCCAACAGACAACATACACACAGCCAACAGACAACACACATACAGCCAACAGACAACACACACACAGCCAACAGACAACACACATACAGCCAACAGACAACACACACTCAGCCAACAGACAACACACATACAGCCAACAGATAACACACACACAGCCAACAGACAACACACACACAGCCAACAGACAACACACATACAGCCAACAGACAACACACACACAGCCAACAGACAACACACACACAGCCAACAGACAACACACACACAGCCAACTGACAACACACATACAGCCAACAGACAACACACATACAGCCAACAGACAACACACACACAGCCAACAGACAACACACACAGCCAACAGACAACACACACAGCCAACAGACAACACACATATAGCCAACAGACAACACACATACAGCCAACAGACAACACACACACAGCCAACAGACAACACACATATAGCCAACAGACAACACAGATACAGCCAACAGACAACACACACACAGCCAACAGACAACACACACTGCCAATAGACAACACACACAGCCAACAGACAACATACACACAGCCAACAGACAACACACATATAGCCAACACACACACAGCCAACAGCCAACACACACACAGCCAACAGACAACACACATACAGCCAACAGACAACACACACACAGCCAACAGACAACACACACAGCCAACAGACAACACACATAAAGCCAACAGACAACACACATACAGCCAACAGACAACACACACACAGCCAACAGACAACACACACACAGACAACTCACACACAGCCAACAGACAACACACACACAGCCAACAGATAACACACACAGCCAACAGACAACACACACAGCCAACAGACAACACACACACAGCCAACAGACAACACACATACAGCCAACAAACAACACACACACAGTCAACAGACAACACACTCACAGACAACACACACACAGCCAACAGACAACACACACACACCCAACAGATAACACACACAGCCAACAGACAACACACACAGCCAACAGACAACACACATACAGCCAACAGACAACACACACACAGACAACAGATAACACACACAGCCAACAGACAACACACACAGCCAACAGACAACACACATACAGCCAACAGACAACACACACACAGCCAACAGACAACACAGACAGCCAACAGACAACACACACAGCCAACAGACAACACACATACAGCCAACAGACAACACACACAGCCAACAGACAACACACACAGCCAACAGACAACACACATACAGCCAACAGACAACACACACACAGACAACAGATAACACACACAGCCAACAGACAACACACACAGCCAACAGACAACACACATATAGCCAACAGACAACACACACACAGCCAACAGACAACACACACACAGCCAACAGACAACACACACACAGCCAACTGACAACACACATACAGCCAACAGACAACACACATACAGCCAACAGACAACACACACACAGCCAACAGACAACACACACAGCCAACAGACAACACACACAGCCAACAGACAACACACATATAGCCAACAGACAACACACATACAGCCAACAGACAACACACACACAGCCAACAGACAACACACACACAGCCAACAGACAACACACACACAGACAACTCACACACAGCCAACAGACAACACACACACAGCCAACAGATAACACACACAGCCAACAGACAACACACACAGCCAACAGACAACACACACAGCCAACAGACAACACACACACAGCCAACAGACAACACACATATAGCCAACAGACAACACAGATACAGCCAACAGACAACACACACACAGCCAACAGACAACACACACTGCCAATAGACAACACACACAGCCAACAGACAACATACACACAGCCAACAGACAACACACATACAGCCAACAGACAACACACACACAGCCAACAGACAACACACATACAGCCAACAGACAACACGCACACAGCCAACAGACAACACACATAAAGCCAACAGACAACACACATACAGCCAACAGACAACACACACACAGCCAACAGACAACACACACACAGACAACTCACACACAGCCAACAGACAACACACACACAGCCAACAGATAACACACACAGCCAACAGACAACACACACAGCCAACAGACAACACACACACAGCCAACAGACAACACACATACAGCCAACAAACAACACACACACAGTCAACAGACAACACACTCACAGACAACACACACACAGCCAACAGACAACACACACACACCCAACAGATAACACACACAGCCAACAGACAACACACACAGCCAACAGACAACACACATACAGCCAACAGACAACACACACACAGACAACAGATAACACACACAGCCAACAGACAACACACACACAGCCAACAGACAACACACAGAGCCAACAGACAACACACACACAGCCAACAGACAACACACATATAGCCAACAGACAACACACACAGCCAACAGACAACACACACACAGCCAACAGACAACACACACACAGCCAACAGACAACACACACAGCCAACAGACAACACACACACAGCCAACAGACAACACACATATAGCCAACAGACAACACAGATACAGCCAACAGACAACACACACACAGCCAACAGACAACACACACTGCCAATAGACAACACACACAGCCAACAGACAACATACACACAGCCAACAGACAACACACATACAGCCAACAGACAACACACACACAGCCAACAGACAACACACATACAGCCAACAGACAACACACACACAGCCAACAGACAACACACACACAGCCAACAGACAACACACATACAGCCAACAGACAACACACATATAGCCAACAGACAACACACACAGCCAACAGACAACACACACACAGCCAACAGACAACACACATATAGCCAACAGACAACACACACAGCCAACAGACAACACACACACAGCCAACAGACAACACACATACAGCCAACAAACAACACACACACAGTCAACAGACAACACACTCACAGACAACACACACACAGCCAACAGACAACACACACACACCCAACAGATAACACACACAGCCAACAGACAACACACACAGCCAACAGACAACACACATACAGCCAACAGACAACACACACACAGACAACAGATAACACACACAGCCAACAGACAACACACACACAGCCAACAGACAACACACAGAGCCAACAGACAACACACACACAGCCAACAGACAACACACATATAGCCAACAGACAACACACACAGCCAACAGACAACACACACACAGCCAACAGACAACACACACACAGCCAACAGACAACACACACAGCCAACAGACAACACACACACAGCCAACAGACAACACACATATAGCCAACAGACAACACAGATACAGCCAACAGACAACACACACACAGCCAACAGACAACACACACTGCCAATAGACAACACACACAGCCAACAGACAACATACACACAGCCAACAGACAACACACATACAGCCAACAGACAACACACACACAGCCAACAGACAACACACATACAGCCAACAGACAACACACACACAGCCAACAGACAACACACACACAGCCAACAGACAACACACATACAGCCAACAGACAACACACACACAGCCAACAGACAACACACACACAGACAACTCACACACAGCCAACAGACAACACACACACAGCCAACAGATAACACACACAGCCAACAGACAACACACACAGCCAACAGACAACACACACACAGCCAACAGACAACACACATACAGCCAACAAACAACACACACACAGTCAACAGACAACACACTCACAGACAACACACACACAGCCAACAGACAACACACACACACCCAACAGATAACACACACAGCCAACAGACAACACACACAGCCAACAGACAACACACATACAGCCAACAGACAACACACACACAGACAACAGATAACACACACAGCCAACAGACAACACACACACAGCCAACAGACAACACACAGAGCCAACAGACAACACACACAGCCAACAGACAACACACATACAGCCAACAGACAACACACACACAGCCAACAGATAACACACACAGCCAACAGACAACACACACAGCCAACAGACAACACACATACAGCCAACAGACAACACACACACAGCCGACAGATAACACACACAGCCAACAGACAATACACACAGCCAACAGACAACACACATACAGCCAACAGACAACACACACACAGCCAACAGACAACACACACACAGCCAACAGACAACACACATACAGCCAACAGACAACACACACACAGCCAACGGACAACACACATACAGCCAACAGACAACACATACAGCCAACAGACAACACACATACAGCCAACAGACAACACACACTCAGCCAACAGACAACACACACTCAGCCAACAGACAACACACATACAGCCAACAGACAACACACACTCAGCCAACAGACAACACACATACAGCCAACAGATAACACACACACAGCCAACAGACAACACACACACAGCCAACAGACAACACACATACAGCCAACAGACAACACACACACAGCCAACAGACAACACACACACAGCCAACAGACAACACACACACAGCCAACTGACAACACACATACAGCCAACAGACAACACACATACAGCCAACAGACAACACAAATTCAGCCAACAGACAACACACACAGCCAACAGACAACACACACAGCCAACAGACAACCAACACACATATAGCCAACAGACAACACAGATACAGCCAACAGACAACACACACACAGCCAACAGACAACACACACTGCCAACAGACAACACACACAGCCAACAGACAACATACACACAGCCAACAGACAACACACATATAGCCAACACACATACAGCCAACAGACAACACACACACAGCCAACAGACAACACACACAGCCAACAGACAAAACACACAGCCAACTGACAACACACATATATCCAACAGACAACACACATACAGCCAACAGACAACACACACACAGCCAACAGACAACACACACACAGCCAACAGACAACACACACATAGCCAACAGACAACATACACACAGCCAACAGACAACACACATATAGCCAACACACACACAGCCAACAGACAACACAAACACAGCCAACAGACAACACACACACAGCCAAAAGACAACACACACACAGCCAACAGACAACACACATACAGCCAACAGACAACACACACACAGACAACAGACAACACACATACAGCCAACAGACAACACACATACAGCCAACAGACAACACACACACAGCCAACAGACAACACACATACAGCCAACAGACAACACACATACAGCCAACAGACAACACACACACAGCCAACAGACAACACACACATAGCCAACAGACAACATACACACAGCCAACAGACAACACACATATAGCCAACACACACACAGCCAACAGACAACACACACACAGCCAACAGACAACACACATACAGCCAACAGACAACACACACACAGCCAACAGACAACACACACACAGCCAACAGACAACACACACACAGCCAACAGACAACACACACATAGCCAACAGACAACACACATACAGCCAACAGACAACACACACACAGCCAACAGACAACACACACACAGCCAACAGACAACACACATACAGCCAACAGACAACACACACACAGACAACAGACAACACACACACAGCCAACAGACAACACACACACAGCCAACAGACAACACACACACATCCAACAGACAACACACACACAGCCAACAGACAACACACACACAGCCAACAGACAACACACATACAGCCAACAGACAACACACATACAGCCAACAGACAACACACGCACAGCCAACAGACAACACACACACAGCCAACAGACAACACACATACAGCCAACAGACAACACACACGCAGCCAACAGACAACACACACACAGACAACACACACACAGCCAACAGACAACACACATACAGCCAACAGACAACACACACACAGCCAACAGACAACACACACACAGCCAACAGACAACACACACACAGCCAACAGACAACACACACACAGCCAACAGACAACACACATACAGCCAACAGACAACACACACACAGCCAACAGACAACACACACACAGACAACACACACACAGCCAACAGACAACACACACACAGACAACACACACACAGCCAACAGACAACACACATACAGCCAACAGACAACACACACACAGCCAACAGACAACACACATACAGCCAACAGACAACACACATACAGCCAACAGACAACACACACACAGCCAACAGACAACACACACAGCCAACAGACAACACACACAGCCAACAGACAACACACATACAGCCAACAGACAACACACATACAGCCAACAGACAACACACACACAGCCAACAGACAACACACATACAGCCAACAAACAACACACACACAGCCAACAGACAACACACACACAGACAACACACACACAGCCAACAGACAACACATACACAGCCAACAGATAACACACACAGCCAACAGAAAACACACACAGCCAACAGACAACACACATACAGTCAACAGACAAGACACACAGCCAACAGACAACACACACACAGTCAACAGACAACACACACACAGACAACACACACACAGCCAACAGACAACACACACACACCCAACAGATAACACACACAGCCAACAGACAACACACACAGCCAACAGACAACATACATACAGCCAACAGACAACACACACACAGCCAACAGATAACACACACAGCCAACAGACAACACACACAGCCAACAGACAACACACACACAGCCAACAGACAACACACATACAGCCAACAAACAACACACACACAGTCAACAGACAACACACACACAGACAACACACACACAGCCAACAGACAACACACACACAGCCAACAGACAACACATACAGCCAAAAGACAACACACATACAGCCAACAGACAACACACACACAGCCAACAGACAACACATACAGCCAAAAGACAACACACATACAGCCAACAGACAACACACACACAGTCAACAGACAACACACACACAGACAACACACACACAGCCAACAGACAACACACACACACCCAACAGATAACACACACAGCCAACAGACAACACACACAGCCAACAGACAACATACATACAGCCAACAGACAACACACACACAGCCAACAGATAACACACACAGCCAACAGACAACACACACAGCCAACAGACAACACACATACAGCCAACAGACAACACACACACAGCCAACAGACAACATACATACAGCCAACAGACAACACACACACAGCCAACAGATAACACACACAGCCAACAGACAACACACACAGCCAACAGACAACACACATACAGCCAACAGACAACACACACACAGCCAACAAACAACACACACACAGCCAAAAGACAACACACACACAGACAACACACACACAGCCAACAGACAACACACACACAGCCAACAGACAACACACACAGCCAAAAGACAACACACACACAGCCAACAGACAGCACACATACAGCCAACAGACAACACACACACAGCCAACAGACAACACACATACAGCCAACAGACAACACACACACAGCCAACAGACAACACACATACAGCCAACAGACAACACACATACAGCCAACAGACAACACACATACAGCCAACAGACAACACACACACAGACAACAGACAACACACATATAGCCAACAGACAACACACACACAGCCAACAGACAACACACATACAGCCAACAGACAACACACACACAGACAACAGACAACACACATACAGCCAACAGACAACACACACACAGCCAACAGACAACACACACACAGCCAACAGACAACACACATACAGCCAACAGACAACACACAGACAGCCAACAGACAACACACATACAGCCAACAGACAACACACACACAGCCAACAGACAACACACACACAGCCAACAGACAACACACACACAGCCAACAGACAACACACACATAGCCAACAGACAACACACATACAGCCAACAGACAACACACACACAGCCAACAGACAACACACACACAGCCAACAGACAACACACATACAGCCAACAGACAACACACACACAGACAACAGACAACACACACACAGCCAACAGACAACACACACACAGCCAACAGACAACACACACACAGCCAACAGACAACACACACATAGCCAACAGACAACACACATACAGCCAACAGACAACACACATACAGCCAACAGACAACACACACACAGCCAACAGACAACACACACACAGCCAACAGACAACACACATACAGCCAACAGACAACACACACACAGCCAACAGACAACACACACACAGACAACACACACACAGCCAACAGACAACACACATACAGCCAACAGACAACACACACACAGCCAACAGACAACACACACACAGCCAACAGACAACACACACACAGCCAACAGACAACACACACACAGCCAACAGACAACACACATACAGCCAACAGACAACACACACACAGCCAACAGACAACACACACACAGACAACACACACACAGCCAACAGACAACACACATACAGCCAACAGACAACACACACATAGCCAACAGACAACACACATACAGCCAACAGACAACACACACACAGCCAACAGACAACACACACACAGCCAACAGACAACACACATACAGCCAACAGACAACACACACACAGACAACAGACAACACACACACAGCCAACAGACAACACACACACAGCCAACAGACAACACACACACATCCAACAGACAACACACACACAGCCAACAGACAACACACACACAGCCAACAGACAACACACATACAGCCAACAGACAACACACATACAGCCAACAGACAACACACGCACAGCCAACAGACAACACACAAACAGCCAACAGACAACACACATACAGCCAACAGACAACACACACGCAGCCAACAGACAACACACACACAGACAACACACACACAGCCAACAGACAACACACATACAGCCAACAGACAACACACACACAGCCAACAGACAACACACACACAGCCAACAGACAACACACACACAGCCAACAGACAACACACACACAGCCAACAGACAACACACATACAGCCAACAGACAACACACACACAGCCAACAGACAACACACACACAGACAACACACACACAGCCAACAGACAACACACACACAGACAACACACACACAGCCAACAGACAACACACATACAGCCAACAGACAACACACACACAGCCAACAGACAACACACATACAGCCAACAGACAACACACATACAGCCAACAGACAACACACACACAGCCAACAGACAACACACACAGCCAACAGACAACACACACAGCCAACAGACAACACACATACAGCCAACAGACAACACACATACAGCCAACAGACAACACACACACAGCCAACAGACAACACACATACAGCCAACAAACAACACACACACAGCCAACAGACAACACACACACAGACAACACACACACAGCCAACAGACAACACATACACAGCCAACAGATAACACACACAGCCAACAGAAAACACACACAGCCAACAGACAACACACATACAGTCAACAGACAAGACACACAGCCAACAGACAACACACACACAGTCAACAGACAACACACACACAGACAACACACACACAGCCAACAGACAACACACACACACCCAACAGATAACACACACAGCCAACAGACAACACACACAGCCAACAGACAACATACATACAGCCAACAGACAACACACACACAGCCAACAGATAACACACACAGCCAACAGACAACACACACAGCCAACAGACAACACACACACAGCCAACAGACAACACACATACAGCCAACAAACAACACACACACAGTCAACAGACAACACACACACAGACAACACACACACAGCCAACAGACAACACACACACAGCCAACAGACAACACATACAGCCAAAAGACAACACACATACAGCCAACAGACAACACACACACAGCCAACAGACAACACATACAGCCAAAAGACAACACACATACAGCCAACAGACAACACACACACAGTCAACAGACAACACACACACAGACAACACACACACAGCCAACAGACAACACACACACACCCAACAGATAACACACACAGCCAACAGACAACACACACAGCCAACAGACAACATACATACAGCCAACAGACAACACACACACAGCCAACAGATAACACACACAGCCAACAGACAACACACACAGCCAACAGACAACACACATACAGCCAACAGACAACACACACACAGCCAACAGACAACATACATACAGCCAACAGACAACACACACACAGCCAACAGATAACACACACAGCCAACAGACAACACACACAGCCAACAGACAACACACATACAGCCAACAGACAACACACACACAGCCAACAAACAACACACACACAGCCAAAAGACAACACACACACAGACAACACACACACAGCCAACAGACAACACACACACAGCCAACAGACAACACACACAGCCAAAAGACAACACACACACAGCCAACAGACAGCACACATACAGCCAACAGACAACACACACACAGCCAACAGACAACACACATACAGCCAACAGACAACACACACACAGCCAACAGACAACACACATACAGCCAACAGACAACACACATACAGCCAACAGACAACACACATACAGCCAACAGACAACACACACACAGACAACAGACAACACACATATAGCCAACAGACAACACACACACAGCCAACAGACAACACACATACAGCCAACAGACAACACACACACAGACAACAGACAACACACATACAGCCAACAGACAACACACACACAGCCAACAGACAACACACACACAGCCAACAGACAACACACATACAGCCAACAGACAACACACAGACAGCCAACAGACAACACACATACAGCCAACAGACAACACACACACAGCCAACAGACAACACACACACAGCCAACAGACAACACACACACAGCCAACAGACAACACACACATAGCCAACAGACAACACACATACAGCCAACAGACAACACACACACAGCCAACAGACAACACACACGCAGCCAACAGACAACACACATACAGCCAACAGACAACACACACACAGACAACAGACAACACACACACAGCCAACAGACAACACACACACAGCCAACAGACAACACACACACAGCCAACAGACAACACACACATAGCCAACAGACAACACACATACAGCCAACAGACAACACACATACAGCCAACAGACAACACACACACAGCCAACAGACAACACACACACAGCCAACAGACAACACACATACAGCCAACAGACAACACACACACAGCCAACAGACAACACACACACAGACAACACACACACAGCCAACAGACAACACACATACAGCCAACAGACAACACACACACAGCCAACAGACAACACACACACAGCCAACAGACAACACACACACAGCCAACAGACAACACACACACAGCCAACAGACAACACACATACAGCCAACAGACAACACACACACAGCCAACAGACAACACACACACAGACAACACACACACAGCCAACAGACAACACACATACAGCCAACAGACAACACACACACAGCCAACAGACAACACACATACAGCCAACAGACAACACACATACAGCCAACAGACAACACACACACAGCCAACAGACAACACACACAGCCAACAGACAACACACACAGCCAACAGACAACACACATACAGCCAACAGACAACACACATACAGCCAACAGACAACACACACACAGCCAACAGACAACACACATACAGCCAACAAACAACACACACACAGACAACAGACAACACACAGACAACACACACACAGCCAACAGACAACACATACACAGCCAACAGATAACACACACAGCCAACAGACAACACACACAGCCAACAGACAACACACATACAGTCAACAGACAAGACACACAGCCAACAGACAACACACACACAGTCAACAGACAACACACACACAGACAACACACACACAGCCAAAAGACAACACACACACACCCAACAGATAACACACACAGCCAACAGACAACACACACAGCCAACAGACAACACACATACAGCCAACAGACAACACACACACAGCCAACAGATAACACACACAGCCAACAGACAACCCACACAGCCAACAGACAACACACATACAGCCAACAGACAACACACATACAGCCAACAGACAACACACACACAGCCAACAGACAACACACATACAGCCAACAAACAACACACACACAGTCAACAGACAACACACACACAGACAACACACACACAGCCAACAGACAACACACACACAGCCAACAGATAACACACACAGCCAACAGACAACACACACAGCCAACAGACAACACACACACAGCCAACAGACAACACACATACAGCCAACAAACAACACACACACAGTCAACAGACAACACACACACAGACAACACACACACAGCCAACAGACAACACACACACACCCAACAGATAACACACACAGCCAACAGACAACACACACAGCCAACAGACAACACACATACAGCCAACAGACAACACACACATGACAACAGATAACACACACAGCCAACAGACAACACACACAGCCAACAGACAACACACATACAGCCAACAGACAACACACACACAGCCAACAGACAACACACACAGCCAACAGACAACACACACAGCCAACAGACAACACACATACAGCCAACAGACAACACACACACAGCCAACAGATAACACACACAGCCAACAGACAACACACACAGCCAACAGACAACACACATATAGCCAACAGACAACACACATACAGCCAACAGACAACACACACACAGCCAACAGACAACACACATACAGCCAACAGACAACACACACACAGCCAACAGACAACACACACACAGCCGACAGATAACACACACAGCCAACAGACAACACACATACAGCCAACAGACAACACACACACAGCCAACAGACAACACACACAGCCAACAGACAACACACACAGCCAACAGACAACACACATACAGCCAACAGACAACACACACACAGCCAACAGATAACACACACAGCCAACAGACAACACACACAGCCAACAGACAACACACACACAGCCGACAGATAACACACACAGCCAACAGACAACACACACAGCCAACAGACAACACACATACAGCCAACAGACAACACACACACAGCCAACAGACAACACACACAGCCAACAGACAACACACACAGCCAACAGACAACACACATATAGCCAACAGACAACACACATACAGCCAACAGACAACACACACACAGCCAACAGACAACACACACACAGCCAACAGACAACACACATACCGCCAACAGACAACACACATACAGCCAACAGACAACAGACACTCTGCCAACAGACAACACACATACAGCCAACAGATAACACACACACAGCCAACAGACAACACACACACAGCCAACAGACAACACACATACAGCCAACAGACAACACACACACAGCCAACAGACAACACACACACAGCCAACAGACAACACACACACAGCCAACAGACAACACACATACAGCCAACAGACAACACACACACAGCCAACAGACAACACACATACAGCCAACAGACAACACACACTCAGCCAACAGACAACACACATACAGCCAACAGATAACACACACACAGCCAACAGACAACACACACACAGCCAACAGACAACACACATACAGCCAACAGACAACACACACACAGCCAACAGACAACACACACACAGCCAACAGACAACACACACACAGCCAACAGACAACACACACATAGCCAACAGACAACACACATACAGCCAACAGACAACACACACACAGCCAACAGACAACACACACACAGCCAACAGACAACACACATACAGCCAACAGACAACACACACACAGACAACAGACAACACACACACAGCCAACAGACAACACACACACAGCCAACAGACAACACACACACAGCCAACAGACAACACACACATAGCCAACAGACAACACACATACAGCCAACAGACAACACACATACAGCCAACAGACAACACACACACAGCCAACAGACAACACACACACAGCCAACAGACAACACACATACAGCCAACAGACAACACACACACAGCCAACAGACAACACACACACAGACAACACACACACAGCCAACAGACAACACACATACAGCCAACAGACAACACACACACAGCCAACAGACAACACACACACAGACAACACACACACAGCCAACAGACAACACACATACAGCCAACAGACAACACACACACAGCCAACAGACAACACACACACAGACAACACACACACAGCCAACAGACAACACATACACAGCCAACAGATAACACACACAGCCAACAGAAAACACACACAGCCAACAGACAACACACATACAGTCAACAGACAAGACACACAGCCAACAGACAACACACACACAGTCAACAGACAACACACACACAGACAACACACACACAGCCAACAGACAACACACACACACCCAACAGATAACACACACAGCCAACAGACAACACACACAGCCAACAGACAACATACATACAGCCAACAGACAACACACACACAGCCAACAGATATCACACACAGCCAACAGACAACACACACAGCCAACAGACAACACACATACAGCCAACAGACAACACACATACAGCCAACAGACAACACACACACAGCCAACAGACAACACACATACAGCCAACAAACAACACACACACAGTCAACAGACAACACACACACAGACAACACACACACAGCCAACAGACAACACACACACAGCCAACAGACAACACACATACAGCCAACAGACAACACACATACAGCCAACAGACAACACACACACAGACAACAGACAACACACATACAGCCAACAGACAACACACACACAGCCAACAGACAACACACACACAGCCAACAGACAACACACATACAGCCAACAGACAACACACAGACAGCCAACAGACAACACACACACAGCCAACAGACAACACACATACAGCCAACAGACAACACACACACAGCCAACAGACAACACACACATAGCCAACAGACAACACACATACAGCCAACAGACAACACACACACAGCCAACAGACAACACACACACAGCCAACAGACAACACACATACAGCCAACAGACAACACACACACAGACAACAGACAACACACACACAGCCAACAGACAACACACACACAGCCAACAGACAACACACACACAGCCAACAGACAACACACACATAGCCAACAGACAACACACATACAGCCAACAGACAACACACATACAGCCAACAGACAACACACACACAGCCAACAGACAACACACACACAGCCAACAGACAACACACATACAGCCAACAGACAACACACACACAGCCAACAGACAACACACACACAGACAACACACACACAGCCAACAGACAACACACATACAGCCAACAGACAACACACACACAGCCAACAGACAACACACACACAGCCAACAGACAACACACATACAGCCAACAGACAACACACACACAGCCAACAGACAACACACACACAGACAACACACACACAGCCAACAGACAACACACATACAGCCAACAGACAACACACACACAGCCAACAGACAACACACATACAGCCAACAGACAACACACATACAGCCAACAGACAACACACACACAGCCAACAGACAACACACACAGCCAACAGACAACACACACAGCCAACAGACAACACACATACAGCCAACAGACAACACACATACAGCCAACAGACAACACACACACAGCCAACAGACAACACACATACAGCCAACAAACAACACACACACAGCCAACAGACAACACACAGACAACACACACACAGCCAACAGACAACACACATACAGCCAACAGACAACACACACACAGCCAACAGATAACACACACAGCCAACAGACAACACACACAGCCAACAGACAACACACATACAGCCAACAGACAACACACATACAGCCAACAGACAACACACACACAGCCAACAGATAACACACACAGCCAACAGACAACACACACAGCCAACAGACAACACACATACAGCCAACAGACAACACACATACAGCCAACAGACAACACACACACAGCCAACAGATAACACACACAGCCAACAGACAACACACACAGCCAACAGACAACACACATACAGCCAACAGATAACACACACACAGCCAACAGACAACACACACACACCCAACAGATAACACACACAGCCAACAGACAACACACACAGCCAACAGACAACACACATACAGCCAACAGACAACACACACACAGCCAACAGATAACACACACAGCCAACAGACAACACACACAGCCAACAGACAACACACATACAGCCAACAGACAACACACACACAGCCAACAGATAACACACACAGCCAACAGACAACACACACAGCCAACAGACAACACACACACAGCCAACAGACAACACACATACAGCCAACAAACAACACACACACAGTCAACAGACAACACACACACAGACAACACACACACAGCCAACAGACAACACACACACACCCAACAGATAACACACACAGCCAACAGACAACACACACAGCCAACAGACAACACACATACAGCCAACAGACAACACACACATGACAACAGATAACACACACAGCCAACAGACAACACACACAGCCAACAGACAACACACATACAGCCAACAGACAACACACACACAGCCAACAGACAACACACACAGCCAACAGACAACACACACAGCCAACAGACAACACACATACAGCCAACAGACAACACACACACAGCCAACAGATAACACACACAGCCAACAGACAACACACACAGCCAACAGACAACACACATACAGCCAACAGACAACACACACACAGCCAACAGATAACACACACAGCCAACAGACAACACACACAGCCAACAGACAACACACATACAGCCAACAGACAACACACATACAGCCAACAGACAACACACACACAGCCAACAGACAACACACACACAGCCAACAGACAACACACATACAGCCAACAGACAACACACACACAGCCAACAGACAACACACACACAGACAACACACACACAGCCAACAGACAACACACATACAGCCAACAGACAACACACACACAGCCAACAGACAACACACACACAGCCAACAGACAACACACATACAGCCAACAGACAACACACACACAGCCAACAGACAACACACACACAGACAACACACACACAGCCAACAGACAACACACATACAGCCAACAGACAACACACACACAGCCAACAGACAACACACATACAGCCAACAGACAACACACATACAGCCAACAGACAACACACACACAGCCAACAAACAACACACACACAGCCAAAAGACAACACACACACAGACAACACACACACAGCCAACAGACAACACACACACAGCCAACAGACAACACACACAGCCAAAAGACAACACACACACAGCCAACAGACAGCACACATACAGCCAACAGACAACACACACACAGCCAACAGACAACACACATACAGCCAACAGACAACACACACACAGCCAACAGACAACACACATACAGCCAACAGACAACACACATACAGCCAACAGACAACACACATACAGCCAACAGACAACACACACACAGACAACAGACAACACACATATAGCCAACAGACAACACACACACAGCCAACAGACAACACACATACAGCCAACAGACAACACACACACAGACAACAGACAACACACATACAGCCAACAGACAACACACACACAGCCAACAGACAACACACACACAGCCAACAGACAACACACATACAGCCAACAGACAACACACAGACAGCCAACAGACAACACACATACAGCCAACAGACAACACACACACAGCCAACAGACAACACACACACAGCCAACAGACAACACACACACAGCCAACAGACAACACACACATAGCCAACAGACAACACACATACAGCCAACAGACAACACACACACAGCCAACAGACAACACACACGCAGCCAACAGACAACACACATACAGCCAACAGACAACACACACACAGACAACAGACAACACACACACAGCCAACAGACAACACACACACAGCCAACAGACAACACACACACAGCCAACAGACAACACACACATAGCCAACAGACAACACACATACAGCCAACAGACAACACACATACAGCCAACAGACAACACACACACAGCCAACAGACAACACACACACAGCCAACAGACAACACACATACAGCCAACAGACAACACACACACAGCCAACAGACAACACACACACAGACAACACACACACAGCCAACAGACAACACACATACAGCCAACAGACAACACACACACAGCCAACAGACAACACACACACAGCCAACAGACAACACACACACAGCCAACAGACAACACACACACAGCCAACAGACAACACACATACAGCCAACAGACAACACACACACAGCCAACAGACAACACACACACAGACAACACACACACAGCCAACAGACAACACACATACAGCCAACAGACAACACACACACAGCCAACAGACAACACACATACAGCCAACAGACAACACACATACAGCCAACAGACAACACACACACAGCCAACAGACAACACACACAGCCAACAGACAACACACACAGCCAACAGACAACACACATACAGCCAACAGACAACACACATACAGCCAACAGACAACACACACACAGCCAACAGACAACACACATACAGCCAACAAACAACACACACACAGACAACAGACAACACACAGACAACACACACACAGCCAACAGACAACACATACACAGCCAACAGATAACACACACAGCCAACAGACAACACACACAGCCAACAGACAACACACATACAGTCAACAGACAAGACACACAGCCAACAGACAACACACACACAGTCAACAGACAACACACACACAGACAACACACACACAGCCAAAAGACAACACACACACACCCAACAGATAACACACACAGCCAACAGACAACACACACAGCCAACAGACAACACACATACAGCCAACAGACAACACACACACAGCCAACAGATAACACACACAGCCAACAGACAACACACACAGCCAACAGACAACACACATACAGCCAACAGACAACACACATACAGCCAACAGACAACACACACACAGCCAACAGACAACACACATACAGCCAACAAACAACACACACACAGTCAACAGACAACACACACACAGACAACACACACACAGCCAACAGACAACACACACACAGCCAACAGATAACACACACAGCCAACAGACAACACACACAGCCAACAGACAACACACACACAGCCAACAGACAACACACATACAGCCAACAAACAACACACACACAGTCAACAGACAACACACACACAGACAACACACACACAGCCAACAGACAACACACACACACCCAACAGATAACACACACAGCCAACAGACAACACACACAGCCAACAGACAACACACATACAGCCAACAGACAACACACACATGACAACAGATAACACACACAGCCAACAGACAACACACACAGCCAACAGACAACACACATACAGCCAACAGACAACACACACACAGCCAACAGACAACACACACAGCCAACAGACAACACACACAGCCAACAGACAACACACATACAGCCAACAGACAACACACACACAGCCAACAGATAACACACACAGCCAACAGACAACACACACAGCCAACAGACAACACACATATAGCCAACAGACAACACACATACAGCCAACAGACAACACACACACAGCCAACAGACAACACACATACAGCCAACAGACAACACACACACAGCCAACAGACAACACACACACAGCCGACAGATAACACACACAGCCAACAGACAACACACATACAGCCAACAGACAACACACACACAGCCAACAGACAACACACACAGCCAACAGACAACACACACAGCCAACAGACAACACACATACAGCCAACAGACAACACACACACAGCCAACAGATAACACACACAGCCAACAGACAACACACACAGCCAACAGACAACACACACACAGCCGACAGATAACACACACAGCCAACAGACAACACACACAGCCAACAGACAACACACATACAGCCAACAGACAACACACACACAGCCAACAGACAACACACACAGCCAACAGACAACACACACAGCCAACAGACAACACACATATAGCCAACAGACAACACACATACAGCCAACAGACAACACACACACAGCCAACAGACAACACACACACAGCCAACAGACAACACACATACCGCCAACAGACAACACACATACAGCCAACAGACAACAGACACTCTGCCAACAGACAACACACATACAGCCAACAGATAACACACACACAGCCAACAGACAACACACACACAGCCAACAGACAACACACATACAGCCAACAGACAACACACACACAGCCAACAGACAACACACACACAGCCAACAGACAACACACACACAGCCAACAGACAACACACATACAGCCAACAGACAACACACACACAGCCAACAGACAACACACATACAGCCAACAGACAACACACACTCAGCCAACAGACAACACACATACAGCCAACAGATAACACACACACAGCCAACAGACAACACACACACAGCCAACAGACAACACACATACAGCCAACAGACAACACACACACAGCCAACAGACAACACACACACAGCCAACAGACAACACACACACAGCCAACAGACAACACACACATAGCCAACAGACAACACACATACAGCCAACAGACAACACACACACAGCCAACAGACAACACACACACAGCCAACAGACAACACACATACAGCCAACAGACAACACACACACAGACAACAGACAACACACACACAGCCAACAGACAACACACACACAGCCAACAGACAACACACACACAGCCAACAGACAACACACACATAGCCAACAGACAACACACATACAGCCAACAGACAACACACATACAGCCAACAGACAACACACACACAGCCAACAGACAACACACACACAGCCAACAGACAACACACATACAGCCAACAGACAACACACACACAGCCAACAGACAACACACACACAGACAACACACACACAGCCAACAGACAACACACATACAGCCAACAGACAACACACACACAGCCAACAGACAACACACACACAGACAACACACACACAGCCAACAGACAACACACATACAGCCAACAGACAACACACACACAGCCAACAGACAACACACACACAGACAACACACACACAGCCAACAGACAACACATACACAGCCAACAGATAACACACACAGCCAACAGAAAACACACACAGCCAACAGACAACACACATACAGTCAACAGACAAGACACACAGCCAACAGACAACACACACACAGTCAACAGACAACACACACACAGACAACACACACACAGCCAACAGACAACACACACACACCCAACAGATAACACACACAGCCAACAGACAACACACACAGCCAACAGACAACATACATACAGCCAACAGACAACACACACACAGCCAACAGATAACACACACAGCCAACAGACAACACACACAGCCAACAGACAACACACATACAGCCAACAGACAACACACATACAGCCAACAGACAACACACACACAGCCAACAGACAACACACATACAGCCAACAAACAACACACACACAGTCAACAGACAACACACACACAGACAACACACACACAGCCAACAGACAACACACACACAGCCAACAGACAACACACATACAGCCAACAGACAACACACATACAGCCAACAGACAACACACACACAGACAACAGACAACACACATACAGCCAACAGACAACACACACACAGCCAACAGACAACACACACACAGCCAACAGACAACACACATACAGCCAACAGACAACACACAGACAGCCAACAGACAACACACACACAGCCAACAGACAACACACATACAGCCAACAGACAACACACACACAGCCAACAGACAACACACACATAGCCAACAGACAACACACATACAGCCAACAGACAACACACACACAGCCAACAGACAACACACACACAGCCAACAGACAACACACATACAGCCAACAGACAACACACACACAGACAACAGACAACACACACACAGCCAACAGACAACACACACACAGCCAACAGACAACACACACACAGCCAACAGACAACACACACATAGCCAACAGACAACACACATACAGCCAACAGACAACACACATACAGCCAACAGACAACACACACACAGCCAACAGACAACACACACACAGCCAACAGACAACACACATACAGCCAACAGACAACACACACACAGCCAACAGACAACACACACACAGACAACACACACACAGCCAACAGACAACACACATACAGCCAACAGACAACACACACACAGCCAACAGACAACACACACACAGCCAACAGACAACACACATACAGCCAACAGACAACACACACACAGCCAACAGACAACACACACACAGACAACACACACACAGCCAACAGACAACACACATACAGCCAACAGACAACACACACACAGCCAACAGACAACACACATACAGCCAACAGACAACACACATACAGCCAACAGACAACACACACACAGCCAACAGACAACACACACAGCCAACAGACAACACACACAGCCAACAGACAACACACATACAGCCAACAGACAACACACATACAGCCAACAGACAACACACACACAGCCAACAGACAACACACATACAGCCAACAAACAACACACACACAGCCAACAGACAACACACAGACAACACACACACAGCCAACAGACAACACACATACAGCCAACAGACAACACACACACAGCCAACAGATAACACACACAGCCAACAGACAACACACACAGCCAACAGACAACACACATACAGCCAACAGACAACACACATACAGCCAACAGACAACACACACACAGCCAACAGATAACACACACAGCCAACAGACAACACACACAGCCAACAGACAACACACATACAGCCAACAGACAACACACATACAGCCAACAGACAACACACACACAGCCAACAGATAACACACACAGCCAACAGACAACACACACAGCCAACAGACAACACACATACAGCCAACAGATAACACACACACAGCCAACAGACAACACACACACACCCAACAGATAACACACACAGCCAACAGACAACACACACAGCCAACAGACAACACACATACAGCCAACAGACAACACACACACAGCCAACAGATAACACACACAGCCAACAGACAACACACACAGCCAACAGACAACACACATACAGCCAACAGACAACACACACACAGCCAACAGATAACACACACAGCCAACAGACAACACACACAGCCAACAGACAACACACACACAGCCAACAGACAACACACATACAGCCAACAAACAACACACACACAGTCAACAGACAACACACACACAGACAACACACACACAGCCAACAGACAACACACACACACCCAACAGATAACACACACAGCCAACAGACAACACACACAGCCAACAGACAACACACATACAGCCAACAGACAACACACACATGACAACAGATAACACACACAGCCAACAGACAACACACACAGCCAACAGACAACACACATACAGCCAACAGACAACACACACACAGCCAACAGACAACACACACAGCCAACAGACAACACACACAGCCAACAGACAACACACATACAGCCAACAGACAACACACACACAGCCAACAGATAACACACACAGCCAACAGACAACACACACAGCCAACAGACAACACACATACAGCCAACAGACAACACACACACAGCCAACAGATAACACACACAGCCAACAGACAACACACACAGCCAACAGACAACACACATACAGCCAACAGACAACACACATACAGCCAACAGACAACACACACACAGCCAACAGACAACACACACACAGCCAACAGACAACACACATACAGCCAACAGACAACACACACACAGCCAACAGACAACACACACACAGACAACACACACACAGCCAACAGACAACACACATACAGCCAACAGACAACACACACACAGCCAACAGACAACACACACACAGCCAACAGACAACACACATACAGCCAACAGACAACACACACACAGCCAACAGACAACACACACACAGACAACACACACACAGCCAACAGACAACACACATACAGCCAACAGACAACACACACACAGCCAACAGACAACACACATACAGCCAACAGACAACACACATACAGCCAACAGACAACACACACACAGCCAACAGACAACACACACAGCCAACAGACAACACACACAGCCAACAGACAACACACATACAGCCAACAGACAACACACATACAGCCAACAGACAACACACACACAGCCAACAGACAACACACATACAGCCAACAGACAACACACACACAGCCAACAGACAACACACAGACAACACACACACAGCCAACAGACAACACATACACAGCCAACAGATAACACACACAGCCAACAGACAACACACACAGCCAACAGACAACACACATACAGTCAACAGACAAGACACACAGCCAACAGACAACACACACACAGTCAACAGACAACACACACACAGACAACACACACACAGCCAACAGACAACACACACACACCCAACAGATAACACACACAGCCAACAGACAACACACACAGCCAACAGACAACACACATACAGCCAACAGACAACACACACACAGCCAACAGATAACACACACAGCCAACAGACAACACACACAGCCAACAGACAACACACATACAGCCAACAGACAACACACATACAGCCAACAGACAACACACACACAGCCAACAGATAACACACACAGCCAACAGACAACACACACAGCCAACAGACAACACACATACAGCCAACAGACAACACACATACAGCCAACAGACAACACACACACAGCCAACAGATAACACACACAGCCAACAGACAACACACACAGCCAACAGACAACACACATACAGCCAACAGACAACACACACACAGCCAACAGACAACACACACACACCCAACAGATAACACACACAGCCAACAGACAACACACACAGCCAACAGACAACACACATACAGCCAACAGACAACACACACACAGCCAACAGATAACACACACAGCCAACAGACAACACACACAGCCAACAGACAACACACATACAGCCAACAGACAACACACACACAGCCAACAGATAACACACACAGCCAACAGACAACACACACAGCCAACAGACAACACACACACAGCCAACAGACAACACACATACAGCCAACAAACAACACACACACAGTCAACAGACAACACACACACAGACAACACACACACAGCCAACAGACAACACACACACACCCAACAGATAACACACACAGCCAACAGACAACACACACAGCCAACAGACAACACACATACAGCCAACAGACAACACACACATGACAACAGATAACACACACAGCCAACAGACAACACACACAGCCAACAGACAACACACATACAGCCAACAGACAACACACACACAGCCAACAGACAACACACACAGCCAACAGACAACACACACAGCCAACAGACAACACACATACAGCCAACAGACAACACACACACAGCCAACAGATAACACACACAGCCAACAGACAACACACACAGCCAACAGACAACACACATACAGCCAACAGACAACACACACACAGCCAACAGATAACACACACAGCCAACAGACAACACACACAGCCAACAGACAACACACACACAGCCAACAGACAACACACATACAGCCAACAGACAACACACATACAGCCAACAGACAACACACACACAGCCAACAGATAACACACACAGCCAACAGACAACACACACAGCCAACAGACAACACACATACAGCCAACAGACAACACACACAGCCAACAGACAACACACATACAGCCAACAGACAACACACACACAGCCAACAGATAACACACACAGCCAACAGACAACACACACAGCCAACAGACAACACACATACAGCCAACAGACAACACACACACAGCCAACAGATAACACACACAGCCAACAGACAACACACACAGCCAACAGACAACACACACACAGCCAACAGACAACACACATACAGCCAACAGACAACACACATACAGCCAACAGACAACACACACACAGCCAACAGATAACACACACAGCCAACAGACAACACACACAGCCAACAGACAACACACATACAGCCAACAGATAACACACACAGCCAACAGACAACACACACAGCCAACAGACAACACACATACAGCCAACAGACAACACACACATGACAACAGATAACACACACAGCCAACAGACAACACACACAGCCAACAGACAACACACATACAGCCAACAGACAACACACACACAGCCAACAGACAACACACACAGCCAACAGACAACACACACAGCCAACAGACAACACACATACAGCCAACAGACAACACACACACAGCCAACAGATAACACACACAGCCAACAGACAACACACACAGCCAACAGACAACACACATACAGCCAACAGACAACACACACACAGCCAACAGATAACACACACAGCCAACAGACAACACACATACAGCCAACAGACAACACACACAGCCAACAGACAACACACATACAGCCAACAGACAACACACACACAGCCAACAGACAACACATACAGCCAACAGACAACACACATACAGCCAACAGACAACACACATACAGCCAACAGACAACACACACAGCCAACAGACAACACACATACAGCCAACAGACAACACACACACAGCCAACAGATAACACACACAGCCAACAGACAACACACACAGCCAACAGACAACACACATACAGCCAACAGACAACACACACACAGCCAACAGATAACACACACAGCCAACAGACAACACACACAGCCAACAGACAACACACACACAGCCAACAGACAACACACACACAGCCAACAGACAACACACATACAGCCAACAGACAACACACACACAGCCAACAGATAACACACACAGCCAACAGACAACACACACAGCCAACAGACAACACACATACAGCCAACAGACAACACACATACAGCCAACAGACAACACACACAGCCAACAGACAACACACACACAGACAACAGACAACACACATACAGCCAACAGACAACACACACACAGCCAACAGACAACACACACACAGCCAACAGACAACACATACAGCCAACAGACAACACACACACAGCCAACTGACAACACACATACAGCCAACAGACAACACACACACAGCCAACAGACAACACACACACAGCCAACAGACAACACACACTCAGCCAACAGACAACACACATACAGCCAACAGATAACACACACACAGCCATCAGACAACACACACACAGCCAACAGACAACACACATACAGCCAACAGACAACACACACACAGCCAACAGACAACACACACACAGCCAACAGACAACACACACACAGCCAACAGACAACACACATACAGCCAACAGACAACACACACACAGCCAACAGACAACAAACACACAGCCAACATATAACACAC
The DNA here is from genome assembly GCA_964016885.1 of Eledone cirrhosa. NCBI lineage: Eukaryota > Metazoa > Mollusca > Cephalopoda > Octopoda > Eledonidae > Eledone > Eledone cirrhosa. Next base: position 406,603,573 of record OZ024741.1, on the reverse strand, counting down.
ACACAGCCAACAGACAACACACACACAGCCAACAGACAACACACATACAGCCAACAGACAACAAACACACAGCCAACAGACAACACACATATAGCCAACAGACAACACACATACAGCCAACAGACAACACACATACAGCCAACAGACAACACACATACAGCCAACAGACAACACATACACAGCCAACAGACAACACACATACAGCCAACAGACAACACACACACAGCCAACAGATAACACACACAGCCAACAGACAACACACACAGCCAACAGACAACACACACACAGCCAACAGACAACACACACACAGCCAACAGACAACACACATACAGCCAACAGACAACACACACACAGCCAACAGATAACACACACAGCCAACAGACAACACACACAGCCAACAGACAACACACATACAGCCAACAGACAACACACATACAGCCAACAGACAACACACACAGCCAACAGACAACACACACACAGACAACAGACAACACACATACAGCCAACAGACAACACACACACAGCCAACAGACAACACACACACAGCCAACAGACAACACATACAGCCAACAGACAACACACACACAGCCAACTGACAACACACATACAGCCAACAGACAACACACACACAGCCAACAGACAACACACACACAGCCAACAGACAACACACACTCAGCCAACAGACAACACACATACAGCCAACAGATAACACACACACAGCCATCAGACAACACACACACAGCCAACAGACAACACACATACAGCCAACAGACAACACACACACAGCCAACAGACAACACACACACAGCCAACAGACAACACACACACAGCCAACAGACAACACACATACAGCCAACAGACAACACACACACAGCCAACAGACAACAAACACACAGCCAACATATAACACACACACAGCCAACAGACAACACACACACAGCCAACAGACAACACACATACAGCCAACAGACAACAAACACACAGCCAACAGACAACACACATATAGCCAACAGACAACACACATACAGCCAACAGACAACACACATACAGCCAACAGACAACACACATACAGCCAACAGACAACACATACACAGCCAACAGACAACACACATACAGCCAACAGACAACACACACACAGCCAACAGACAACACACATACAGCCAACAGACAACACATACACAGCCAACAGACAACACACACACAGCCAACAGACAACACACACACAGCCAACAGACAACACACATATAGCCAACACACACACAGCCAACAGACAACACACATACAGCCAACAGACAACACACACAGCCAACAGACAACACACACAACCAACAGACAACACACATATAGCCAACACACACACAGCCAACAGACAACACACATACAGCCAACAGACAACACACACACAGCCAACAGACAACACACACAGCCAACAGACAACACACACAACCAACAGACAACACACATATAGCCAACAGACATCACACATACAGCCAACAGACAACACACACACACAGCCAACAGACAACACACACACAGCCAACAGACAACACACACACAGCCAACAGACAACACACATATAGCCAACACACACACAGCCAACAGACAACACACACACAGCCAACAGCAACACACACACAGCCAAAAGACAACACACACACAGCCAACAGACAACACACATACAGCCAACAGACAACACACACAGCCAACAGACAACACACATACAGCCAACAGACAACACACACACAGCCAACAGACAACACACATACAGCCAACAGACAACGCACACATAGCCAACAGACAACACATACACAGCCAACAGACAACACACATATAGCCAACAGACAACACACACAGCCAACAGACAACACACATATAGCCAACAGACAACACACACAGCCAACAGACAACACACATACAGCCAACAGACAACACACATACAGCCAACAGACAACACACACACAGCCAACAGACAACACACACACAGCCAACAGACAACACACATACAGCCAACAGGCAACACACATACAGCCAACAGACAACACACACACAGCCAACAGACACCACACACACAGCCAACAGACAACACACACACAGCCAACAGACAACACACACACAGCCAACAGACAACACACACACAGCCAACAGACAACACACATACAGCCAACAGACAACACACACACAGCCAACAGACAACACACACACAGCCAACAGACAACACACATACAGCCAACAGACAACACACATACAGCCAACAGACAACACACATACAGCCAACAGACAACACACATACAGCCAACAGACAACACACACACAGCCAACAGACAACACACACACAGCCAACAGACAACACACATACAGCCAACAGACAACACACATACAGCCAACAGACAACACATACAGCCAACAGACAACACACACACAGCCAACAGACAACACACATATAGCCAACACACACACAGCCAACAGACAACACACACACAGCCAACAGACAACACACACACAGCCAACAGACAACACATACAGCCAACAGACAACACACACACAGCCAACAGACAACACACATATAGCCAACACACACACAGCCAACAGACAACACACACACAGCCAACAGACAACACACACACAGCCAACAGACAACACACATACAGCCAACACACACACAGCCAACAGACAACACACACACAGCCAACAGACAACACACATATAGCCAACACACACACAGCCAACAGACAACACACACACAGCCAGCAGACAACACACACACAGCCAACAGACAACACATACAGCCAACAGACAACACACACACAGCCAACAGACAACACACACACAGCCAACAGACAAAACATACACAGCCAACAGACAACACACACACAGCCAACAGACAACACACACACAGCCAACAGACAACACACACACAGCCAACAGACAACATACACACAGCCAACAGACAACACAAATACAGCCAACAGACAACACACACACAGCCAACAGACAACATACACACAGCCAACAGACAACACACATACAGCCAACAGACAACACACACACAGCCAACAGACAACACACACACAGCCAACAGACAATACAGATACAGCCAACAGACAACACACACACAGCCAACACACACACAGCCAACAGACAACACACACACAGCCAACAGACAACACACACACAGCCAACAGACAACACATACAGCCAACAGACAACACACACACAGCCAACAGACAACACACACACAGCCAACAGACAACACACACACAGCCAACAGACAACACACACACAGCCAACAGACAAAACATACACAGCCAACAGACAACACACACACAGCCAACAGACAACACACACACAGCCAACAGACAACACACACACAGCCAACAGACAACATACACACAGCCAACAGACAACACACATACAGCCAACAGACAACACACACACAGCCAACAGACAAGATACACACAGCCAACAGACAACACACATACAGACAACACACACACAGCCAACGGACAACACACATACAGCCAACAGACAACACAGATACAGCCAACAGACAACATACACACAGCCAACAGACAACACACATACAGCCAACAGACAACACACACACAGCCAACAGACAACACACACACAGCCAACAGACAACACATATACAGCCAACAGACAACATACACACAGCCAACAGACAACACACACACAGCCAACAGACAACACACACACACAGCCAACAGACAACACACACACAGCCAACAGACAACACACACACAGCCAACAGACAACATACACACAGCCAACAGACAACACACACACAGCCAACAGACAACACACACAGCCAACAGACAACACACATACAGCCAACAGACAACACACACACAGCCAACAGACAACACAACACACAGCCAACAGACAACACACACACAGCCAACAGACAACACACACACAGCCAACAGACAAAACATACACAGCCAACAGACAACACATACACAGCTAACAGACAACACACACACAGCCAACAGACAACACACACACAGCCAACAGACAACACACACACACAGCCAACAGACAACACACACACAGCCAACAGACAACACACACACAGCCAACAGACAACACACACACAGCCAACAGACAACACACATACAGCCAACAGACAACACACACACAGCCAACAGACAACACAGATACAGCCAACAGACAACATACACACAGCCAACAGACAACACACACACAGCCAACAGACAACACACACACAGCCAACAGACAACACACATACAGCCAACAGACAACACACACACAGCCAACAGACAACACAACACACAGCCAACAGACAACACACACACAGCCAACAGACAACACACACACAGCCAACAGACAAAACATACACAGCCAACAGACAACACATACACAGCTAACAGACAACACACACACAGCCAACAGACAACACACACACAGCCAACAGACAACACACACACAGCCAACAGACAAAACATACACAGCCAACAGACAACACACATACAGCCAACAGACAACACACACACAGCCAACAGACAACACACACACAGCCAACAGACAACACACACACAGCCAACAGACAACACACACACAGCCAACAGACAACACACACACAGCCAACATACAACACACATACAGCCAACAGACAACACACATACAGCCAACAGACAACACACACACAGACAACAGACAACACACACAGCCAACAGACAACGCACACACAGCCAACAGACAACACACATACAGCCAACAGACAACACACACACAGCCAACAGACAACACACACAGCCAACAGACAACACACACACAGACAACACACATACAGCCAACAGACAACACACACACAGCCAACAGACAACACACACACAGCCAACAGACAACACACACACAGCCAACAGACAACACACACACAGCCAACAGACAACACACACACAGCCAACAGACAACACACACACAGCCAACAGACAACACACACACAGCCAACAGACAACACACACACAGCCAACAGACAACACACACACAGCCAACAGACAACACACACACAGCCAACATACAA
>OZ024741.1:406546011-406591011 GCA_964016885.1 Eledone cirrhosa | reverse complement strand
GTTAAGGGTGAAAGCAGCGATTCTTTGCTTAAACTTTAATCTGTTATTTTAATATATATATATAATTATATATTCGTGTACAGATATTATTGCATATACAATAACAAAATATACTTATTTATCTCACGAGGCCCGATAAGAATAAATATATATCAAATATATAAGAACCCTAGAGCAAATCCCGAGCAACGCCGGGCCATTCTGCTAATCTAAACTATAATAAACTAAGGAGTGTGGGACTGCGTTCAGAATATTTCTTTTTATCCCGTTTGTAAAATAAGTTGGATTACTTTGAATAAATAATGAATGAATATTACATAATCTATCTACTAAGTTTCGTGGCTGTCATTAAATATATTTTATTACTTATTTAAAGATTCATTTCCTTAAAATGTTCAAATGTCAACACTTCCGGTTAGCAATCGCTTAAATAAACATTCATATATTTCCGTCACTAATTTTCTTCTAATGCAGTTTATATATAATATCGTCTTTTTTAATGTATCATGGATTACGTTACTGATTACATAAGACAGTGTAACACAGTCTTCTTTCAATTTCTGTGTATATTGTCAATTACAATTATATTTGATGTATCATATCTACATGTATATATACCTGTGTATACTATCAATATACACACTACACATGTATCATATCTACATGTATATATACCTGTGTATACTATCAATATACACACTACACATACTAGCAGAAAACCACCTGAAGGATGGTTTTTCTGCTAGTCATTTTAAAGACTCAGTAGATTTCGTCTGGAGTTATTCCATTACTGCAGTGAGCACCCAAAATTGATGAGATCTTTTGTTGGCCCTGTTTCTCTGACTTAATTCAAAGACTGTATTGTTCCAGAAGATTCTTATATAAAGAGATTTAAATAAATATATAAAGGAATTTGCAGTTTTCTCTGTTTCGCCGATTGAAATCTCGTTTGATATTCAGCGAATCATTTCTAATACACACAGACACACATGTAGATACACACACACTTACATACGTACGTACATATGTACACCTGTACACACACACACATACACACATACACACACACACACACATAATACAGACATACACACATACACACACACATACACACATGCACACAGACACACACACAGACACACATACACACAGACATACACACACACACACACACATGCACACATACACACATACGCACACACACAGACACACACATGCACATAGACACAGGCATACACACAGACACACACACATGCACACATGCACACACACACAAACACACACATACATACAAACAGCCACACGCACACACACAGAAGATAAAAGGAAGACGTAATAAGCAAGTGTAAATTTATATTTTTCAGCTGCCCAAAGATGGAGAATAGCTAATATCTTGTAATGGAATAGAAAACATAAAATAATGGACGAAATTGTCTTTGTTGCTTTTAAATTACATTGGTTACTTCTAAATACATCTTCACACTCCTACATATGTTGACATTGTCACATCTTCACACTCCTACATATGTTGACATTGTCACATCTTCACACTCCTACATATGTTGACATTGTCACATCTCCACACTCCTAAATGTGTCGACATTGTCACATCGTCACACTCCTACATATGTTGACATTGTCACATCTTCACACTCCTACATATGTTGACATTGTCACATTGTCACACCCCTACATATGTTGACATTGTCACAATTCCACAGTCCTACATATGTTGACATTGTCACATCTCCACAGTCCTACATATGTTGACATTGTCACATCTCCACACTCCTACATCTACATGTGTTGAGATGGTCACATTTCCACACTCCTACATGTGTTGACATTGTCACATCTCCACACTCCTACATGTGTTGACATTGTCACATCTTCACACTCCTACATATGTTGACATTGTCACATCTTCACAATCCTACATGTGTTGACATTGTCACATTTTCACACTACTACATTTGTTGACATTGTCACATCTTCACACTCCTACATATGTTGACATTGTCACATCTTCATACTCCTACATATGTTGACATTGTCACATCTTCAAACTCCTACATATGTTGACATTGTCACAACTTCATACTCCTACATATGTTGACATTGTCACATCTTCATATCCTACATATGTTGAGATTGTCACATCTCCACACTCCTACATATGTTGACATTGTCACATCTCCACACTCCTACATATGTTGACATTGTCACATCTTCACACTCCTATATATGTTGACATTGTCACATCTCCACACTCCTACATATGTTGACATTATCACATCTTCACACTCCTACATATGTTGACATTGTCACATCTCCACACTCCTACATATGTTGACATTGTCACATCTCCACACTCCTACATTTAATGACATTATCACATCGTCACACTCCCACATATGTTGACATTGTCACATCTTCACACTCCTACATATGTTGACATTGTCACATCTTTACACTCCACTTATGTTGACATTGTCACATCTCCACACTCCTACATATGTTGACATTGTCACATCTTCACACTCCTACATATGTTGACATTGTCACATCTCCACACTCCTACATATGTTGACATTGTCACATCTCCACACTCCTACATATGTTGACATTGTCACATCTTCCCCCTCCTAGATATGTTGACATTGTCACATCTCCACACTCCTTCATATGTTGACATTGTCACATCTCCACACTCCTACATATGTTGACATTGACACATCTTCACACTCCTACATATGTTGACATTGTCACATCTCCACACACCTACATATGTTGACATTGTCACATCTCCATACTCCTACATATGTTGACATTGTCACACCTTCACACTCCTACATATGTTGACATTGTCACATCTTCATACTCCTACATATGTTGACATTGTCACAACTTCATACTCCTACATATGTTGACATTGTCACACCTTCACACTCCTACATATGTTGACATTGTCACATCTTCATACTCCTACATATGTTGACATTGTCACATCTCCATACTCCTACATATGTTGACATTGTCACACCTTCACACTCCTACATATGTTGACATTGTCACATCTTCACACTCCTACATATGTTGACATTGTCACAACTTCATACTCCTACATATGTTGACATTGTCACATCTTCATATCCTACATATGTTGACATTGTCACATCTCCACACTCCTACATATGTTGACATTGTCACAACTTCATATCCTACATATGTTGACATTGTCACATCTCCACACTCCTACATATGTTGACATTGTCACATCTCCACACTCCTACATTTAATGACATTATCACATCGTGACACTCCCACATATGTTGACATTGTCACATCTTCACACTCCTACATATGTTGACATTGTCACATCTTCACACTCCTACATATGTTGACATTGTTACATCTCCACACTCCTACATATGTTGGCATTGTCACATCTCCACACTCCACATATGTTGACATTGTCACATCTTCACACTCATACATATGTTGACATTGTCAAATCTCCACACTCCTACATATGTTGACATTGTCACATCTCCACACTCCTACATATGTTGACATTGTCACATCTTCACCCTCCTAGATATGTTGACATTGTCACATCTCCACACTCCTTCATATGTTGACATTGTCGCATCTCCACACTCCTACATATGTTGACATTGACACATCTTCACACTCCTACATATGTTGACATTGTCACATCTCCACACTCCTACATATGTTGACATTGTCACATCTCCATACTCCTACATATGTTGACATTGTCACACCTTCACACTCCTATATATGTTGACATTGTCGCATCGTCACACTCCTACATATGTTGACATTGTCACATCGTCACACTCCGACATATGTTGACATTGTCACATCTTCACACTCCTACATATGTTGACATTGTCACATCTTCACACTCCTACATGTGTTGACATTGTCACATCTTCATATCCTACATATGTTGACATTGTCATATCTCCACACTCCTACATATGTTGACATTGTCACATCTCCACACTCCTACATTTAATGACATTATCACATCGTCACACTCCCACATATGTTGACATTGTCACATCTTCACACTCCTACATATGTTGACATTGTCATATCTTCACACTCCTACATATGTTGACATTGTTACATCTCCACACTCCTACATATGTTGGCATTGTCACATCTCCACACTCCACATATGTTGACATTGTCATAACTTCACACTCCTACATATGTTGACAATGTCAAATTTCCACACTCCTACATATGTTGACATTGTCACATCTCCAGACTCCTACATATGTTGACATTGTCACATCTTCACCCTCCTAGATATGTTGACATTGTCACATCTCCACACTCCTTCATATGTTGACATTGTCACATCTCCACACTCCTACATATGTTGACATTGACACATCTTCACATTCCTACATATGTTGACATTGTCACATCTCCACACTCCTACATATGTCGACATTGTCACATCTCCATACTCCTACATATGTTGACATTGTCACACCTTCACACTCCTATATATGTTGACATTGTCACATCTTCACACTCCTACATGTGTTGACATTGTCACATCTCCACACTCCTACATCTGTTGACATTGTCACATCGTCACACTCCTACATGTGTTGACATTGTCACATCTTGACACTCCTACATATGTTGACATTGTCACGTCGTCACACCCCTACATATCCTGACATTGTCACATCTCCACAGTTCTACATATGTTGACATTGCCACATTTCCACACTCCTACATGTGTTGACATTGTCACATTTCCACACTCCTACATATGTTGACATTGTCACATCTCCACACACCTACATGTGTTGACATTGTCACATCTTCACACTCCTACATATGTTTACATTGTCACATCTTCAGACTCCTACATATGTTGACATTGTCACATCTTCACACTCCTACATATGTTGACATTGTCACAACTTCATACTCCTACATATGTTGACATTGTCACATCTTCATATCCTACATATGTTGACATTGTCACATCTCCACACTCATACATATGTTGACATTGTCACATCTCCACACTCCTACATATGTTGACATTGTCACATCTCCACACTCCTACATATGTTGACATTGTCACATCTTCACACTCCTACATATGTTGACATTGTCACATCTTCACACTCCTACATATGTTGACATTGTCACAACTTCATACTCCTACATATGTTGATATTGTCACATCTTCATAATCCTAAATATGTTGACATTGTCACATCTCCACACTCATACATATGTTGACATTGTCACATCTCCACACTCATACATATGTTGACATTGTCACATCTCCACACTCCTACATATGTTGACATTGTCACATCTTCACACTTCTACATATGTTGACATTGTCACATCTCCACACTCCTACATGTGTTGACATGGTCACATTTCCACACTCCTACATGTGTTGACATTGTTACATCGTCACACTCCTACATGTGTTGAAATTGTCACATCGTCACACTCCGACATATGTTGACATTGTCACATCTTCACACTCCTACATATGTTGACATTGTCACATCTTCACACTCCTACATGTGTTGACATTGTCACATCTTCATATCCTACATATGTTGACATTGTCATATCTCCACACTCATACATATGTTGACATTGTCACATCTTCACACTCCTGCATATGTTGACATTGTCAAATCTCCACACTCCTACATATGTTGACATTATCACATCTTCACACTCCTACATATGTTGACATTGTCACACCGTCACACTCCTACATATGTTGACATTGTCACATCGTCACACTCCTACATATGTTGACATTGTCACATCTTCACACTCCACATATGTTGACATTGTCACATCTTCACACTCCTACATATGTTGACATTGTTACATCTCCACGCTCCTACATATGTTGACATTGTCACATCTTACACTCCTGCATATGTTGACATTGTCACATCTTCACACTCCTACATGTGTTGATATTGTCACATCTTCACACTCCTACATGTGTTGACATTGTTACATCTTCACACTCCTACATAACGTGACATTGTCACATCTTCACACTCCTACATATGTTGACATTGTCACATCGTCAGACTCCTACATATGTTGACATTGTCACATCGTCACACTCCTACATATATTGACATTGTCACATCTCCACACTCCTACATATTTTGACACTATCACATCTTCACACTCCTACATATGTTGACATTATCACATCTCCACACGCCTACATGTGTTGACATTGTCACATCTCCGCACTCCTACATATGTTGACATTGTCACATCTCCACACTCCTATATATGTTGACATTGTCACATCTTCACCCTCCTACATGTGTTGACATTATCACATCTCTCCACTCCTATATATGTTGACATTGTCACATCTTCACACTCCTACATGTGTTGACATTGTCGTTCTATGGTGGAAGCTATCAATTGCAGAAATCTCGTGTAAGCTCCGTCGCTACGGCAAATATATATCTATATGTATACACACACATACACACACATAGACACACAGACATACAGACACATAGACATAGACACAGTCACAGACACACAGACGCAGGCACACACACACAGATACAGACACACATACACAGACATACAGTCACATAGACACACACACAGACACACAGACACACAGAGACAGACATACAGACACACAGACAGATAGACACACACATACACACACACAGACCCACAGACACACACACACAGACACGCAGACACAGACACACAGACACAGACACAGACACAGACACACAGACACAGACAGGCACACATACACAGACACACATACACACAGACACAGATACACAGACACACACATATATTTATACATAGTAATAATTGTTTCTACTTTAGGTACAAGGCCAGCAATTACCCAGTGCATTACTGGTACTTTATTTTATCGACCCCGTAAGGATGAAAGGCGAAGTTAACCTCGACAGGATCTGAACTCAGATCATAAAGGGCCGTAACTCTTTGCTGCAAAGCATGGCGTCCGACCCTCTATCGATACTACCAATCTACCATTATTATTAAGTTATGACGCATAGAGTTACGGCCCTTGCCATTCTGAGTTCAAATCCCGCCGAGGTTAACTTTGCCTTTCATCCTTACGGGGTCGATAAAATAAAGTACCAGTAATGTACTGGGTTATTTCTGGCCTTGTGCCTAAAATAGAAACAATTATTAAGTTATGGCAGCTTTCAAAGAATCTTTGGTGCTATGGGGGTGTTCATTGACATTTTTCTTAACATAGTAGTCCAGTAGATTGAGCTCTGGTGAATTAGGAGGCCAAATGTTAGGGGTGATGTGATCATGAAAATTGTCGGCCATCCATTGTTGTGTAATTTGAGCCTTGTGTGATGGTGCAGAATGTCGTTGAAAGACATAAGGCCTTCCATTCCATACACTGTTTAACAACTTTATCCAGAACCTCAATATATGTGGAAAAAAGTGAGGAGGCATCACATGTCCTTCATTGCTAACAACACCCAAAACCATGACGCAGGACATTGTGGAACCTCAGAATGGTTTGCACATAGCCATCTGTCATTTCTTCTGTTAGTTTTCTGGTCCTGGTCAAAGTTTTTCTCAGCTGAGAAAAACCAAATAACATCATCTTCTGATGGATTTTTAAGTTTGTTTAAATATCTTTTGGATCTGATTAAACGCTTTTCTTTTGTTTTTTTCTGACATGAATTGACCTCTCCTCATCACGTAAGATTTGTATCTGATGTCTTCATGCACAACATTTCTGATTATTTTTTCTGACACACCAAGACTTTTTGCAATTGACCTCATTGATTTTCCTGGATTGTCATCAATGTTTTGCTTAACTTCTTGAATATATTCAGGTGTCCTGGTAGAATCAGAGCGTTTGGAATGTTTTTTACGTTTTGATACAGGTAATACACTTCCATCTTCTTTCTCTAACTCACACCAAATCTTGTGGACAAAAGATCTTGCAACTTTCAGAAAACGAGAAATTTCTATATATTACGTTTCCTGAATGTGAAAATGGTGGTGTATACAAAAACCATAACATTATTTTGTTTCTCATTTATACTATTTTTCTGCACACAAGCTTCTTTATCATATACAAAAAATACCTTACCACTACAACCTCTATAATACTCTTGATTACCCGCTTAAAGTGCTTGTATTACATATAACACCCTGCCGCACAATAATCATATATAAATAAGACACACGTGCATGCCCCACGTGTAACTAATGCATACAATAACTACTACATCTGACTAACAAACTATCCTCTTGCATTATCTACGTTAACTGCCGATTGTATTTTAAATTTGCATTGATGTTGTATTTTAATTTTAATTTTGCTTTGATTCTGTTTTAATGTGATTTTAATTTTTGAATTTAAACTGACATTCAGAAATAATATAATATATGTCACTCCACTGTACATCAATATATACATATGTATCTGTATGTCTCTTGCGTTGGAAAGGAGGTCATGTATATATACAAACATTGAAAAATGCTCCGAAAACTCCAAGCCTCGGTTTGGATGAAACAATTGTAAGCTAATAAATGCTTTGAACATAGCTTTGATTCCTGTGAATTCTATATAACTGCTCTGTAGAACAACTGATATTATTACATTGAGCTATTTATCTTACTGGTAATAAGGTAGTAATTTATTACTACCTTATGTCTTTCACTGTTTAGGGTTTAAAATATATATAACTATAAAAAGTTTTAGTATATACATAACCATAAATAGTATCCTTAATACTATATATATATATATATAAACTATAATAAAGTAAGAAGCGCGGGATTGCGTACGGTTTATAATTTTTTATCCCCTTAGTAAAATAAGTTGGATTACTTTGAATAAATAATGAATGAATATTACATAATTTATCTACTAAATTTCGTGGCTGTTCATTAAATATATTTTATTATTTATTTAAAGATTCACTTCTCTAACATTTTCAAACTTCCGGTTAGCGATCGCTTAAATAAATATTCATATATTTCCGTCACTAATTTTCTCCTAATGCAGTTTATATATAATATCGTTTTATTTAATGTATCATGGATTACGTTACTGATTACATGAGACAGTGTAACGCAGTCTTCGTTCAATTTCTGTGTATATTGTCAATTACGATGTTATTTGATGTATCATATCTACATGTATATATGCCTGCGTATAATATCAATATACACACTACACATGTATCATATCTACATGTATATATGCCTGCGTATAATATCAATATACACACTACACATGCTAGCAGAAAACCCCCCGAGGGTGGTTTTTCTGCTAGTATAGATAACGAAGGAAGTGTGGTAAGGAACCATGTGGATCATAACGCACCAGAGTACTCGATACTGTTGAGGGCGATGGATTGGCAGTGTCGGAAGAGAGTCAGACATCATGGTTTGCTGCATAGAGTTATGGTCCTTTACTGTTTGAGTTCAAATCTCGCCGAGGTTAACTTTTCCTTTCATTCTTATGGGGTCGATAAAATACCAGTCACATACCGGGGTCTATTTAATCGACTTTCCCTCCATTTCAAATTGCTGGCCATGTGCCTCAACAAACATTATTGTTATGTTATTTAACTGGAAAATTCGCCCAAATGAAAATTCGCCCAAACTGCTACCTGCAGTCCCAGATATTCAGAATGTATCGTAGTACTCAATAGGTATGTCTTCTGGAGTGTTAAAAAAAAAAAAAAAAAGGGGGGCTGGACTAATGTTCTTTAGCCAGTCTTGGAAGTTCTTCAAGATAGTACCTAGTGCTCCAATAACGAAGGGGATGATTTTTATCTTATGACCGTTCCAAATCCTTTTCAGTCCTCACTCTAGATCCTGGATCCTTCCCCTTTTCTTGCACTCTTGTGTCAAATGGGCAAACTACATACATCTATAATCAAGCAAGATATTTTTTCCTTGTCAAAGTACACTATGTCAGGCCTATTGTGTTCTAATTCTTTTTCTATTTGTATCCCGAAGTCCCATAGCACCTTCACCCGACCGTGTACTGTCACCGACTCTGGCTTCTACTAATACCACTTCTCAGAGTGAGGTAAATTATTCACCATAAATACCAGTGGATCACTTTTTCCTGTGACATCGTGCCGCCATCTTTTATAGTGAGTCTGGGCTAGGTGTTTACACTCGGATACGATGTGAACCACAGTTTCCTCTCCCTCCCTACATATTATTATTATTATTTCGCTTTTTATATTTATAATGTTGTTTTGTTTTTCACGCAGAAATGTCGATTTGTACCGGTTCATGTCTACTGTAACTGGGAGCAGAACGGGAGCATTCCCAGTTTTGTGAGCCGGGGAGCGGTGGCGCTGTTGAGAAAAGACCCGAACAAAGGGGACGTTATAGACAACTTCAGGCCCATAACTCTGCTAAACGCAGAGTTGAAGATTTTGGCCAAGGTGTTAGTAAAAGATTGGCGCTTGTCGTCAGTGATCTGGTGGGAGAGGCGCAGATATGCGCCATTTCGGACAGATCCATCCACGACAACCTCCATCTCATGCGATACATCATAGAGAGGGTGGTTAAGGAACCTGGCACGGGTGGGGCTCTGATCAACGTGGATCAATCTAAAGCATTTGATAGGGTCGGCCATTGGTACCTGTGTGCGGTCCTCGAGGCAGCCGGCTTCGGGCCCATTTTTAAAGTCTGGATCGCTGCGATGCACAGTGACATCTGCTCGAATGTGAGGGTGAATGGTCACCTGTCGCAGCCATTCAGCATCATGCGCTCGGTCCGCCAAGGTTGTCCCCTCTCGTCCCTCTTGTACGTACTGGCTCTCGAATCATTACTGCACAAATTGGAAACCATGAGGGGGGTACCTCGCGAACTAGGATGCGGAAGATCCGTATCGGCTTATGCCGAGGGCGTCACCGTGGTGGTGTCGAGCACTAAACACGTCCAGATGCTCGGCACCGCTCTCAATGAATACGAAGCGGTGACAGGAGCAAAGATAAACCAGGAAAAGTAGGTAGGATTGCAGCTCGGTACCTGGAGAAGAAAGTCCATGCCGTCCGACAGCGTCGTGGGGCGCTGGAAGGAGAGACCGGTTAAATTGCTCGGAGTCTGGTTCGATCCGGACCTGCAGATGGAGAAAAACTGGAGCGAGGTGACAAGCAGGGTGGCTTCTCTCACCCAGAAATGGGCCAAGAGGAGGCTGTCTCTGAAAGGTCGGGCGGAGGTGGGAAATGCGTACATCGCATCCGTCATCTGCTACCGCCTGACCGTCGTACCTTGCCCCCGTCCAACTCTGACCAAAATGGAGCGCCTTCTCTTCCGCGTTTTGTGGAAGGGGCGTGCTCCCATGGTCAAACGATCCACCTGCTGTCAGCACCCGTTGCGTGTAGGTCTGTGCATACCGTGGCTAATGATGCGCAAACATGCGCTGAGGCTACGACATCTCTGGTGCTTCCTTGACGGTGAACAGGTGTGGTCGCCGTTCGCCAGACACGCTTTCCCCCAGCTCGTCTCCTTGACGGAGCTGCAGTCCTGGATCAGAAAAAGACCGAGGGATAGCGCTTGGAAGCTGGAATGTCTCCAGGCGCTCACCGCCCTCTACCAGCTGGGCACTGATATCGATGGAACATTCACCTTGGCGTTCTATAGAGGGCTAGTGGAGGGGAAGAGCGACGACGTTCTCGGGGAGACCCTGGGCGTCGAAGACGATCAACTGTTTGCTCTCTTCAAAAGAACTTTGAGCCCGGGACCTATGGACAATTTCCAGAAATCGCTGGCCTGGCAGTGCTACTGGGGAGCGTTGCCGGTTCGGGATAAGCTCTACAGACACGGAGGTGCTGTTAGCCGAGCCTGTCCGAGATGCGCGCAGGACGACGAAACCGTCCTACACGCACTCGTTCAGTGCCCGAGAATTGCTGACTTGTGGGGCTATGTCGAACAGTTGTTGTCGCGTGTAGGACGGATCCGGTTATCGACTGAGCCCATTGTGCAGATAGCCCCGCTGTCCTCTTTTAAAGAGGAGGAAGCAGTCTTCATCTGCCTGGTGGCCACGACGAAAGAGATTGTGTGGGTGGACAAGGTTGAAAGGATTGAAAACGGACACTTTCCTCTCCGGCCAATCCCTGATTTACTTTTTCAAGTTTCTTTTGAAGAGGGAGAGGCAAGTGCTGTCTTCTAGTAAGTTTGTTGAAAGGTGGGTGAAAGTGGCGAGTCTGGGCCGTGTGAACTCTGAGTGAATACTCTGAATATGCGCCTGTAGACTAAGGAGTGGGAAAACTGAGAGAGGGCACTTGCCTTGGTGGTCAGGGTGGCCGTGGTCTTTGGTGTAGTTTTCGCCATGAGTGACCCTTGGAGGCTTCCCCCTTATTGGGGAATTTTTGTTGTTTGAATTTTAATTTATTTTACACGCTTCTGTCTTTTATAACATTTTTACACGACCAAAACCCACTTTGTATCGTTCTGTGCCGTCTGTAATGTTTTTCTTCATGTTAGCCCTTGTGGCCAGTAAAGAAACCATTATTATTATTGCAGTATCGGTAGAGGGTCGGACGCCATGCTTTCCAGAATAGTTACGTCCCTTTACGATCTGAGTTCAAATCCCGCCGAGGTTGACTTTGCCTTTCATCCTTACAGGGTCGATAAAATAAAGTACCAGTAATGCACTGGGTAATTGCTGGCCTTGTGCCTAAAGTAGAAACAATTATTATTATTATTATTGAATGCCAAGGTTGACGGAGGCTCGGCTCTGTAAGGTATTGTAAGTTTTAACCGTTATAACAATTGTAAATTGTTTTAAACTTGAGCCAAATTGTAGATAAAGACACCCTCCTCCTCGTGAGAGGGGTCTTTCTGCCAGTTATATGACCCTTCGGGGTTAAATAACCAGTTATTGGGGATTTGTGCCCAATATTCATTTTAAACCGTAAAAAAACATGG
The DNA here is from genome assembly GCA_964016885.1 of Eledone cirrhosa. Taxonomy (NCBI): domain Eukaryota; kingdom Metazoa; phylum Mollusca; class Cephalopoda; order Octopoda; family Eledonidae; genus Eledone; species Eledone cirrhosa. The sequence continues at coordinate 406,578,021 of OZ024741.1, read as the reverse complement.
CTACAAAAAATAATTTTCACAAGTCACTCCCACTCCTTCCGTCTTCTTCCCCAATCGTCATTACGTCAGAGAAAAGATTGTCTCTCTCCCTCCCTTCTCTAAATGTGGTGTCACCTCTTTCGCAAGCGACGCCATTAAAGAAAAAGAAAATGTAGTTTCTCGTAGCGTTCTTCATTAAGAGAACGCGCGTACCGTGGAACATTTCTCCACGACAACGAAAACGAAAGATGTGTGCGGTAAATACGGAAAGCCATTTTATTCGTCTGACGTCATGAAGAATAGCAGCAGCAGCAACAGTGGCGAGGAAAATACTAGTAGCAGCCACAACAACATCAGCAGCAGCATAAACCACAACAGCAGCAGCAACAGCAACAACAACAACAACAGCAGCAACAGCAACAACAACAACAACAGCAACAGCGGCGGCGGTGGTCGTAGTACCAGCAGCAACAACAAAAGTAACAGCAGCTCTGACCACAACAACAACAAGAAAGAAAAACCAATCTCGTTTGCAAGTATCGCAAACCATCCTTATAACAAAGGAATTACAGGAAGCAAGGAAGATGGTGACGAAAACCGGACACCGAGCAATCTGCAAGGCAGCCGAAGAACTTTTCGAAACCCAACAGCACTGTACGGTCACGTACCGTACTGTAAGCACAATATCACGTAGGGTTGAAAGAGCCACAGAGGCTCAAATACAAAAAGCCTTAGGGTCTGTGTGGCAGCGGAAAACGCATATCACCCGAGGCAAGAAATATTCCACCATGGACGTGCTTTTTGCCACAACCCAGGAGGCAAAGGCTCAATCCTTAGTGACCCTAAGGAGCGAGGAAATGGTGTTGGTGCCCTCCTACTGCGGGCAAAAAATTGTGAGGGTCAAACTGACCCACCTCAGGGCCTTCTGCAATGAGAAGACCCTGAGAAAGGAGAAAACCCCCCTCTTACCGAAACCGGCTCCACTGCTACCAGCAACAGGACAGGCGGCAAGCAGGAAGGATAGGTCCGTGGCACCCATACCCACGCCACGGAAATCAAGAACAGCAGCAACAGTGGAAGTATTAACAACAACAACAACAGTAATACCAACTGCAGCTGCAACAAAGACTCCACTGCAACCATAACCAACAAGAACAAGTGAAAGAGTGGAGCTGGTACCCCTCCCCGACCTCACAGAATCGGACATGGAGTGTGAGGTGAGAGAGGGGTGGCAAAAGGTCGCAAGAAGGCACAAATGCAGAAGCGTCGCCTTCGAAAAGGGAGGGAAGAAATGAAAAAAGGGTGAAGGCTACTGCAAAAAGACTTACAGCAGCAACACCACCAACACCATTACCACCCACACTAGCACTACCATCACCACCGGCGGCAACCCCACCGCCAACAACAACAACAACAACAACACCTTCAACAACACCACCACAAGCACCAACATCGCAAACACAACAACAAAACACACACACCCAGCAACAACGACAAGAAAATAGCAGAACCACACCCCACCCCCAGAAAAAGAAATGCACAGCAATAAATACACACAACAAGAAACTAACGACTTACATAATTGAACACACAGACATTTCACAGCACGACTACATAATACCAGCACCAATCAAAACACCAACGAACATAAGACTGGTAAGAATAGCACAGAAACAATACACAAACATTAAAATGAAATTCCCCAACGCAGTTGGTGATTTTAGAGACCTAGGAGGGACACTAAACCGGAGAGTATACTCGGATATACGCACAGAAGAGCCGACGACTAGCCGAAGGGACGATTCAACGGTCCCTTCACCAGATGATCAAGGTAAGTGATCCTTTCTCACTTGCCCCGTTCTTCACTCAACATGGCCGTATTCAGAATCGGAAGTGTAAACGTGCGTGGCTTGAGCTGGGTTTGGAAGCAGAGTCACTTGCTTAACGACCTCAGGTTACTAAACATAGATGTGGTGGCCATCAGCGAGACAAGAATCTCCGAAGCGCAAGCTTTCGCACCGATCTTCGACAGTTACGAGGTGTACGCATCTCCGAGCCGTCCGGGAGCGGGAGGCGGAGTGGCTGTGTTGTTTCGGAAAGGCTTGTGTCTCGCCATACGGACCATCTTCCTGGACCCAGAAGGTAAGTCGGTGGTGCTGGACTTAAGCGGCACCGAAGGCAACGCTTTCAGGCTAGTAACCGTCTATGCCCCGACAGGGACAGGACGGCCAGATTTCTTCAGACGTCTAGAGACCTTTCTTGGAACGTCCCGCTCTTTAGTGTTAGTGGGCGACTGGAACGGTATCTTGGATGCACGCTGGGATTGTGTGGAGCTAGTGGATAGGGGAGGAGGGTGCAAGAGCCTTACCAACCTGCTCAGACGTTTTGAACTGTCTGACAGGTATCGACTGGATCACCCGAATGTGCCAATGTGGTCTCATGGACAAACCGCATCGGGTCATCCAGATCGTATCTCGATAGGGTATTCTGCAGGGAACTAGATAAGGCTAGTATAAGTTGTCCACAATTTAAAATAGTCGACTACACAGACCACAAATTTGTGAGATCAACATAGACAGACTTCATAGACAAGGACCCGGTTACTGGAAGCTGAACGCGTCTTTCCCGGTGCGCAAAGCCTACAAAGACCGGTTTAACGTATTAGTTCAGCGGCCGTTGACGGGAGCGGTCGTTAACAACAGGTGGTGGTTTGCCCTGAAAAGGGCTATTAAAGTAGAGTCGATTAGGTTTAGCAAAGGATTAGTGATAGAGGAAAATAGAGTAGAGGGAGAGCTAGTCAGAAAGCTAGAAGAGGCGTTTAGGACAGGCATCGCAACCGCCGTGCTTGCGGCGAGATTGGCACTCGACCAATTCTTCAACGCAAAACACGAAGGCTGCGTTGTCAGAGCTAGAGCGCGTGCTCTGAAACATGAAAGGACAAAAGCCGTCCAATGGGCTCGGGTGGCAGAGGCGCGACGTGGCAACATAGCCACAATTCGGTCTTTATCTGACCAAAACGGGTGCGTGTTGCTCGAACCCGAGCAGATGTGTGAAGCTTTTCAGCAGCACTTCGATTAAATGTTCGGGAGCAGCGGCGGGCCGGATCGGGGCATGGACTTCAGTGCATACCTCGACGGACTGCCTCGGCTCTCGACGACCGCAGCACAGTGTTGCGAAAAGCCAATAACAGCCGGTGAAATACGGGAAGCGATGGCTAACTGCACGAGGGGTAAATCACCAGGTTTGGATGGTCTGCCCTACAAGCTTTATGCATTTATGCCAGACTTGTTCGGTGACCTCTTGGCAGACGTCTACTGCTATGGCAGCAGAACCGGAGCATTCCCAGTTTTGTGAGCCGGGGAGCGGTGGCGCTGCTGAGAAAAGACCCGAAAAAGGGGGATGTTATTGATAATTTCAGGCCCATAACTGCTAAACGCAAAGTTCAAGTTTTTGGCCAAATGTTAGCAAAAGATTGGCACTTGTCGTCGGTGATCTGGTGGGAGAGGCGCAGATATGCGCCATTCCGGACAGATCCATAAACGACAACCTCCACCTCATGCGATACATCATAGAGAGGGTGGTTAAGGAACCTGGCACGGGTGGGGCTCTGATCAACTTGGATCAATCCAAAGCATTCGATAGGGTCCTGGCGGCGGTCCTCGAGGCAGCCGGTTTCAGGCCCGTTTTCAGGGGTTGGATCGCTGCGATGTACAGCGACATCTGCTCAGTTATGAAGGTGAACGGTCACCTGTCGCAGCCATTCAGCATCATGCGCTTGGTCCGCCAAGGTTGTCCCCTCTCGTCCCTCTTGTACGTATTGGCTCTCAAGCCGTTACTGCACAAACTGGGGGCGACGAGGGGCGTCCCACGCGAACTAGGATGCGGGAAATCCGAGTCGGGTTACGCCGACGACGTCACCGTGGTGGTGTCGAGCACCAGAAACATCCAGATGCTCGGCACCGCTCTCAATGAATACGAAGCGGTGACAGGAGCAAACATGAACCAGGAAAAGTCGGTAGGCTTGCAGCTCGGCACCTGGAGAGGCAAGTCCATGCCGTCCGACAGCGTCGTGGGGCGTTGGACGGACGGACCGGTTAAATTGCTCGGGGTCTGGTTCGGACAGGACCTCCAGATGGAGAAAAACTGGAGCGAGGTGATGAGCAGGGTGGCTTCTCTCACTCAGAAATGGGCCGAGAGGAAGCTGTCTCTGAAAGGCCGGGCGGAGGTGGCGAATGCGTACATCGCATCCGTCATCTGCTACCGCCTGACCGACGTCCTTTTTCCCGGCCCAACTCTCCCCAAAATGGAGCGCCTTCTCTTCCGCTTTTTGTGGAAGGGACTTGCTCCCATGGTCAAACGATCCATCTGCTGTCAACACCCGTTGCGTGGAGGACTGAGCATGCCATGGCTGATGATGTGCAAACATGCGCTGAGGCTGCGACATCTCTGGTGCTTTCTTGGCGGTGAACAGGTGTGGTTGCCGTTCGCCAGGCACGTTTTCCCACAGCTCGTCTCCTTGACGGAGCTGCAGTCCTGGGTCAGGAAAAGACCGAGGGATAGCGCTTGGAAGCTGGAATGTCTCCAGGTGCTCACTGCCTTCTGCCAACTGGACACCAGTATCGGTGGAACATCCACCTCGGCGTTCTATAGAGGACTAGTGGAGGGGAAGAGCGACGACGTTCTCGGAGAGATCCTGGGTGTCGAGGAAGATCAGCTGTTTGCTCTCTTCCGGAGAACTTTGAGCCCAGAGCCTATGGATAACTTCCAAAAATCCCTGGCCTGGCAGTGCTGCTGGTTCGAGATAAGCTCTACAGGCACGGAAGTGCCGTCAGCCGAGCCTGTCGGAGATGCGCGCAGAGCGACGAAACCGCCGTGCACGCACTCGTTCAGTGCCCGAGCATTACTGACTTGTGGAGCTATGTCGAACAGTTGCTGTCGCGTGTAGGACTAATCCGGTTATCGACTGAGTCCATTGTGCAGATGGTCTCGAGTCTTCCTTCGAGGAGGATGGGCAGGCGGTTTTCATCTGCCTGGTGCCCATGGCGAAAGAGATTGTGTGGTGGACAAGGTTGAAAGGGTTAAAGACAGACACTTTCCTCTTCGGCGAATCCCTAATTAACTTTTTAAAGTTTCACTTGAAGAGGAAAATCAGGGTGGAGAGGCAAGTGCTGCCTTCTAGCAAGTTTGTTGAAAGGTGGGTGAATGTAGCGAGAATGGTCCAAGTGAACGGGACCACTCTGAATATACGTCTGTAGTTTGAGAAATGGAAAAATTGAGAGAAGGCGTTTGCCTTGGTGGTCAGGGTGGCCGTGGTCTTTTGTGTGGTTTTCGCCACGAGTAACCCTCGGAGGTTTCCCTTCTATTGGGGAATTTTTCATAGTTTCAATTTTCATTTTTATTGTTTATATATATATATGTTTCTATGTCTTATTCTTTTTATTTTCTTTTAAATAATAAAAGTCTTTACACGAACAAAACCCACATCGTACCGTCCTGTGCCGTCCTGTGCCGTCTGTAATATTTTTCTTGATGTCTGCCTTTGTGGCCAATAAAGAAATCATTATTATTATTATTATTCTTTGAGTCTCAGTCATTGATGTCATTTAACTGGAAAGTCTGTTGAAATGAATATCAAGCCACTACCTGCAGCCACAGATATTCAGGACGTATCGGAGGGTTGTTGCTGTTCCCAGCAAGCATGCCTTTTGAAGTGTTCCAAAAAGCGGGGCGGGACCAATTTTATTTAACCATCCTTAGAAACTCTTTGAGATAGTACCTAGTGCGCCTATGACAATCGATAGTACCTAGTGCGCCTTATTATTATTATTATTATTATTATTATTATTATTATTATTATTATTATTATTATTATTATTATTATTATTATTATTATTAAGGGCGGTGGATTGGCAATATCGGTAGAGGGTCGGACGCCATGCTTTCCAGCATAGTTACGTCCCTTTACGATCTGAGTTCAAATCCCGTCGAGGTTGACTTTGCCTTTCATCCTTACGGGGTCGATAAAATAAAGTACCAGTAATGCACTGGGTTATTGCTGGCCTTGTGCCTAAAGTAGAAACAATTATTATTATTATTATTATTAAAGTACCAGTAATGCACTGGGTAATTTGCTGGCCTTGTGCCTAAAGTAGAAACAATTATTATTATTATTATTATTATTATTATTATTATTATTATTATTATTATTATTACGTCAAAACCGTTTAATACATTTAAACTTTGCTCCAAATGAAGTCATTAGTCAAATCCAATACTAACAGTTATTTTTCTTTTTCTGCAGTCATTTTTAGCCTAAAACCTCAATCAGTGATATTTTCGAAATTCGATTCCAAATTCAATTAGCTAACTATTCTAGTCAACACATCAGGACATCATGGACGTTATTTATATTTTCTATATTTTCTTTTTAAATATTTCGTTTTCATAGAATTAAGTAATCATGCTGAGGATTAATATTTACCTTCAAAGCATGATTAAACGAATGCTAATTTTACTACACACACAGACACACACAGACACACACAGACACACACAGACACACACAGAGACACACACAGAGACACACAGACACACACAGACACACACAGACACACACATAGACACACACACAGACACACACAGACACACACAGACACACACAGAGACACACACAGAGACACACAGACACACACAGACACACACAGACACACACATAGACACACACAGAGACACACACAGACACACACACACACACACACACACACACACACACACTTAGACACACAGACAGACACAGACATGTGTGTGAGCGTATGCCTATATGTGTGGGCAAGGATGTGCGTATGTGTTTTATGTTGTGTGTGTTTATACAACAATATATGTGCACATATATACATATATGTGTACGTATACGTATATACAAGGTATCTGTCAGACGAAGAGCGTCTAACTATGTATCTATGTAAAGACCTGACGCCACCAATACATCCACCACACCACCACAAACGCCGCTACCATAGACAACGGCACCACTACCACACCCCCACCCACACGCCAACCAGTCTACTGACAATCCACTAACCTCATACCACAGCCCATCCCACTAAATAACCATAACCACCACCATATCATCACATCCACCCCCACATACTCTACACGCCAAGGCCAACCCACCACCACCACATCACAGCCCATCGCAGCCAACGACCGTCACCAACATCTCACCATCACACCCACCCCCATATACACTACAGGCCAGTACATCGCCTTGATCCTTCCCACCAATCAAAACAACTCATTTTGTCAAACTCTTGAAACTCTGACTTTACCACATAGCATGTATTTCATTTTCTTATAGCATTTTAAGAGGGTCCGTCGAGCTGCCGATTATTGAGTCGGGTAGGATCAATATAGATCGAACCTTGAGCTGATCAGTGGCGAAACGCGCGTCACCTATCAATAAATGCAATGAAGGAATAATCAATCGTCCTTTTTATCCTTTCTATATATATATATATATATATGTATGTATTTGTATATGTATATATGTAGTGTGTATGTGAGAGTATTTCTATGTGTACACTGTACAGTACATATCAATACACACAAAGATAATTATGTAGTTATTGACACATACATATATATAGGAATCTGCCCGTATCTCCCCTCCCTCTATCTAGCTATCTAGCTATCCTTTGGGTATACTCTTTCTCTGTTCAGCTCTGGTTTATATTTCGGTATTAGGAAATGCTTTATAGTTACTCCACGTTTTAAACTAGTGGTAGATAGTATCAGCAATTGAAAGACCAATGGAAACATTTATTTCCTTGGTCCGATCTGACGAGTTCCACCCCACTTGGTTAAGGAGGTCTTGTCGATCGATCCTTTTACTTTCCATTCAATAAATTGCTTCTGCAACACGTCTTCTTAACAATCCTCACTATTCTTAGAGTCAACAAATTGACAGAGCCGTTAGAACGTCGGGTATAGTGTTTTGTAGTATTTTTTCCGGCTCTCTCATCCATGAGTTCAAATCCCGCCGAGATCAACTTAACCTATCGTCTTCTCGATGTCGATAAAAAACTACCAGTCTAGTACTGGGGTCGATTCTTCTTATATATCTCTTTCTAACTTCTATTTATCCTTCTCTTCCTCTCTTTAACCTTCTCTGTAGAAGTATTCTGCTGTATTCAGGCCTGGAGAGGTATGGGTTCCACCAAGTCTAACATTCCCTAGAGACGCCATATGTAAGTACGGCGCCTCTTACGACTCTTTCAGGAGTTGCGGGACCATGCATGCAATATATGACAAGTGACTGATTTGTTGTTGTAATTATAATAATGAAAAGCTTCCCCAAGATCTATCTACATTAACAGCTCTACATCCAGAGTCATATGGTGAAGGTGTTTAATGAGGACGATATGTCACTTAGTTCCATAGCATCAACAGTATCATCAGTCCACTAGTGATCTTCTCCTCCTTGGGATGCAGTGGACCACCATGCCATTGTCTGATGTATGCACGCATCCTTAGCCCTTACGGAAAACCAATGAACCGATTATCATTAACAAAAACACATTAGTTATTAATACATTGGCTTGGATGCTGCAGGCTTCCCCTCCCAGCTCGAGTCGGCGGGGCTGGAGCGAGGGGACGGTAAAAGGCCAGGTGGCATGACCATCTTTCTGTTCAGCGGTGGTAAACTACTCATCATCTGCGATGCCACAGGCAGCGACACACTCTCCAGCGGCAACCTGGTACAATCTGCGACTAATCCAGGCTCTGCTCGGACTGAGGAGGGTAAATTCTCCAAATATTGGTCGCTCTCCGACAGGTTTGCAGTCGAGCCCGTAGCAGTGGAGACTTCTGGTGCCCTTGGCCCTAGGACCACCTCCCTACCACCACCATCGGCACCCCGTAGCAGTGGAGACTTCTGGTGTCCTTGGCCCTAGGATCACCTCCTTACCACCACAATCGGCACCTCTTAGCAGGGGAGACTTCTGGTGTGCTTGGCCCTAGGATCACCTCCTTGCTCACCACCATTGGCACAGAATTGGCTACCCGCAGGTGTGAGGCTCGCAAGCTGGAATGGCTCTCCCAACGTGTTTCCCTCACTATCCTCCGGGGAAATGTCTTTCCTATTCTGTCAACCGGGACCACGGAGTAGCCAGCGCAGGGCACCCGTTTGCTTATAATAGTGAGAGATGGGGATAGCGAGAGAGACGGAGGGGGCAGTGAGTGAAAGAGGGAGAACATCAATACACACATGTGCTTGATGAGGCAAAGAAAGTTGAGAGAAAGTGACCAGTGGAATTATTAATCTAGAGTACATTTAAGTATAGTTTAACTTTCGGCCTCAAACCCCGGTACTGCGGCCCACTACGTAGAAGAAAACAAGATAACTAAATACCGGGGATTGTCCGGACACTTCATCTTTACATCGGTCACCGTCGAAACCTCAGGTGAACTTGGACTCCGTACTGCCGAACTCCTCCACAAGATCGGAACGTTGGTTGCTCGTCTGAGGAAGGATCTCCGTGAGGTGGGGTGGCTGTTGCAGTGGGGTGTCACTGGCTGTCTGAGGAAGGAGCCCCATGAGGTGGGGTGGCTGTTGCAGTGGGTGTTGCTGGCTATTGTCCGCGGGAATACTTTTGCGGTCTTGTCGGCAGGGTTCTGCCCTATTACCGCCGCTCCCTAGGCCCAAAGCCCCCTCTCCACATTCTTCTGTGTCACTACAGTCCTTGCCTTTCCTTTCCTTTTACGTTTTTTAAAAAATATTTTCTTATTTTACATTCCACTCTTTCTTCTCAATCAATTTCTTTTCTTTTTCTATTAAATTCTGTTTACATGACATTCTAATCCATTAATATATCAACCCATATCAATCCATTAATATAACAATCCATTAATATATCAACCCATATCAATCCATTAATATAACAATCCATTAATATATCAACCCATATCAATCCATTAATATAACAATCCATTAATATATCAACCCATATCAATCCATTAATACATCACCCCATTAATATATCAACCCATTAATATAGTAAACCATTAATACATCAACCCATTAATATATCAATTCATTAATATACCAATTCATTAATATATCAACCCATTAATATATCAATCCATTAATATATTAAGCCATTAATATATTAATCCATTAATATAACAATCCATTAATATATCAATTCATCAGATAAAATGTGTTAACTTTAAAACAATGAAAATATTAACAGTTATATCAACTAAAGAAGTTATTTCTTGGTATGGAAACAAGAAAAAACTATTTCCTATCATTTCACAACTTCGATATTTATTTGTTATATTTAGCATAGTATTGATTATTGATTGGTTTTTGCGGTGAATTGGCAGTATTGGTAGAGGGTTGTAGTTACGTCGTAGTTACGTCCCTTTACGATCTGAGTTCAAATCCCGCCGAGGTTAACTTTGCTTTTCATCCTTACGGGGTCGATAAAATAAAGTACCAGTAATACACTGGGTAATTGCTGGCCTTGTGCCAATAGTAGAAACAATTATCTTAATGTCATTCCTCGAATCCTTACCACGCAATTCTTTTTTCAATTTTTGATTCTTTCTTTCTCACTATTTTTCTCTCTTTCTCTCTCTCCCTGTCTTTTTCTTTCTTTATCTATGTCCCTCTCTCTTTCTCTTTCACTCTCTGTCTATCTCCCTCCGCCCTCTTTCTTTTTCACTGTCTTTCTCACCTCTCTGTCTCCACCTATCTCTCTCTGTCTGTCTCTCTGTCTCTCTCACCTCTTCCTTTCTCACTGTTTCTCCCTCCATCTCCCTCCCACTTCTCTCTCTCTCTCTCTACCTGTCTCCCTTTCTCTCTCTGCCTTCACCTCTCTCTACCTTCTATTGTTCCCCACCCTACAGTCCCCCACCCTACAGTCACCCCCACCCTAGTCTGCCACCCTACAGTCCCCTAGTAACCCACCCTACAGTCACCCCACCCTAGTCTCCCACCCTACAGTCACCCTAATTCCTCACCCTACAGTCACCCTAGTCCCCCACCCTACAGTCATTGTAGTCTCCCACCCTACAGTCCCCCCCCCCCCCCCCCCCGCACACACAGCCACCCTAGAACTCACCCTACAACCCTCCACCCTACAGCGCTCCCACCCTACAGTCCCTCACCCTAGTCCCCCACCCTACAGCCCCCACTCTACCGTCCCCCACCCTACTGTCACCCCTACCCTATCCCCCACCCTACAGTCACCCTACTGTCTCCCCCTAGTACCCCACCCTACAGCCACCCTAGTCCCTCACCCTACAGTCCCCCACTCTTTATATTTCGACATTTCCATGAATCAATTATTTTCTGACTATCACATCAACGTCTGCCAGCCGTGACCCTGTATTACATATCTCACATCAACGTCTGCCAGCCGTGACCCTGTATTACATATCTCACATCAACGTCTGCCAGCCGTGACCCTGTATTACATATCTCATATCAACGTCTGCCAGCCGTGACCCTGTATTACATATCTCACATCAACGTCTGCCAGCCGTGACCCTGTATTACATATCTCACATCAAAGTCTGCCAGCCGTGACCCTGTATTACATATCTCACATCAACGTCTGCCAGCCGTGACCCTGTATTACATATCTCACATCAACGTTTGCCAGTCGTGATCCTGTATTACATATCTCACATCAACGTCTGCCAGCCGTGACCCTGTATTACATATCTCACATCAACGTCTGCCAGCCGTGACCCTGTATTACATATCTCACATCAACGTCTGCCAGCCGTGACCCTGTATTACATATCTCACATCAACGTCTGCCAGCCGTGACCCTGTATTACATATCTCACATCAACGTCTGCCAGCCGTGACCCTGTATTACATATCTCACGTTATTAGGCCTAATATTGATTTTCATAAGATATTCACAGCTATGAGCTTCTTCGAGATTAGATATGTCACTCGAATATATAGATAGACAGACAGACAGACAGACAAGCAGATAGACAGACACATTTCTGTTTATTTGCCACTACGGCATAAAAGAAAGGGACACAAAGATGGGGGGGGGGGGAGTTTACATAGAAGTCGAGTAAAAAAATGTAATAACAAATAAAATTATAACAAAAAGGTCCTCAATAGGGAGGGATCGTTTTGGGGTCCCCCCCCCCCCCCCAAAAAAAAATGTGCGACCCTTCTCCACGGTAGCACGAAGAGAAGGTGCTCCCTTCTTCCTTCATCCTTTTCCACCTACAGGCTGAGGTAGAGAGAAGGCCCATTCACACGGGCCATTCTCGCAACTTTCACCCACCTTTTATAAAACTGGCTGGGGTGGAGCACCTCTCTCTCCATCCTGATCCTTCTTCCGAAATGGTATCAGAAGAAAAGAACCAGTTGTTGGCCGGAAAGAAAGGTGTCCGACCTCAACCCTTTTAGACGCGCCCACCATACAACCACTTTTATCATGGCTATTACACAGAGAAAGACCGCCTCTTCTTCATTTTTGAAGGGGGGAGGTGCCTTTATCGTTACAATGGACTCGGTGGTCAACCTAATTGGTCCCACCCGTGACAACAGTTGTTCGACATAGCCCCACAGATCGGCAACGCCCGGGCAGTGCACCAATGCATGCAAGCCGGTTTCCTCGTCGCGCACGCATCTGGGACAGATCTTTTTCGAGGGATCCCTACCCGGGCGCCCGTGTGTGTAGAGCTTATCCCGTCGGGAAGAGCCCCTCGGTAGAACTGCCAGGCCAAGGACTTCTGGAAATTGTCCATAGGTCCCGGGCCGAAAGTCCTACCGAATAGGCTGGCCAGTTCGTCCTCCTCCATGCCTAGGGTTTCTCCGAGTGTGTCGTCGCACCTGCTAACTACCAGCCCTCTATAGAATGACGAGGTGTAGTCTCCACCGATAGCCGGGTCCGCCTGCCAGACAGCCGTGAGCGCCTGGGAACACTCGGTGTGCCAGTCGCCCAGTTTTCTCGGTCTTTGCTTCATCCAGGACTGTAGCTCGGTGAGCGAGACGAGCCTCGGGAAGGCTCGCCTCACAAACGGGGCCCACACCGGTTGACCGGTGAGGAATACCTGGAGGTGCCGTAGCCTCAATGCGTGTTAACGTATTTTTAGCCACGGCATCCCCAGCCCTCCGTTCAAAGGGTGTTGACAGCAGATGGATCTCCTCACCAGGGGAGACCTCTTCTTCCAAAGGAAGTGAAAGAGAGCGCGCTCCATTTTGGCGAGGATCTCACCGGGGCAAGGCACGACAGTCAAGCGGTAATAGATGACGGATGCTATGTAAGCGTTCGCCACCTCCGCCCGACCTTTCAGGGATAGTTTGCACTCGGCCCATTTCTGGGTCAGTGCAAACACCCTATTCGTCATCTCAGCCCAGTTTTTCTCCACCTGGAGGTCCGGTCCGAACCAGACCCCAAGCAACTTCACCGGGCCCTCCGTCCACCGTCCGACGATACCGTCGGACGACATCGGTTTGCCCCTCCACTCTCCGAGTTGCAAAGTGACTGACTTGTCCCGGTTCAGCTTAGCCCCTGTCAACCTTTCGTACTCCTCCAGTAAGGTGCCGATTGCCCCGATTTCCGCGGTAGTCGACACCATTACTGTTACGTCATCGACATAGGCCGACACCGCTTTGCGCAATCCCGGTTCCAAAGGGATGCCCTGCAACAACTCCAACTTCCGCAGTAGTGGCTCGAGAGCCAATACATACAGAAGGGAGGTGAGAGGGCACCCCTGTCGGATGGAGCGGGTGATTTCGAACGGCTCCGAGAAGTAGCCGTTCACCTTAACTCTAGAGCAGATGCGGCTGCTGTGCATGGCAGTGATCCAGCCCCTGAAAACGAGTCCGAAACCAGCCGCCGCTAGCACCGCATCCAGGTAACCATGGTCCACCCTATCGAAAGCTTTAGACTGATCTAAATTTATCAGGGCCCCACCAAAGCCGGGTTCGTTGCCAACCCTCTCTATGATGTATCGCATGAGGTGGAGCTTGTCGTGGATGGACCTGGACGGGATAGTGCATGTCTGCGCATCTCCCACCAGGCCTCCCACGACAAGCGCCAACCTCTTCGCTAACACCTTGGCCAAAATCTTTAACTCTGCATTTAGCAGAGTTATGGGCCTAAAATTACTAATGCCATCCCTCTTGTTCTCGTCCTTCCCCACTAGCGAGACTACACCCTTGGTCACAGAACAGGGAATTCTCCCGTTCTGTTGCCAGTTGCAGTAGACCACCTCGAGGAGATCGGGGAACAAGTCCGGCATATTAATATATAGTTAGTAGGGTAGACCATCGAGGCCTGGAGATTTGCGTTCGCCGCATAGGCTTAGCACGTCCCCTATTTCAGCAGCTGAGATCGGCCCGTCGCAGGACCTCGCCTCCTCGTCCCAAAGACGCGGCAGGCCGTCGAGGTATGGACCGAAATCCCCATCCCCAACCGGCCCCCCGCCCCTCCCGAACAATCGGGCAAAGTACCTTTGAAAGGCCTCGCACATTTTCTTAGGTTCAAGGATCACCCGTCCATCCTGGTCTCGCAAAGACCGGATAGTGGTTCTAATCCCACTTTTGGCTTCTGTCACGTGGGCCCAGCTAACAGCTTTGGTCCCCTCGTTTTCCAGAGCACGTATTTTGTTTCGGACAACGCAGCCTTCGCGTTTCGCGTCGAAGAACTGGCTCAAGGCCGTTCTCGACGCTTGCACTCTGGCCACATTGCCGCTTCTCATTGCCTCTTCAACATTAACTACCAACTCCCTTTCCTTCCTATTTCTATCTGAGGTAATTCTTTACTAACTCCTATTGAAACTACTCTAATCTCTCTTTTCAGAGAGCCCCACCACCTGCTGTTGACGATGGCGCCCGTCAACTGCTCCTTAACTAAGGTTCTAATCCGGTCCCTGTAAGCTCTACTTGCCGGTAAGGACAAGTTGAGCTTCCAGTCACCGGGTCCCTGCCTATGCGTTCTTTCAAGGTGGACTATGCAGGTCACTAACTTGTGGTCTGAATAGCCCGCCATGAGCATTTCTGGACAACTTAAAATATCCCTATCCTTAATCCTAACTAAGAACCTATCTAGGTACGATCTAGATTGACCGCTATGGTTTGCCCAAGTTCAGGTTGGCAGAGTCGGAAAATCTAGTCGATATCTATCGGCCAGGTCAAATCGGCCGATTAACCCCTTGAGGTTGTTACACCCCCCTCTATCGGGATATGCCCCTACATAGTCCCAACGTGCATCTAGGATACCATTCCAGTCCCCCACTAAAAGCAAGGAGCGGGACGTCCCTAGAAAAGTCTCCAGACGATGGAAGAAGTTCGACAGCATTGCCCAAAAAACGGCCTAAAATCTTCGCCTTCACCACTGCCAAGGTCCAGAACCACTAGTCGACCCTCCGGGTCCAAGTGTACCGTCTGAGTAGCGAGACCCAGATGTTTTTGCAGCAGAACGACAACCCGACTCCCACCTCCGGGCTGACAGAGAGATGCGTGCATCTCAAAGTCATCAAAGGTGGGGGTTAGCTGTCGCACGCTGCTGATCCGGGCCTCGCAAATAACCATCACATTTATACATCGTGACCTGAGGTCATTTAGAAGTTTAGCTTGCTTCCAAGGTGAGCCCAGGCCACGCGCATTTAGACAAGCTACTCTTCACACAGCCATGTTGGTGATAAAGAAAGAGGCACTTACCTCTCTGCGTCCCGGGGTCCGGGCTCTTCAGTTTCCATGGGGGTGGTGGAGGGGTTGTTGGGTGGGGTGGTGGTTTGTGGTGGTGTGGGGGTATTAGTGTGTGAGGGGTTGGGGTGTTTGGAATTGTGTGGGTGTTTGAGGAGGGGAGGGGAAAACCTTTCAGGAGGACGCGGTTGAGTGGCCAGGTGCAAGGTGGCCCCACGTCCCCAGGGTAAATGTTTTTCAATGTTTTAAAAATGTCAAGTGGGACCTTCACCATTTTCAGGTTAGGGAGTCCCGTTGCCATTGTAAAATTCGGCCCTTCGGTTTGTACCGAAGGGTTATTGTTTATTTTGTCTGCTAAGTTTTTATTGTTTTTGTTTTTGTATGTGTAGAGTTTTTGTGTTGTTGAGTTTGTTTTTGTTTGTTGTTCTTGAGTGAGCTTGCGTTTTGTTGTCGGTGTGGTGTTCTCAGGTGGGGTTATTTTTGTTTGTGTGGTGTGTGTACGCTTTTTTCTTTTGACTTTTTGGAAGGGAGCCCCCTCGTCTTCCGAGGATATGAGCTCCTCTTCTGTATTGGAGGGGAGGGGTATATTGCCAGGTTGTGTTTGCACTGCGTGTGTTTTTGTATTTGTGTTCTGTGGGGAGGGGCTGGGTGGGACCGTGTTTGGGGTTTTTTTCTTGAGCTGTTGTTGTTGATGTTGTTGTGGTGGTTGTGGTGGTGTTATTGTTTGTGGTGTTTGTAATAAAGGTTTCTTTTTTATCAGTTGAGGGCATGCAACCCTCAGGTGACCCCTGCTTGCGCAGTGGTAACACGCGGGTCGCCTCCCCTCAACCGAAATGTTTATGTAGGTCTCTCCCTCTAAATGAATTCTCTGTGGGATCCTCGCTATTCTTTCTGGGATCATCTGCACCAGAAGTTCTACGCTGGTCCCACTAAAGACCTCTCTGGAGGACTTTCCAACCGAGATTATAATGTCTTGGTCAAGGTCTAAAACGCCACAAAGTAGCCACCAAGTGTCTAATTTGGGTCTTATGCAGTGGAATTTTATTCTTTGAGACCTTCCCGTGTAAGACGGGAAAAAGGTGAAGTGGGTGGATACAATGGGAGCAATGGAATGTTTTTGCGCCGTTTCTTGATCCTTCATAAGCACCGAGATGCTACCGAAGAGTTTTTCTTTTTGAATGAACAAAATGTTTTCCATTTGGTTCCTTAAAACCAGCTCTATCTCACTCTGAGACGGTTGTACTGGTTTTTTTGTAGCATTCGAGATTGTCCTGAACACCACCGTGCTCGTGGCAATTTCTCTTTTTATTTCTTCTGGGGAATTAACGCTGAATGAACAATCGGGTTCGAAAGTCACATAGCTTTTTGCTTCTTCCAACTTTTGCTTTGCGTTGGTTAAATCCAAAGGTAGGAACACTTGTGTTTTTTTTACAGTTTCCGCAAAGGAAATTTTGTTGTCGTCTTTCTTGTTATTGTTGTTGTTGTCGCTGTTCAGTTTGGTGTTCGTATTGGTATCGATAATTTTTCCGTTGCTGGTATTATTTCCAATTTGTGTCTTTTCGGTTGTTGACTGTTGTTCCTTATTAACGTTTTTCGTTAAAAGAACAGGGGGAAGCTGGGCACTTTGTGCTTTCAATTTTCCTCGAAGATTTTTTTTTCTTTGGGGAGGGTGGCACTATGACTTGTATTAATGCCGTCCATTACTACAAGCCGAGTTCACAAAAATGCAACATGAAAACTTTCACCCGAAAAAGGGGTGAAAACAATAATAACCCCAACGTCTGCAGGCCCAAACGAGGGGTTAAACTACATTACAATAGAAAAATAATCCAAAAGCTCACTCTTTACAAGGTAAAACCAATGTAAAACACAGAGCTCGTTAATACACGTCTACCTCCGTCGACAGATAGACAGACAGATAAACAGATAAATTTCTTTATTAGCCACAAGGGCACAAAAGAAGGAGACAAATACAAATGGGGAGTTTACATATAGGTATATGAAAATAAAACTATT
Source organism: Eledone cirrhosa (assembly GCA_964016885.1). Classification (NCBI taxonomy): domain Eukaryota; kingdom Metazoa; phylum Mollusca; class Cephalopoda; order Octopoda; family Eledonidae; genus Eledone; species Eledone cirrhosa. Next base: position 406,560,335 of record OZ024741.1, on the reverse strand, counting down.
AATACAATAACAAATAACAATTGAAATCCCCAATAGGGGGGAGGTGTTACACAGGGGTTGTACACACCCCGAAAAAATGTACAACCCTCATCTCCAGTAGCACCAAGAGTGAGTACTCCCTTCCTCTCTTCCTCTTTTTCCCCAACCTACAGGCTTATATAGAGAGAAGGCCCAACCACTCGGGCCATCTTTGCCACATTCACTCACCTTTTATAAAATTTGTTGGGGTACAGCACCTCTCTCTCCATCTTGATTTTTCTTCCAAAATGATATTTGAAAAAACGAATCACTTGCTCGCCGGAGAGAAAGGTGTCTGACCTCAGCCCTTTTAACCTCGTCCACCATATAACCTCTTTCACCATAGCCATAACACACAGGAAAACGGCCTCTCCCTTGTTTTTGAAGGAGGGTGGCGGTTTGATCATGACAATGGACTCGGTGGTCAACCGGATTGGTCCCACCCGCGACAATAGTTGTTCTACATAGCCCCACAGGTCGGTAACGCCCGGGCAGTGTACAAATGCGCGCGCGACGGTTCCTCGTCGCGAACGCATCTCGGACAGATCTTTTTCGAAGGGTCCCTAGCCGGGCGCCAGTGTCTGTAGAGCTTGTCTCGAACTGGTAGAGCTCCTCGGTAGCACTGCCAGGCCAGGGACTGTCCTACCGAACAGACTGGCCAGTTCGTCCTCCTCTACGCCTAGAGTTTCTCCGAGCGTGTCGTCGCACTTGCTGCGGACCAACCCTTTATAGAATGACGAAGTGGAGTCTCCACTGATCGCCGGGTCCGTTTGCCAGAGGACCGTGAGTGCCTGAGCACATTCGAATTGCCAGACAGACAGACAGACAGACAGACAGACAAATTTCTGTTTATTTTCCACGAGGGCACAAAAGAAAGGAGCACATATATGGGGGGTGGGGGGGGCTTACATAGAAATCGAGTAAAAAAATGTAATAACAAATAAAATTATAACAAAAAGGTCCTCAATAGGGAGGGATCGTTTTGGGGTCACCCCCCCCCCCCCAAAAAAAAAAAATTGCGACCCTTCTCCACGGGAGCACAAAGAGAGGGGCTCCCTTCTTCCTTCATACTTTTCCACCTACAGGCTGAGGTAGAGAGAAGGCCCATTCACACGGGCCATTCTCGCAACTTTCACCCACCTTTCATAAAACTGGCTGGGGTGGAGCACCTCTCTCTCCCTCCTGATCCTTCTTCCGAAATGGTATCAGAAGAAAAGGACCAGTTGTTGGCCGGAAAGAAAGGTGTCCGACCTCAGCCCTTTTAGATGCGTCCACCATACAAACTCTTTTATCATGGATATTACACAGAGGAAGACCGCCTCTCCTTCATTTTTGAAGGGGGGAGGTGCCTTTATCGTTACAATGGACTCGGTGGTCAACCTAATTGGTCCCACCCGTGACAGCAGTTGTTCGACATAGCCCCACAGTTCGGTAACGCCCGGGCAGTGTACCAATGCGTGCGCGACGGTTTCGTCGTCGCGCACGCATCTGGGACAGATCTTTTTCGAGGGATCCCTACCCGGGCGCCCGTGTCTGCAGAGCTTATCCCGAACGGGCAGAGCTCTTCGGTAGCACTGCCAGGCCAAGGAATTCTGGAAGTTGTCCATAGGTCCCGGGCCGAAAGTCCTACCGAATAGGCTGGCCAGTTCGTCCTCCTCCATGCCCAGGGTTTCTCCGAGTGTGTCGTCGCACCTGCTAACCACCAGCCCACTATAGAATGACGAGGTGGAGTCTCCACCGGTAGCCGGGTCCGCCAGCCAGAGAGCCGTGAGCGCCTGGGCACACTCGGTGTGCCAGTCGCCCAGTTTTCTCGGTCTTTGCTTCACCCAGGACTGTAGCTCGGTGAACGAGACGAGCCTCGGGAAGGCTCGCCTCACAAACGGGGCCCACACCGGTTGACCAGTGAGGAATACCTGGAGGTGCCGTAGCCTCAATGCGTGTTAACGTATTTTTAGCCACGGCATCCCCAGCCCTCCTTTCAAAGGGTGTTGACAGAAGATGGATCTCCTCACCAGGGGAGACCTCTTCTTCCAAAGGAAGTGAAAGAGAGCACGCTCCATTTTGGCGAGGATCTCACCGGGGCAAGGCACGACAGTCAAGCGGTAATAGATTACGGACGCTATGTAAGCGTTCGCCACCTCCGCCCGACCTTTCAGGGATAGTTTGCACTTGGCTCACTTCTGGGTCAGTGCAAGCACCCTATTCGTCACCTCACCCCAGTTTTTCTCCACCTAGAGGTCCGGTCCGAACCAGACCCAAGCAACTTCACCGGGCCCTCCGTCCACCGTCCGACGATACCGACGGACGACATCGGTTTGCCCCTCAACTCGCCGAGTTGCAAAGCGACTGACTTGTCCCGGTTCAGCTTAGCCCCTGTCAACCTTTCGTACTCCTCCAGTAAGGTGCCGATTGCCTCGATTTCCGCGGTGGTCGACACCATTACTGTTACGTCATCGGCGTAGGCCGACACCGCTTTGTACAATCCCGGTTCCAAATGGATGCCCTGCAACAACTCCAACTTCCGCAGTAGTGGCTCGAGAGCCAATAGGTACAGAAGGGATGAGAGAGGGCACCCCTGTCGGATGGAGCGGGTGATTTCGAACGGCTCCGAGAGGTAGCCGTTCACCTTGACTCTAGAGCAGATGCGGCTACTGTGCATGGCAGTGATCCAGCCCCTGAAAACGGGTCCGAAACCAGCCGCCGCTAGCACCGCATCCAGGTAACCATGGTCCATCCTATCGAAAGCTTTAGACTGATCTAAATTTATCAGGGCCCCACCAAAGCCGGGTTCGTTCCCATCCCTCTCTATGATGTATCGCATGAGGTGGAGCTTGTCGTGGATGGACCTGGACGGGATAGCGCATGTCTGCGCATCTCCCACCAGCCCCCCCACGACAAGCGCCAACCTCTTCGCTAACACCTTGGTCAAAATCTTTAACTCTGCAGTTAGCAGAGTTATGGGCCTAAAATTACTAATGTCATCCCCTTTGTTCTCGTCCTTCCTCACTATTGAGACTACGCCCTTGCTCACGGAACAGGCAATTCTCCCGTTCTGTTGCCAGTTGAAGTAGACCGCCTCGAGGAGATTGGGGAACAAGTTCGGCATATTAATATATAGTTCGTAGGGTAGACCATCGAGGCCTGGAGATTTGCGTTTGCCGCATAGGCTCAGCACGTCCTCTATTTCAGCAGCTGAGATGAAAGACGCGGCAGGCCGTCGAGGTATGGACCGAAATCCACATCTCCAACCGGCCCCCCGCCTCTCCCGAACAATAGGGCAAAGTGCCTTTGAAAGGCCTCGCACATTTTCTTAGGTTCAAGGATCACCCGTCCATCCTGGTCTCGCAAAGACCGGATAGTGGATCTAATCCCACTTTTGGCTTCTGTCACGTGGGCCCAGCTAACAGCTTTGGTCCTCTCGTTTCCCAGAGCACGTATTTTGATTCGGACAACGCAGCCTTCGTGTTTCGCGTCGAAGAACTGGCTCAAGGCCGTTCTCGACGCTAGCACTCTGGCCACGTTGCCGCTTCTCATAGCCTCTTCAACATTAACTACCAACTCCCTTTCCTTCCTATTTCTATCTGAGGCTAACTCCTTACTAACTCCTATTGAAACTACTCTAATCTCTTTTTCAGAGAGCCCCACCACCTGCTGTTGACGAATGCGCCCGTCAACTGCTCCTTAACTAAGGTTCTAATCTGGTCCCTGTAAGCTCTACTTGCCGGTAAGGACAAGTTGAGCTTCCAGTAACCGGGTCCCTGCCTATGCGTTCTATCAAGGTGGACTACGCAGATCACTAACTTGTGGTCTGAATAGTCCACCATGAGCATTTCTGGATAACTTAAAAGGTCCATATCCTTAATTCTAACTAAGAACCTATCTAGGTACGATCTAGATTGACCGCTATGGTTTGTCCAAGTCCAGGTTGGCAGAGTCGGAAAATCTAGTCGATATCTATCGGCCAGGTCAAATCGGCCGATTAACCCCTTGAGGTTGTTACATCCTCCTCTATCGGGACATGCCCCTACATAGTCCCAACGTGCATCTAGGATACCATTCCAGTCCCCCACTAAAAGCAAGGAGCGGGACGTCCCTAGAAAAGTCCCCAGACGATGGGGCGTAAACGGCGACAAGCCTCAAAGCTTCGCCTTCACCACTGCCAAGGTCCAGAACCACTAGTCGACCCTCCGGGTGCAAGTGTACCGTCTGTGTAGCGAGGCCCAGATGTTTTGGCAGCAGAACGACAACCCCACCCCCACCTACGGGCTGACAGAGAGATGCGTGCATCTCAAAGTCATCATAGGTGGGGGCTAGTTGTTGCACGCTGCTGATCCGGGCCTCGCAAATGACCATCACATTTATACCTCGTGACCTGAGGTCATTTAGAAGTTTAGCTTGCTTTCAAGGTGAGCCCAAGCCACGCGCATTTAGACAACCTACTCTTAACACAGCCATGTTGGTGGTAGAGAAAGAGGCACTTACCTCTCTGCGTCCCGGGGTTCGGGCTGTTCAGTTTCCATGGGGGTGGTGGAGGGGTTGTTGGGTGGGGTGGTGGTTTGTGGTGGTGTGGGGGTATTAGTGTGTGGTGGGGTTGGTGTATTTGGAGTTGTGTGGGTGTCTGAGGAGGGGGGTGGGTAACTTTTTAAGAGGACTCGGTTAAACGGTTTGTTACAGGGGGGCCCTACGTCCTCTTTATAAACGTTTTTTAAAGTTTGATAAAGGTTCATGAGGACCTTTATCATTTTGAGGTGTGGAGAGTCATCCACTGTCTTAAAATTTGGCTCTTCCGTTTGCACCGAAGGGTTGCTGTTTATTATATTGAGCAGTTTTTTGTTTTGTTTGTTGATGTAAGTGTACTGTAATGTTTTTTTCTGTGACGATGTTAGTGTTGTGTAATGGGGAGGGGTGCTTTGTCTTGTGTTGGTTTCTTCTGTGTTTGTTTGGTTTCTGTTAGTGGTATGTTTCCTTTTTTTCCTTTTTACTGGTCGGAACGGCTCTCCTTCATCTTCGCTATGCTCCGATGTAAAGAGGTATTCGTTCGTGTTCGGGGGTAGGGGGATATTTTGTGGTAGTGTTGTGTTGGTGTCTGTATTTTTGATTGTTTTCTGTGTGGGGTGGGTGGGTGTGACTGATTTGTTTCGTGCTCTTTTGTTTTTGTTGTTGTTGTGGTGGTGGTGCTGGAGGTGGTGTTGTTGGTTTTTGTTGTCGTTGTGGTGGTGGTGGTAATGGTGGTGTATTTTGTTGTTTATATGGTGGTGGTGCTGGTTGTTTTTGTTGTTGTTGTGGTGTTTGTAGCAGTGGTTTTTTGTTGTTAGTAGAGGGCAGGCAGTCCTCAGGTGACCTCTGCCAGCGCAGTGGTAACATGAGGGCCTCCTGCCTTCCACCGTAATATTAATAAAGGTTCGACCATCCAGTAGTACTCGGTCGGGTATTCCGGCGATTCTCTCTGGTGTCATCTGTATGAGAACCTCCAGACTTTCCCCCCCCCCCCCGAACAGTCCAGTGGTGGACTCACCTGCTGATATTAGAATGTCCTTTTCTAGGTCCGTGAATCCTGTCAGGACGGACCAGATGTCTACTTCTGGCGTTGAGCTCCACATTCTTAGTCTTTGTGTTCTTCTTCCTTTATATTTGGGGAAGAAGGTGTATTGTGGTGACACTATAGGTGCCACCGAGCATTTTTGAGCCAGAATTTGGTCCTTCATTCGGACCATAATGCTGGCATAAAGCTTTCCTCTTTCAAAAAAGAGTATGTCTTTTTTAATGTCTTTCAGAACCAGCTCAATTTGACTTTCTGTCAATTGAGCTGGCTTTCTTGTTGCGTTGGATATAGTCCTGAAAGTTATAGTATTCCTGTATGCCTGTTGACGAACTTCTTCTGGGGAGTTGATCGTAAAAGAAACATCCTCCCCAAAAGATACGTATTTTCTGGCATTTAGTAAATTTTGCTTAGCGTTAGTAATGTCTATGGGTTTGTATTCGATCGTTTTTTTTTACCGTTTGGGCAAAAGAAATTTTGCTGTCTTTGTTGTTTTCGTTTCGTTCATTGTTGTTTGTTGTTGCAATGTTGTTGGTTTTATTAATTCCATTTTTGTGGTATTTTTTCCCTGTTATCTTTTTCAAAATTTGGGTTTTCACTAAAATTAATAGTGTTTTTTCCATTCGAGAGGAGGAGTAGTTCAACCGTTTGAATTGTTGTTCCCTCTTTCTCGCTTTTTTTGGTGGGCGTGGAGTTAGCTTGCAATATGGCTTCCTCGTTTTTAACGATATCAATAAACATTTTAAATTAAAGATTTTCAACCCAAAAGGGGCGAAAATATATTTACCCTACGTCTACAGTCCCAGACGAGGGGTTAGAGTCAACAATAATAACACAATTCAAATAATACACTCACAAATAACCAAGTAGTGATTCAAAATCGAAGAGCTGATGTGAAAGACGTCCACTATCAACGACAGACAGACAGACAGACAGATAGATAGATATAGATATATTTCTATTTATTGCCACGAGGGCGCAAAAGAAGGGGACAAATACAAAGGGGGGAGTTTACACAAAAAGGCGAGTAAAGAAAACAAATAACAAATATAAAATTAACAATAAAGTCCTCAATAGGGAGGAGGCGTTTTGGGGCGTCGCACACACCCCCGAAAAAAGTGTGCAACCCTTCTCCTCAAGAGCACAGAGAGAGGGTGCTCCCTCGTTCCTTCATCTTTTCCACCGACAGGCTGATGTAGAGAGAAGGCCCATTCACACGGGCCATTCTCATACTTTCACCCATCTTTCATAAAAACGGCTGGGATGGAGCACCTCTCTCTCCATCCTGATCCTTCTTCCGAAATGATATCGGAAGAAAAGGACCAGTTGTTGGCCAGAGAGAAAGGTGTCTGACCTCAGTCCTTTCAAACGCGTCCACCATACAACCTCTTTCACCATGGCTATTACGCACAAAAACACCGCCTCTCCTTCGTTTTTGAAGAGAGGAGGCGGCTTATAGATAGATTGGTAGATAGATAGATAGAGAGATAGATAGATAGCGAGATAGAGAGATAGAGAGATAGAGAGATAGATAGATAGATAGAGAGAGAGAGAAGGGTAATACACAGGGAAGAGTGAGTAATACACACACACACACACACACACACACACACACACACACACACACACACACACACACACACACACACACACACACACACACACACATATATATATATATATATATATATAGAGAGAGAGAGAGAGAGAAAGAGAGGTGGAGGATGGAAAGAAAAGTCATTACATTTACTAGTATGTTGTTTTTTTCAATATATTCTTCGTGACTATTAATAAACGATGATCTTGTATAGCTTTAGGTCTATAGATATATCGATTTCTAAGACAGTCACGTGGTCACACATTTATTGGAAGAGGACTGTTGGTCAACTCTTGATACTAAATTTTATCGATCACAGGAGGATAAAACATAACTTCAACTTCGTCTGGATTTGAACCCAGAACTGAAAAAGACGTAACTAAATTGCCTAAGTTCTACACTTCATTAATTCTGCCAGTCCCTACAACGTTACGGCTTTAACAGAGAGGTTCTGAAAGTGGGCACTACTGTCCCACCCAGGGGCGTTGAGAAGGTTCAGGGGGTAGTGGTAGAGATGATATAATAGTATAAATATTTCGTATCTCCAAAGAAATACAGTTTTAGGAAGCCGTAGCTATGCAAACACCGGGGGCTAACGCCCTCTGGTGATGTCCAGCAGAAGCAAGGGGGACAACCGTCTATGCATTTCAGGCTTAACTGGCCATCGTTAGGACGGTCCCTCCCACCGCTTGCGACTGCTGGACTAGAAGACAGCTGCATAAGTTGGTTCGTCCTATTTCTTTTTTATTATAAGTTGATCCAACTTATGCAGCTTCATATGCAAATGAGATTAATCACCTCATTTACACAGACGAGAAAAGTATATATTCTCGCCTGTTTTCTAGTCCAGCAATCGAAAGCGGTGGGAGGGGCCGTCCTGACGATGGCCAGTTAAGCCTGAAATGCATAGACGGTTGTCCCCCTTGCTTCTGCTGGACATCACCAGAGGGCGTTAGCTACGGCTTCCTAAAACCGTATTTCTTTGGAGATACGAAATATTTATACAAATTGTATAAAGCTATGCTAGAAGCGAAATCCTATTTCTTTGATATAATAGTATATTAAATATCAAATGATACATAATATATATATAGTAACATAAAAAATATATAATATTTATTTATACATAGAATATATTAGATTATATGTTAGGTAATTCCGAAGGAAAAGCAAAGGAAAAACGAGTGCTCTATGTATAGAACAGAGCTATTTAATTAGAAAGTGAACAACACAAAATATAAATACTCCATTACCAAAGGTTTCTGGATCACAGACGATAATAATATACGTCTGGATCGGTCGTCAGACAGAGATGTTATGGATAAAAAATATGAAATGAGATTTAAAATCATATCTTTTATCTATAACTTCTCTGTCTGATGACCGATCCAGGCGTATATTATTATCGCCTGTGATCCTGAAACCTTTGGTAATGGAGTAGTTATATCTTGTGTTGTTCACTTTCTAAACATATTAGATTATATATGAATTAACGATTTTATTTATTATATATTATTTACAATTTGTGTTTAGGCAGGTCTCTCTGAAAATAGGGTTGGGGGTTCTGTGGGTATTACCCTCCGGGAGAGAGCGTGGTGGCCTAAGAAGTTTGAGAACCTTTGATTTAACATACATTTAAAAGAAGTCTTAACTTTATAAAGATCACATCTTCATAGCATCATGGCTTACTTCTGTAATTATACAGATAATTTGGAGTTTATGGGAAAACATTTTGTCCATTTACATGTCATAGGTGTAATATTGGAGTAACGTTACTTGATAGAGTGCGTAGATGAGAGAGTCATTCCAGGTAGAGCTACTACTTCTCCGAATTTCAGAGATCACAGCTCCGATACTATTAACATGTGGTTAGAATGTCCCAGGAAAGAATCGCTGGACAGATTTTACGGGCAAAACCAATTGGCAGGAGACCCAGAGCAAGATGGTTGAATAATATCTGTGAGCTTGGCTAGTCACGCTTGGGGTTCCAGTCGGATCAGTTGGAAACGGTTGCTTCTGACAGGATTCGCTGGAAGGAGTGTTTGAGAAATCTGTACCCACGACTCTCGCAGGAATAAGTGGGCGAAGAAGAAGAAGAAGAAGAAGAAGAAGAAGAAGAAGAAACAGAAGAAGAATGTGTAACAACAAGACTAATTATGCAGACACCACATGGTTTCTCGATCAACTAAATATAGCAACAAAATCTCCCTCAAATCACACCCAAATGTCCTAAAGCGAGGACACAAGAATCGATAGAAAAGTGGTTAGATTTAAGCTAGCATTAGTCATACATCTATTTGATGAGAGCTGAGGTTAAATAGCGACGTAACTATAACATCACTGAAGGTTTAACGAGAAGTTAATAACTAATAAACATTCCAACTTCCCTGAAAACTAATTGTTGATAATGGATTTGAAAAACTATATTTATTGTTGTTGCTATTGGTTGGTCTTAAATCGACCTTGATTAAGTAGATTACATAGGCACGTGGCTGAAGAATCGACCTCAGTACATGAGTTGTACTTTCTTTTATTGACCTCGAAAGGATGAAAGGCAAAATTTGACTTCGGTGACATTTGAACCAAGAGAGCAGAGATTCGAAATGAAAACTGCAAATTATTCTATCCGGCGTTCTAACGACTCTTCCAATTCGCCGCTTCGTAGGTATATAATATATATTAACATGGAGAATAGTTAGATTGCTTTATTTTATAGTGCTAATTATAATTTAGGCGCCCTTAGGACTGCACCAGGAGTTACAGTTCTATACACACATTAGACAAATTGAGCGGCGAATTAGCAGAATCGTTAGAAAGTGAGAGAGAATGCTTTGCTGTTTCCATTCCGGCTCTCTAATCTCTGAGTTCAAATTCTGCTGAAATCAACTTTGCCCTTCATCCTTTCGAGATCGATAAAAAGGTACCAGTCTAGGACTAGGAATCGATTCTTCCTCTATATATTTTTCCCACTTTCTCTCTCTCATTTTCTATCCCTCTCTGGAAGAAATCTGCTTTATTCAGACCTGGAGCGGAGATGGGCTCTACCAGACTTAAAACCTACCTTAGTATGTCGCCCCTACGATTCTCTCAGGAGTTACAGGTCCATACATAATGCATACATACATAATATATACATACATACACATTACATACATAATACATACTTAATACATACATAATACATACAGACATAATATATACATACATACACATTATATAGACATACAGACATGCATACACACAGACAGACATAATACATACACATATATACATAATAAAATGATGCCTTTCGATGGCTTCTACTTTCATGTCAAATAATTCAGGAATAATTCTGAAATGTCTCTTCTGTCTGAATGAGAGCTTTCGAGTTATAATGGAGCAGCAGAAGCAGCGACATAATCTTTAAAGTACCAAACACCATTATAGGAATGTCACTTGTGTGGCATGGTAAAATAGAAAAATGCTTTCCACTCTCTTAAGATTCTCTAAATTAGATCCATCTATACTGTAAATGCCGCCTACACCATAGTATTACTACTTTAATTATAGCCTCGGCTGACATTTTTTCTAGTGAGAATATAATCTATATTCTTGAAAGGATTCCATTTCTGAATGGATGACTGATATTCTCCATTTGTATGGGTTAGGCTTTCATATTAGCTGTACAAAGCAATGTGTAGAATTAATAACCATTTTGTTAAATACTTCGTGATATACATTAGTCATATGCCACCGATTTTCTCGGAATATTTTCAGAGAATTACTAGTTTATTGTATAAATTGTGGAGATTGTTTATAAGTTCTGTGTGTTACGACCTGCTATGTCAAATTCCATTATATAATAGAAAAGTACCAGTAATGCACTGGGGTAATTGCTGGCCTTGTGCCAAAAGTAGAAACACTTATATAACAAAAAAGGGCGGTGTGCCAGCAGTAATCGGTAGAGCGTCGGACAATATTCTCTCGTGGCATAGAGTTACGTCCTTAAACGTCGAGGTTAGCTTTGCCTTTCATACTTACAGATGCGTGGCTTAGTTGCCAAGATATTCGGCTCGCGATCGTAAGGTATGCGTTCGATTCCAGGACTGGGGGGCAGCGTGTTGAGTCCTTGAGCAAGACACTTTATTTCACGTTGCTCCAGTCCACTGAACTGGCAAAAAATTAGTTGTACCTGTAATTCAAAGAGACCAGCCTTGTTACACCTTGTGTCACACAGAATCTCCCCGAGATCTGAGATCATTCAGGGTACACGTGTCTGTTGAATGCTCAACCAGTTATACGTTAATTTCGCTAGCAGGCAGTTCCATTGATTGAAAATTAACTGGATCATTCATCGTCGTAAATGACGAAGGTCCAAATATAACAACAACAACATCATCATGGTGAGATACGATAATATTAAATATTAGTAAGACACATCGTTTGTTACATGAAGTGTTTGTCTTCTATATAAATGGCGGTGCCCCAGCATGGCCTCAGCCTGTCATTTGGAACAGGAGACATAATAACAGAATCTACTAATCTAATAGCCTTGTGTATTTGTCCGTAACGCAGTAGAGATGACTGAGGAAGGAAGGGGTGATTACGGTGACTGAGGAAGGAAGGGGTGTATACAGTGACTGAGGAAGGAAGGGGTGATTACCGTGACTGAGGAAGGAAGGGGTGATTACGGTGACTGAGGAAGGAAGGAGTGATTACAGTGACTGAGGAAGGAAGGGGTGATTACGGTGACTGAGGAAGAAAGGGGTGATTACGGTGACTGAGAAAGGAAGGGGTGATTACGGTGACTGAGAAAGGAAGGGGTGATTACGGTGACTGAGAAAGGAAGGGGTGATTACGGTGACTGAGAAAGGAAGGGGTGATTACGTCGACTGAGGAATGAACGAGCCAACGAACCAACAAACCAAGAAACAAACAAACATATCTTTTTTATATTATGTATAGATATTACAATTAGCCGTCATTTTTGACGTCACGGGGCCAGCTAGTATAAGAATCTATGGTTTTACTTTCTTTGTTAACTGTACAATCTGATGTTGTTGTCTATAACTCTTCAAAGCTTAGAAATGTCTTTTCCTGCTTCTCTAGTATTGACTGAGTGTCAATAATGTCACTTTGAGTGTTTGTCGATAATCTTTGATGGTCATATATTGGTAGAATTTTGATAGCATCATTATCAACCTTTGAATTATATATATATATATATATATATGTGTGTGTGTGTGTATGTGTATGTGTATGTGTGTGTGTGTGTGCGTGTATATATATATATATATATATATATATATATATATATATATATATATAAAGATTTACATATACACAAACTAGACAGAGTTATAGATATGTTTTTGGCAACCATTCACGATGTGGCTCAATGATGAATTAATAAATTAAATAATCAGGGCAATATACTATAAATTATGTCCTAAGAATCATTTGATAAGATATATACTCAATTTCCTCTCCCAATTAGCATAATCAACCACACAAAAAAAAACAATTAAACCAGTTGTGTATGGTTGACGATATATTTAATCGATTTCCACGTGCTATTGAAATGATGGGTAAATATTCTATGGCTGTTGATCGCGAATAAATGGCTATCGTTTATTTATCTATTATTTCTTCACAGGTGCCTTTTAATCTTATAGCCTGGTTTAATTGTTTTTTTGTGTGGTTGATTATGCTAATTGGGAAAGGAAATTGAGTATATATCTTATCAAATGATTCTAAGGACATAATTTATAGTATATATATATATATATATATATATATATATGTGTGTAAGGATAAAACAACAAACAGCGAAAGACGCGTTCCGGACTTGTCCGACAGACAACCTTTTCCCCCACCCAGGAAAAAAACCCCAGTTGATGGATGTGAATCCGAAATATATAGGGACTATTAAATCTCTCCCAAGGTAACTCTCTCTTGTGTTGTTATTTTTATTTTTATCCTTTATACTCTTCCCTTCATTCTACACATATCACACATCTTATACACACCACGCATCTCAACGTACACCCACTTACATCTCTCTCTCCACCACCGGACCTTGTTACCCGGAGATTTACCCATTTGCATTGTCGAGGCTTCCAAACGACTTAAAGATATTTACATATATATATATATATATATATATATATATATATATATATATATATATATATATATAAGGTATTAATTTAACAATGAATATATATAAATATTTAATATCTATTATTTTAGTTTGTACTAAAATAATGTTTTTTGGAAAGTTCATTGTATGTGATATATTCTTTCATCATTCTGCTGGAAAGATTATCTTGAGTCCAGTCACATACTCTCGCGTCTAATCGATCCCACTCTGTTTATTACATTGTACTAATCTATATTTATCTGCTTCTCCCACTTATTCCTGAGAAGGTCGAGGGGACAGAGTCCTCAAATACTCCTACCAGAGGGTCCTGTCTGAAGCCACTGTCTCCAGCTGATCACGCTGGATCTCCAAGCGAAACTAGGTGAACTCATGGATGTTAACCAATGATCATGCTCGGGGGTCTACGCCTGGATTTCTTGTCGGTTGGTTTTTGCCTGTAAAATCTGTTCAGTGATTCTTTTCTGAGACATTCAAAGTCCATGTCTGTGTTATCGGAGCTGTGATCTATCGATTTGGAGAAGTAGCCGCTCTACTTGAAGTGACTCTCTGATCTCCGAGCTACACACTCTATAGAGTAACATTACTCCAAAGACCTATCGGAGGAACCACATTTCGACTAATCTATCTCCTGCGAAATTTTATTTTAAGTAGTAGCATTCCTGAGACAATTTTCTTAATACAATACACTAAAAACAAAAACACATTATACATGGCAAAAAAGTACATTACTAGAAATCTCATACGTTATAAAATAAATAGGATGGGTTGGGATCTCAATATGTAAACTAAATGACTAATTCAGGTTTAAAAAATTCAACGGAGAAATCCTAGAAATACTATCGATTTTCCACCCCCACCTTCACTTATTCCGACACCTCTCCTTACTATTATTTGGTATCAGAGTAGTTTTAATAATCACAGGAACACTCTCCATTCTTTCCTCAGCAGTTATATTTCGGCTATTATCCCGCATCAATCATTTCCACTTTTTCATTCTTTAATTCAGCGTGAGAAGAACTGGAAATATG
>OZ024741.1:406526011-406531011 GCA_964016885.1 Eledone cirrhosa | reverse complement strand
CCATTTTCTATAAGTAGAGATGGGTATTTTTGTTTGAGCAAACATTCTGTCAGTTCTGTTAGGCGTTTATTCCTGGTATTCGTATCTTCTACAATGGTACAAATTCTTCTGGCTAGGCAGTATGGGATGTTGCGTTTTGTATGAGGTGAATGGCACGACTTAAAATTTAAATATTGATGGGTGTCTGTGTGTTTATTGTATATATCCGTGGTAATAGTGGTGTCATTTTTGTTACCATTATATTCTTCTTCACATTTGTCTGCTTCCAACATAACATGAGCAATATTTGCCTTAACCTCTCCTTGCTCTCCTTTTCTCCTTATCTCCTTGCACTCCTTTCTCTCCTTTTCTCCTTGCTCTCCTTTTCTCCTTCCTCTCCTTTTCTCATTGCTCACCTTGCTCTCCTTTTACCCTTGCTCTCCCTGCTCTCATTTTATCCATCCTCTCCCTTCCCTCCTTGCTCCCCCTTCCCTCCTTGCTCTCCTTTTCTCCTTGTTCACCTTGCTTTCCTTTTCTCATTGCTCTCCTTGCTCTCCTTTTCTCATTGCTCTCTCTTTCTCCTTGTACTTGTTTATATACAAATACAATGAAAAAAGGGGAGCAAGGACAAATATGAAATCAAGGATATTAAGGAGATGTATATATATATATATATATATATATATATATATATGTATATATATATATGTATATATATGTATGTATATGACCCCTTAGCCTTTGTCAAGGCAGAATTCTAGGAGAAGGAAAACTCTGATATAACACCTGCAACTCTGATGGTTTCCAATGATGTTGACTTGTTCTTCTTTTTGGTAAATATCATCTTGGTTAAGAGAGTGGGACTGGCTTTGTGCAGTGCCTTTGCTCACTATAAAAGCTTCACGGCACAGGCATTGCTTTATATCTGGAGATCTCTCTGCACTTGTCGTCACATGGTACCATGGGCCTAGCACTATGTGTCAATAATTGTCACAAGTGTAGTGTTTTTACCAGAGTTTTCAAGTCGCTGGCTGGACTAAAGTCACATTCGTTCAGCGCATCGGTAGGAGTTCTCCTACATGGATATAAAGTAGTGGCCATACTCGAAAACGAGTTGGCAGCCACCATGTATGTATGTATGTATGTATGTATGTATGTATGTATGTATGTCAGGTCACCAGTTGGTGCTACTGGTAACATGTATCCCAGTACAACCTGTCTCATGGTCGGGTCGTTGGCGACTAAACTGGCAACCCCACCAAGGTTTCTTGGTGAGGAGGGTGACTTTGGACATGCTGCAGGACTAAAAACAAAATCTGTCAAAGGGAAAAGGAGCTCTTAAGAGTCAATGCCATTCAAAATCACCGGGAGAGATGACCCCTTAGCCTTTGTCAAGGCAGAACTCTAGGAGAAGGAAAACTCTGATATAACACCTGCAACCCTGATGGTATCCAATGATGTTGACTTGTTCTTCTTTTTGGTAAATATCATCTTGGTTAAGAGAGTGGGACTGGCTTTGTGTAGTGCCGTTAGACACTATAAACACTTCACGGCACAGGCATTGCTTTATATCTGGAGATCTCTCTGCACTTGTCGTCACATGGTACCATGGGCCCAGCACTATGTGTCAATAATTGTCACAGGTGTAGTGTTTGTACCAGAGTTTTCAAGTCGCTGGCTGGACTAAAAAGTCATAGTCGTTCAGCGCATCGGTAGGGGTTCTCCTACATGGATATAAAGTAGTGGCCGTACTCGAAAACGAGTTGGCAGCCACCATGTATGTATGTATGTATGTATGTATGTATGTATGTATGTATGTATGTATGTATGTATGTATGTAAAAACGAGTTGGCAGCCACCATGTATATATATATGTGTGTATGCATGTATGTATATATATATCCGGGAGAGATGACCCCCTAGATGACCAAGGCAGAATTCTAGGAGAAGGAAAACTCTGATATAACACCTGCAACCCTGATGGTATCCAATGATGTTGACTTGTTCTTCTTTTTGGTAAATATCATCTTGGTTAAGAGAGTGGGACTGGCTTTGTGCGGTGCCTTTGCTCACTATAAAAGCTTCACGGCACAGGCATTGCTTTATATCTGGAGATCTCTCTGCACTTGTCGTCACATGGTACCATGGGCCCAGCACTATGTGTCAATAATTGTCACAGGTGTAGTGTTTGTACCAGAGTTTTCAAGTCGCTGGCTGGACTAAAAAGTCACACTTGTTTAGCGTATCGGTAGGGGTTCTCCTACATGGATATAAAGTAGTGGCCGTACTCGAAAACGAGTTGGCAGCCACCATGTATATATATATATATATATATATATATATATATATATATATGAATATAGACATAGAATATTCGAAAATATTCTGTATGTTTATAATAAACATTTTGAAGACCTAATCGCTATAGAATAGAATACGTCACGTATTACAATTAGATTCTCGATAAAAGCAAGGGAAGTAATCTACGCGTTTCATTCTTGTTAGAAATCATCAGGACTACATATCCAGTGCTTTTATCGAGAATGACACAGCTAGAGACTTATAGAATACTTAGCTGTGTACAGGAACTGGTTTGAAAGAGCGGTTGCCGGTCCGGCAGAAATTAGAAATTGGAATAAATGCTCTGAAATAGCGATATATATGTGAATATAGACATAGAATATTCGAAAATATTCTGTATGTTTATAATAAACATTTTGAAGACCTAATCGCTATAGAATAGAATACGTCACGTATTACAATTAGATTCTCGATAAAAGCAAGGGAAGTAATCTACGCGTTTCATTCTTGTTAGAAATCATCAGGACTACATATCCAGTGCTTTTATCGAGAATGACACAGCTAGAGACTTATAGAATACTTAGCTGTGTACAGGAACTGGTTTGAAAGAGCGGTTGCCGGTCCGGCAGAAATTAGAAATTGGAATAAATGCTCTGAAATAGCGATATATATGTGAATATAGACATAGAATATTCGAAAATATTCTGTATGTTTATAATAAACATTTTGAAGACCTAATCGCTATAGAATAGAATACGTCACGTATTACAATTAGATTCTCGATAAAAGCAAGGGAAGTAATCTACGCGTTTCATTCTTGTTAGAAATCATCAGGACTACATATCCAGTGCTTTTATCGAGAATGACACAGCTAGAGACTTATAGAATACTTAGCTGTGTACAGGAACTGGTTTGAAAGAGCGGTTGCCGGTCCGGCAGAAATTAGAAATTGGAATAAATGCTCTGAAATAGCGATATATATGTGAATATAGACATAGAATATTCGAAAATATTCTGTATGTTTATAATAAACATTTTGAAGACCTAATCGCTATAGAATAGAATACGTCACGTATTACAATTAGATTCTCGATAAAAGCAAGGGAAGTAATCTACGCGTTTCATTCTTGTTAGAAATCATCAGGACTACATATCCAGTGCTTTTATCGAGAATGACACAGCTAGAGACTTATAGAATACTTAGCTGTGTACAGGAACTGGTTTGAAAGAGCGGTTGCCGGTCCGGCAGAAATTAGAAATTGGAATAAATGCTCTGAAATAGCGATATATATGTGAATATAGACATAGAATATTCGAAAATATTCTGTATGTTTATAATAAACATTTTGAAGACCTAATCGCTATAGAATAGAATACGTCACGTATTACAATTAGATTCTCGATAAAAGCAAGGGAAGTAATCTACGCGTTTCATTCTTGTTAGAAATCATCAGGACTACATATCCAGTGCTTTTATCGAGAATGACACAGCTAGAGACTTATAGAATACTTAGCTGTGTACAGGAACTGGTTTGAAAGAGCGGTTGCCGGTCCGGCAGAAATTAGAAATTGGAATAAATGCTCTGAAATAGCGATATATATGTGAATATAGACATAGAATATTCGAAAATATTCTGTATGTTTATAATAAACATTTTGAAGACCTAATCGCTATAGAATAGAATACGTCACGTATTACAATTAGATTCTCGATAAAAGCAAGGGAAGTAATCTACGCGTTTCATTCTTGTTAGAAATCATCAGGACTACATATCCAGTGCTTTTATCGAGAATGACACAGCTAGAGACTTATAGAATACTTAGCTGTGTACAGGAACTGGTTTGAAAGAGCGGTTGCCGGTCCGGCAGAAATTAGAAATTGGAATAAATGCTCTGAAATAGCGATATATATGTGAATATAGACATAGAATATTCGAAAATATTCTGTATGTTTATAATAAACATTTTGAAGACCTAATCGCTATAGAATAGAATACGTCACGTATTACAATTAGATTCTCGATAAAAGCAAGGGAAGTAATCTACGCGTTTCATTCTTGTTAGAAATCATCAGGACTACATATCCAGTGCTTTTATCGAGAATGACACAGCTAGAGACTTATAGAATACTTAGCTGTGTACAGGAACTGGTTTGAAAGAGCGGTTGCCGGTCCGGCAGAAATTAGAAATTGGAATAAATGCTCTGAAATAGCGATATATATGTGAATATAGACATAGAATATTCGAAAATATTCTGTATGTTTATAATAAACATTTTGAAGACCTAATCGCTATAGAATAGAATACGTCACGTATTACAATTAGATTCTCGATAAAAGCAAGGGAAGTAATCTACGCGTTTCATTCTTGTTAGAAATCATCAGGACTACATATCCAGTGCTTTTATCGAGAATGACACAGCTAGAGACTTATAGAATACTTAGCTGTGTACAGGAACTGGTTTGAAAGAGCGGTTGCCGGTCCGGCAGAAATTAGAAATTGGAATAAATGCTCTGAAATAGCGATATATATGTGAATATAGACATAGAATATTCGAAAATATTCTGTATGTTTATAATAAACATTTTGAAGACCTAATCGCTATAGAATAGAATACGTCACGTATTACAATTAGATTCTCGATAAAAGCAAGGGAAGTAATCTACGCGTTTCATTCTTGTTAGAAATCATCAGGACTACATATCCAGTGCTTTTATCGA
>OZ024741.1:406496011-406516011 GCA_964016885.1 Eledone cirrhosa | reverse complement strand
GAATGGCCTACCGAACAGGTTGGCCAGTTCGTCTTCCTCCATGCCTAGGGCTTCTCCGAGGGCGTCGTCGCACCTGCTAACCACCAGCCCTCTATAGAATGACGAGATGGATTCTCCACTGACATCCGGGTCTGCCTACCAGAGAGCCGTGAGCGCCTGGGCACACTCGGTGTGCCAGGCGCCCAGTTTTCTCGGTCTTTGCTTGACCCAGGATTGCAGCTCGGTGAGTGAGACGAGTCTGGGAAAGGTCCGCCTCACAAACGGGGCCCACATCGGTTGACCGGTGAGGAATACCTGGAGGTGCCGTAGCCTTAATGCGTGTTTACGTATCATTAGCCACGGCCTCCCCAGCCCTCCTTTCGAAGGGTGTTGACAGCAGATGGATCTCCTCACCATAGGAGCCCGCCTCTTCCAAAGGAATTGGAAGAGTGCGCGCTCCATCTTGGTGAGCGTTTCCCTTGGGCAAGGCACAACGGTCAGGCGGTAGTAGATGACGGACGCTATATAAGTGTTCGCCACCTCCGCCCGACCTTTCAGGGACAGTTTGCATTCGGCCCACTTCTGGGTCAGTGCAAACACCCTGTTCGTTACCTCACCCCAGTTCTTCTCCACCTGGAGGTGTGGTCCGAACCAGACCCAGAGCAACTTCACCGGCAACTTCACGTGCCGAGTTGCAGACCGATCGACTTGTCCCGGTTCAGCTTAGCCCCTGTAAACCTTTCGTACTCCTCCAGTAAGGTGCCGATCGCCCCGATTTCCGAGGCCGTTGACACCATATATATATATATATATGTGTGTGTACATGTGTATATATATATATATATATATATATATGTATGTGTGTGTGTATATATATATGTGTGTGTGTGTGTGTGTGTGTATATATATATATATGCGTGTATATGTGTATGTGTGTGTATGTATATATATATGCACAGGCATTGCTTTATATCTGGAGATCTCTCTGCACTTGTCATCACATGGTACCATGGGCCCAGCACTATGTGTCAATAATTGTCACAAGTTTGTACCAGAGTTTTCAAGTCGCTGGCTGGACTAAAAAGTCACACTCGTTCAGCGCATCGGTAGGGGTTCTCCTACATGGATATAAAGTAGTGGCCGTACTCGAAAACGAGTTGGCAGCCACCATATATATATATATATATGTATATATATATATATATATATGTGTGTGTATATATATGTATATGTGTATGTGTGTGTGTTTATGGGTGCGCGCGAGTGTGTGAGCGAGTGTGTTTGTGAATGTGTCTGTTGATTTTTGGCATATAGTTGAATAGTTTAAGAGAAATTTGAAGATAATAGTATGATATGCACTCAATATTTTGAATTTGTCTACAGAATTCTCTAAACCTTTGTCACTTAGTAGAACCTTAAAGAATTTAGCTTTTAAAGAATCTCCCTTTCCTTTAAATCTATCTACTATGACTGACCCCCACTGATCTTATAGACACCTGTTAGCTTAAGAGAAACTTATTAATAAGGAGTGGCACCCCATCCTGAACCTGTTTATAGAATTCTTTCTGCCTTTGTTACTCTAAAAATAAAAATAAATTATAGCTTTGTAGAATTAGCTTTTAATGAATTCCCTTTTCTATCAACCAATGACCTACACCCATCCCGCTCCCCACCCTCTCCTACCACTTGTAGAGACCTATAAATACCATACTTATTTTTTGATACCCAGATTCCTGATGATTTCTAAAGAATGAAACTGTTCTAGTCCTGTAGAATCTCATGTATATATATATATATATATATATATATATATATATATATATATATATATATATATATCATATATGTATATATGTATATATATTACTCAATACCGAGTACTCATTTCTCTCAGCTGTCACCCACATACGTATATTAGGGTGGCCCTTAGCAATAGGTAATTTTCCGAAAGTTAAAATGTTGCTGCTCCCACAGCGAAATATAGGTGTTTGCCCTCTACCAGTGCTCTGTCCCCAGCTTTGCAAGTTGCCTTCCCCATTATATTTATTGTCACTTATCCTTCTAATACCAAGAATAAGTCTGAACAAGTTTTTAATTTAAGAGAAGATTATATAAGAGATAAAAAATTTTTATCTGAAAAAATGACTTTCTAAGCGAAAACTTCAAAATTTCACGGTCGATGCAGTTGTGCTAAAGTTTTACATAGATTCGTTTTTTGTTAATTGAAACAGGATAGGGGGTGGGAGCTAAACCATTAGAAAATTGAAAAATAAGGCCCACCCTAATATATATATATATAGTTCTAAATGACAAACAAACGCAGGAGTCAATGTACAAAGAATTATTAACTTCACACACACACACACCCACACACACACACACACACACACACACACACACACACACACACACACACACACACACACACACACACACACCACACAGACACACACACACATATATATATATATATATATATTAGGAAGTGAGGTTTTTTTTACAAATTGAAAAATAACCGAGGTGTCCTACACGAGTGAAAGTATAAAGAAAAAATATGAAATCGAAAATGCAACTGCAGTCTTATTTAAAAAAAAAATATATATATTTATTTGGTTCCTTTACCGGTTTCGCAGTTCTTCTGCTTTTCAAAAGTAGAGTTGAGATGGAGGGTCTGTGGTTCTCAACTCTACTTTTGAAAAGCAGAAGAACTGCGAAACCGGTAAAGGAACCAAATAAATATATATATTTAAAAAAAAAATAAGACTCCAGTTGCATTTTCGATTTCATCTCTTTTTCTTTATATATATATAGAATTAGCCGTCGAAACGGCTTGAGCTCAGCTGTCGGGGTCTTACTGGTTCCTATTACCCACTCTATTACCTCAAGTATTGAGTACTTTGGTGCGTTATGGTCCACCTGGTTCCTTACCACATTTCCTTCGTTATATATATATATATATATATATATATATATATATATATATATATATATATATATATATATATATATATATACATACATATGTATATGGCTTCTAGGTGACGAACTGTTTCATTTGAATGAAATAATCAGAAATAGGAATTCCTGATGATTTCATACGAATAAAACAGTTCTAGTTCTGTAGAAGCCATTTCTGTATTAAATTTCGTCGTTCTCACTCTGCTGTAATATACATACATACATAGATACATACATACATACATACATACATACATACATACATACATACATACATACATACATACATACATACATACATACATACATACGTACATACATACGTACATACATACGTACATACATACATACATACTGTGCCAATTCTAACGCCAACATTTGGCCTGCTGAACTGGTCATTGCAAGAACTAAGTGAGATGGATGTTAGAACTCGCAAACTTCTCAGTGTTACTGAGAACTTTAACATCAATGGTGATGTGGATAGGCTATACTTCTCACGCAAGGAAGGTGGCCGGGGTTTAAAATCCATATTAACAACATATGAGACCCGGATAGTAACACTGAAGCAACACCTTCAACAGAGGAAAAGGGTTGGCAACCATCTGCCCAGGTTTATGAGCATGAAAAAAAAATATCATTAGAATAGCGACTGATCTGTGAGGAGAGATATGGAATAAAGCCTGATATAAATCTCTCACCCAGAGAAATCGGAAGATCCTATTCAATGTTCAAACAAGATGAAAAAATTAACCAATTTACAGAAAAAGTTGTGCATGGATACTTGAGACGTAAAACACAGACCATAGAGGGGATAAACCACTCAAAAAGCCTGGCATGGAGTTCCGACAAGTTATGACATCACACATTGAGGGATATCTCTATGCAATACAGGAACAAGAACTCCCTACCAAATATCTGCTGCACAAAAGGGGAGGGCCATCAGCTGACAATAAATGTAAGCTATGTAAAACAAAGATCGAGGATGTAAGCCACATTGTTTCCAGCTGCGAAAAATGTCATCTCGCTACTACCTCCCCATGAGACACGATGGGATAGCTAGAACCATCTGGAACGCACTTCGGAAAACAAAATTAACAACAACGAGGAAGAATATATTGAGACAGATGGCACCAAGGAATACTGGTGGAACCTGAAAATAAAAACTGCCACCAAATTAAAGCACAACCGGCCTGATATTGTTGTTTGGGACCACACATTGAAAACGTGTTCTGTTGTGGAGATTAGCTGTCCACTTGATGTAAACGTTGTCAGAAAAATACAGAAGAAGGAGGACATCTACGGGCCATTGATGAGGAGTTTACAAATCCAGTATCCAAGATACACCTTTAGCTTCATACCCATCATTATTGGAGCTACGGGTTATATACCAACCCGCTTGGACCAAAGTATGATAGAACTTGGATTTGCGGACAAAGAGCGCAGCTCCCTAATTCATAGTCTACAAATGGCTGCGATAGCTGGCACTTTCAAAATTTGCAAAACATTCTTGCGATTCAAAGGATGACAATTTCCTTTCTTTTACAACCTTACTACCAGGAAGGTGGCCGGTCAAAAAAATATACTCGAAATTAAGAGAAAGTGATAACATACATACATACATACATACATACATACATACATACATACATACATACGTACATACATACATACATAATACATACATACATACATACATACATACATAGTGGCTGTCAACTCGTTTTCGAGTACGGCCACTACTTTATATCCATGTAGGAGAACTCCTACCGATGCGCTGAACGAGTGTGACTTTTTAGTCCAGCCAGCGACTTGAAAATTCTGGTAGAAACACTACACTTGTGACAATTATTGACACATCGTGCTGGGCCCATGGTACCATGTGACGTCAAGTGCAGAGAGATCTCCAGATACAAAGCAATGCCTGTGCCGTGAAGCTTTTATAGTGAACAAAGGCACTGCACAAAGCCAGTCCCACTCTCTTAACCAAGATGATATTTACCAAAAAGAAGAACAACTCAACATCATTGGATACCATCAGGGTTGCAGGTGTTATATCAGAGTTTTCCTTCTCCTAGAATTCTGCCTTGACAAAGGCTAAGGGGTCATCTCTCCCGGTGATTTTGGATGGCCATTGACTCTTAAGAGCTCCTTTGCCCTTTGACAGGTTTTGTTTTTAGTCCTGCAGGATGTCCAAAGTCACCCTCCTCACCAAGAAACCTTGGTGGGGTTGCCAGTTTAGTCGCCAACGACCCGACCATGGGACAGGTTGTACTGGGATACATGTTACCAATAGCACCAACTGGTGACCTGACCATAGCATACATACATACGTACGTACATACATACATATATACATACGTACGTACATACATACGTACATACAAACATACTGGTACAAAAAACTAATATTCTATCGGAGATATCTTACTGACCTCTACCAACAAGTTCTTAAGGGAGATACACTTATACCAGAATGGTTGAAACTAGCACAAACATTACTGGTCCCCAAGAACAAAGACACCCACTTGGCAAAAAACTACCGACCCATTGCATGCCAGAACCTGATGTATAAGATGTATATAGCCTGCCTGAACCTATTCCTCCAAGATCACTGTGAAAATAATAACATCATCACAGATGAACAAGCAGCTGGAAAGAAAGGGATTTGGGGATGTGTTGAACAACTCCTAATCAACAAAACTGCGATGTTGGAGGTGCGACAACTTAGGAGGAATATGGCTACAGTCTGGCTGGACTACAGGAAAGCTTTCGATTCTGTTCCCCACTCTTGGATGATAGAGGCCCTCCAACCTGCTAAAGTCCCAGACATATTGTCAGAGCCATAGAGAAGCTGTCTTCTTGGGCTACTATCCTAAGGGTAAAGACAAAGAGGGAGGACTCTATTTTCACTGATAAAATAAAATATTGCAGGGGTATATTTCAGGGGGACAGTCTCTCTGTGATATTATTCATCTTGTCATTAAACCCCTTGTCCTTTCTGCTCAAGAAATGTGAGGGATACATCATTGGCTCACAGGAGGACAGAAATACGAACCTAACCCATAATTTCTTTGTGGACGATCTGAAACTCTCTGCCAAGAACATTGATGGGATGAAGAAAAATATTGACCTGGTTACAACGTTCACAAAGGATATAGGAATGGAGTTTGGCCAAGATAAATGCTCATACATGACTGTAAAGCGAGGAAAAACAACAACCCAATCTAGCAACATTGTCATCAATGGTTTAACTGTTTCACCGATATCTGATGAGGACTGCTACAGATACCTGGGGATAGACGAGAACATATCCTATAATGGTATCTGTAATAAAGAACGCGTAACCAGGGAATACTACACCCGATTAAGAAAGATCTGGTCATCGGAACTCTCTGCGCAAAACAAAACAGTGACTCACAATGTGTTTGCTGTGCCTGTCCTAACACCAACGCTTGGAATACTCAATTGGACGATAGACGAAATCCGAGCAGTTGATGTTGGAACTCGAAAAATACTGAACAACACCGGAAACTTCCACATCAACAGTGACATAGACCGCCTTTACTTGAAATGTAATCAGGGAGGCAGAGACCTAACATCGTCCAGACAACATTTGAATGTCGCATCATATCTCTCCGACAACATCTACGAGCCTCGAAGCGTAGGAGCCCGCTTCTCGAGCAAATCTATCTGCATGAAACAGATAAGATCATGAGAGTTGGGAAGGAACTCCTTGAGAGATATTCCCTGTGTGATAATCAAAAACTCACACCCAGGGATGTCGCTCAGCAGTATCGCAGTGAATCCATGGATGAAAAACTGCATGCCTATCAGCAAAAAATCATGCATGGATATGTTGCCAGGAAGCTCCAGAGTGAAAGTAATATAGATAAGGAAAGTAGTCTATCTTGGACCAACAACCGCTATATTGGCTCCCACTTTGAAGGATACGTTTTTGCAATCCAGGAACAGGAGATTAGCACGAAATACCTGATTCACAAAAGAGATAGGGATGCAGGCAAAACACCTAGATGTGATAACAAGTGCAGACTCTGCTGAACTAACATCGAGGATATCACCCATGTCATCAGCAGCTGTCCAAAAATGTCATCGCCGTACTACCTACCTATGAGGCATGATGTAGTGGCCAAAACACTGTACAATGCAGTTCGTAAAAAATATAGCCCCGATAAAAAACACATTAAAAGCTACAACAATGTGGAAGACATCCATGTACATAATATGAAAGAGTACTGGTGGAATGTTCCAGTAAAAACCCCAATAAAATGCAGGCATAACAGACCAGATATTATGATATGGGACAGGGAGAAGAAAACATGCACAGTAGTGGAAATTAGCTGCCCAGCAGATGCCAATATAATATCAAAGATTAGTGAAAAGGAGAATATTTATGCAGAACTGATGAGAAATCTGCAGATACTCCACCCTGATTACACCTTCAGATTTATGCCTGTGATTATTGGGGCACTGGGGTATGT
This sequence comes from Eledone cirrhosa, assembly GCA_964016885.1. Lineage (NCBI taxonomy): Eukaryota > Metazoa > Mollusca > Cephalopoda > Octopoda > Eledonidae > Eledone > Eledone cirrhosa. The sequence goes on along the minus strand of OZ024741.1, from coordinate 406,508,575 downwards.
TAGTAACTGCCTCAATACAAATCTTGAGAAGCTAGGCTTCACAGGAACAGAAAGAACACAACTAGTTAGGAAATTACAAGTATTAATGGAACAGTAAAAATATGTAAAACATTCCAAAAATGTTGCATCTAATAACTGCATATACACATGTACAGATACAAAGCATATACATGCACACATACAACTCAAAACATACATATCCACACATACAATAACATCCATATCTACACATGCATGCAGACATACATATCTACCTAGTTGATGTTGAATAAATTCCAATGAGAGAGTCTTGTGTCTATGTTAGAAACCGACTCTCTCTCTATTGGTAAAACTTTGTGAAATTATAAAATCAGAAGAACATGCATACATACATACATACATACACAACAAACGAGGAAGAATATATTGAGACAGATGGCACTAACGAATACTGGTGGAACTAGAAAATAAAAACTGCCACCAAATTAAAGCACAACCGGCCTGATATTGTTGTTTGGGACCACACATTGAAAACGTGTTCTGTTGTGGAGATTAGCTGCCCACTTGATGTAAACGTTGTCAGAAAAATACAGAAGAAGGAGGACATCTACGGACCATTGATGAGGAGTTTACAAATCCAGTATCCAAGATACACCTTTAGCTTTATACCCATCATTATTGGAGCTACGGCTTATATACCAACCCGCTTGGACCAAAGTATGACTGAACTTGGATTTGCGGACAAAGAGCGCAGCTCCCTAATTCATAGTCTACAAATGGCTGCGATAGCTGGCACCTTCAAAATTTGCAAAACATTCTTGCGATTCAAGGGATGACAATTTCCTTTCTTTTACAACCTTACTACCAGGAAGGTGGCCGGTCAAAAAAATATACTCGAAATTAAGAGAAAGAGATAACATACATACATACACACACACATCATTCTGATATCTCAAACTACACAAACATATTCATAAAAAGATGGAAAGAACAAATGAGAGAGAAGTGGATACTTTATATAATTCCGGAGTGGAATATATAACATGGAATAACATCGCAACGTGTGTGTGTGTGGTGTGTTGTGTTGTGTGTGTGAGTCTCTGTGTGTGTAGTGTGTGGCGTGTGTTGTGTATGTGTATGTTTTTCTGAGTATCTGTGTGTGTGAGTGAGGTGTGTGGTGTGTGTTTGTGTGAGTGAATGTGTGTATGTGGGGGATTTATGAATGTGTGTGTGTGTGTATGCGTGTGTGAGTGAATGTGTGTGTGGGGAGAATATGAATGTGTGTGTGTGTTTGTATGTGTGTGTGAGTGAATATGTGTGTGTGTGTTGGTATGTGTGTGTGTGTGTGTGTGTGTGTGTGTGTGTGTGTGTGTGTGTTCGTATGTGTGTGTGTTGGTATGTGTGTGTATATATATATGAAAAACGTATTGCAATGACAGCGATTTCACTCCTCCTATATTCTGTATATCTTTATATCACATAGCATATATCACAGGGCATGTAGCATATATCACATAGCATATATCATATAGCATATATCACATAGTTTACATCACATAACATATAGCATATATTCTGCCATGTGTTATATATATTAACATATACTATTTACAAAAAATAATGCTCAACAAAAGATGATCCAACTCCAGATGTAATTCAGAGAAACTATAGAAATTCTTCATTTTATCACCAGATTTGTATCACATTTCAAAATATATTTCAAAGTGTTTTCTTTATTCAAGCAAGCTTTCAAAATTTAAAAGTAGGATCCTGTGTATAGTTGCTGATACATCATAAAATATATGGACATTTCTAGAACTGAGGTAGTTTTTCTATGAAAATGCATATGGAGCTGAAGTATTATGATATTATATAGTCTAGTGTGGTAGGGGTGGGTAGGTGGCGGAATAAGCGCAGGTGTGAACTAGCATTACAGCTACATTTGAAAGATATACAGTTGATGAATAATAACGATTTGTCAATGATTTCATGCGTGATATCACACATTACTGTATTTCTGGAGAATATAGAGGCTAGATTACAAATAATATCTGAAACTATTCCTTATAAATAAAGGAAATACTTTGATCTAGTTCCAATCAAGGGTTTATTGTCACAAGAACAATGCTTAGTTGTGTTGTCTCACCAAACGAACGATCAGCACATTATACATAGTATAAATCGATCGATATTCTTAATCATTACTATATGCTGAATCAAGCAAATCTATACGTGAATAGATCGATATATTTTTAAGGGAAGCGATTTTAGTTAAATGCATGTTTTCAAGTCTCTTGAGTATGTCACACACATAGATTCCCACGATGCCAGAAAGTAAAAGCCAACCTAAACAAATAAACATTAAGAAAACAGTAAGTATTTGATAACACAGAAACAACAACATCTCGAGCAGGAAATTGGCTTTAAGCTGACACATCTAATGGAACATGTACGATAAAATAAATAAATATAACCTTGTGGATTTATTTCTTACATCAGTGTATAAACTGTTGATAAATTTATAAGGCAAACTACTTTGATGGCTCGTATATTCTTTTATATACATCTTCTCTTAAACACACCAAGAGGGAAATGAAGGTAAATGCTATTTATTCAGAACTAACGGGTTTTACCAACTATACCTCCAATGAATCGATTTTTTTCTTCTTTTCTGTTAAAAATAAACCACCAAGAACATTCACGCACTTCTCCTCACATGCAAATATCCATGCTAAAAATACTTTAATTGTTAACCAATTAAAGAAACGCTGGGTATCTTTAATTGAATTGTTCATGTAAACTTTAGGGGAGGAGGAGATCTTTTACAAGTGGTAATTTGTAAATATATTTAAAGCTTTGAAGTACACCAAGGAAATAAGGCGGGAAATGGAAGTGGGGGGGGGAAAGGAAGGTGGGGAGGAAAGTAAAGGGGGGGAATGAAGGTGGGGGAGTGGGGAGATAATGAAAGCAATTACAAGTCGCCTTGAAAGGAAAACACAATTCCAACGAATTTATCTTATAACTTGTCCACACTTTGATGGAGAGAGAGAGAGAGAGAGAGTGAGAGAGAGAGAGGAGGTAGAGATGGGGACATATGGGGAAAGAAAGAAAGGGAGAGATGGAGAGCGAAAAGAGAGAGTGAGAGAGAGAGAGAGAGAGAGAGGGTAGAGATGGGGACAGATGGGAAAGAAAGAAAGGGAGAGATGGAGAGAAGAGGGAGAGAGAAGGAGAGAGAGATGGAGAGAAAGGGATAGAGAGAGAGAGAGAGTGAGAGAGAGAGAAGAGAAAGGAAGAGAAGAGAAAAATAGGGAAAGAGTGAAGAAAAGAAAGAGGGAGAGAGATGGAAAAATTTCGATTCAGATTTTTTTTTTAAACAGCACCGATTCTCTGTGGAATTTATGTAGAATTGAGTTGGTTTGCAGGAGAATGTAGCATCGCTAAACAAATAAAGGAACAAAATAATTGTTTCTACTTTTGGCACAAGGCCAGCAATTACCCAGTGCATTACTGGTACTTTATTTTATCGACCCCGTAAGGATGAAAGGCAAAGTTAACCTCGGCGGGATTTGAACTCAGAATGGCAAGGGCCGTAACTCTATGCATCAAAGCATGGCATCCAACCCTCTACCGATACTGCCAATTCACCGCCCTTTGAATAAAGGAACAAAATAATAACATATTAAAAATAAATTGAAATAGCTTGAAAATATCTTGACTTCTTACTTCAGTACAAACCGAAACACTTTAATGGAAGAAATAGGATTGTGAAATGTTACAATTTTATTTCATAAATGCTTCATATTTCTGCCAACATGGTAATTAAATTTTTTTATTGAAATAATCATTTGGTTCTTTGAAAGAGGAGTTTAATAAATGTGAACCAATCCCAGATGTTGGTTAGCCATCACTACACCAAATAATCTCGTCACTATACTTTCATTTCGTCATACAATAAAGCAAGAGAAGAAAATGGAGAAGATAGGAGGCTTAATGGTTAGTGGGTTTGTCTGAAGATCGTAAATATGGTGAAGTTAGGAGGTGTAGGGGTTAGGGGGATTTGTCTTGTGAAGAAGAAGAAGAAGAAGAAGAAGAAGAAGAAGAAGAAGAAGAAGAAGAAGAAGAAGAAGAAGAAGAAGAAGAAGAAGAAGAAGGAGGAGAAGGAGGAGGAGAAGGAGGAGAAGGAGGAGGAGAAGGAGGAGGAGAAGAAGAAGAAGAAGAAGAAGAAGAAGAAGAAGAAGAAGAAGAAGAAGGAGAAGAAGAAGGAGAAGAAGAAGAAGAAGAAGAAGAAGAAGAAGAAGGAGGAGAAGGAGGAGGAGAAGGAGGAGGAGAAGAAGAAGAAGAAGAAGAAGAAGAAGAAGAAGGAGAAGAAGAAGGAGAAGAAGAAGAAGAAGAAGAAGAAAGAGAAGAAGGAAGAGAAGAAGAAGAAGGAGAAGAAGGAGAAGAAGAAGAAGAAGAAGAAGAAGAAGAAGAAGAAGAAGAAGAAGAAGAAGAAGAAGAAGAAGGATTGCTTTAGGAAAACCAGTCGAGGGAAAGCTTTTGCCGTCTTGTCCGCGGGGTGCAACACTTCTGCCCTCTTGCCCTAGGCCCAAAGCCCATACAAGTTTGAAATACAGGAGAATGGAAACGACTTTCACACACTCGGCTCGACCGACATCTTGTCCTACTCCTTCGGCTTCCATCCGCTTTCCTGTCGCCACATTGCATTGCCGACCGCCTTCGACGCCATGCTGTCCTCAACGGGGTCATAAAGTATGGCTTGGACGCTGCAGGCTTCTCTTTCCAGCTGGAGCTGGTGGGGCTGGACCAAGAGGACGGCAAAAGGACAGATGGTATGACCATATTCCCGTTCCGCGGTGGCAAACCCCTCATCTGGGATGCCACTTGCACAGACACTTTCTCCAGCCGCAACCTGGTGCAGTCTGCGACTAACCCAGGTTCTGCTGCACGTCGGGCTGAGGAGGCCAAACTCTTCAAATAACGGTCACTCTCCGACAGGTTTGGGGTTGTACCCTTGGCAGTGGAAACTTCTGGTGTCCTCGGCCCTAGGGCCACCTCACTACTCACCACCATAGGCGCTGAGCTGGCCAGCCGCAGGTGTGAGCCTCGCGAGCTGGAATGGCTTTTCCAGCGCGTCTCCCTGCCGTCATCCGGGAAAACGCCTTCTCCATTCTGTCCGCCGGGGCTGTGGGGAGGCCACCAATATGATTGACTGACTTGTCATTATATCAGTCAGATGTTTCTAGACGGCCACAGAATCTGTGACCTTACACACGTGTGTGTATGCCTGTTTAGAAGACCAATTATTTGAAGTTAAAGTAGAAGAGAAGAAGATTTATTGATTTAAAGACAGAAAGTCGGTTGTGTGAAGACAGTATTGTTGGATTTATGGCATAGAGTAAAGTTTGGATAGGAGGATCTTAGAAGGCGACGAAAGGCTAAAAGTGTGTTTAGCTAGAATAATGTTAATTATGTGAGGAAGACAACTCGATCAGTTGGAAGTAATGTCAAACAATGGATGTCTACTGATTGGTGGAATATAGGGATGGCTTTATAAGATGTGGTGAGAGAGGTAGAGGGGTGTGTGGGGATGGGGAAGGGGGACAAGAGAGGGAGAGAGACAGGGGCAGTGGGAGAAAGAGAGAGGGGCTCAGAAGGAGAGAGAGATAGAGAAAGATGGAGAAACAGAGGAACAAAGGAAGGGAGACAAAGAGACAGAGAGAGACAAAGAAAAAAAGAGACAGAGAGAAACAGGGAGAGAGAGAGAGAGAGAGAGAGAGAGAGAGAGAGAGAGGGGGAGGCAGAAAGAGAGACAGGGAGAGAAAGACTAAGAGAATGAGAGGTAAAGAGAGATTGAGAAAGATAGGGACAGAGGGAGGGCGAGAAAGAAAGAAAGATACAGAGAGAGAGAGAGAGAGAGAGAGAGAGAGAGAGAGAGAGAGAGAGAGAGAGAGCGAAAGAGAAGGAGAGAGAGATTGATAAAAAGGGGGACAGTGAGAAAGGGATAGATAGATACATAGAGATTGAAAGAGAGAAAGAGCAAGTGAGGCTGAGAGATAGAGAGAGAAAAGGAGGGACTGGGGACTGAGGGTGATATATATAAAGAGAGAGAGGGGGGGGATGTTTGTAATAAGAGGAGAAATGACATGAATATTGTTGCTTCAATGGAAGACAACTACAGCTGTGTGAGGTAAGGGCTTCTAATAGAGGCCCTTATCTCGCACATCTGCTCACATACCACACTACACAGTGGTAATACTACACACACACACACACACACACACACACACACACACATACACACACATATACACACACACATACATACACACACACCTACACACACACACACACACATATACACACACACACATACATACACACACACCTACACACACACACACACACATATACACACACACACATACATACACACACACCTACACACACACATATACACACACACACACATACACACACACACCTACACACATATACACATACATACACACAGACACACACACCTATACACATACACATACATACATACACACACACACACACACATACACACACACACCTACACACATATACACATATACACACACACACACATACACATACATACACACACAGACACACACACCTACACACACACACACACACACACACACACACACACACACACACACACACACACACATATATATTGGGTCGTAACATAAATTCCCGCCGTCCTTTTATTAAGAAGTGTTATAAAAACGGCGGGAATTCATGTTACAACCCAATATATATATATATATATAACGAAGGAAATGTGGTAAGGAACCAGGTGGACCATAACGCACCAGAGTACTCAATACTTAGGGTAGTAGAGTGGGTAATAGGAAAATGTTTGAGCTCTGCCGTCGGGGTCCCATATATATATATATAGAGAGAGAAATGACTTCTACAGGACTAGAACTGTTTCATTCGTATGAAATCATCAGGAAATTCCCCATGATTTAACACGAATCTTGTAGATGTCATTTTTATATATGATAAAGATGCCTATATTATATATGTATATATATATGAATATGTTATATGTGATGGATATTGTATACTATACGATATGCGTTATGTGTTACATTCGATCTCCTCGTGATGGTCCAGATCAGTCAAAATCTTTCCCTGAGTTCAGTTTTTTTCGTTGCTATGGCAATGCGGCTGGACTGCCGGTCGCTATATTTGATTTGCAAAGCTGTCTAAACGTATTGTTATAACTCTGGGGTAATATTCTCCATCGAGTGCTAAAGCTATATTCCGATTCTGCATTCGTTAGCTTAGCCGCAGCCTAAAGCTTCGTTAATGCTGTACTAAAATTTGTATATATATTTCTAATAATTTCAAACCCACTCGCTGTTTCGAAAATATTCTTACTTGACATTACAGTCGCTACGTTTATAGCTTCTAATTTGAATGGAAAAAGACGGGTGATGTGTTGGTGTAAATGGTAGCACAGTGATCCGGATAACCAAAGATGTGGGTTCGACTCCCATGTACGTCAATATTCATCTTTTCCCATTTCTCCGAGGGTTCTTAACCCCACTATCAGGCTAAATAATTTCTTTAATTTCTTTAGTCCAAATACGGCGATAGCTTACATTTCTAATAATATATATATATATATATATATAGTGACAAACATAAGTCAATTGCATGAACTCATAATCCTTTATTTACTGCTATATATATTTCGATGATAGCCATTGAATGGCTATGACCTCATCAGGCAGTTAGTCAGTTCTGTGTTTATAGTGTTGATGGTATCAGAGCCTTGGGACATATGAGTTTGTTAGGAATAATTTAATGTTGTCAGCAGGAATAGTCTTGATTCTCATTGGTCAGTTTGTAGATGGTAGTAGGGTTGGTATTTGACCTCAAAGAGGCAGGTGGTTTTGTAAAGTTCAAACCGTCAGCCAAGATGACAATAGTTTCATATGACTGATTTTCACAAAAAGCATTCCTGGTCAGATATATATTCAATTGAGGTTTATAGTATGAAATAGATACTACAGGTCATTCTTAAATTGAGGAATTTATGTGGAGTGGTGCTACTGAAAATTATGGTTAGAGTAGAAAATTTACAAATAAAAAGACTTATGTAGGTTGGCTTGCACGTACACTCACACCTACCTCCACAGACACACACACACATCCACACATACAAAATGTGGGGTGGTAATACTTAAAATATTGGTTAGAGTTCAATACTTAGATAGTTTAGAAAATGTAGAAATAAAAGGTTTATGCTGGTTGACTTGTACATACACTCACACCTACCCCCTCAAACACTCACACATCTACACACACAAATCCATACAGGTGTGTATACATATATATGCATGCATGTATGTACGCATGCATGTATGTACGCACAAGTATATATATATATATATATATATATATATATAAAATATATATATATACACAGAACATACATATATAAAATATATATATATATAAAATATATATACATACATATATATATATACATGATATATATATATATATATATAAAATCAGGTTCAATAAAACGTGGTTTTGATGACTCCTAACCAGTAGAGGATCCGGTGGACCATCCACCATAGGGACCACAAACTATGGGCGGTTGTTGTTGTCCATTGGTCATTGGTACGGGGTGTAGGGGACCTACAGGGTGGGGGGTGGGGGGGCGTTGTGGAAGGCCGTAACTGGGGTTTATCCATATAGCTTGAGGAAAGTTCCCGTCCTTAGGTGTCTGCAGGCACCGAATAAGTCGGCCCTTCTGTTTAATAGCTTGGTTTCGCCATGAAGAATCTCGAGTGTCTCACTAAGACAGAGGTTGCAAATACCAGACCCGCCTCTGTCTGGGGGAACCTTTCTAACCACGGACCAGACCAGAGAGTGCGGGGTCTTTTCAAGTTTGAGCTTCCAGATCAATTCAGAAAGGGCCGTACATTTCCTCTTGTCTATTCTGTTAAAGGAATGGCGACTGGAAAACTCTGGTACAAACACTACACATGTGACAATTATTGACACATAGTGCTGGGCCCATGGTACCATGTGACGACAAGTGCAGAGAGATCTCCAGATATAATGCAATGCCTGTGCCGTGAAGTTTTTATAGTGTCTAACGGCACTACACAAAGCCAGTCCCACTCTCTTAACCAAGATGATATTTACCAAAAAGAAGAACAAGTCAACATCATTGGATACCATCAGGGTTGCAGGTGTTATATCAGAGTTTTCCTTCTCCTAGAATTCTGCCTTGACAAAGGCTAAGGGGTCATCTCTCCCGGTGATTTTGAATGGCATTGACTCTTAAGAGCTCCTTTGCCCTTTGACAGATTTTGTTTTTAGTTCTGCAGGATGTCCAAAGTCACCCTCCTCACTAAGAAACCTTGGTGGCGTTGCACGTTTAGTCGCCAACAACCCGACCATGAGACAGGTTGTACTGGGATACATGTTACCTTTAGCACCAACTGGTGACCTGACATAAATATATATATATACATACATTATATACGATTGCCTGCTTCAACTGCCTGACCCTGCAAATATCATTCTGACGCACTCTAATCATGTATAGATAAGACAAGCGTGCATGCTACACGGGAGATTGCTTCATGCACTGACTACTCTAAGCTTTCCTCTTGCTTTATCTTCATAGACTGCCAACGCTTCATGTTTATCTTTATTTTCACTCTTGCTTTTATTTTAACTTATTTTTATCATGTAACACTTTATATGTAAATTGCCATGCTATTTCATTTGATGAATGTCACCCCACTGTTGATCAATATGCGCATATGTTTTATGTGTCTCTTGGGTTGAAAAGGAGGTCAAGTATGTTATAAATAGTTGCTCCGAAGAATCCAAACCTCGGTTTGGAGGAAACAATTGTAAGCAAATAAATGACTTAAACTGAACTTTGATTACTGTAATCTCTATATAACTGCTCTGTATAACAACTGATATTATTACATTGAGCTATTTAACTTACTGGTAATAGGATAGTAATTAAAGACTATCTCTCACTATTTAGGGTTTGTGTATATATAATATATTACCATCAAAGGTTTTATTGCATACATAACCATAAATAGTACCCTTAATACTAATAACTGCTCCATTTTGTTGAGCTGATATACCATAAATTACCAGCATGCTGATCAAAGACCAACTCCCTATGTCAACCAAGAACATACCTTTACCAACCAAAAATACATATGAAAAGTTGTCGATCAACAGTGTAAACTCCTTTATCAATAGAGTGAGATGGAGGACATTCCATTATGATAGAAACAAATCTGGCAAGGATAATAACACCAACAAATTTGACTCCTTCGGCTTTAAAACATTGAAGCCCCCCTCATAACACACTATTAAACCTCTTCGAAAACGACCTAATTAAACTAGTTAAAAACATTAAATACAAAAAACACCATAATAAAAACAACACCTTCTTAAACAAACTTAGCACCTCTATTAATGACTTCAAAACTAGTAGTAAAATTGTTGTACATGCCGACAAAACTAATAACATATACAACCTAGATTATAATACGTATAGAAAGTTTATATATAATGAACTACATAAAAGCTACAAAAAAACCACTATGAAAAACTTAGAAGATATTAATATGGAAGGCTATAATATAGTATCCAAACTAGGGCTCCAGAGACATACACAACCTTACACCCCAAACCCCCCTAGATTCTCTCTGAAGGACCATAAGGTAGACTTCATTAGCAACCCCTCGATTAGACTAATCTGCCCCTCCAGGTCTGACATTGGCATTATCAGTAAAAAAATCCTAGACAAAATCATCCCACAGATTAAACACAAGATTTACCTTAAGCAATGGGGAAATACGGGTGAAGTGATTGAATGGTTCAAAAATATCATAGATAACAAGGATAAAAAATTTATCCAATTTGATATCAACTCTTACTACACCTCTATTTCCCCTATCCTACTAAATAAGGCACTTATAATGGCCATGGACAATAGTGACTTGACTAGACCCCAGATTGATGTCATACTTGCGGCCCGTAAAACAATAATCACCTTTGAGGACCAATTATGGACCCGCAAGGATACGCAAAACAACTTCGACATTACTATGGGGTCTAGTGACTCGGCGCAGGTCACTGATTTGGTTGGCCTATACTTACTTAACCTAATCCACAGGGAACTTCCGTACCTCAGCGGTGGTTTGTATCGCGATGATGTACTTCTACTTATAGACTATAAAAAATTCAATATAGAAAGGACTAGAAAACTATTGCACAAAACATTCAAAAACTTTAACCTTAGTATTACCATGGACAAAAACACCAAAAACGTCAACTTCCTAGACGCCACACTCTACTTAGACTCAATGATATATGCACCTTTCCACAAACCTAATGAAAAACTCATCTACGTAGATACCAAGTCTAACCACCCTAAATCTATATTGAACTCTATCTCTAAGGGAGTATCTAATAGAATCTCTAATCTATCCTATGACATAAACACATTTAGCAATAACTCGCAGTATTATAATCAGGCATTAGCTAGATCAGGCCATAATACAGGGATAGAGTTCCTACCTACAAAAACACATAGCTACAACATCATTTCACACAACATGTCCATGGGAAAATTTAATAATAAGAATAGCAACTGCACACACACTAATAGGGATTGTAACAACAAGAGTAACCCGCACCACAGAAATGACCATAGGAACATTAAAGGAAACAAATCACCAGACATAAAAAACAGAAATAGAAGAAGAAATAATACATTTTTCAACCCTCCTTTCAATTTAAACGTCTCTACCAACCTTCCTAGGGCTTTCTTCTCACTACTAGATAAACACTTCCCATCCGGCCACAAGTACCACGGCCTTTTAAACAAAAACACTATTAAGATCTCATACTCTACTACGCCTAACTTAGCATACCACATAGTTAGTACAAATAAAAGAAAAATTAATTCTTACTTCCAACAAACTAAATCACAACGGTCGATAAACCTTCAAAATAACATTCAAAATGACAGTCAAAGTAACATTATAACAAATAACCGTAATATCAATGGAAATAGTAGTAATAGCACTAGTGTAAACATTAACGCTGCGTACCACAACCCGCATAACCATAACCCTATAGCTAACCTCCAAACTTCTACACAGCATAGTAACCGGCAGACTAGCACCCAGAGTAATTGTAACTGTAGATCAAGTAGAACCTGCCCTTTAGATAAAAAATGCTTAACCAAGGATATCATATACTCATGTACAGTCACAACTAACAGCTCTTCTGAAACCTACATAGGCTCCACTTCTAACTGCTTCAAAACTAGATACAATTCGCACCTCCACTCTTTCAAAAAACACAGTCTAGCCAACTCCACTTCACTATCTAGCTACATACACTATCTAAAAACTAAAAATAAAATATATACACTTAAACGGGAAGTGGTAGGTAGTGCAACATCGTACAAACCACCTGATAAATTTTGTAACCTCTGTCTACTAGAGACCCATACTATCATCTTCTCTAAACATAATC
>OZ024741.1:406481011-406491011 GCA_964016885.1 Eledone cirrhosa | reverse complement strand
ACTCCCCTACACACCCTCGGAACTCTCTTCCCACACACTTTTCGCATGAAGAAGGGCTTATGCCCGAAACGTCCCCCCCTACTCTCAAGAGCGTGAAACTAATAAACCTTTGTTCGTACTGCCTCTCTGTTTTGTTCCCGTTCCATTTTTCACTATATATATATATATATATATATATATATATATATATATATATATATATATATATATATATATAAAATATTAATATTGGTGCTCTGAAATAGCGATGTATACATGAATGTAGGTATAGTATATTTGGCAATATACTGTATGTTTAATTAAAAACATTTAGAAGACCATTCACTATGAGTTTTAAAGTAGTGACTATGTCACTTACTTCTTTTGGGAAAACAAAGAAAATATAAAAAATAATTCTAGTCGGGTTCCTTAACTTAATAGTAAAAAGAGTAAAATGTGTTATGTTGATATATATATACAGTATATATATATATATATATATATATATATATATATATATATATATATATATATATATATTGTTATACTTGGGGAGGGTCATATTGTTGTAATAATATTGTCAGAAATAACAGAACACACTCACTGTTTGGCTGGTTTTCGCTACTGTATCTTTTATATCTCCTTAGTTAATTCATTTGGCGATCAACATTTATCATTGATTGACCAACGGTTAGAAATACAGATATAAATATATATATATAGTCTATCAAAGTTCTTTCGTTGCACATCTGCAACATCATTTATTATATATATAGAGAGTTTTGTGAAGGAGAATCAAAGCAGTTTATTCTTTACAAAATATTTCATATAGAAAGATATTCTAACGGTGCAATTTCAAAATATATGTTGATTCTTCAGGTTGCACGGGGTAAAGTTTATCTTTAAATGACATCCATATGAGCCTTTCTTGTCCTCTTTTAATGTTTATAGGGTGATATATATTTATCGGTGATTTCAGGTTGAAATCTTTCTATTTTGAAATTTCATCGTTAGAATATCTTTCTATATGAAATATTTTATAAAGAATAAAGAATGTTGATGTCTTTAGATTCTCCTTCACAAAACTGTTTATAATTACTCTGCTTATATCCTTTTTCATATTAATTCTTCTTAAACACTAACTTCACTTTTACTAAGCTCATTGATATCGCAACTTCAAGCATAGAGCCTGTTCTGCTAATATATATGGCATGTAATATAATATATCTCTCTTTACTCTCCGGTGAGTTTGTGATATAATATTTCTATTTTTAATATATATACACACATTTTACATACATATTATACACAAAAACTTGCCAAGTGTTAAATTGTTTTGATTTAATTTCCCTTAAATTTGATCTTCTATTCAGTGTGACTTTATTTCTGTTTTCTTCTGAAGAACAACTTGGATAAACATGCAAGTATTTTATTTCACCATTCGATCAATATCCATATATTCACTGACCAATCGTAGCTCTTCGATTTGTACTTAAATAACTGCCAGTGTCAATTTCGTGTTAATCCCTCCGGAGACAGTATAACTTCCTACTATTGATAGTATGCTGAAATCGATGATAGAGAGTAATTTTAATCGATTATACAACACCCTTCTGAATTCTGTGAATTTGTGATCTTGTGTCAATGAAAGATACACTACTATCGAATTTGTCTTAAGCGTATTGGAAAGAAATCAAAATTACATATTTTTCTCATAGATCTACTAACTAATGATTTGAACGATAGGTGTTAGGATCAATGGTTCACATCAAGGTGTCGGGTTTCGAACTTCATTTCCATTCAAATATCTCTTTTGTCAGCAATATCCACATGAGGCTAAAAAAAAAAATAATAATAATAATAATAATGAAAATATTGTGTACAGTGCCCAGGTGCACTACTATACATCAAAAGTGTATGTATAGTACATAGGGTAATGTACAAACGTCATGAAAATGAACAGTGCATGAGTCATGATATACACATGTGTGCATGTGTATGGAAGGGGGACATCAGGTGTAGTTTGGGCGAATTTCGGGAAGCATGAGGGTTTTAAAGGATGCAGTGTCTCGGCAGCTAACAACTGACGCGGGTAGTTTGTTCCATGGAGGTTTTAAAGGATGCAGTGTCTCGGCAGCTAACAACTGACGCGGGTAGTTTGTTCCATGGAGGTTTTAAAGGATGCAGTGTCTCGGCAGCTAACAACTGACGCAGGTAGTTTGTTCCATGGAGGTTTTAAAGGATGCAGTGTCTCGGCAGCTAACAACTGACGCAGGTAGTTTGTTCCATGCTTCAGTAACTCTAAGCGTGAAAAAATGTTTCCGAAAGTCATGGGAGCTGTGCTGTTTTCTTATTTTGAAGGCATGTCCACGTGTGTTAGACACATGGAGATCAAAAAGGTACTCAGGGTTGTTGTTGCCGAGATGGTTAATAACTTTGTGGGTGTTTACCAAGTTCGTTGCCAGACGTCGGAGCTTCAATGAATCCATGCCCAGGGAAGCAAGGCGTTCAGAGTATGGTAGGTGTCTGATGGAGGGTATGCGCTTGGTTGTACGTCTCTGAACAGTTTCCAGGAGGTCAATGTTCTGAGCAAGATAGGGGGTTCCAGACTTATGATGCGAATTCCAAGTGTGGTCGTACCATACCTGTATATAACTTTAAATAGATGGCTGGAGAGCGGTTAACAAAGGTCTTGCTGAGTGATGCCAAGACACCCTCGGCCTTCTTGACAATTTTTGTCAGTAATATCCACACAGGACTAACTCAATATATCTCTTTAGTCAGTAATATCAACACGAGACTAACTCAATATATCTCTTTAGTCAGTAATATCAACACGGGACTGACTCAATACATCTCTTTAGTCAGTAATATCTACACGGGACTAAGTCAATACACATCTTTAGTCAGTAATATCCACACGAGGCTAACTCAGTATATCTCTTTAGTCAGTAATATAAACACGGGACTAACTCAAAATATATCTCTTTAGTCAGTAATATCCACACGGGACTGACTCAAAACACACGTGATTTTTCACAAAAAATCCTTTTTCATTCCTTCCTAATCTCACTCTCTATCTTTCTATTTCATCTTTTATTTCTCATTCTATCATCTAATGAAGGACTAGTGTCCAAAACGTTAAGACTCTTTCCCTATTATATCAAACATTAAACTAATATATTTATTCATTGTACTGTGTTGCTTGCTTTTATGTTTCTGTTTCCTTTTTGCACACACACACACACACACACACACACACACACACACACACACACACACACACACACACACACACACACACACACACACACACACACACACACACACACACACACGTACTCACACACATACAAACGCGTATTTGTCATATGTACTATAAAGTGGGTTACATATCATTTAAAGCAAGGTTTGATTTAATCGATCTTCGGCAGAAGAAATAATAACAGTAATATACCAGGAAGGCATGTGATGCAGTTTATGAGAAGACATTTGGACATATGTGGGCAGGCTGAAATAAGTTCCTTTCTTTTACATAGGATTAGTGTATAATTGCCTCTAATGTGAAATATCTCTGTAATACAGAATTACCATTCTTCAATCAATTCACTGACACTAGATTATTATCTATCATCGCTGCTGTAATGAAAAGGGATAGTTACATCTTTATCTTTTGATCTCGGAATATATTTCATAACTGCTGTTGTGTCCTCCAGAAGTGCGAGGCACGGACGATACTTAAATGGGAGCTTAGTGAGTCCTAGAGTCCTATTTGTATATGTATATATATATATATATTGTATATATATATATATATATATATATATATATATATATATATATATATATATATATATATATATATATGAAAACAGGGAGAAAGAGACGATTATGAGGAAGAAAACATTTTTTTTTCCTTTTTTGTTTCTCTCTCTCTTTTTTCTGGGTTAGAAAATGATTAAAACGAAATGTTTTACTTTGTGTGAAGTGTTAAGGTATTAGTTGATTTATTTATTATTTAACAATGGCATTTATTTATCTATTTATATATTTAATTATTGTCTATTACCGGTTTCAGCATTTATACGTATGCATTATCAAATGATAGTGAAATGTATTAGTGTGGTGTCGCACATGTTAAACAGAAGATGCAGAAAGAATAATGTTATATACAAACAAGGTTTAAGAAGTGAAAAGAAAAAAGAAAAAGGAAAAAAAACGTGCATAATGTGGAACGTAATAATAATAATAATAATTGTTTCTACTTTAGGCACAAGGCCAGCACATACCCAGTACATTACTGGTACTTTATTTTATCGACCCCGTAAGGATGAAAGGCAAAGTTAACCTCGGCGGGATTATAATAATAATAATAATAATAATAATAATAATACATTGGAAAGCTTGAGTCCCTACTGAATGGGACAGTAAAAAACATAGACACTAAAAATAGACTGAAAATAAAGTACAAAACTAGGAGGAAAAAGCTAAATATTATCATAGAGGAACTGAAGCAACGCATTGTAGCAAAGAGTGCAAAAATTAGGCGATACGAGAGCAGAGTCAGTCAGTATAGACAGAACCGCATGTTTGACAACAACCAGAAGATGTTGTTTGGACAGCTTGAAGGGAAAGAAAGAGGCAACGACTTGATCCCTGAGGCGGAACAAACTAAGACATTCTGGAGAGGAATATGGGAGCAGGATGTTAAACATAATGACCAGGCAGTGTGGATTGAGACAGTACAAAAGGAGATTAGTGAACAGGCACACCAACAGACTGATTTGAGTATCATAGTTGAAACTCTTAAGGGGCAGGCCAAAAAACTAACCAACTGGAAATCACCAGGCCCAGATGGTGTGCAGGGGTATTGGATTAAAAATATAACATCCCTCCACCCGAAACTGACAACCATGTTCAATGACTGCTTGATGTCCAGAGTGGTTGACAAAAGGTACCACAGTTCTGGTAATGAAAGACCGAATCAAGGGTAATGATGTTACCAACTATAGACCTATCACATGTCTGTCCGTATTGTGGAAACTGTTGACAAGCATTGTCGGAGGAAATCTGCCATCACCTCCACATAAACAACTTGTTACCGGACGAACAGAAAGGATGCCGAAAGAAGTCCCGTGGTACAAAGGACCAGTTACTTATTGATAAGATGGTAATGAGGAATTACAAGAGGAGACACACTGGTCTTGCCATGGGATGGATAGACTACAAAAAGGCATTTGACATGGTGCCTCATTCTTGGATCACCAAAAGCCTAGAGATCAGTGAAATATATATTGGGTTCCACCCTGAACACACTCATTCACCCACATACTCACACAGATACACACACAGATACATACTTATACACATTTACACACATACCCCCCCTCTCTATCTCTCTCTCTCTCTCTATATATATATATATATGCTAAGTATTTCTGTAGATAAGGTAAGGCAAAGAAGAGTGCTCTATGTATTGTACAGAGCTATTTAATTGCATAAGCCCGTTCATCAGATGAAATAGATATCTATTTCATCTGATGGACGGGCTGGGCGTTTCTGTAAGGATCGTCTAGTTTCTTGAAACCTTTGGTAATGGAATAATTTGTGTTGTTTATTATGTAATTAAATAAAAATATTTCTCTCCGTCTCTCTCTCTCTATATATATATATGTATGTAGACACATATATCGACTTTCGTCAAATCGGACCGAGGAAACAATGTTTCCGTCGGTCTTTCCAGTTGCTAATACTATCTACCGGTCGCAACTCCAAGTAGAAGGAGCAACGTGAAATAAAGTGTCTTGCTCAAGGACGTAATGCATCGCCTGGTCCAGGAATCGAACTCATACCTTAAGATTGTGAATCCAATTCTCTAACTACTCAGCCACACGCCTTCACTATATATATATATATATATATATATATATATATATATGTGTGTGTGTGTGTGTGTGTGTGTGTGTACCCAATACCGAATTAGAGAAATAGAAAGAGAAAGATAGAAAGAAAGAAAAAGAGAGATAGGACGCTCGTAATGGAGATATATATATATATATAGAGAGAAAGAAAGCTAAAAAGGAATATATATATATATATATATATATATATATATATATATTTGTTTGAACTTAAGTTCACATGTATGTATCATTGACTTGTCTGTCATTTCCTCTCTTTACGTTGCATTACTATTTTGTTCGTTTACTGTCCCTCTTTCTCCACCCAATTCGCTCTGTCCCAATAACTTATTTTAGTTATTGTTCGCACTGATTTTGAGGTATCTTGTCTTTAATGCGAAGAAATACCGATGATAGTCAGAAGATCACTGATGATGGACAGTCCCGTTTCTCGCTCTATTTTTCATTCATATGTATCACACTCGCAACAACCGAGCACGCCATTTTTTCATATATATATATATATATATATATATATATATATATATATATATATATATATATATATATATATTTCTTTCTTTCTATCTAGCTATCTATCTCTATATATAGATAAATATGTTTCTTTATTGGCCAGAAGGTCTCACAAGAAATGGGACATTACAAGAGGTGACAGCGGGGGTTAGATAGATAGGTTTGGATGGGACCACCCATGTAAACTCTCATATCAATTAAGAAGTGTTGATTAAGAGTCGGGATCCGATCACATGATCAAACCCAAGGTGATCGATATGGAAACAATTGTAATATGTAATAAAGTTTACAAGAAGCTGCAATTCTTATTGTCACATTATATACACTCTGCAAACTACAGCCGCCTTAAACCTGGAGCACAACTCAATGAGAGACGGACACAGTAACAGTATTGAGTGCTCCAACCAGTGTCGCCGATAGTAACCACTAGTTACTCACATAACACACACACACACACACACACACACACATATATATATATATAACGAAGGAAGTGTAGTAAGGAACCAGGTGGACCATAACGCATCAGAGTACTCGATACTTAGGGTAGTAGAGTGGGTAATAGGAAAAGGTTCAGGACCCCGACGGCAGAGCTCAAGCCGTTTCTACGGCTATTTCTGGACTCCAGAAATAGCCGTAGAAACGGCTTGAGCTCTGCCGTCGGGGTCCTGAACCTTTTCCTATATATATATATATATATATATATATGAATGTATATATATAAAAACACACACTCACACATAAATATATATATATATATATATAATAAGAGAGAGAGAGGGGGAGAGAGGGAGAGAGAGTGAGAGGGAGAGAGAGAGAGAGGGAGAGAGAGAGAGAGAGAGAGAGAGAGAGAAAAAGTACCTAGCCAAAATCATGAATATGTGACATCTAAAAGATCCAGTAACCGAGACAACCATTCTTTTAAACATCAACCAACTTTCTTCCAAATCTTATCTTATCGAATGTAGACCTTGATTTAGCTCAATAAACGGTACGGTCACGGCTGGAAGTACTCGTTAGTAGTTAACCTTGGTTAAACAACACAACCAACAACAACGTCAACAACAACAGCACCAACACATCAACCGCCACCACCATCACTCCCACAACACCCCCACCGCCATCACCACCACCGACACAAGACTGCCTCCAATACCCACTACCACCACCACCACCACCACCACAACAACAACACCATCATCCTCACTACCACTACCAACAAAAACAACATCATCACCATCACCACTATCACCACCCCACCCCCACCTCCACATCATCATCAACAACAACCACAAGAAACGTAAGAAGCTTCTGTCTGTAATATTTCTTTTTAGAAGAGAAATCTACCCGTTACAACATTAACAGGTAAAACAGCTTCAGTTAAATATAACAAAAGATAATCGATATATTACAGGTAAGACATCTTGAGAAGAAATCAATAATTCTTAATTCTATATTTTTGTTGCTGTACCTTGTATCAATAGGTTTATACCTATTGATTATCTAAAACGTGTGACACTATCATATGTTGTATTGATAATGCTAATGTCTCACCTAATACAAATATAGTTAATATCTTATAAGCTTTATGTATTTAAGTTGAAGAAAATTGGAATGGGATTCCTCTGAAAGGTCTTTGGTGTAACGTCACTCGGTAAAGTGTATTGCACGGAGATGAGAGAGTCACTCCAGGTAAAGCCACTCTCCGAATTGAGAGATCACAGCTCCTATACAATGGACAGGTGGTTAGAATGTCTCAGGAAAGAATCACTGGACAAATTAATGGGCAAATCCAACTGACAGAAGACCCTGAGCTAGATGTTTGCATACATCCATGAGCTTGGCTGGTCACGCTTGGGGATCCAGCCGGATCAGTTGGAGACGGTTGCTTGTGAAGGAGTGGAAGGAGTGTCTGAGGACTCTGCCCCCACGACTCTCAGCAATAAGGTGAAGAAGAAGAAGAAGAAGAAGAAGAAGAAGAAGAAGAAGAAGAAGAAGAAGAAGAAGAAGAAGAAGAAGAAAAAGAAGAAGACAATTGAATGTCTTCGACTAAATCTTCCTGATGAATAGCTACAGTTCCTGTTTGTAAATGAAATATATTTATACATACAACACTACTACTACACCCACCACTACCACCAGCACAACAAACATCACCACTACCACCAGCACAACCAGCACCAACACTAACACCCCCACCACTAATACCACCACTAACACCCCCACCACTAATACCAACACTAACACCCCCACCACTAACACCCCACCACTAACACCCCCACCACTACCCCCCCCCCCCCCCACCACTACTAATACCCCAACGCCACCTGTGTACACACAGAGTCATCAAACAAGTCATGTCTAATGACTCCGTGACTGCACAGGCGAAACTCCAGATTAACAACACTCACTACTTAGTCATAATAAAGGATATATATAATTGTTCCTACTTTTGGCACAAGGCCAGCAACTTCCCAGTGCATTACTGGTACTTTATTTTATCGACCCCGTAAGGATGAAAGGCAAAGTTAACCTCGGCGGGATTTGAACTCAGATCATAAAGAACCGTAACTATATGCCACAAAGTATGTTGTATATATATGTGTGTGTGTGTGTGTCTCGCATATCTTACTCACTACCACACACGCACACGCACACACACACACGCACGCACGCACGCACGCACGCACACACACACACACACACACACACACACACACACACACACACACACCACACACACACACACACACACACACACACACACACACACACACACACACACACACACACACATATGCCATTTATGTAGCAAAGTTCCTAAGTATTCATTTATTGCTAAATAACAGTCTGACATTCTTCGATAATTACGCGAATTGCTATTGGGATATATTTCAACACTTCTTTAATAAGGTAATTGAAAAATAGCCTAGTAGTTACGGACCGAGCGGAAAAAGAGTGGAACACTAAATAATTTCCTTTGAAAATTGTCTGTAATAAGAGGAGAGAGTCAGAATTAATCTTTTATTTCTTCCAGATCTTTTATTTCAGGATAAGTAGCAACAAAAAATAGTAATTTATATGTATCAGTGAAAAATGAAGGCGCAGGGTTTTGTGTTTAAAGCGTTCAGCTCACAATGGTAAGGTTGTGAGTTCGAATCTCTGACCGGGTGATGCGTTGTGTCCTTGAGCAAGACACTTTATTTCACGTTGCTCCAGTTTACTCAACTGTAGAAATGAGTTGCGACGTCACTGGTGTCAAGCTGTATCAGCCATTGTCTTTCCTTTGAACAACATCATATATAGTGTATATATATATTTTTTTAGTGCATATATAGAATATGGAGTGTATATCTAATATACGTTGTGACGTCAATAGTGCCAAGCTGTATCAGCCCTTTCCTTTCCCATGAACAACATCGGTGTCATGGAGAGAGGAGAATGGCATGCATGGGTGACTGCTGGTCTTATACAAACATACCTTCCCCAGGCTTGTGCCCCAGAGGAGAGCTTTCTAGGTACAAAACTCATGGTCATTTGTGACCGAGAGGGACCTACGAGGATTAGTGAAAAACCAACCACATTAC
>OZ024741.1:406456011-406476011 GCA_964016885.1 Eledone cirrhosa | reverse complement strand
ATGTATCATAGCCTAATTCATGTGAAAACCCTGTGGCACACCTGCATTAAATGGCACACCTGGAGTCCATATCTATCATAGCCTAATTCATGTGAAAATCCTGTGGCACACCTGTATTATATGGCACAGCTGGAGTCCATATGTATCATAGCCTAATCCATGTGAAAACCCTGTGGCACATCTGTATTATATGGCACAGCTGGAGTCCATATGTATCATAGCCTAATTCATGTGAAAATCCTGTGGCACACCTGTATTAAATGGCACAGCTGGAGTCCATATGTATCATAGCCTAATTCATGTGAAAACCCTGTGGCACACCTGCATTAAATGGCACACCTGGAGTCCATATGTATCATAGCCTAATTCATGTGAAAATCCTGTGGCACACCTGTATTAAATGGCACACCTGGAGTCCATATGTATCATAGCCTAATTCATGTGAAAATCCTGTGGCACACCTGTATTAAATGGCACACCTGGAGTCCATATGTATCATAGCCTAATTCATGTGAAAATCCTGTGGCACACCTGTATTAAATGGCACACCTGGAGTCCATATCTATCATAGCCTAATTCATGTGAAAATCCTGTGGCACACCTGTATTAAATGGCACACCTGGAGTCCATATCTATCATAGCCTAATTCATGTGAAAATCCTGTGGCACACCTGTATTAAATGGCACACCTGGAGTCCATATCTATCATAGCCTAATTCATGTGAAAATCCTGTGGCACACCTGTATTAAATGGCACACCTGGAGTCCATATCTATCATAGCCTAATTCATGTGAAAATCCTGTGGCACACCTGTATTAAATGGCACACCTGGAGTCCATATCTATCATAGCCTAATTCATGTGAAAATCCTGTGGCACACCTGCATTAAATGGCACACCTGGAGTCCATATGTATCATAGCCTAATTCATGTGAAAATCCTGTGGCACACCTGTATTAAATGGCACACATGGAGTCCATATGTATCATAGCCTAATTCATGTGAAAATCCTGTGGCACACCTGCATTAAATGGCACACCTGTAGTCCATATGTCTCATAGCCTAATTCATGTGAAAATCCTGTGGCACACCTGCATTAAATGGCACACCTGGAGTCCATATGTATCATAGCCTAATTCATGTGAAAATCCTGTGGCACACCTGTATTAAATGGCACACCTGGAGTCCATATGTATCATAGCCTAATTCATGTGAAAATCCTGTGGCACACCTGTATTAAATGGCACACCTGGAGTCCATATGTATCATAGCCTAATTCATGTGAAAATCCTGTGGCACACCTGTATTAAATGGCACACCTGGAGTCCATATGTATCATAGCCTAATTCATGTGAAAATCCTGTGGCACACCTGTATTAAATGGCACACCTGGAGTCCATATGTATCATAGCCTAATTCATGTGAAAATCCTGTGGCACACCTGTATTAAATGGCACACCTGGAGTCCATATCTATCATAGCCTAATTCATGTGAAAATCCTGTGGCACACCTGTATTAAATGGCACACCTGGAGTCCATATGTATCATAGCCTAATTCATGTGAAAATCCTGTGGCACACCTGTATTAAATGGCACACCTGGAGTCCATATGTATCATAGCCTAATTCATGTGAAAATCCTGTGGCACACCTGCATTAAATGGCACACCTGGAGTCCATATGTCTCATAGCCTAATTCATGTGAAAATCCTGTGGCACACCTGTATTAAATGGCACAGCTGGAGTCCATATGTATCATAGCCTAATTCATGTGAAAACCCTGTGGCACACCTGCATTAAATGGCACACCTGGAGTCCATATGTATCATAGCCTAATTCATGTGAAAATCCTGTGGCACACCTGTATTAAATGGCACACCTGGAGTCCATATGTATCATAGCCTAATTCATGTGAAAATCCTGTGGCACACCTGTATTAAATGGCACACCTGGAGTCCATATGTATCATAGCCTAATTCATGTGAAAATCCTGTGGCACACCTGTATTAAATGGCACACCTGGAGTCCATATCTATCATAGCCTAATTCATGTGAAAATCCTGTGGCACACCTGTATTAAATGGCACACCTGGAGTCCATATCTATCATAGCCTAATTCATGTGAAAATCCTGTGGCACACCTGTATTAAATGGCACACCTGGAGTCCATATCTATCATAGCCTAATTCATGTGAAAATCCTGTGGCACACCTGTATTAAATGGCACACCTGGAGTCCATATCTATCATAGCCTAATTCATGTGAAAATCCTGTGGCACACCTGTATTAAATGGCACACCTGGAGTCCATATCTATCATAGCCTAATTCATGTGAAAATCCTGTGGCACACCTGCATTAAATGGCACACCTGGAGTCCATATGTATCATAGCCTAATTCATGTGAAAATCCTGTGGCACACCTGTATTAAATGGCACACATGGAGTCCATATGTATCATAGCCTAATTCATGTGAAAATCCTGTGGCACACCTGCATTAAATGGCACACCTGTAGTCCATATGTCTCATAGCCTAATTCATGTGAAAATCCTGTGGCACACCTGCATTAAATGGCACACCTGGAGTCCATATGTATCATAGCCTAATTCATGTGAAAATCCTGTGGCACACCTGTATTAAATGGCACACCTGGAGTCCATATGTATCATAGCCTAATTCATGTGAAAATCCTGTGGCACACCTGTATTAAATGGCACACCTGGAGTCCATATGTATCATAGCCTAATTCATGTGAAAATCCTGTGGCACACCTGTATTAAATGGCACAGCTGGAGTCCATATGTATCATAGCCTAATTCATGTGAAAATCCTGTGGCACACCTGCATTAAATGGCACACCTGGAGTCCATATGTCTCATAGCCTAATTCATGTGAAAATCCTGTGGCACACCTGCATTAAATGGCACACCTGGAGTCCATATGTATCATAGCCTAATTCATGTGAAAATCCTGTGGCACACCTGTATTAAATGGCACACCTGGAGTCCATATGTATCATAGCCTAATTCATGTGAAAATCCTGTGGCACACCTGTATTAAATGGCACACCTGGAGTCCATATGTATCATAGCCTAATTCATGTGAAAATCCTGTGGCACACCTGTATTAAATGGCACACCTGGAGTCCATATGTATCATAGCCTAATTCATGTGAAAATCCTGTGGCACACCTGTATTAAATGGCACACCTGGAGTCCATATGTATCATAGCCTAATTCATGTGAAAATCCTGTGGCACACCTGTATTAAATGGCACACCTGGAGTCCATATCTATCATAGCCTAATTCATGTGAAAATCCTGTGGCACACCTGCATTAAATGGCACACCTGGAGTCCATATGTATCATAGCCTAATTCATGTGAAAATCCTGTGGCACACCTGTATTAAATGGCACACCTGGAGTCCATATGTATCATAGCCTAATTCATGTGAAAATCCTGTGGCACACCTGCATTAAATGGCACACCTGGAGTCCATATGTATCATAGCCTAATTCGTGTGAAAATCCTGTGGCACACCTGCATTAAATGGCACACCTGGAGTCCATATGTATCATAGCCTAATTCATGTGAAAATCCTGTGGCACACCTGTATTAAATGGCACACCTGGAGTCCATATGTATCATAGCCTAATTCATGTGAAAATCCTGTGGCACACCTGTATTAAATGGCACAGCTGGAGTCCATATGTATCATAGCCTAATTCATGTGAAAATCCTGTGGCACACCTGCATTAAATGGCACACCTGGAGTCCATATGTATCATAGCCTAATTCATGTGAAAATCCTGTGGCACACCTGTATTAAATGGCACACCTGGAGTCCATATGTATCATAGCCTAATTCATGTGAAAATCCTGTGGCACATCTGTATTAAATGGCACACCTGGAGTCCATATCTATCATAGCCTAATTCATGTGAAAATCCTGTGGCACACCTGTATTAAATGGCACACCTGGAGTCCATATGTATCATAGCCTAATTCATGTGAAAACCCTGTGGCACACCTGTATTATATGGCACAGCTGGAGTCCATATGTATCATAGCCTAATTCATGTGAAAACCCTGTGGCACACCTGTATTATATGGCACACCTGGAGTCCATATGTATTATAGCCTAATCCATGTGAAAACCCTGTGGCACACCTGTATTATATGGCACACCTGGAGTCCATATGTATTATAGCCTAATCCATGTCAAAACCCTGTGGCACACCTGTATTATATGGCACAGCTGGAGTCCATATGTATTATAGCCTAACTGTTGAAAACATTTGACCTCGTGGTGAAGAAATAAACTTTTCTTATGTTTTTGAAGCACATTCTCTCCCTATTCTCTCAACTCAAACTCCCTCTAACCAAACATAACACTGATTTCTTACATAAGACCAGAAATACGACGAAGCAACGAGGCTGTCTCTTTTCTAGAAATCATCATCATCATTGCAACCAGTCAAATATTCCTCACAAAATCTCTACAATTCAACATTTTCTATTGTTTCTCCCAGCAACTGCTCCCTACTGAGGTTTCTATTGTCTGAGAATTGATCGAAGTTTCAAGCAGGTCTTCGCTACAATAGTAACTTGTGTATAACTTCCTCTACTGTGTCTCCCCTGAGTTCCCACAACAGTAACTTGTGTATATCTTCCTCTACTGTGTCTCCCGTGAGTTCCCACAACAGTAACTTGTGTATAGTAACTTTTGTATAACTTCCTCTACTGTGTCTCCCCTGAGTTCCCACAATAGTAACTTGTGTATAACTTCCTCTACTTTGTCTCCCGTGAGTTCCCACAATAGTAACTTGCGTATACCTTCCTCTACTGTGTCTCCCCTGAGTTCCCACAACAGTAACTTGTGTATAACTTCCTCTACTGTGTCTCCCGTGAGTTCCCACAATAGTAACTTGTGTATAACTTCCTCTACTGTGTCTCCCCTGAGTTCCCACAATAGTAACTTGTGTATAACTTCCTCTACTCTGTCTCCCCTGAGTTCCCACAACAGTAACTTGTGTATAACTTCCTCTACTGTGTCTCCCCTGAGTTCCCACAATAGTAACTTGTGTATATCTTCCTCTACTGTGTCTCCCCTGAGTTCCCACAACAGTAACTTGTGTATAACTGCCTCTACTGCGTCTCCCCTGAGTTCCCACAACAGTAACTTGTGTATAACTTCCTCTACTGTGTTTCCCCTGAGTTCCCACAATAGTAACTTGTGTATATCTTCCTCTACTGTGTCTCCCGTGAGTTCCCACAATAGTAACTATTGTATAACTTCCTCTACTGTGTCACCCGTGATTTAGTTCCCAAATAGTAACTTGTGTATAACTACCTCTACTGTGTCTCCCCTGAGTTCCCACAATAGTAACTTGTGTATATCTTCCTCTACTGTGTCTCCCGTGAGTTCCCACAACCGTAACTTGTGTATAACTTCCTCTACTGTGTCTCCCCTGAGTTCCCACAATAGTAACTTGTGTATAACTACCTCTACTATGTCTCCCCTGAGTTCCCACAACAGTAACTTGTGTATATCTTCCTCTACTATGTCTCCCCTGAGTTCCCACAACAGTAACTTGTGTATATTTTCCTCTACTGTGTCTCCCGTGAGTTCCCACAATAGTAACTTTTGTATAACTTCCTCTACTGTGTCTCCCGTGAGTTCCCACAACAGTAACTTGTGTATAACCTAATCTACTGTGTCTCCACTGAGTTCCCACAATAGTAACTTGTGTATAACTTCCTCTACAATGTCTCCCCTGAGTTCCCACAACAGTAACTTGTGTATATCTTCCTCTACTATGTCTCCCCTGAGTTCCCACAACAGTAACTTGTGTATATTTTCCTCTACTGTGTCTCCCGTGAGTTCCCACAATAGTAACTATTGTATAACTTCCTCTACTGTGTCACCCGTGATTTAGTTCCCAAATAGTAACTTGTGTATAACTACCTCTACTGTGTCTCCCCTGAGTTCCCACAATAGTAACTTGTGTATATCTTCCTCTACTGTGTCTCCCGTGAGTTCCCACAACCGTAACTTGTGTATAACTTCCTCTACTGTGTCTCCCCTGAGTTCCCACAATAGTAACTTGTGTATAACTACCTCTACTATGTCTCCCCTGAGTTCCCACAACAGTAACTTGTGTATATCTTCC
Organism: Eledone cirrhosa; assembly: GCA_964016885.1. Classification (NCBI taxonomy): domain Eukaryota; kingdom Metazoa; phylum Mollusca; class Cephalopoda; order Octopoda; family Eledonidae; genus Eledone; species Eledone cirrhosa. The sequence goes on along the minus strand of OZ024741.1, from coordinate 406,469,837 downwards.
TCTACTATGTCTCCCCTGAGTTCCCACAACAGTAACTTGTGTATATTTTCCTCTACTGTGTCTCCCGTGAGTTCCCACAATAGTAACTTTTGTATAACTTCCTCTACTGTGTCTCCCGTGATTTAGTTCCCAAATAGTAACTTGTGTATAACTACCTCTACTGTGTCTCCCATGAGTTCCCACAATAGTAACTTGTGTATAACTTCCTCTACAGTGTCTCCCGTGATTTAGTTCCCAAATAGTAACTTGTGTATAACTACCTCTACTGTGTCTCCCATGAGTTCCCACAACAGTAACTTGTGTATAACTACCTCTACTGTGTCTCCCATGAGTTCCTAAAATAGTATCTTGTGTATAACTTCCTGCTTACTTCGCCAGAAATGTTTTGCAAATCGTAACCATCTTTGCGCAATTGTAGTTGTTATGTTGGGCAAATTTCCGTATAAACCTTCTAGAAATAGCAGCCGTATTATCCTCAAATAGCACCTTACATTCTTAAACATTAGTTGTACATATTAGATAATACAGTCCCAGAGACTGACGAAGACGAGATAAAATTGATATGCCTTTTATTATAAATCAGGAATCCCCTGGAGCCAAAACCGATAATTACAACCAAATATTTGGAGGAGAATTAGGTGCAACATTCGACTGAATCGATTCTGAGACCTTTCGGGTATTTTAATATCCGGACTACTAAGAATCAACTAAATATGACAAAATATTTCATTTAGCGTTCTATCCTCTCTGCCTCTCAACAGCCAATGAAGCAGACACAATATTGAAAATATTCACTCCTGGAGCAATCATATCATATCGATATACAATTATTGTGTTGAGTGAAAAATGATAAAAATATTATCTAAAGAACAAACGGTTCTTTGTTTTGTATTGACAATCCTAAACAAAGAAGCTTTTATTCTTTGTATAGGATTACTGACAGAGAAAGGATATTAAAAAGATATGCAAAGTATTGGTTGATATTATATAACTAATTCAATATTTCCGTGCCAAAACTTAACTATTCATTCATGACAAATTTATTAATAAATTCAAATTGGTTTCTTTTGAAAAGTCAAAAAAGAGATCCACACATATTTTTTAACACGGGCGAACTTTAATGACTACACAGGTGTGCAGTGTGAATTAACAATTGTTTTACCTGTTGTGGGTAGTGTAGTAGTTGTAATTCCTTAGCGAGTGGGATTTATTTCGCGATATGACTTCAATTACCGGATAAATCATTTAAATTCAAAATTAGAATTCGGGTTTTCGCTCCAACATAGTAGATACGTTAAATCGCTCGATATGCAAATTAGGCTAATCAGCCGATATATATTTTAGAGAATACTATATATTCTCAAGAGTTCTAGTGAGTGACAGAGAAGAGAGATACACAATGTTGACAAAGGGCAATAACCCAGAAACAATACTGTCGGTTGTTTCTCTCTGTCACTGCTAGAACAAAAGGATGGCGATGGTCATCTATAAAACATGGTGTAATGAGGCTGTTTGCTTGCAAGGATCGATCGACTTTCGTCAAATCGGACCGAGAAAACAATGTTTCCGTTGGTCTTTCCAGTTGCTAGTACTATCTATCGGTCGCAACTTCTGGTAGGAGCAGCGTGAAATAAAGTGTCTTGCTCAAGGCAATAACGCATCGCCCGGTCCAGGAATCGAACTCACAAACGAATATAATATTATTATTATTCGACATAAAACTCACGAATTCCTTTTAATTCATTTACGCAGCTAATTTACTCGGAAAAGGAAAGAATATTTTTTGGTGTAGATCTGGATGAAGTTCGTGGTTTTCTCAAGACCTCCAAGACTGGAATGATCGATGCTGTTGAAGTTCCTCCGAAACTGCAGCATATACACTCGTTTTGGAAAGACATAGTAAAGGGGAGTTCCAGAGGGTAGCCGATGTTTCGAAGACGAAGGTTGGTCGTAGAAGGGATCAAAGCATGGATGAAGTGGAGAGACGTGTAATTGAGGAGTGTTTGATTTAAGGTAAAGTCCTTCTGTTCAGCTCCACCGAGAGTTTGTTTTACCACAGGGACTTGAAACCAGCCAACAAAAATGGGCAGAGACCATTGTAATAGAAGAGGCACAAGCGGGCTGACAAAGTCAAATATTTAGTAGAGAAAACAAATCTATTAAAATATTCATTATTGATTACTGTTTAAAGTCAAAAGACTTGAGGTGAATAAGAGGAAATCATTGAGGTTAAGAGCGTAAGTGAAGTGAACAGAAGTGAAGACAATTGATTTCAGAAAAGAAACAAGTTCTCTACGCAAAGAGATTTACTATTGGCAGCTGTAAGGCAGGTATTGGTGTAAATATATCAATACTAACAACTAATATAACTAATACTGCTTGTAACTCCTGGCAAACACTGATGTAATATGCTTTCCAGAATAGTTACGTCCCTTTACAATCTGAGTTCAAATCCGGCCGAGGTTAACTTTGCCTTTCATCCTTACGGGGTCGATAAAATAAAGTACCAGTAATACACTGGGTAACTGTTGGCCTTGTGCCAAAAGTAGAAACAATTATTTAGGAATTATAATGACATTACATCAGTGTTTGCAGGAGTTACAAAGCAGTATTAGTTATATTAGTTGTTAGTATTGATGGTGAATTGGCAGTATCGGTAGAGGGTCGGACGCCATGCTTTGACGCATAGAGTTACGGTCCTTGCTATTCTGAGTTCAAATCCCGCCGAGGTTAACTTTGCCTTTCAAATTTACGGGGTCGATAAAATAAAGTACCAGTAATGAACTGGGATAATTTCTGGCCTTGTGCTAAAAGTAGAAACAATTATTTAGGAGTGAAATGAAACGTCAGAAATAACACTGAAGTACTCTGTAAATTCTGAGTTCAAATCTTGCCCCGTCTCAGTTTTATATTGTCGGGTTTTTTATAACCCCCAGACTAGAATCAAACCTGGTCGACCATTTAATAGTTGTCTTTGGTTTATATCTGTGAGTGTATGTGTGTGTGAGTGTGTGTGTGTGTGAGAGAGTGTGTGTGTGAGAGTGTGTGAGTGTATGTGTACGTGTGAGTGCATGTGTGAGTGAGTGTATGTGCGTGTGTGTGTGTGTGAGTGTATGTGTATGTGTGTGTGAGTATATGTGTATGTGTGTGTGAGTGTATGTGTATGTGTGAGTGTGTGTGTGAGTGTATGTGTGTGTGAGCGTATGTGTATGTGAGTGTATGTTGTGTGAGTATGTGTGCGTGGGTGTGTGTGAGTGTACATACATATATGTATACAGACGTACAGTAAACTGATACGTGCATATATATATGTGTGCCTGTATGTATATATATACATGCTACTGTACGTCTGTATACATATATGTATGTACGTATACATACATACTTACATTTAAGTAAGTGCCGACTAAGAGTGAGAAATGAAATTTCGTTTCATTCTATTCCATTTATCGTTTTCGGTGCGCCTGGCCGACTGAACTCACTCGATATGCAAATTAGGCTGCTCAGCCGTTAATTTTCATAAGGAAAGTATATACTTTCGGACGTTCAACCATTTGGCAGAAAGGTATACGGTGCTGACGATAGCTAATAAGCTTGAAACTAGTACATCGTTCCTGTGTCAGTGTTGAACAAAAAGGTGACGTGGTTGCCTAAACACTGTACGGCGTAATTCAGGCTGTTTGTTTGTTTACAAACGAACAAACCGAGCATTATAATAAATGTTCGGTAAACTGATACGTGCATATATATGTGTGTGCCTGTATGTATATATATACATGCTACTGTACGTCTGTATACATATATGTATGTACGTATACATACATACTTATATTTAAGTAAGTGCCGTACTAAGAGTGAGAAATGAAATTTCGTTTCATTCTATTCCATTTATATATAAAAGTATATATGTATATATATATATAAACATATACATACGCATATATATATATATATACACACACATATATAAATAAACATGCATAAATATATATGTATATGTATATATAAATATATATATATATATATATATATATATATGCATATATACTTTTATATATAAATATATATTTATACACACACACATATATATATATAAAAAAACGAAGGAAATATAAATAAAAGCGAAGGTAAGCAGACATATAAGGATATTGACTAAAGTGATCAGCTTATTATTATAAAATATACGCCATTCCAATCAAAATAATTAAGTTAATCATTGGCTTTTTTTGTATCTAAAATATTAATAACGCTCTCTAGTATTTGAAGATGTAAAAGAGAGATAAATATTTGCAGAAATATTATTATCATATATTCATCTTTTTGTGGAGAAAGTAAAAATTAATAGTAATTCAATATATTGATGCAATCTGTGTTATTAGCGGGATCCAAGATGGTGGCTGTTTCTATTCTGTGGATACTAGATAACGTCTATGTTTTAAAACAGACATGGACAAGGGTTTTTCGTGGGTCGCTTAGGATGTGGCTCATTATATTAGCCGGAGCACTACTAAAATATCGAAGACAACCTTGAAATTAGGCGTGCCATTTTGAAAGTCACATGTGGCTCGCGTGCTGCAGTTTGCCCACGACTGGTTTAAAACAATCGCTTTATATTAGTGTTAATATATAATTCTCTTTAATGGCGGTGGATTGGAAACATTGGTAGAGCATCGGACAAAATACTTAGTGGTACGGTAAGAATTGTAATTAAGACACACACACACACTCTCTCTCTCTCACACACAGATGCTTTCACGTACAGTCGCACACATATATAAATACATACACTCGCATACACACGTACACTGTTACAAATACAGAAAAACACACACATGCACACTTACACAGACAGACACACACACAGACTTGAACATACACACCTACACCTATATAAACACAGAGACACTGGCACAGTCGCACACTCACACATGTGCACAGACACACACTTAGATAAACACACACAGACACACACTTAGATGAACACACACAGACACACAGCCACACAGATGTGAACACAGAACTTACACATATACATGCACGTAAACATATACATACATATACACATATACACACATGTACCTACACAAGCATACACTGCACACACATATACACTGCACACATATATACATTACACACATATACACTACACACACATATATACTACACATATATACCCACAATTTCTACATTCAATTATCTCGACATTAAACTCTAGTAATAATTTCCGTGACGTCTCCAAATCAGACACAATTTTCTTCCTGAGTAAATCTGAAAAGTTGTGGATATCCTGAGTTGGTAAATGTCTCTCAATATAACAACTGGGAATTATTTCATTATAACTCTCTCTCTCTCTCACACACACAATCCCCCTCCTCTCTCTATATATATTGCACACACTCTTTCTATCCCCCCTCTCTCTCTCACACACACAATCCCCCTCCTCTCTCTATATATATTGGACACACTCTTTCTATCCCCCCTCTCTCTCTCTCACACACACAATCCCCCTCCTCTCTCTCTATATATTGGACACACTCTTTCTATCCCCCCTCTCTCTCTCTCACACACACAATCTCCCTCCCCTCTCTCTCTATATATTGTACACACTCTTTCTATCCCCCCTCTCTCTCTCTCACACACACAATCCCCCTCCTCTCTCTATATATATTGCACACACTCTTTCTATCCCCCCTCTCTCTCTCTCACACACACAATCCCCCTCCTCTCTCTCTATATATTGGACACACTCTTTCTATCCCCCCTATCTCTCTCTCACACACACAATCTCCCTCCCCTCTCTCTATATATATTGTACACACTCTTTCTATCCTCCCTCTCTCTCTCTCACACACACAATCCTCCTCCTCTCTCTATATATATTGCACACACTCTTTCTATCCCCCCTCTCTCTCTCTCACACACACAATCTCCCTCCCCTCTCTCTCTATATATTGTACACACTTTTTCTATCCCCCCTCTCTCTCTCTCTCTCTCACACACACAATCTCCCTCCCCTCTCTCTATATATATTGCACACACTCTTTCTATCCCTTTCTCTCTCTCTTTATCTCTCTCCCCCTCCCCTCTCTCTATATATTGCACACACTCTTTCTATCCCTTTCTCTCTCTCTTTATCTCTCCCCCTCCCCTCTCTCTATATATTGCACACACTCTTTCTATCCCATTCTCTCTCTCTATCCCTATCTCTCTCTCTCTTCTCAATATAACGACTGGGAATTATTTCAAACTTCTAAAGAGTAGAAACAATTTAATCGTAAATAAATACCACTTCATTATAGGAAACATGTTTATATTATACTCACAGACACACACACATATATGTATGAATGCATATATACAAACCCGTTTATATATAAATGATGCGAGAAAAACCACAAGCCCTCCATCTCAACTCTACTTTTGAAAAGCACAAGAACTGCGAAACCGGTAAACGAACCAAATAAATATTTTTAAAAAGACTCTAGTTGCATTTTCGATTTCATATTTTTTCCTTATACTTTCACTCGTGTAGGACACCTCGTTTTTTTTCATTTTGTAAAAAAACCTCATTTTCCAATATATATATATATATATATATATATATATATATATATATATATATATGACCAAAGATTAATATGGTTCATTGATTACTTAATGAATATAGTTTTACAATAGATTAAAAGTACTCTACAGTTAAGTTTTCTGGAGTTATTAATATTATTCAAAATATTAATAAATGAAGACGTTCACATAATCAAAATATTTGTTTTATTATATATATTTCGGAGGTACTGTGCTGTTTTTTCAGTACGTCCTCATCAGATAAAATACATGAATTGATGTATGACATACCTCAACTGTCTTGATGGTTCAATTCCAGTCTTGGTAGTAATACCAATATGACTACCAATACTGGAATTGGAAAAAACAGCACAGTACCTCCGAAATATATATAATAAACATATTTTGATTATGTGAACGTCTTCATTTATTAATATTTTGAATAATATATATATATATATATATATATATATATATATATATATATATATATATATATATAATACAATATGTAGAAAAGATAACACACTAGAGAGAGAGAGATAGTACGCCATCAATCAAACAGGGAAAAACCACCAGCGTATGGAATCTATAGCCCATGGAAGGCAGAGTAGACACAATAATTAAAAGTATAAATTAAAGTGTAAATACATACCTCTATAATTATATAACACACGTACAAATCCCAAAAGATCTGTTTCGCCAAATAAGTTGTTGACAGAAATGATTAGCCCATGGTTCATCAGCGTGTGTAAGGATATACATTTCAGACAACTCTAAGAGAATCTGAAGCGACCGTCCAGCCACACGTGGGAGAGAGAATTCAGAGCGTGCGTAGGGCAGTAACCAGTGGTCTCTGAGGGATTTGAACTCAGACCATAAAGGGCTGTAACTCTTTGCTGCAAAGCATGGCGTCCGACCCTCTACTGATACTGCCAATCCACCGGCCTACTAATAATTGTTTCTACTTTTGGCACAAGGCCACAATTACCCAGTGCATTACTGGTACTTTATTTTATCGACCCCGTAAGGATGAAAGGCAAAGTTTACCTCGGCGGGATTTTAACTCAGAATGGCAAGGGCCGTAACTCTATGCGTCAAAGCATGGTGTCCGACCCTCTACCGATACTGCCAATCCCCGCCCTTACCGCCCTACTAATAATAAGAGGTAAAATCAATATAAAATCAATATATGTAACATTTACATATTTTTATTGATTTAGTATTATATTTCGATTACTGATTATTTTCCCACTAATTATTCCCTCCATTACACACAATTTAATGTGTGTAACGTTTCAGAAAGATAACTGAATCTAATACAACCGGATATTTAACTTATAAAGGTTAATTATTATATTTCGCTGGAAATATAGGATTATTTTCATGAAATATATTGGAAATATGTTTTATTCTTTTCACTTGTGTTTGTTGTCTGCCTGCTGTGGTATGTAAAACACACACACATATATATAGACACACACACACACACATATATGGACACACACACACATATATAGACACACACACGCACACACATATGGCCACGGACACACACACATATAGACACATACACACATATATATAGACACACACACGCACACACACATAGACACACACACATATGGACACACACACACACTTATATAGACACACAAACACCCATATGGACACACACACATATATAGACACACACACACACACACACATATACATATAGACACACTCACACACACATACACAGGCACTCGCACATACACACAAATATAGATATACACATACATACAAGCACACACATACACATACACAAAAAACACACCCACACGCTCACACGCTCACATACCCGCTCGACCACAAAGAAACCCAAATACACACACATACATACATATTCACACACACACACACACACACACACACACACACACACACACACACACACACACACACACACACACACATAATCTAAATTAAAGCCCCCAAAATGCAACAACAACCAAAGAAAAAACAAACGAAAACAATCGAAACGTTTTTTTGTTTTTTTTTGGTAGAAAATTATTAAAATGGATCCCGAATGAAACTATTTAATTTCAGAAACTGGCAATAAATTGGGTTATAGTGTTTGGTAATAAGTTATAGTGTTTGGTAATAAGTTAGGTTATAGTGTTTGGTAATAAGTTATAGTGTTTGGTAATAAGTTATAGTGTTTGGCAATAAGTTATGTTATAGTGTTTGGTAATAGGTTTTAGAGTTTGGTAATAAGTTAGGTTATAGTGTTTAGTAATAAGTTATAGTGTTTGGTAATAAGTTAGGTTATAGTATTTGGTAATACGTTATAGTGTTTGGTAATAAGTTATAGTGTTTGGTAATAAGTTATAGTGTTTGGTAATAAGTTATAATGTTTGGTAATAAGTTATAGTATTTGGTAATAAGTTATAGAGTTTGGTAATAAGTTAGGTTATAGTGTTTGGTAATAAGTTATAGTGTTTTGTAATAAGATATAGTGTTTGTCAATAAGTTAGGTTATAGTGTTTGGTAATAAGTTAGGATATAGTGTTTGGTAATAAGTCAGGTTATAGTGTTTGGTAGAAGGTTGGGTTATAGTGCTTGGTAATAAGTTAGGTTATAGTGTTCGGTAATTGGTTGGGTTATAGTGTTTGGTAATAAGTTAGGTTATACTGTTTGACAAAGGCCGGAAGAACTCAAAAGAGTCAACGGCCATCCAAAAATGTGTAAATATGTATATACACATGTACATATGTATGTGTCTGTATATGCCTATGTATATGCCTGGGGTGTCAGGAAGGGGCATGTACCTCTGTAGGGGGAGGGGGGCGGGGGGGGGGCTATCCTTGCCATTTCCAGGACAGCTCTTCCTGCCTTGGGTCCCACCTGACAATCAGCTCTCACCTGTGGCCCCAAGAAGCTGTAGCATGCAACAGCGGCCACACCCCGGTGAACCGCCTTGGCTGGTGGGCCGAACCAGGTTGAGGGTAGCCGGACGAATCTGAAACCCCCCCGGTGAGTTAGATAGTGGATGCCTACTCCTGCATGCGAAGACTGGACTCGGCGGAGTGAGTGGAGTAGGACAACATCATCCCAACGCTCACGAAGGCGGCGACAGCAAGCGGTGTGGTGCGCTAGGGAACGGCAAGGCACTACAGAAGACGTTGTGGCCATCCACTGCAGTCAAGGAAGTCCCTGGTCGTGACGGTCTTTCGTACCACCGGCTACTGGCTTCTGCGGCCGATTGAGTGGGATCGTCACTGTGGACTGAACCCCCCCCCCCCCCGCTATAAACCTTTCCCGCACAGGTTTCTTCGTTAGCGTGCACTCCGAAAGCCCTGCGGCGATGGGCGAGAGGCGGAGAATCAGGAGTGAAATGAGGAGAAAGGCATCAGCAGCTGCCCAAAGCGACTCCGGTCTCTTCCCCTGTCCCCACTGTCCCCGGACCTGCAAGTCAAGGATCGGCCTCCACAGCCACCTTCGCGCCCACCGCAGACGGGAACAACAATGAAGAAGATGTCATCATCGTTTACGATGGACAACCAAGAAGGATAGTGTTTGGTAATAAGTTAGGTTATAGTGTTTGGTAATAAGTTGGTTTATAGTGTTTGGTAATAAGTTAGGTTATAATGTTTGGTAATACGTTAGTTTATAGTGTTTGGTAATAAGTTATAGAGTTTGGTAATAAGTAGGTTTATAGTGTTTGGTAATAAGTTATAGAGTTTGGTAATAAGTTGGTTTATAGTGTTTGGTAATAAGTTGGTTTATAGTGTTTGGTAATAAGTTGGTTTATAGTGTTTGGTAATAAGTTAGGTTATAATGTTTGGTAATAAGTTATAGAGTTTGGTAATAAGTTGGTTTATAGTGTTTGGTAATAAGTTATAGAGTTTGGTAATAAGTTGGTTTATAGTGTTTGGTAATAAGTTAGGTTATAATGTTTGGTAATAAGTTAGGTTATAGTGTTTGGTAATAAGTTGGTTTATAGTGTTTGGTAATAAGTTAGGTTATAATGTTTGGTAATAAGTTGGTTTATAGTGTTTGGTAATAAGTTAGTTTATAATGTTTGGTAATAAGTTGGTTTATAGTGTTTGGTAATAAGTTAGGTTATAATGTTTGGTAATAAGTTGGTTTATAGTGTTTGGTAATAAGTTGGTTTATAGTGTTTGGTAATAAGTTAGGTTATAATGTTTGGTAATAAGTTGGTTTATAGTGTTTGGTAATAAGTTAGGTTATAATGTTTGGTAATAAGTTAGGTTATAGTGTTTGGTAATAAGTTGGTTTATAGTGTTTGGTAATAAGTTAGGTTATAGTGTTTGGTAATAAGTTAGGTTATAGTGTTTGGTAATAAGTTGGTTTATAGTGTTTGGTAATAAGTTAGGTTATAGTGTTTGGTAATAAGTTGGTTTATAGTGTTTGGTAATAAGTTAGGTTATAGTGTTTGGTAATAAGTTGGTTTATAGTGTTTGGTAATAAGTTAGGTTATAGTGTTTGGTAATAAGTTGGTTTATAGTGTTTGGTAATAAGTTAGGTTATAGTGTTTGGTAATAAGTTGGTTTATAGTGTTTGGTAATAAGTTAGGTTATAGTGTTTGGTAATAAGTTGGTTTATAGTGTTTGGTAATAAGTTAGGTTATAGTGTTTGGTAATACGTTAGTTTATAGTGTTTGGTAATAGGTTGAGTTACAGTGTTTGGTACTACGTTCTAGTGTTTGGTAATAAGTTATAATTGTTTCTACTTTTGGCACAAGGCCAGCAATTACCCAGTGTATTACTGGTACTTTGTTTTATCGACCCCATAAGGATGAAAGGCAAAGTTAACCTCGGCGGGATTTGAACTCAGAATGGCAAGGGCCGTAAATCTATGCGTCAAAGCATAGCGTCCGACCCTCTACCGATACTGCCAAAAGTTATAGTGTTTGGTAATAAGTTATAGTGTTTGGTTATAAGTTAGGTTATAGTGTTTGGTAATAAGATATAGTGTTTGGTAACAAGTTATAGAGTTTGGTAATAAGTTAGGTTATAGTGTTTGGTAATAAATTGGTTTATAGTGTTTGGTAATAAGTTAGGTTATAGTGTTTGGTAATAAGTTGGTTTATAGTGTTTGGTAATAAGTTAGGTTATAGTGTTTGGTAATAAGTTAGGTTATAGTGTTTGGTAATAAGTTGGTTTATAGTGTTTGGTAATAATTTAGGTTATAGTGTTTGGTAATAAGTTGGTTTATAGTGTTTGGTAATAAGTTAGGTTATAGTGTTTGGTAATAAGTTGGTTTATAGTGTTTGGTAATAAGTTAGGTTATAGTGTTTGGTAATAAGTTGGTTTATAGTGTTTGGTAATAAGTTAGGTTATAGTGTTTGGTAATAAGTTGGTTTATAGTGTTTGGTAATAAGTTAGGTTATAGTGTTTGGTAATAAGTTAGGTTATAGTGTTTGGTAATAAGTTGGTTTATAGTGTTTGGTAATAAGTTAGGTTATAGTATTTGGTAATAAGTTGGTTTATAGTGTTTGGTAATAAGTTAGGTTATAGTGTTAGGTAATAAGTTGGTTTATAGTGTTTGGTAATAAGTTGGTTTATAGTGTTTGGTAATAAGTTAGGTTATAGTGTTTGGTAATAAGTTGGTTTATAGTGTTTGGTAATAAGTTAGGTTATAGTGTTTGGTAATAAGTTAGGTTATAGTGTTTGGTAATAAGTTGGTTTATAGTGTTTGGTAATAAGTTAGGTTATAGTGTTTGGTAATAAGTTGGTTTATAGTGTTTGGTAATAAGTTAGGTTATAGTGTTTGGTAATAAGTTGGTTTATAGTGTTTGGTAATAAGTTAGGTTATAGTGTTTGGTAATAAGTTGGTTTATAGTGTTTGGTAATAAGTTAGGTTATAGTGTTTGGTAATAAGTTGGTTTATAGTGTTTGGTAATAAGTTAGGTTATAGTGTTTGGTAATAAGTTGGTTTATAGTGTTTGGTAATAAGTTAGGTTATAGTGTTTGGTAATAAGTTGGTTTATAGTGTTTGGTAATAAGTTAGGTTATAGTGTTTGGTAATAAGTTGGTTTATAGTGTTTGGTAATAAGTTAGGTTATAGTGTTTGGTAATAAGTTGGTTTATAGTGTTTGGTAATAAGTTAGGTTATAGTGTTTGGTAATAAGTTGGTTTATAGTGTTTGGTAATAAGTTAGGTTATAGTGTTTGGTAATAAGTTGGTTTATAGTGTTTGGTAATAAGTTAGGTTATAGTGTTTGGTAATAAGTTGGTTTATAGTGTTTGGTAATAAGTTAGGTTATAGTGTTTGGTAATAAGTTGGTTTATAGTGTTTGGTAATAAGTTAGGTTATAGTGTTTGGTAATAAGTTGGTTTATAGTGTTTGGTAATAAGTTAGGTTATAGTGTTTGGTAATATGTTGGTTTATAGTGTTTGGTAATAAGTTAGGTTATAGTGTTTGGTATTAAGTTGGTTTATAGTGTTTGGTAATAAGTTAGGTTATAGTGTTTGGTAATAAGTTAGGTTATAATGTTTGTTAATAAGTTGGTTTATATAGTGCAATCTAACAATGTTTTAATTGCAGTTAGAAATGTACAGAACAAATATACAATGGTTTCTGATTTAGACATAAGGCCAACAATTTTAGGGGAGAGGAATGGGAAGTTTCTTCAAAAGACTCCAGTACGTGACTGGTACTTTATTTTATTGTCCCCGTAAGGATGAAAGGCAAATCTAACTTCAGCGGGATTTGAACTCAGAACGTAAAATGTCATAACTCTATGCAGTGCAGCTCATTGTCCGGCACTCTTCCGATTATTGCTGATACACCGTACTACAGAGGAATCATGTTTTCTGGTTTAGGTACACGGCCAACAATTTTCGGGGAGAAGAAAGTCGATTAAATCGACCCCAGTTCGTTATTACAAAATAATAATTGTTTCTACTTATGGCACAAGGCCAGCAATTATCCAGTACATTACTGGTACTTTATTTTATCGACCCCGTAAGGATGAAAGGCAAAGCTTAACCTCGGCGGGATTTGAACTCAGAACGTAAAAGGAGCGTAACTATATGCCACAAAGCATGTTGTCTGAGGCTCTAGCGATTCTGCTAATCTACTGCTCCCATTTCTTGTAATGCTCTTTTTTTGTCATATATAAATTTTTTTAAATGTAAAATAAAATAATTATTAGATTCTCCAGCTGCTGTATCAATATCAGTTAACTATTTTACCGAAGCTGTAAGGATGAAAGGCAAAGCTAACCTCGGTGGGATTTGAACTCAGAACGTA
>OZ024741.1:406306011-406446011 GCA_964016885.1 Eledone cirrhosa | reverse complement strand
ATCGTTACTATCACTATATATATCTGTGCTATCACTGTATATCGTTACTATCACTATATATATCTGTGCTATCATTGTATATCGTTACTATCACTATATATATATCTGTGCTATCACTGTATATCGTTACTATCACTATATATATCTGTGCTATCATTGTATATCGTTACTATCAATATATATATATCTGTGCTATCACTGTATACAGTGTACTATCACTATATATATCTGTGCTATCACTATATATCGTAACTATCACTATATATATCTGTGCTATCATTATATATCGTTACTATCACTATATATATCTGTGCTATCACTATATATTGTTACTATCACTATATATATCTGTGCTATCACTATATATCGTTACTATCACTATATATATCTGTGCTATCATTATATATCGTTACTATCACTATATATATCTGTGCTATCACTGTATATCGTAACTATCACTATATATATATCTGTGCTATCACTGTATATCGTAACTATCACTATATATATCTGTGCTATCACTATAAATCGTTACTATCACTATATATATCTGTGCTATCACTGTATATCGTTACTATCACTATATATATCTGTGCTATCACTGTATATCGTTACTATCACTATATATATCTGTGCTATCACTGTATATCGTTACTATCACTATATATATCTGTGCTATCACTATATATCGTTACTATCACTATATATATCTGTGCTATCACTGTATATCGTTACTATCACTATATATATCTGTGCTATCATTGTATATCGTTACTATCACTATATATATATCTGTGCTATCACTGTATATCGTTACTATCACTATATATATCTGTGCTATCATTGTATATCGTTACTATCAATATATATATATCTGTGCTATCACTGTATACAGTGTACTATCACTATATATATCTGTGCTATCACTATATATCGTTACTATCAATATATATATATATCTGTGCTATCACTATATATCGTAACTATCACTATATATATCTGTGCTATCACTGTATATCGTTACTATCACTATATATATCTGTGCTATCACTATATATCGTTACTATCAATATATATATATCTGTGCTATCACTATATATCGTAACTATCAATATATATATATATCTGTGCTATCACTATATATCGTAACTATCACTATATATATCTGTGCTATCACTGTATATCGTTACTATCACTATATATATCTGTGCTATCATTGTATATCGTTACTATCAATATATATATATCTGTGCTATCACTGTATACAGTGTACTATCACTATATATATCTGTGCTATCACTATATATCGTTACTATCACTATATATATCTGTGCTATCACTGTATATCGTTACTATCACTATATATATCTGTGCTATCATTGTATATCGTTACTATCAATATATATATATCTGTGCTATCACTGTATACAGTGTACTATCACTATATATATCTGTGCTATCACTATATATCGTTACTATCACTATATATATCTGTGCTATCACTGTATATCGTTACTATCACTATATATATCTGTGCTATCATTGTATATCGTTACTATCAATATATATATATCTGTGCTATCACTGTATACAGTGTACTATCACTATATATATCTGTGCTATCACTATATATCGTAACTATCACTATATATATCTGTGCTATCACTGTATATCGTTACTATCACTATATATATCTGTGCTATCATTGTATATCGTTACTATCAATATATATATATCTGTGCTATCACTGTATACAGTGTACTATCACTATATATATCTGTGCTATCACTATATATCGTTACTATCACTATATATATCTGTGCTATCACTGTATATCGTTACTATCACTATATATATCTGTGCTATCATTGTATATCGTTACTATCAATATATATATATCTGTGCTATCACTGTATACAGTGTACTATCACTATATATATCTGTGCTATCACTATATATCGTTACTATCACTATATATATCTGTGCTATCACTATATTTCGTTACTATCAATACATATATATATCTGTGCTATCACTATATATCGTTACTATTACTTTATATCTTAACTCTCTCTCTCTCTCTCTCTCTCTCTCTCTCTCTCTCTCTCTCTCTCTCTCTCTATATATATATATATATATATATATATATATATATATATATATATATATATATATATATATATATATATATATATATATATATATATATATATATAATATATATATATATATATATATATATAGTTTTGCGAGGCTTTTGATATGAAATCGTGTGTCGAAACAAATATTGTTATACTTGGGGAGGGTCATATTTGTGTAATAATATTGCCAGAACCTACCCTTTTAAGAAAACCCACTGTACTAATAGCAAATGTATCATATGTAGAGTAAACCCCCGGATAAACTGTAAAACTAGAAACGTAGTCTATAGCATAAGATGTACAGAGGGTACTTGCAGAAACATGACAACAACATACATAGGCAAGACAGCTCGTAGCATAGGTGAAAGGATAGACCAACACTGGGGGGAACTAAAAGGACGACAAAACGGTTCAGTACTATACGAACATGCTAGACAACAACATGACGGTAACATAGACAACATAGAAATTAGAATAATATCTAAACATAGAAATGACCCAGCAGATAGGCAAATAAGAGAGGCCAGCGAAATAGAACTTAGAAGGCCAAGGCTAAACAGAAAAAATGAATGGAATAACAACAACACCCAAACAAACAATACTGACCTAAGAGAAGTATAAATAAATAAATAAATAAATAAATAAATAAATAAATACACAAGCACAATAACAACAAACACATATAAACTCACACTAGTAAACTAAGATAGAATAAATTAACCGATACACAGTCACCCGAACAAGAACACACATCAAACAAAAACACTATACACACACGCAAACGCATGCTCAGAGAAGACAAAAAAATAAAAAAATAAATAAATAAACAGACTAAATAAAGATGGCGTAAGCATACAATGCAACGGGAGGAAACATAATAGCACCACTGACGATGTTGCAGATGCGCAACGAAAGAACTTTGATAGACTATATATGTGTTTGTGTCTATATTGTATCAGAATTTTTGACCGTTGGTCAGTCAATGGCAACATTGAGGAGCGAATAAATTAAATTAACCGATATAAAAGACACAGAAGCGAAAACCAACCAAACAGTGAGTGTGTTCTGTTATTAATTCTGGCAATATTATTACACAAATATGACCCTCCCCAAGTATAACAATATATCTATATATCTATATATATATATTATATATATATATATTATATATCTATATATCTATATATATATATTATATATATATATATTATATATCTATATATCTATATATATATATACTTATATATATATATATACATATATATATATATATATATATATATATATATATATATATATATATATATATATATATATATATATATATATATACTTATATATATATATATACATATATATATATATATATATATATATATATATATATATATATATATATATATATATATATCGTTTCTGAATTTGTTTAGCAAGATTCTTTATCTGAAAACGTGTGAAGAGGTCACAGAATGTGTGACGAAAGAACTTTGACAATATATAAACAACCATCTGGTTGTGGAACCAACCAACCAACCGGAAATTTATAAATTCCTAAATTTATAAATTTATTATAATAAATTGAAGTGAAAGCAATGGTGCGTGTGTTTCTTATAGGCAACATGACCCTCCCAAAGTATAACAATATATATATATATATATATATATATATATATATATATATATATATATATTGTTGGCAATTCAACAAATATATATATTTATAACTGATTCGAAGCACTCGACAGATTTTCTGGAGTATGATATTAATAAATGGAAACTATATTTATAAAACCATATGATGGTTTTATAAATATAGTTTCCATTTATTAATATCATATATATATATATATATATAAGTATGTACACGTACATACATATATGTATACAGACGTACAGTAGTATGTATATATATATATATATACATACATGCACACATATATATATATATATGCACGTATGGATTCACCGAACATTTATTATAATGCTCGGTGTGTTTGTAAACAAACATCCCGTATTAAGCCGTAGTGTCTAGCAACCACCGTTGCTCGTTTGTTCAACACTGACATTACTTATATTTAAGTAACAGCCGTACTAAGAGTGGGAAATGAAATATCGTTTTTTTTCGTTTATATATATATATATATATATATATATATATATATATATATATATATATATATATATATATATATATATATATATATATATATATATATATATATATGTATATATATATATATATATATGTCGAATAGACCTGGCTGCTATTTTTAGCGGTGTAAGTTTGTGAGACACGCTAAGATACCATGTGAGTTATTATATATAGCACACTATTCAGTTCCTTAATATACTTAGAAGTCTCTAGGATACAAATTCATCACCCACTGATGAGCAAGAATTGGTAGTTCTATTCACAATTAATATTGCGAAACAGCACCAAGCTGTTTGGGTGATTGGTAGTTACCACAATTCCGGTTTGTATATATTTTCTTGATTTTTTCTTAAATTGAGACAGGCAATCCCTATTGTCTATAGTTAGTATTCTTTTCACCTTAGCGAATATGGTCCCTTGTGATTTGAACACATATATGTATATATCTGTATTCGTTTTTCTTTTATATTCAATTATAATTATAATTATTATATACTATATATATTGAATAAAGTATATAAGTTTACTATCAACTGGGCTAGTGGTAAGAATCCCCCAGGAGAGCTGGACAACAGAAGGTCTTCAGAGAAGAGAGCTTCAGGAGAGCTAGACAACAGAAGGTCTTCAGAAAAGAAACTCTCAGGAGAGCTGGACAACAGAAGGTCTTCAGAGAAGAAACTCTCAGGAGAGCTGGACAGCAGAAGGTCTTCAGAGAAGAAATTATCAATCCTCCTTATATGCCATTGTCCACCAACCTCTGTCTTTAAGTTCACAGTAACTCAATCCCCCTTACATGCCATTGTCCACCAACCTCTGTCTTTAAGTTCACAGTAACTCAATCCTCCTTACATGCAATTGTCCACCAAACTCTGTTTTTAAGTTCACAGTAACTCAATCCTCCTTACATGCCATTGTCCAACAACCTCTGTCTTTAAGTTCACAGTAACTCAATCCTCCTTACATGCAATTGTCCACCAAACTCTGTCTTTAAGTTCACAGTAACTCAATCCTCCTTACATGCCATTGTCCACCAACCCCTGTCTTTAAGTTCACAGTAACTCAATCCTCCTTACA
Source organism: Eledone cirrhosa (assembly GCA_964016885.1). NCBI lineage: Eukaryota > Metazoa > Mollusca > Cephalopoda > Octopoda > Eledonidae > Eledone > Eledone cirrhosa. Next base: position 406,440,644 of record OZ024741.1, on the reverse strand, counting down.
TGCAATTGTCCACCAAACTCTGTCTTTAAGTTCACAGTAACTCAATCCTCCTTACATGCCATTGTCCACCAAACTCTGTCTTTAAGTTCATCGTAACTCAATCCTCCTTACATGCCATTGTCCACCAACCTCTGTCTTTAAGTTCACAGTAACTCAATCCTCCTTACATGCCATTGTCCACCAAGCTCTGTATTTAAGTTCACAGTAACTCAATCCCCCTTACATGCCATTGTCCACCAACCTCTGTCTTTAAGTTCACAGTAACTCAATCCTCCTTACATGCCATTGTCCACCAACCTCTGTCTTTAAGTTCACAGTAACTCAATCCTCCTTACATGTCATTGTCCACCAACCTCTGTCTTTAAGTTCACAGTAACTCAATCCTCCTTACATGCCATTGTCCACCAACCTCTGTCTTTAAGTTCACAGTAACTCAATCCTCCTTACATGCCATTGTCCACCAACCTCTGTCTTTAAGTTCACAGTAACTCACTCCTCCTTACATGCCATTGTCCACCAACCTCTGTCTTTAAGTTCACAGTAACTCACTCCTCCTTACATGTCATTGTCCACCAACCTCTGTCTTTAAGTTCACAGTAACTCAATCCTCCTTACATGTCATTGTCCACCAACCTCTGTCTTTAAGTTCACAGTAACTCAATCCTCCTTACATGCCATTGTCCACCAACCTATGTCTTTAAGTTCACAGTAACTCACTCCTCCTTACATGTCATTGTCCACCAACCTCTGTCTTTAAGTTCACAGTAACTCAATCCTCCTTACATGTCATTGTCCACCAAACTCTGTCTTTAAGTTCATCGTAACTCAATCCTCCTTACATGCCATTGTCCACCAAGCTCTGTATTTAAGTTCACAGTAACTCAATCCCCCTTACATGCCATTGTCCACCAACCTCTGTCTTTAAGTTCACAGTAACTCAATCCTCCTTACATGCCATTGTCCACCAACCTCTGTCTTTAAGTTCACAGTAACTCAATCCTCCTTACATGTCATTGTCCACCAACCTCTGTCTTTAAGTTCACAGTAACTCAATCCTCCTTACATGCCATTGTCCACCAACCTCTGTCTTTAAGTTCACAGTAACTCAATCCTCCTTACATGCCATTGTCCACCAACCTCTGTCTTTAAGTTCACAGTAACTCAATCCTCCTTACATGCCATTGTCCACCAACCTCTGTCTTTAAGTTCACAGTAACTCACTCCTCCTTACATGCCATTGTCCACCAACCTCTGTCTTTAAGTTCACAGTAACTCACTCCTCCTTACATGTCATTGTCCACCAACCTCTGTCTTTAAGTTCACAGTAACTCAATCCTCCTTACATGTCATTGTCCACCAACCTCTGTCTTTAAGTTCACAGTAACTCAATCCTCCTTACATGCCATTGTCCACCAACCTATGTCTTTAAGTTCACAGTAACTCACTCCTCCTTACATGTCATTGTCCACCAACCTCTGTCTTTAAGTTCACAGTAACTCAATCCTCCTTACATACCATTGTCCACCAAACTCTGTCTTTAAGTTCATCGTAACTCAATCCTCCTTACATGCCATTGTCCACCAACCTCTGTCTTTAAGTTCACAGTAACTCAATCCTCCTTACATGCCATTGTCCACCAAGCTCTGTATTTAAGTTCACAGTAACTCAATCCCCCTTACATGCCATTGTCCACCAACCTCTGTCTTTAAGTTCACAGTAACTCAATCCTCCTTACATGCCATTGTCCACCAACCTCTGTCTTTAAGTTCACAGTAACTCAATCCTCCTTACATGTCATTGTCCACCAACCTCTGTCTTTAAGTTCACAGTAACTCAATCCTCCTTACATGCCATTGTCCACCAACCTCTGTCTTTAAGTTCACAGTAACTCAATCCTCCTTACATGTCATTGTCCACCAACCTCTGTCTTTAAGTTCACAGTAACTCAATCCTCCTTACATGCCATTGTCCACCAACCTCTGTCTTTAAGTTCACAGTAACTCACTCCTCCTTACATGCCATTGTCCACCAACCTCTGTCTTTAAGTTCACAGTAACTCACTCCTCCTTACATGTCATTGTCCACCAACCTCAGTCTTTAAGTTCACAGTAACTCAATCCTCCTTACATGTCATTGTCCACCAACCTCTGTCTTTAAGTTCACAGTAACTCAATCCTCCTTACATGCCATTGTCCACCAACCTATGTCTTTAAGTTCACAGTAACTCACTCCTCCTTACATGTCATTGTCCACCAACCTCTGTCTTTAAGTTCACAGTAACTCAATCCTCCTTACATGTCATTGTCCACCAACCTCTGTCTTTAAGTTCACAGTAACTCAATCCTCCTTACATGCCATTGTCCACCAACCTCTGTCTTTAAGTTCACAGTAACTCAATCCTCCTTACATGCCATTGTCCACCAACCTCTGTCTTTAAGTGCACAGTAACTCACTCCTCCTTACATGCCATTGTCCACCAACCTCTGTCTTTAAGTTCACAGTAACTCAATCCTCCTTACATGTCATTGTCCACCAACCTCTGTGTTTAAGTTCACAGTAACTCAATCCTCCTTACATGCCATTGTCCACCAACCTCTGTCTTTAAGTTCACAGTAACTCAATCCTCCTTACATGTCATTGTCCACCAACCTCTGTCTTTAAGTTCACAGTAACTCAATCCTCCTTACATGTCATTGTCCACCAACCTCTGTCTTTAAGTGCACAGTAACTCAGTCCCCCTTACATGTCATTGTCCACCAACCTCTGTCTTTAAGTTCACAGTAACTCAGTCCCCCTTACATGTCATTGTCCACCAACCTCTGTCTTTAAGTGCACAGTAACTCAATCCTCCTTACATGTCATTGTCCACCAAACTCTGTCTTTAAGTTCATCGTAACTCAATCCTCCTTACATGCCATTGTCCACCAAGCTCTGTATTTAAGTTCACAGTAACTCAATCGCCCTTACATGCCATTGTCCACCAACCTCTGTCTTTAAGTTCACAGTAACTCAATCCTCCTTACATGCCATTGTCCACAAACCTCTGTCTTTAAGTTCACAGTAACTCAATCCTCCTTACATGTCATTGTCCACCAACCTCTGTCTTTAAGTTCACAGTAACTCAATCCTCCTTACATGCCATTGTCCACCAACCTCTGTCTTTAAGTTCACAGTAACTCAATCCTCCTTACATGTCATTGTCCACCAACCTCTGTCTTTAAATTCACAGTAACTCAATCCTCCTTACATGCCATTGTCCACCAACCTCTGTCTTTAAGTTCACAGTAACTCACTCCTCCTTACATGCCATTGTCCACCAACCTCTGTCTTTAAGTTCACAGTAACTCACTCCTCCTTACATGTCATTGTCCACCAACCTCTGTCTTTAAGTTCACAGTAACTCAATCCTCCTTACATGTCATTGTCCACCAACCTCTGTCTTTAAGTTCACAGTAACTCAATCCTCCTTACATGCCATTGTCCACCAACCTATGTCTTTAAGTTCACAGTAACTCACTCCTCCTTACATGTCATTGTCCACCAACCTCTGTCTTTAAGTTCACAGTAACTCAATCCTCCTTACATGCCATTGTCCACCAAACTCTGTCTTTAAGTTCATCGTAACTCAATCCTCCTTACATGCCATTGTCCACCAACCTCTGTCTTTAAGTTCACAGTAACTCAATCCTCCTTACATGCCATTGTCCACCAAGCTCTGTAATTAAGTTCACAGTAACTCAATCCCCCTTACATGCCATAGTCCACCAACCTCTGTCTTTAAGTTCACAGTAACTCAATCCTCCTTACATGCCATTGTCCACCAACCTCTGTCTTTAAGTTCACAGTAACTCAATCCCCCTTACATGTCATTGTCCACCAACCTCTGTCTTTAAGTTCACAGTAACTCAATCCTCCTTACATGCCATTGTGCACCAACCTCTGTCTTTAAGTTCACAGTAACTCACTCCCCCTTACATGCCATTGTCCACCAACCTCTGTTTTTAAGTTCACAGTAACTCAATCCTCCTTACATGCCATTGTCCACCAACCTCTGTCTTTAAGTTCACAGTAACTCAATCCCCCTTACATATCATTGGCCACTAACCTGTGTCTTTAAGTTCACAGTAACTCAATCCCCCTTACATGCCATTGTCCACCAACCTCTGTCTTTAAGTTCACAGTAACTCAATCCTCCTTACATGCCATTGTCCACCAACCTCTGTCTTTAAGTTCACAGTAACTCAATCCTCCTTACATGTCATTGTCCACCAACCTCTGTCTTTAAGTTCACAGTAACTCAATCCCCCTTACATGTCATTCTCCACCAACCTCTGTCTTTAAGTTCACAGTAACTCAATCCCCCTTACATGTCATTGTCCACCAACCTCTGTCTTTAAGTTCACAGTAACTCAATCCTCCTTACATGCCATTGTCCACCAACCTCTGTCTTTAAGTTCACAGTAACTCAATCCTCCTTACATGCCATTGTCCACCAACCTCTGTCTTTAAGTTCACAGTAACTCAATCCTCCTTACATGCCATTGTCCACCAACCTCTGTCTTTAAGTTCACAGTAACTCACTCCTCCTTACATGCCATTGTCCACCAACCTCTGTCTTTAAGTTCACAGTAACTCACTCCTCCTTACATGTCATTGTCCACCAACCTCTGTCTTTAAGTTCACAGTAACTCAATCCTCCTTACATGTCATTGTCCACCAACCTCTGTCTTTAAGTTCACAGTAACTCAATCCTCCTTACATGCCATTGTCCACCAACCTATGTCTTTAAGTTCACAGTAACTCACTCCTCCTTACATGTCATTGTCCACCAACCTCTGTCTTTAAGTTCACAGTAACTCAATCCTCCTTACATACCATTGTCCACCAAACTCTGTCTTTAAGTTCATCGTAACTCAATCCTCCTTACATGCCATTGTCCACCAACCTCTGTCTTTAAGTTCACAGTAACTCAATCCTCCTTACATGCCATTGTCCACCAAGCTCTGTATTTAAGTTCACAGTAACTCAATCCCCCTTACATGCCATTGTCCACCAACCTCTGTCTTTAAGTTCACAGTAACTCAATCCTCCTTACATGCCATTGTCCACCAACCTCTGTCTTTAAGTTCACAGTAACTCAATCCTCCTTACATGTCATTGTCCACCAACCTCTGTCTTTAAGTTCACAGTAACTCAATCCTCCTTACATGCCATTGTCCACCAACCTCTGTCTTTAAGTTCACAGTAACTCAATCCTCCTTACATGTCATTGTCCACCAACCTCTGTCTTTAAGTTCACAGTAACTCAATCCTCCTTACATGCCATTGTCCACCAACCTCTGTCTTTAAGTTCACAGTAACTCACTCCTCCTTACATGCCATTGTCCACCAACCTCTGTCTTTAAGTTCACAGTAACTCACTCCTCCTTACATGTCATTGTCCACCAACCTCAGTCTTTAAGTTCACAGTAACTCAATCCTCCTTACATGTCATTGTCCACCAACCTCTGTCTTTAAGTTCACAGTAACTCAATCCTCCTTACATGCCATTGTCCACCAACCTATGTCTTTAAGTTCACAGTAACTCACTCCTCCTTACATGTCATTGTCCACCAACCTCTGTCTTTAAGTTCACAGTAACTCAATCCTCCTTACATGTCATTGTCCACCAACCTCTGTCTTTAAGTTCACAGTAACTCAATCCTCCTTACATGCCATTGTCCACCAACCTCTGTCTTTAAGTTCACAGTAACTCAATCCTCCTTACATGCCATTGTCCACCAACCTCTGTCTTTAAGTGCACAGTAACTCACTCCTCCTTACATGCCATTGTCCACCAACCTCTGTCTTTAAGTTCACAGTAACTCAATCCTCCTTACATGTCATTGTCCACCAACCTCTGTGTTTAAGTTCACAGTAACTCAATCCTCCTTACATGCCATTGTCCACCAACCTCTGTCTTTAAGTTCACAGTAACTCAATCCTCCTTACATGTCATTGTCCACCAACCTCTGTCTTTAAGTTCACAGTAACTCAATCCTCCTTACATGTCATTGTCCACCAACCTCTGTCTTTAAGTGCACAGTAACTCAGTCCCCCTTACATGTCATTGTCCACCAACCTCTGTCTTTAAGTTCACAGTAACTCAGTCCCCCTTACATGTCATTGTCCACCAACCTCTGTCTTTAAGTGCACAGTAACTCAATCCTCCTTACATGTCATTGTCCACCAAACTCTGTCTTTAAGTTCATCGTAACTCAATCCTCCTTACATGCCATTGTCCACCAAGCTCTGTATTTAAGTTCACAGTAACTCAATCGCCCTTACATGCCATTGTCCACCAACCTCTGTCTTTAAGTTCACAGTAACTCAATCCTCCTTACATGCCATTGTCCACAAACCTCTGTCTTTAAGTTCACAGTAACTCAATCCTCCTTACATGTCATTGTCCACCAACCTCTGTCTTTAAGTTCACAGTAACTCAATCCTCCTTACATGCCATTGTCCACCAACCTCTGTCTTTAAGTTCACAGTAACTCAATCCTCCTTACATGTCATTGTCCACCAACCTCTGTCTTTAAATTCACAGTAACTCAATCCTCCTTACATGCCATTGTCCACCAACCTCTGTCTTTAAGTTCACAGTAACTCACTCCTCCTTACATGCCATTGTCCACCAACCTCTGTCTTTAAGTTCACAGTAACTCACTCCTCCTTACATGTCATTGTCCACCAACCTCTGTCTTTAAGTTCACAGTAACTCAATCCTCCTTACATGTCATTGTCCACCAACCTCTGTCTTTAAGTTCACAGTAACTCAATCCTCCTTACATGCCATTGTCCACCAACCTATGTCTTTAAGTTCACAGTAACTCACTCCTCCTTACATGTCATTGTCCACCAACCTCTGTCTTTAAGTTCACAGTAACTCAATCCTCCTTACATGCCATTGTCCACCAAACTCTGTCTTTAAGTTCATCGTAACTCAATCCTCCTTACATGCCATTGTCCACCAACCTCTGTCTTTAAGTTCACAGTAACTCAATCCTCCTTACATGCCATTGTCCACCAAGCTCTGTAATTAAGTTCACAGTAACTCAATCCCCCTTACATGCCATAGTCCACCAACCTCTGTCTTTAAGTTCACAGTAACTCAATCCTCCTTACATGCCATTGTCCACCAACCTCTGTCTTTAAGTTCACAGTAACTCAATCCCCCTTACATGTCATTGTCCACCAACCTCTGTCTTTAAGTTCACAGTAACTCAATCCTCCTTACATGCCATTGTGCACCAACCTCTGTCTTTAAGTTCACAGTAACTCACTCCCCCTTACATGCCATTGTCCACCAACCTCTGTTTTTAAGTTCACAGTAACTCAATCCTCCTTACATGCCATTGTCCACCAACCTCTGTCTTTAAGTTCACAGTAACTCAATCCCCCTTACATATCATTGGCCACTAACCTGTGTCTTTAAGTTCACAGTAACTCAATCCCCCTTACATGCCATTGTCCACCAACCTCTGTCTTTAAGTTCACAGTAACTCAATCCTCCTTACATGCCATTGTCCACCAACCTCTGTCTTTAAGTTCACAGTAACTCAATCCTCCTTACATGTCATTGTCCACCAACCTCTGTCTTTAAGTTCACAGTAACTCAATCCCCCTTACATGTCATTCTCCACCAACCTCTGTCTTTAAGTTCACAGTAACTCAATCCCCCTTACATGTCATTGTCCACCAACCTCTGTCTTTAAGTTCACTGTAACTCAATCCTCCTTACATGTCATTGTCCACCAACCTCTGTCTTTAAGTTCACAGTAACTCAATCCTCCTTACATGCCATTGTCCACCAACCTCTGTCTTTAAGTTCACAGTAACTCACTCCTCCTTACATGCCATTGTCCACCAACCTCTGTCTTTAAGTTCACAGTAACTCACTCCTCCTTACATGTCATTGTCCACCAACCTCTGTCTTTAAGTTCACAGTAACTCAATCCTCCTTACATGTCATTGTCCACCAACCTCTGTCATTAAGTTCACAGTAACTCAATCCTCCTTACATGCCATTGTCCACCAACCTCTGTCTTTAAGTTCACAGTAACTCACTCCTCCTTACATGCCATTGTCCACGAACCTCTGTCTTTAAGTTCACAGTAACTCAATCCTCCTTACATGTCATTGTCCACCAACCTCTGTCTTTAAGTTCACAGTAACTCAATCCTCCTTACATGCCATTGTCCACCAACCTCTGTCTTTAAGTTCACAGTAACTCACTCCTCCTTACATGTCATTGTCCACCAACCTCTGTCTTTAAGTTCACAGTAACTCAATCCTCCTTACATGTCATTGTCCACCAACCTCTGTCTTTAAGTTCACAGTAACTCAATCCTCCTTACATGCCATTGTCCACCAACCTCTGTCTTTAAGTTCACAGTAACTCAATCCTCCTTACATGCCATTGTCCACCAACCTCTGTCTTTAAGTTCACAGTAACTCACTCCTCCTTACATGCCATTGTCCACCAACCTCTGTCTTTAAGTTCACAGTAACTCAATCCTCCTTACATGTCATTGTCCACCAACCTCTGTGTTTAAGTTCACAGTAACTCACTCCTCCTTACATGCCATTGTCCACCAACCTCTGTCTTTAAGTTCACAGTAACTCAATCCTCCTTACATGTCATTGTCCACCAACATCTGTCTTTAAGTTCACAGTAACTCAATCCCCCTTACATGTCATTGTCCACCAACCTCTGTCTTTAAGTTCACAGTAACTCAATCCCCCTTACATGTCATTGTCCACCAACCTCTGTCTTTAAGTTCACAGTAACTCAATCCTCCTTACATGTCATTGTCCACCAACCTCTGTCTTTAAATTCACAGTAACTCAGTCCCCCTTACATGTCATTGTCCACCAACCTCTGTCTTTAAGTTCACAGTAACTCAATCCTCCTTACATGTCATTGTCCACCAACCTCTGTCTTTAAGTTCACAGTAACTCAATCCCCCTTACATGCCATTGTCCACCAACCTCTGTCTTTAAGTTCACAGTAACTCAATCCTCCTTACATGCCATTGTCCACCAACCTCTGTCTTTAAGTTCACAGTAACACAATCCTCCTTACATGTCATTGTCCACCAACCTCTGTCTTTAAGTTCACAGTAACTCACTCCTCCTTACATGTCATTGTCCACCAACCTCTGTCTTTAAGTTCACAGTAACTCAATCCTCCTTACATGTCATTGTCCACCAACCTCTGTCTTTAAGTTCACAGTAACTCAATCCTCCTTACATGCCATTGTCCACCAACCTCTGTCTTTAAGTTCACAGTAACTCAATCCTCCTTACATGCCATTGTCCACCAACCTCTGTCTTTAAGTTCACAGTAACTCACTCCTCCTTACATGCCATTGTCCACCAACCTCTGTCTTTAAGTTCACAGTAACTCAATCCTCCTTACATGTCATTGTCCACCAACCTCTGTGTTTAAGTTCACAGTAACTCACTCCTCCTTACATGCCATTGTCCACCAACCTCTGTCTTTAAGTTCACAGTAACTCAATCCTCCTTACATGTCATTGTCCACCAACATCTGTCTTTAAGTTCACAGTAACTCAATCCCCCTTACATGTCATTGTCCACCAACCTCTGTCTTTAAGTTCACAGTAACTCAATCCCCCTTACATGTCATTGTCCACCAACCTCTGTCTTTAAGTTCACAGTAACTCAATCCTCCTTACATGTCATTGTCCACCACCCTCTGTCTTTAAATTCACAGTAACTCAGTCCCCCTTACATGTCATTGTCCACCAACCTCTGTCTTTAAGTTCACAGTAACTCAATCCCCCTTACATGTCATTGTCCACCAACCTCTGTCTTTAAGTTCACAGTAACTCAATCCCCCTTACATGCCATTGTCCACCAACCTCTGTCTTTAAGTTCACAGTAACTCAATCCTCCTTACATGCCATTGTCCACCAACCTCTGTCTTTAAGTTCACAGTAACACAATCCTCCTTACATGTCATTGTCCACCAACCTCTGTCTTTAAGTTCACAGTAACTCAATCCCCCTTACATGTCATTGTCCACCAACCTCTGTCTTTAAGATCACAGTAACTCAATCCCCCTTACATGTCATTGTCCACCAACCTCTGTCTTTAAGTTCACAGTAACTCAATCCTCCTTACATGCCATTGTCCACCAACCTCTGTCTTTAAGTTCACAGTAACTCACTCCTCGTTACATGCCACTGTCCACCAACCTCTGTCTTTAAGTTCACAGTAACTCAATCCTCCTTACATGCCATTGTCCACCAACCTCTGTCTTTAAGTTCACCGTAACTCTATCCCCCTTACATATCATTGGCCACCAACCTGTGTCTTTAAGTTCACAGTAACTCAATCCCCCTTACATGCCATTGTCCACCAACCTCTGTCTTTAAGTTAACAGTAACTCAATCCTCCTTACATGCCATTGTCCACTAACCTCTGTCTTTAAGTTCACAGTAACTCAATCCTCCTTACATGTCATTGTCCACCAACCTCTGTCTTTAAGTTCACAGTAACTCAATCCCCCTTACATGTCATTCTCCACCAACCTCTGTCTTTAAGTTCACAGTAACTCAATCCCCCTTACATGTCATTGTCCACCAACCTCTGTCTTTAAGTTCACAGTAACTCAATCCTCCTTACATGCCATTGTCCACCAACCTCTGTCTTTAAGTTCACAGTAACTCAATCCTCCTTACATGTCATTGTCCACCAACCTCTGTCTTTAAGTTCACAGTAACTCAATCCTCCTTACATGCCATTGTCCACCAACCTCTGTCTTTAAGTTCACAGTAACCCACTCCTCCTTACATGCCATTGTCCACCAACCTCTGTCTTTAAGTTCACAGTAACTCACTCCTCCTTACATGCCATTGTCCACCAACCTCTGTCTTTAAGTTCACAGTAACTCACTCCTCCTTACATGTCATTGTCCACCAACCTCTGTCTTTAAGTTCACAGTAACTCACTCCTCCTTACATGCCATTGTCCACCAACCTCTGTCTTTAAGTTCGCAGTAACTCACTCCTCCTTACATGTCATTGTCCACCAACCTCTGTCTTTAAGTTCACAGTAACTCAATCCTCCTTATATGTCATTGTCCACCAACCTCTGTCTTTAAGTTCACAGTAACTCAATCCTCCTTACATGCCATTGTCCACCAACCTCTGTCTTTAAGTTCACAGTAACTCACTCCTCCTTACATGCCATTGTCCACCAACCTCTGTCTTTAAGTTCACAGTAACTCACTTCTCCTTACATGCCATTGTCCACCAACCTCTGTCTTTAAGTTCACAGTAACTCACTCCTCCTTACATGTCATTGTCCACCAACCTCTGTCTTTAAGTTCACAGTAACTCAATCCTCCTTACATGGCATTGTCCACCAACCTCTGTCTTTAAGTTCACAGTAACTCAATCCTCCTTACATGCCATTGTCCACCAACCTCTGTCTTTAAGTTCACAGTAACTCACTCCTCCTTACATGCCATTGTCCACCAACCTCTGTCTTTAAGTTCACAGTAACTCAATCCTCCTTACATGTCATTGTCCACCAACCTCTGTGTTTAAGTTCACAGTAACTCACTCCTCCTTACATGCCATTGTCCACCAACCTCTGTCTTTAAGTTCACGGTAACTCACTCCTCCTTACATGCCATTGTCCACCAACCTCTGTCTTTAAGTTCACAGTAACTCAATCCTCCTTACATGTCATTGTCCACCAACCTCTGTCTTTAAGTTCACAGTAACTCAATCCCCCTTACATGTCATTGTCCACCAACCTCTGTCTTTAAGTTCACAGTAACTCAATCCCCCTTACATGTCATTGTCCACCAACCTCTGTCTTTAAGTTCACAGTAACTCAATCCTCCTTACATGTCATTGTCCACCAACCTCTGTCTTTAAGTTCACAGTAACTCAGTCCCCCTTACATGTCATTGTCCACCAACCTCTGTCTTTAAGTTCACAGTAACTCAATCCCCCTTACATGTCATTGTCCACCAACCTCTGTCTTTAAGTTCACAGTAACTCACTCCTCCTTACATGCCATTGTCCACCAACCTCTGTCTTTAGGTTCACAGTAACTCAATCCTCCTTACATGCCATTGTCCACCAACCTCTGTCTTTAAGTTCACAGTAACTCAATCCTCCTTACATGCCATTGTCCACCAACCTCTGTCTTTAAGTTCACAGTAACTCAATCCCCCTTACATGTCATTGTCCACCAACCTCTGTCTTTAAGTTCACAGTAACTCACTCCTCCTTACATGCCATTGTCCACCAACCTCTGTCTTTAAGTTCACAGTTACTCAATCCTCCTTACATGCCATTGTCCACCAACCTCTGTCTTTAAGTTCACAGTAACTCAATCCCCCTTACTTGTCATTGTCCACCAACCTCTGTCTTTAAGTTCACAGTAACTCAATCCTTCTTACATGTCATTGTCCACCAACCTCTGTCTTTAAGTTCACAGTAACTCAATCCTCCTTACATGCCATTGTCCACCAACCTCTGTCTTTAAGTTCACAGTAACTCAATCCTCCTTACATGCCATTGTCCACCAACCTCTGTCTTTAAGTTCACAGTAACTAACTCCTCCTTACATGCCATTGTCCACCAACCTCTGTCTTTAAGTTCACAGTAACTCAATCCTCCTTACATGCCATTGTCCACCAACCTCTGTCTTTAAGTTCACAGTAACTCAATCCCCCATACATATCATTGTCCACCAACCTGTGTCTTTAAGTTCACAGTAACTCAATCCCCCTTACATGCCATTGTCCACCAACCTCTGTCTTTAAGTTCACAGTAACTCAATCCTCCATACATGCCATTGTCCACCAACCTCTGTCTTTAAGTTCACAGTAACTCACTCCTCCTTACATGCCATTGTCCACCAACCTCTGTCTTTAAGTTCACAGTAACTCAATCCTCCTTACATGCCATTGTCCACCAACCTCTGTCTTTAAGTTCACAGTAACTCACTCCTCCTTACATGCCATTGTCCACCAACCTCTGTCTTTAAGTTCACAGTAACTCAATCCTCCTTACATGTCATTGTCCACCAACCTCTGTCTTTAAGTTCACAGTAACTCAATCCCCCTTACATGCCATTGTCCACCAACCTCTGTCTTTAAGTTCACAGTAACTCAATCACCCTTACATGCCATTGTACACCAACCTCTGTCTTTAAGTTCACAGTAACTCAATCCTCCTTACATGCCATTGTCCACCAACCTCTGTCTTTAAGTTCACAGTAACTCACTCCTCCTTACATGCCATTGTCCACCAACCTCTGTCTTTATGTTCACAGTAACTCAATCCTCCTTACATGCCATTGTCCACCAACCTCTGTCTTTATGTTCACAGTAACTCAATCCTCCTTACATGCCATTGTCCACCAACCTCTGTCTTTAAGTTCACAGTAACTCAATCCTCCTTACATGCCATTGTCCACCAACCTCTGTCTTTAAGTTCACAGTAACTCAATCCTTCTTACATGTCATTGTCCACCAACCTCTGTCTTTAAGTTCACAGTAACTCAATCCTCCTTACATGCCATTGTCCACCAACCTCTGTCTTTAAGTTCACAGTAACTCAATCCTCCTTACATGCCATTGTCCACCAACCTCTGTCTTTAAGTTCACAGTAACTCACTCCTCCTTACATGTCATTGTGCACCAACCTCTGTCTTTAAGTTCACAGTAACTCAATCCTCCTTACATGCCATTGTCCACCAACCTCTGTCTTTAAGTTCACAGTAACTCAATCCCCCTTACATATCATTGTCCACCAACCTGTGTCTTTAAGTTCACAGTAACTCAATCCCCCTTACATGCCATTGTCCACCAACCTCTGTCTTTATGTTCACAGTAACTCAATCTTCCTTACATGCCATTGTCCACCAACCTCTGTCTTTAAGTTCACAGTAACTCAATCCTCCATACATGCCATTGTCCACCAACCTCTGTCTTTAAGTTCACAGTAACTCACTCCCCCTTACATGCCATTGTCCACCAACCTCTGTCTTTAAGTTCACAGTAACTCAATCCTCCTTACATGCCATTGTCCACCAACCTCTGTCTTTAAGTTCACAGTAACTCATTCCTCCTTACATGTCATTGTCCACCAACCTCTGTCTTTAAGTTCACAGTAACTCAATCCCCCTTACATGTCATTGTCCACCAACCTCTGTCTTTAAGTTCACAGTAACTCAATCCCCCTTACATGTCATTGTCCACCAACCTCTGTCTTTAAGTTCACAGTAACTCAATCCTCCTTACATGTCATTGTCCACCAACCTCTGTCTTTAAGTTCACAGTAACTCAGTCCCCCTTACATGTCATTGTCCACCAACCTCTGTCTTTAAGTTCACAGTAACTCAATCCCCCTTACATGTCATTGTCCACCAACCTCTGTCTTTAAGTTCACAGTAACTCACTCCTCCTTACATGCCATTGTCCACCAACCTCTGTCTTTAGGTTCACAGTAACTCAATCCTCCTTACATGCCATTGTCCACCAACCTCTGTCTTTAAGTTCACAGTAACTCAATCCTCCTTACATGCCATTGTCCACCAACCTCTGTCTTTAAGTTCACAGTAACTCAATCCCCCTTACATGTCATTGTCCACCAACCTCTGTCTTTAAGTTCACAGTAACTCACTCCTCCTTACATGCCATTGTCCACCAACCTCTGTCTTTAAGTTCACAGTTACTCAATCCTCCTTACATGCCATTGTCCACCAACCTCTGTCTTTAAGTTCACAGTAACTCAATCCCCCATACTTGTCATTGTCCACCAACCTCTGTCTTTAAGTTCACAGTAACTCAATCCTTCTTACATGTCATTGTCCACCAACCTCTGTCTTTAAGTTCACAGTAACTCAATCCTCCTTACATGCCATTGTCCACCAACCTCTGTCTTTAAGTTCACAGTAACTCAATCCTCCTTACATGCCATTGTCCACCAACCTCTGTCTTTAAGTTCACAGTAACTCACTCCTCCTTACATGCCATTGTCCACCAACCTCTGTCTTTAAGTTCACAGTAACTCAATCCTCCCTACATGCCATCGTCCACCAACCTCTGTCTTTAAGTTCACAGTAACTCAATCCCCCATACATATCATTGTCCACCAACCTGTGTCTTTAAGTTCACAGTAACTCAATCCCCCTTACATGCCATTGTCCACCAACCTCTGTCTTTAAGTTCACAGTAACTCAATCCTCCATACATGCCATTGTCCACCAACCTCTGTCTTTAAGTTCACAGTAACTCACTCCTCCTTACATGCCATTGTCCACCAACCTCTGTCTTTAAGTTCACAGTAACTCAATCCTCCTTACATGCCATTGTCCACCAACCTCTGTCTTTAAGTTCACAGTAACTCACTCCTCCTTACATGCCATTGTCCACCAACCTCTGTCTTTAAGTTCACAGTAACTCAATCCTCCTTACATGTCATTGTCCACCAACCTCTGTCTTTAAGTTCACAGTAACTCAATCCCCCTTACATGCCATTGTCCACCAACCTCTGTCTTTAAGTTCACAGTAACTCAATCACCCTTACATGCCATTGTACACCAACCTCTGTCTTTAAGTTCACAGTAACTCAATCCTCCTTACATGCCATTGTCCACCAACCTCTGTCTTTAAGTTCACAGTAACTCACTCCTCCTTACATGCCATTGTCCACCAACCTCTGTCTTTATGTTCACAGTAACTCAATCCTCCTTACATGCCATTGTCCACCAACCTCTGTCTTTATGTTCACAGTAACTCAATCCTCCTTACATGCCATTGTCCACCAACCTCTGTCTTTAAGTTCACAGTAACTCAATCCTCCTTACATGCCATTGTCCACCAACCTCTGTCTTTAAGTTCACAGTAACTCAATCCTTCTTACATGTCATTGTCCACCAACCTCTGTCTTTAAGTTCACAGTAACTCAATCCTCCTTACATGCCATTGTCCACCAACCTCTGTCTTTAAGTTCACAGTAACTCAATCCTCCTTACATGCCATTGTCCACCAACCTCTGTCTTTAAGTTCACAGTAACTCACTCCTCCTTACATGTCATTGTGCACCAACCTCTGTCTTTAAGTTCACAGTAACTCAATCCTCCTTACATGCCATTGTCCACCAACCTCTGTCTTTAAGTTCACAGTAACTCAATCCCCCTTACATATCATTGTCCACCAACCTGTGTCTTTAAGTTCACAGTAACTCAATCCCCCTTACATGCCATTGTCCACCAACCTCTGTCTTTATGTTCACAGTAACTCAATCTTCCTTACATGCCATTGTCCACCAACCTCTGTCTTTAAGTTCACAGTAACTCAATCCTCCATACATGCCATTGTCCACCAACCTCTGTCTTTAAGTTCACAGTAACTCACTCCCCCTTACATGCCATTGTCCACCAACCTCTGTCTTTAAGTTCACAGTAACTCAATCCTCCTTACATGCCATTGTCCACCAACCTCTGTCTTTAAGTTCACAGTAACTCATTCCTCCTTACATGTCATTGTCCACCAACCTCTGTCTTTAAGTTCACAGTTACTCAATTCTCCTTACATGCCATTGTCCACCAACCTCTGTCTTTAAGTTCACAGTAACTCACTCCTCCTTACATGCCATTGTCCACCAACCTCTGTCTTTAAGTTCACAGTAACTCAATCCTCCTTACATGTCATTGTCCACCAACCTCTGTCTTTAAGTTCACAGTAACTCAATCCACCTTACATGCCATTGTCCACCAACCTCTGTCTTTAAGTTCACAGTAACTCAATCACCCTTACATGCCATTGTCCACCAACCTCTGTCTTTAAGTTCACAGTAACTCAATCCTCCTTACATGCCATTGACCACCAACCTCTGGCTTTATGTTCACAGCAACTCAATCCTCCTTACATCCCATTGTCCACCAACCTCTGTCTTTATGTTCACAGTAACTCAATCCCCCTTACATGCCATTGTCCACCAACCTCTGTCTTTATGTTCACAGTAACTCAATCCTCCTTACATGCCATTGTCCACCAACCTCTGTCTTTATGTTCACAGTAACTCAATCCTCCTTACATGCCATTGTCCACCAACCTCTGTCTTTAAGTTCACAGTAACTCAATCCCCCTTACATGCCATTGTCCACCAACCTCTGTCTTTAAGTTCACAGTAACTCAATCCTCCTTACATGCCATTGTCCACCAACCTCTGTCTTTAAGTTCACAGTAACTCAATCCCTCTTACATGCCATTGTCCACCAACCTCTGTCTTTAATTTTACAGTAACCCAATCCCCCTTATATGCCATTGTCCACCAACCTCTGTCTTTAAGTTCACAGTAACTCAATCCTCCTTACATGCCATTGTCCACCAACCTCTGTCTTTAAGTTCACAGTAACACAATCCCCCTTACATGCCATTGTCCACCAACCTCTGTCTTTAAGTTCACAGTAACCCAATCCCCCTTATATGCCATTGTCCACGAACCTCTGTCTTAAAGTTCACAGTAACTCAATCCTCCTTACATGCCATTGTCCACCAACCGCTGTCTTTAAGTTCACAGTAACTCAATCCTCCTTACATGCCATTGTCCACCAAACTCTGTCTTTAAGTTCACAGTAACTCAATCCTCCTTACATGCCATTGTCCACCAACCTCTGTCTTTAAGTTCACAGTAACTCAATCCCCCTTACATGCCATTGTCCACCAACCTCTGTCTTTAAGTTCACAGTAACCCAATCCCCCTTATATGCCATTGTCCACCAACCTCTGTCTTTAAGTTCACAGTAACTCAATCCCCCTTACATGCCATTGTCCACCAACCTCTGTCTTTATGTTCACAGTAACTCAATCCTCCTTACATGCCATTGTCCACCAACCTCTGTCTTTAAGTTCAGAGTAACTCAATCCTCCTTACATGCCATTGTCCACCAAACTCTGTATTTAAGTTCACAGTAACTCAATCCTCCTTACATGCCATTGTCCACCAACCTCTTTCTTTAAGTTCACAGTAACTCAATCCCCCTTACATGCCACTGACCACCAACCTCTGTCTTTAAGTTCACAGTAACTCAATCCTCCTTACATGTCATTGTCCACCAAACTCTGTATTTAAGTTCACAATAACTCAATCCCCCTTACATGCCATTGTCCACCAACCTCTGTCTTTAAGTTCACAGTAACTCAATCCTCCTTACATGTCATTGTCCACCAAACTCTGTATTTAAGTTCACAGTAACTCAATCCTCCTTACATGTCATTGTCCACCAAACTCTGTATTTAAGTTCACAGTAACTCAATCCTCCTTACATGCCATTGTCCACCAACCTCTGTCTTTAAGTTCACAGTAACTCAATCCTCCTTACATGCCATTGACCACCAACCTCTGGCTTTATGTTCACAGCAACTCAATCCTCCTTACATGCCATTGTCCACCAACCTCTGTCTTTATGTTCACAGTAACTCAATCCCCCTTACATGCCATTGTCCACCAACCTCTGTCTTTATGTTCACAGTAACTCAATCCTCCTTACATGCCATTGTCCACCAACCTCTGTCTTTATGTTCACAGTAACTCAATCCTCCTTACATGCCATTGTCCACCAACCTCTGTCTTTAAGTTCACAGTAACTCAATCCCCCTTACATGCCATTGTCCACCAACCTCTGTCTTTAAGTTCACAGTAACTCAATCCTCCTTACATGCCATTGTCCACCAACCTCTGTCTTTAAGTTCACAGTAACTCAATCCCTCTTACATGCCATTGTCCACCAACCTCTGTCTTTAATTTTACAGTAACCCAATCCCCCTTATATGCCATTGTCCACCAACCTCTGTCTTTAAGTTCACAGTAACTCAATCCTCCTTACATGCCATTGTCCACCAACCTCTGTCTTTAAGTTCACAGTAACACAATCCCCCTTACATGCCATTGTCCACCAACCTCTGTCTTTAAGTTCACAGTAACCCAATCCCCCTTATATGCCATTGTCCACGAACCTCTGTCTTAAAGTTCACAGTAACTCAATCCTCCTTACATGCCATTGTCCACCAACCGCTGTCTTTAAGTTCACAGTAACTCAATCCTCCTTACATGCCATTGTCCACCAAACTCTGTCTTTAAGTTCACAGTAACTCAATCCCCCTTACATGCCATTGTCCACCAACCTCTGTCTTTAAGTTCACAGTAACCCAATCCCCCTTATATGCCATTGTCCACCAACCTCTGTCTTTAAGTTCACAGTAACTCAATCCCCCTTACATGCCATTGTCCACCAACCTCTGTCTTTATGTTCACAGTAACTCAATCCTCCTTACATGCCATTGTCCACCAACCTCTGTCTTTAAGTTCAGAGTAACTCAATCCTCCTTACATGCCATTGTCCACCAAACTCTGTATTTAAGTTCACAGTAACTCAATCCTCCTTACATGCCATTGTCCACCAACCTCTTTCTTTAAGTTCACAGTAACTCAATCCCCCTTACATGCCACTGACCACCAACCTCTGTCTTTAAGTTCACAGTAACTCAATCCTCCTTACATGCCATTGTCCACCAAACTCTGTATTTAAGTTCACAGTAACTCAATCCTCCTTACATGCCATTGTCCACCAAACACTGTCTTTAAGTTCACAGTAACTCAATCCTCCTTACATGCCATTGTCCACCAACATCTGTCTTTAAGTTCACAGTAACTCAATCCTCCTTACATGCCATTGTCCACCAACCTCTGTCTTTAAGTTCACAGTAACTCAATCCTCCTTACATGCCATTGTCCACCAACCTCTGTCTTTAAGTTCACAGTAACTCAATCCTCCTTACATGCCATTGTCCACCAACCTCTGTCTTTAAGTTCACAGTAACTCAATCCTCCTCACATGCCATTGTCCACCAACCTCTGTCTTTAAGTTCACAGTAACTCAATCCCCCTTACATGCCATTGTCCACAAACCTCTGTCTTTAAGTTCACAGTAACTCAATCCTCCTTACATGCCATTGTCCACCAACCTCTGTCTTTAAGTTCACAGTAACTCAATCCTCCTTACATGCCATTGTCCACCAACCTCTGTCTTTAAGTTCACAGTAACTCAATCCTCCTTACATGTCATTGTCCACCAACCTCTGTCTTTCAGTTCACAGTTACTCAATTCTCCTTACATGCCATTGTCCACCAACCTCTGTCTTTAAGTTCACAGTAACTCACTCCTCCTTACATGCCATTGTCCACCAACCTCTGTCTTTAAGTTCACAGTAACTCAATCCTCCTTACATGCCATTGTCCACCAACCTCTGTCTTTAAGTTCACAGTAACTCAATCACCCTTACATGCCATTGTCCACCAACCTCTGTCTTTAAGTTCACAGTAACTCAATCCTCCTTACATGCCATTGTCCACCAACCTCTGTCTTTATGTTCACAGCAACTCAATCCTCCTTACATGCCATTGTCCACCAACCTCTGTCTTTATGTTCACAGTAACTCAATCCCCCTTACATGCCATTGTCCACCAACCTCTGTCTTTATGTTCACAGTAACTCAATCCTCCTTACATGCCATTGTCCACCAACCTCTGTCTTTATGTTCACAGTAACTCAATCCTCCTTACATGCCATTGTCCACCAACCTCTGTCTTTAAGTTCACAGTAACTCAATCCCCCTTACATGCCATTGTCCACCAACCTCTGTCTTTAAGTTCACAGTAACTCAATCCTCCTTACATGCCATTGTCCACCAACCTCTGTCTTTAAGTTCACAGTAACTCAATCCTCCTTACATGCCATTGTCCACCAACCTCTGTCTTTAAGTTCACAGTAACTCAATCCTCCTTACATGTCATTGTCCACCAACCTCTGTCTTTAAGTTCACAGTAACTCAATCCTCCTTACATGTCATTGTCCACCAACCTCTGTCTTTAAGTTCACAGTAACTCAATCCTCCTTACATGTCATTGTCCACCAACCTCTGTCTTTAAGTTCACAGTAACTCAATCCTCCTTACATGCCATTGTCCACCAACCTCTGTCTTTAAGTTCACAGTAACTCAATCCTCCTCACATGCCATTGTCCACCAACCTCTGTCTTTAAGTTCACAGTAACTCAATCCCCCTTACATGCCATTGTCCACCAACCTCTGTCTTTAAGTTCACAGTAACTCAATCCTCCTTACATGCCATTGTCCACCAACCTCTGTCTTTAAGTTCACAGTAACTCAATCCTCCTTACATGCCATTGTCCACCAACCTCTGTCTTTAAGTTCACAGTAACTCAATCCTCCTTACATGCCATTGTCCACCAACCTCTGTCTTTAAGTTCACAGTAACTCAATCCTCCTTACATGTCATTGTCCACCAACCTCTGTCTTTAAGTTCACAGTAACTCAATCCTCCTTACATGCCATTGTCCACCAACCTCTGTATTTAAGTTCACAGTAACTCAATCCTCCTTACATGCCATTGTCCACCAAACTCTGTCTTTAAGTTCACAGTAACTCAATCCTCATTACATGCCATTGTCCACCAACCTCTGTCTTTAAGTTCACAGTAACTCAATCCTCCTTACATGCCATTGTCCACCAACCTCTGTCTTTAAGTTCACAGTAACTCAATCCCCCTTACATGCCATTGTCCACCAACCTCTGTCTTTAATTTTACAGTAACCCAATCCCCCTTATATGCCATTGTTCACCAACCTCTGTCTTTAAGTTCACAGTAACTCAATCCTCCTTACATGCCATTGTCCACCAACCTCTGTCTTTAAGTTCACAGTAACACAATCCCCCTTACATGCCATTGTCCACCAACCTCTGTCTTTAAGTTCACAGTAACCCAATCCCCCTTATATGCCATTGTCCACGAACCTCTGTCTTAAAGTTCACAGTAACTCAATCCTCCTTACATGCCATTGTCCACCAACCTCTGTCTTTAAGTTCACAGTAACTCAATCCTCCTTACATGCCATTGTCCACCAAACTCTGTCTTTAAGTTCACAGTAACTCAATCCTCCTTACATGCCATTGTCCACCAACCTCTGTCTTTAAGTTCACAGTAACTCAATCCCCCTTACATGCCATTGTCCACCAACCTCTGTCTTTAAGTTCACAGTAACCCAATCCCCCTTATATGCCATTGTCCACCAACCTCTGTCTTTAAGTTCACAGTAACTCAATCCCCCTTACATGCCATTGTCCACCAACCTCTGTCTTTATGTTCACAGTAACTCAATCCTCCTTACATGCCATTGTCCACCAACCTCTGTCTTTAAGTTCAGAGTAACTCAATCCTCCTTACATGCCATTGTCCACCAAACTCTGTATTTAAGTTCACAGTAACTCAATCCTCCTTACATGCCATTGTCCACCAACCTCTTTCTTTAAGTTCACAGTAACTCAATCCCCCTTACATGCCACTGACCACCAACCTCTGTCTTTAAGTTCACAGTAACTCAATCCTCCTTACATGTCATTGTCCACCAAACTCTGTATTTAAGTTCACAGTAACTCAATCCCCCTTACATGCCATTGTCCACCAACCTCTGTCTTTAAGTTCACAGTAACTCAATCCTCCTTACATGTCATTGTCCACCAAACTCTGTATTTAAGTTCACAGTAACTCAATCCTCCTTACATGCCATTGTCCACCAAACTCTGTATTTAAGTTCACAGTAACTCAATCCTCCTTACATGCCATTGTCCACCAAACACTGTCTTTAAGTTCACAGTAACTCAATCCTCCTTACATGCCATTGTCCACCAACATCTGTCTTTAAGTTCACAGTAACTCAATCCTCCTTACATGCCATTGTCCACCAACCTCTGTCTTTAAGTTCACAGTAACTCAATCCTCCTTACATGCCATTGTCCACCAACCTCTGTCTTTAAGTTCACAGTAACTCAATCCTCCTTACATGCCATTGTCCACCAACCTCTGTCTTTAAGTTCACAGTAACTCAATCCTCCTCACATGCCATTGTCCACCAACCTCTGTCTTTAAGTTCACAGTAACTCAATCCCCCTTACATGCCATTGTCCACCAACCTCTGTCTTTAAGTTCACAGTAACTCAATCCTCCTTACATGCCATTGTCCACCAACCTCTGTCTTTAAGTTCACAGTAACTCAATCCTCCTTACATGCCATTGTCCACCAACCTCTGTCTTTAAGTTCACAGTAACTCAATCCTCCTTACATGTCATTGTCCACCAACCTCTGTCTTTAAGTTCACAGTAACTCAATCCTCCTTACATGCCATTGTCCACCAACCTCTGTCTTTAAGTTCACAGTAACTCAATCCTCCTTACATGCCATTGTCCACCAACCTCTGTCTTTAAGTTCACAGTAACTCAATCCCCCTTACATGCCATTGTCCACCAACCTCTGTCTTTAAGTTCACAGTAACCCAATCCCCCTTATATGCCATTGTCCACCAACCTCTGTCTTTAAGTTCACAGTAACTCAATCCCCCTTACATGCCATTGTCCACCAACCTCTGTCTTTAAGTTCACAGTAACTCAATCCTCCTTACATGCCATTGTCCACCAACCTCTGTCTTTAATTTCAGAGTAACTCAATCCTCCTTACATGCCATTGTCCACCAAACTCTGTATTTAAGTTCACAGTAACTCAATCCTCCTTACATGCCATTGTCCACCAACCTCTTTCTTTAAGTTCACAGTAACTCAATCCCCCTTACATGCCATGGTCCACCAACCTCTGTCTTTAAGTTCACAGTAACTCAATCCTCCTTACATGTCATTGTCCACCAAACTCTGTATTTAAGTTCACAGTAACTCAATCCCCCTTACATGCCATTGTCCACCAACCTCTGTCTTTAAGTTCACAGTAACTCAATCCTCCTTACATGTCATTGTCCACCAAACTCTGTATTTAAGTTCACAGTAACTCAATCCTCCTTACATGCCATTGTCCACCAACCTCTGTCTTTAAGTTCACAGTAACTCAATCCCCCTTACATGCCATTGTCCACCAACCTCTGTCTTTAAGTTCACAGTAACCCAATCCCCCTTATATGCCATTGTCCACCAACCTCTGTCTTTAAGTTCACAGTAACTCAATCCCCCTTACATGCCATTGTCCACCAACCTCTGTCTTTATGTTCACAGTAACTCAATCCTCCTTACATGCCATTGTCCACCAACCTCTGTCTTTAAGTTCAGAGTAACTCAATCCTCCTTACATGCCATTGTCCACCAAACTCTGTATTTAAGTTCACAGTAACTCAATCCTCCTTACATGCCATTGTCCACCAACCTCTTTCTTTAAGTTCACAGTAACTCAATCCCCCTTACATGCCACTGACCACCAACCTCTGTCTTTAAGTTCACAGTAACTCAATCCTCCTTACATGTCATTGTCCACCAAACTCTGTATTTAAGTTCACAGTAACTCAATCCCCCTTACATGCCATTGTCCACCAACCTCTGTCTTTAAGTTCACAGTAACTCAATCCTCCTTACATGTCATTGTCCACCAAACTCTGTATTTAAGTTCACAGTAACTCAATCCTCCTTACATGCCATTGTCCACCAAACTCTGTATTTAAGTTCACAGTAACTCAATCCTCCTTACATGCCATTGTCCACCAAACACTGTCTTTAAGTTCACAGTAACTCAATCCTCCTTACATGCCATTGTCCACCAACATCTGTCTTTAAGTTCACAGTAACTCAATCCTCCTTACATGCCATTGTCCACCAACCTCTGTCTTTAAGTTCACAGTAACTCAATCCTCCTTACATGCCATTGTCCACCAACCTCTGTCTTTAAGTTCACAGTAACTCAATCCTCCTTACATGCCATTGTCCACCAACCTCTGTCTTTAAGTTCACAGTAACTCAATCCTCCTCACATGCCATTGTCCACCAACCTCTGTCTTTAAGTTCACAGTAACTCAATCCCCCTTACATGCCATTGTCCACCAACCTCTGTCTTTAAGTTCACAGTAACTCAATCCTCCTTACATGCCATTGTCCACCAACCTCTGTCTTTAAGTTCACAGTAACTCAATCCTCCTTACATGCCATTGTCCACCAACCTCTGTCTTTAAGTTCACAGTAACTCAATCCTCCTTACATGTCATTGTCCACCAACCTCTGTCTTTAAGTTCACAGTAACTCAATCCTCCTTACATGCCATTGTCCACCAACCTCTGTCTTTAAGTTCACAGTAACTCAATCCTCCTTACATGCCATTGTCCACCAACCTCTGTCTTTAAGTTCACAGTAACTCAATCCCCCTTACATGCCATTGTCCACCAACCTCTGTCTTTAAGTTCACAGTAACCCAATCCCCCTTATATGCCATTGTCCACCAAACTCTGTATTTAAGTTCACAGTAACTCAATCCCCCTTACATGCCATTGTCCACCAACCTCTGTCTTTAAGTTCACAGTAACTCAATCCTCCTTACATGTCATTGTCCACCAAACTCTGTATTTAAGTTCACAGTAACTCAATCCTCCTTACATGCCATTGTCCACCAAACTCTGTATTTAAGTTCACAGTAACTCAATCCTCCTTACATGCCATTGTCCACCAAACACTGTCTTTAAGTTCACAGTAACTCAATCCTCCTTACATGCCATTGTCCACCAACCTCTGTCTTTAAGTTCACAGTAACTCAATCCTCCTTACATGCCATTGTCCACCAACCTCTGTCTTTAAGTTCACAGTAACTCAATCCTCCTTACATGCCATTGTCCACCAACCTCTGTCTTTAAGTTCACAGTAACTCAATCCTCCTTACATGCCATTGTCCACCAACCTCTGTCTTTAAGTTCACAGTAACTCAATCCTCCTCACATGCCATTGTCCACCAACCTCTGTCTTTAAGTTCACAGTAACTCAATCCCCCTTACATGCCATTGTCCCCCAACCTCTGTCTTTAAGTTCACAGTAACTCAATCCTCCTTACATGCCATTGTCCACCAACCTCTGTCTTTAAGTTCACAGTAACTCAATCCTCCTTACATGCCATTGTCCACCAACCTCTGTCTTTAAGTTCACAGTAACTCAATCCTCCTTACACGTCATTGTCCACCAACCTCTGTCTTTAAGTTCACAGTAACTCAATCCTCCTTACATGTCATTGTTCACCAACCTCTGTCTTTAAGTTCACAGTAACTCACTCCTCCTTACATGTCATTGTGCACCAACCTCTGTCTTTAAGTTCACAGTAACTCAATCCTCCTTACATGCCATTGTCCACCAACCTCTGTCTTTAAGTTCACAGTAACTCAATCCCCCTTACATATCATTGTCCACCAACCTGTGTCTTTAAGTTCACAGTAACTCAATCCCCCTTACATGCCATTGTCCACCAACCTCTGTCTTTAAGTTCACAGTAACTCAATCTTCCTTACATGCCATTGTCCACCAACCTCTGTCTTTAAGTTCACAGTAACTCAATCCTCCATACATGCCATTGTCCACCAACCTCTGTCTTTAAGTTCACAGTAACTCACTCCTCCTTACATGCCATTGTCCACCAACCTCTGTCTTTAAGTTCACAGTAACTCAATCCTCCTTACATGCCATTGTCCACCAACCTCTGTCTTTAAGTTCACAGTAACTCACTCCTCCTTACATGTCATTGTCCACCAACCTCTGTCTTTAAGTTCACAGTTACTCAATTCTCCTTACATGCCATTGTCCACCAACCTCTGTCTTTAAGTTCACAGTAACTCACTCCTCCTTACATGCCATTGTCCACCAACCTCTGTCTTTAAGTTCACAGTAACTCAATCCTCCTTACATGTCATTGTCCACCAACCTCTGTCTTTAAGTTCACAGTAACTCAATCCCCCTTACATGCCATTGTCCACCAACCTCTGTCTTTAAGTTCACAGTAACTCAATCACCCTTACATGCCATTGTCCACCAACCTCTTTCTTTAAGTTCACAGTAACTCAATCCTCCTTACATGCCATTGTCCACCAACCTCTGTCTTTATTTTCACAGCAACTCAATCCTCCTTACATGCCATTGTCCACCAACCTCTGTCTTTATGTTCACAGTAACTCAATCCCCCTTACATGCCATTGTCCACCAACCTCTGTCTTTATGTTCACAGTAACTCAATCCTCCTTACATGCCATTGTCCACCAACCTCTGTCTTTATGTTCACAGTAACTCAATCCTCCTTACATGCCATTGTCCACCAACCTCTGTCTTTAAGTTCACAGTAACTCAATCCCCCTTACATGCCATTGTCCACCAACCTCTGTCTTTAAGTTCACAGTAACTCAATCCTCCTTACATGCCATTGTCCACCAACCTCTGTCTTTAAGTTCACAGTAACTCAATCCTCCTTACATGCCATTGTCCACCAACCTCTGTCTTTAAGTTCACAGTAACTCAATCCTCCTTACATGTCATTGTCCACCAACCTCTGTCTTTAAGTTCACAGTAACTCAATCCTCCTTACATGTCATTGTCCACCAACCTCTGTCTTTAAGTTCACAGTAACTCAATCCTCCTTACATGTCATTGTCCACCAACCTCTGTCTTTAAGTTCACAGTAACTCAATCCTCCTTACATGCCATTGTCCACCAACCTCTGTCTTTAAGTTCACAGTAACTCAATCCTCCTCACATGCCATTGTCCACTAACCTCTGTCTTTAAGTTCACAGTAACTCAATCCCCCTTACATGCCATTGTCCACCAACCTCTGTCTTTAAGTTCACAGTAACTCAATCCTCCTTACATGCCATTGTCCACCAACCTCTGTCTTTAAGTTCACAGTAACTCAATCCTCCTTACATGCCATTGTCCACCAACCTCTGTCTTTAAGTTCACAGTAACTCAATCCTCCTTACATGCCATTGTCCACAAACCTCTGTCTTTAAGTTCACAGTAACTCAATCCTCCTTACATGCCATTGTCCACCAACCTCTGTCTTTAAGTTCACAGTAACTCAATCCCCCTTACATGCCATTGTCCACCAACCTCTGTCTTTAATTTTACAGTAACCCAATCCCCCTTATATGCCATTGTCCACCAACCTCTGTCTTTAAGTTCACAGTAACTCAAGCCTCCTTACATGCCATTGTCCACCAACCTCTGTCTTTAAGTTCACAGTAACACAATCCCCCTTACATGCCATTGTCCACCAACCTCTGTCTTTAAGTTCACAGTAACCCAATCCCCCTTATATGCCATTGTCCACGAACCTCTGTCTTTAAGTTCACAGTAACTCAATCCTCCTTGCATGCCATTGTCCACCAACCTCTGTCTTTAAGTTCACAGTAACTCAATCCTCCTTACATGCCATTGTCCACCAAACTCTGTCTTTAAGTTCACAGTAACTCAATCCTCCTTACATGCCATTGTCCACCAACCTCTGTCTTTAAGTTCACAGTAACTCAATCCCCCTTACATGCCATTGTCCACCAACCTCTGTCTTTAAGTTCACAGTAACCCAATCCCCCTTATATGCCATTGTCCACCAACCTCTGTCTTTAAGTTCACAGTAACTCAATCCCCCTTACATGCCATTGTCCACCAACCTCTGTCTTTAAGTTCACAGTAACTCAATCCTCCTTACATGCCATTGTCCACCAACCTCTGTCTTTAAGTTCAGAGTAACTCAATCCTCCTTACATGCCATTGTCCACCAAACTCTGTATTTAAGTTCACAGTAACTCAATCCTCCTTACATGCCATTGTCCACCAATCTCTTTCTTTAAGTTCAGAGTAACTCAATCCCCCTTACATGCCACTGTCCACCAACCTCTGTCTTTAAGTTCACAGTAACTCAATCCTCCTTACATGTCATTGTCCACCAAACTCTGTATTTAAGTTCACAGTAACTCAATCCCCCTTACATGCCATTGTCCACCAACCTCTGTCTTTAAGTTCACAGTAACTCAATCCTCCTTACATGTCATTGTCCACCAAACTCTGTATTTAAGTTCACAGTAACTCAATCCTCCTTACATGCCATTGTCCAGCAAACTCTGTATTTAAGTTCACAGTAACTCAATCCTCCTTACATGCCATTGTCCACCAAACACTGTCTTTAAGTTCACAGTAACTCAATCCTCCTTACATCCCATTGTCCACCAACCTCTGTCTTTAAGTTCACAGTAACTCAATCCTCCTTACATGCCATTGTCCACCAACCTCTGTCTTTAAGTTCACAGTAACTCAATCCTCCTTACATGCCATTGTCCACCAACCTCTGTCATTAAGTTCACAGTAACTCAATCCTCCTTACATGCCATTGTCCACCAACCTCTGTCTTTAAGTTCACAGTAACTCAATCCTCCTCACATGCCATTGTCCACCAACCTCTGTCTTTAAGTTCACAGTAACTCAATCCCCCTTACATGCCATTGTCCACCAACCTCTGTCTTTAAGTTCACAGTAACTCAATCCTCCTTACATGCCATTGTCCACCAACCTCTGTCTTTAAGTTCACAGTAACTCAATCCTCCTTACATGCCATTGTCCACCAACCTCTGTCTTTAAGTCCACAGTAACTCAATCCTCCTTACATGTCATTGTCCACCAACCTCTGTCTTTAAGTTCACAGTAACTCAATCCTCCTTACATGTCATTGTCCACCAACCTCTGTCTTTAAGTTCACAGTAACTCAATCCTCCTTACATGCCATTGTCCACCAACCTCTGTCTTTAAGTTCACAGTAACTCAATCCCCCTTACATGCCATTGTCCACCAACCTCTGTCTTTAAGTTCACAGTAACTCAATCCTCCTTACATGCCATTGTCCACCAAATTCTGTCTTTAAGTTCACAGTAACCCAATCCCCCTTATATGCCATTGTCCACGAACCTCTGTCTTTAAGTTCACAGTAACTCAATCCTCCTTACATGCCATTGTCCACCAACCTCTGTCTTTAAGTTCACAGTAACTCAATCCTCCTTACATGCCATTGTCCACCAAACTCTGTCTTTAAGTTCACAGTAACTCAATCCTCCTTACATGCCATTGTCCACCAACCTCTGTCATTAAGTTCACAGTAACTCAATCCCCCTTACATGCCATTGTCCACCAACCTCTGTCTTTAAGTTCACAGTAACCCAATCCCCCTTATATGCCATTGTCCACCAACCTCTGTCTTTAAGTTCACAGTAACTCAATCCCCCTTACATGCCATTGTCCACCAACCTCTGTCTTTAGGTTCACAGTAACTCAATCCTCCTTACATGCCATTGTCCACCAACCTCTGTCTTTAAGTTCAGAGTAACTCAATCCTCCTTACATGCCATTGTCCACCAAACTCTGTATTTAAGTTCACAGTAACTCAATCCTCCTTACATGCCATTGTCCACCAACCTCTTTCTTTAAGTTCACAGTAACTCAATCCCCCTTACATGCCACGGTCCACCAACCTCTGTCTTTAAGTTCACAGTAACTCAATCCTCCATACATGCCATTGTCCACCAACCTCTGTCTTTAAGTTCACAGTAACTCACTCCTCCTTACATGCCATTGTCCACCAACCTCTGTCTTTAAGTTCACAGTAACTCAATCCTCCTTACATGCCATTGTCCACCAACCTCTGTCTTTAAGTTCACAGTAACTCACTCCTCCTTACATGTCATTGTCCACCAACCTCTGTCTTTAAGTTCACAGTTACTCAATTCTCCTTACATGCCATTGTCCACCAACCTCTGTCTTTAAGTTCACAGTAACTCACTCCTCCTTACATGCCATTGTCCACCAACCTCTGTCTTTAAGTTCACAGTAACTCAATCCTCCTTACATGTCATTGTCCACCAACCTCTGTCTTTAAGTTCACAGTAACTCAATCCCCCTTACATGCCATTGTCCACCAACCTCTGTCTTTAAGTTCACAGTAACTCAATCACCCTTACATGCCATTGTCCACCAACCTCTTTCTTTAAGTTCACAGTAACTCAATCCTCCTTACATGCCATTGTCCACCAACCTCTGTCTTTATTTTCACAGCAACTCAATCCTCCTTACATGCCATTGTCCACCAACCTCTGTCTTTATGTTCACAGTAACTCAATCCCCCTTACATGCCATTGTCCACCAACCTCTGTCTTTATGTTCACAGTAACTCAATCCTCCTTACATGCCATTGTCCACCAACCTCTGTCTTTATGTTCACAGTAACTCAATCCTCCTTACATGCCATTGTCCACCAACCTCTGTCTTTAAGTTCACAGTAACTCAATCCCCCTTACATGCCATTGTCCACCAACCTCTGTCTTTAAGTTCACAGTAACTCAATCCTCCTTACATGCCATTGTCCACCAACCTCTGTCTTTAAGTTCACAGTAACTCAATCCTCCTTACATGCCATTGTCCACCAACCTCTGTCTTTAAGTTCACAGTAACTCAATCCTCCTTACATGTCATTGTCCACCAACCTCTGTCTTTAAGTTCACAGTAACTCAATCCTCCTTACATGTCATTGTCCACCAACCTCTGTCTTTAAGTTCACAGTAACTCAATCCTCCTTACATGTCATTGTCCACCAACCTCTGTCTTTAAGTTCACAGTAACTCAATCCTCCTTACATGCCATTGTCCACCAACCTCTGTCTTTAAGTTCACAGTAACTCAATCCTCCTCACATGCCATTGTCCACTAACCTCTGTCTTTAAGTTCACAGTAACTCAATCCCCCTTACATGCCATTGTCCACCAACCTCTGTCTTTAAGTTCACAGTAACTCAATCCTCCTTACATGCCATTGTCCACCAACCTCTGTCTTTAAGTTCACAGTAACTCAATCCTCCTTACATGCCATTGTCCACCAACCTCTGTCTTTAAGTTCACAGTAACTCAATCCTCCTTACATGCCATTGTCCACAAACCTCTGTCTTTAAGTTCACAGTAACTCAATCCTCCTTACATGCCATTGTCCACCAACCTCTGTCTTTAAGTTCACAGTAACTCAATCCCCCTTACATGCCATTGTCCACCAACCTCTGTCTTTAATTTTACAGTAACCCAATCCCCCTTATATGCCATTGTCCACCAACCTCTGTCTTTAAGTTCACAGTAACTCAAGCCTCCTTACATGCCATTGTCCACCAACCTCTGTCTTTAAGTTCACAGTAACACAATCCCCCTTACATGCCATTGTCCACCAACCTCTGTCTTTAAGTTCACAGTAACCCAATCCCCCTTATATGCCATTGTCCACGAACCTCTGTCTTTAAGTTCACAGTAACTCAATCCTCCTTGCATGCCATTGTCCACCAACCTCTGTCTTTAAGTTCACAGTAACTCAATCCTCCTTACATGCCATTGTCCACCAAACTCTGTCTTTAAGTTCACAGTAACTCAATCCTCCTTACATGCCATTGTCCACCAACCCCTGTCTTTAAGTTCACAGTAACTCAATCCCCCTTACATGCCATTGTCCACCAACCTCTGTCTTTAAGTTCACAGTAACCCAATCCCCCTTATATGCCATTGTCCACCAACCTCTGTCTTTAAGTTCACAGTAACTCAATCCCCCTTACATGCCATTGTCCACCAACCTCTGTCTTTAAGTTCACAGTAACTCAATCCTCCTTACATGCCATTGTCCACCAACCTCTGTCTTTAAGTTCAGAGTAACTCAATCCTCCTTACATGCCATTGTCCACCAAACTCTGTATTTAAGTTCACAGTAACTCAATCCTCCTTACATGCCATTGTCCACCAATCTCTTTCTTTAAGTTCAGAGTAACTCAATCCCCCTTACATGCCACTGTCCACCAACCTCTGTCTTTAAGTTCACAGTAACTCAATCCTCCTTACATGTCATTGTCCACCAAACTCTGTATTTAAGTTCACAGTAACTCAATCCCCCTTACATGCCATTGTCCACCAACCTCTGTCTTTAAGTTCACAGTAACTCAATCCTCCTTACATGTCATTGTCCACCAAACTCTGTATTTAAGTTCACAGTAACTCAATCCTCCTTACATGCCATTGTCCAGCAAACTCTGTATTTAAGTTCACAGTAACTCAATCCTCCTTACATGCCATTGTCCACCAAACACTGTCTTTAAGTTCACAGTAACTCAATCCTCCTTACATGCCATTGTCCACCAACCTCTGTCTTTAAGTTCACAGTAACTCAATCCTCCTTACATGCCATTGTCCACCAACCTCTGTCTTTAAGTTCACAGTAACTCAATCCTCCTTACATGCCATTGTCCACCAACCTCTGTCATTAAGTTCACAGTAACTCAATCCTCCTTACATGCCATTGTCCACCAACCTCTGTCTTTAAGTTCACAGTAACTCAATCCTCCTCACATGCCATTGTCCACCAACCTCTGTCTTTAAGTTCACAGTAACTCAATCCTCCTTACATGCCATTGTCCACCAACCTCTGTCTTTAAGTTCACAGTAACTCAATCCTCCTTACATGCCATTGTCCACCAACCTCTGTCTTTAAGTTCACAGTAACTCAATCCTCCTTACATGTCATTGTCCACCAACCTCTGTCTTTAAGTTCACAGTAACTCAATCCTCCTTACATGTCATTGTCCACCAACCTCTGTCTTTAAGTTCACAGTAACTCAATCCTCCTTACATGCCATTGTCCACCAACCTCTGTATTTAAGTTCACAGTAACTCAATCCTCCTTACATGCCATTGTCCACCAACCCCTGTCTTTAAGTTCACAGTAACTCAATCCCCCTTACATGCCATTGTCCACCAACCTCTGTCTTTAAGTTCACAGTAACTCAATCCTCCTTACATGCCATTGTCCACCAAACGCTGTCTTTAAGTTCACAGTAACTCAATCCTCCGTACATGCCATTGTCCACCAACCTCTGTCTTTAAGTTCACAGTAACTCAATCCTCCTTACATGCCATTGTCCACCAACCTCTGTCTTTAAGTTCACAGTAACTCAATCCCCCTTACATGCCATTGTCCACCAACCTCTGTCTTTAATTTTACAGTAACCCAATCCCCCTTATATGCCATTGTCCACCAACCTCTGTCTTTAAGTTCACAGTAACTCAATCCTCCTTACATGCCATTGTCCACCAACCTCTGTCTTTAAGTTCACAGTAACACAATCCCCCTTACATGCCATTGTCCACCAACCTCTGTCTTTAAGTTCACACTAACCCAATCCCCCTTATATGCCATTGTCCACGAACCTCTGTCTTTAAGTTCACAGTAACTCAATCCTCCTTACATGTCATTGTCCACCAACCTCTGTCTTTAAGTTCACAGTAACTCAATCCCCCTTACATGCCATTGTCCACCAACCTCTGTCTTTAAGTTCACAGTAACTCAATCCTCCTTACATGCCATTGTCCACCAACCTCTGTCTTTATTTTCACAGTAACTCAATCCTCCTTACATGCCATTGTCCACCAACCTCTTTCTTTAAGTTCACAGTAACTCAATCCCCCTTACATGCCACGGTCCACCAACCTCTGTCTTTAAGTTCACAGTAACTCAATCCTCCATACATGCCATTGTCCACCAACCTCTGTCTTTAAGTTCACAGTAACTCACTCCTCCTTACATGCCATTGTCCACCAACCTCTGTCTTTAAGTTCACAGTAACTCAATCCTCCTTACATGCCATTGTCCACCAACCTCTGTCTTTAAGTTCACAGTAACTCACTCCTCCTTACATGTCATTGTCCACCAACCTCTGTCTTTAAGTTCACAGTTACTCAATTCTCCTTACATGCCATTGTCCACCAACCTCTGTCTTTAAGTTCACAGTAACTCACTCCTCCTTACATGCCATTGTCCACCAACCTCTGTCTTTAAGTTCACAGTAACTCAATCCTCCTTACATGTCATTGTCCACCAACCTCTGTCTTTAAGTTCACAGTAACTCAATCCCCCTTACATGCCATTGTCCACCAACCTCTGTCTTTAAGTTCACAGTAACTCAATCACCCTTACATGCCATTGTCCACCAACCTCTTTCTTTAAGTTCACAGTAACTCAATCCTCCTTACATGCCATTGTCCACCAACCTCTGTCTTTATTTTCACAGCAACTCAATCCTCCTTACATGCCATTGTCCACCAACCTCTGTCTTTATGTTCACAGTAACTCAATCCCCCTTACATGCCATTGTCCACCAACCTCTGTCTTTATGTTCACAGTAACTCAATCCTCCTTACATGCCATTGTCCACCAACCTCTGTCTTTATGTTCACAGTAACTCAATCCTCCTTACATGCCATTGTCCACCAACCTCTGTCTTTAAGTTCACAGTAACTCAATCCCCCTTACATGCCATTGTCCACCAACCTCTGTCTTTAAGTTCACAGTAACTCAATCCTCCTTACATGCCATTGTCCACCAACCTCTGTCTTTAAGTTCACAGTAACTCAATCCTCCTTACATGCCATTGTCCACCAACCTCTGTCTTTAAGTTCACAGTAACTCAATCCTCCTTACATGTCATTGTCCACCAACCTCTGTCTTTAAGTTCACAGTAACTCAATCCTCCTTACATGTCATTGTCCACCAACCTCTGTCTTTAAGTTCACAGTAACTCAATCCTCCTTACATGTCATTGTCCACCAACCTCTGTCTTTAAGTTCACAGTAACTCAATCCTCCTTACATGCCATTGTCCACCAACCTCTGTCTTTAAGTTCACAGTAACTCAATCCTCCTCACATGCCATTGTCCACTAACCTCTGTCTTTAAGTTCACAGTAACTCAATCCCCCTTACATGCCATTGTCCACCAACCTCTGTCTTTAAGTTCACAGTAACTCAATCCTCCTTACATGCCATTGTCCACCAACCTCTGTCTTTAAGTTCACAGTAACTCAATCCTCCTTACATGCCATTGTCCACCAACCTCTGTCTTTAAGTTCACAGTAACTCAATCCTCCTTACATGCCATTGTCCACAAACCTCTGTCTTTAAGTTCACAGTAACTCAATCCTCCTTACATGCCATTGTCCACCAACCTCTGTCTTTAAGTTCACAGTAACTCAATCCCCCTTACATGCCATTGTCCACCAACCTCTGTCTTTAATTTTACAGTAACCCAATCCCCCTTATATGCCATTGTCCACCAACCTCTGTCTTTAAGTTCACAGTAACTCAAGCCTCCTTACATGCCATTGTCCACCAACCTCTGTCTTTAAGTTCACAGTAACACAATCCCCCTTACATGCCATTGTCCACCAACCTCTGTCTTTAAGTTCACAGTAACCCAATCCCCCTTATATGCCATTGTCCACGAACCTCTGTCTTTAAGTTCACAGTAACTCAATCCTCCTTGCATGCCATTGTCCACCAACCTCTGTCTTTAAGTTCACAGTAACTCAATCCTCCTTACATGCCATTGTCCACCAAACTCTGTCTTTAAGTTCACAGTAACTCAATCCTCCTTACATGCCATTGTCCACCAACCTCTGTCTTTAAGTTCACAGTAACTCAATCCCCCTTACATGCCATTGTCCACCAACCTCTGTCTTTAAGTTCACAGTAACCCAATCCCCCTTATATGCCATTGTCCACCAACCTCTGTCTTTAAGTTCACAGTAACTCAATCCCCCTTACATGCCATTGTCCACCAACCTCTGTCTTTAAGTTCACAGTAACTCAATCCTCCTTACATGCCATTGTCCACCAACCTCTGTCTTTAAGTTCAGAGTAACTCAATCCTCCTTACATGCCATTGTCCACCAAACTCTGTATTTAAGTTCACAGTAACTCAATCCTCCTTACATGCCATTGTCCACCAATCTCTTTCTTTAAGTTCAGAGTAACTCAATCCCCCTTACATGCCACTGTCCACCAACCTCTGTCTTTAAGTTCACAGTAACTCAATCCTCCTTACATGTCATTGTCCACCAAACTCTGTATTTAAGTTCACAGTAACTCAATCCCCCTTACATGCCATTGTCCACCAACCTCTGTCTTTAAGTTCACAGTAACTCAATCCTCCTTACATGTCATTGTCCACCAAACTCTGTATTTAAGTTCACAGTAACTCAATCCTCCTTACATGCCATTGTCCAGCAAACTCTGTATTTAAGTTCACAGTAACTCAATCCTCCTTACATGCCATTGTCCACCAAACACTGTCTTTAAGTTCACAGTAACTCAATCCTCCTTACATGCCATTGTCCACCAACCTCTGTCTTTAAGTTCACAGTAACTCAATCCTCCTTACATGCCATTGTCCACCAACCTCTGTCTTTAAGTTCACAGTAACTCAATCCTCCTTACATGCCATTGTCCACCAACCTCTGTCATTAAGTTCACAGTAACTCAATCCTCCTTACATGCCATTGTCCACCAACCTCTGTCTTTAAGTTCACAGTAACTCAATCCTCCTCACATGCCATTGTCCACCAACCTCTGTCTTTAAGTTCACAGTAACTCAATCCTCCTTACATGCCATTGTCCACCAACCTCTGTCTTTAAGTTCACAGTAACTCAATCCTCCTTACATGCCATTGTCCACCAACCTCTGTCTTTAAGTTCACAGTAACTCAATCCTCCTTACATGTCATTGTCCACCAACCTCTGTCTTTAAGTTCACAGTAACTCAATCCTCCTTACATGTCATTGTCCACCAACCTCTGTCTTTAAGTTCACAGTAACTCAATCCTCCTTACATGCCATTGTCCACCAACCTCTGTATTTAAGTTCACAGTAACTCAATCCTCCTTACATGCCATTGTCCACCAACCCCTGTCTTTAAGTTCACAGTAACTCAATCCCCCTTACATGCCATTGTCCACCAACCTCTGTCTTTAAGTTCACAGTAACTCAATCCTCCTTACATGCCATTGTCCACCAAACGCTGTCTTTAAGTTCACAGTAACTCAATCCTCCGTACATGCCATTGTCCACCAACCTCTGTCTTTAAGTTCACAGTAACTCAATCCTCCTTACATGCCATTGTCCACCAACCTCTGTCTTTAAGTTCACAGTAACTCAATCCCCCTTACATGCCATTGTCCACCAACCTCTGTCTTTAATTTTACAGTAACCCAATCCCCCTTATATGCCATTGTCCACCAACCTCTGTCTTTAAGTTCACAGTAACTCAATCCTCCTTACATGCCATTGTCCACCAACCTCTGTCTTTAAGTTCACAGTAACACAATCCCCCTTACATGCCATTGTCCACCAACCTCTGTCTTTAAGTTCACACTAACCCAATCCCCCTTATATGCCATTGTCCACGAACCTCTGTCTTTAAGTTCACAGTAACTCAATCCTCCTTACATGCCATTGTCCACCAACCTCTGTCTTTATGTTCACAGTAACTCAATCCTCCTTACATGCCATTGTCCACCAAACTCTGTCTTTAAGTTCACAGTAACTCAATCCTCCTTACATGCCATTGTCCACCAACCTCTGTCTTTAAGTTCACAGTAACTCAATCCCCCTTACATGCCATTGTCCACCAACCTCTGTCTTTAAGTTCACAGTAACCCAATCCCCCTTATATGCCATTGTCCACCAACATCTGTCTTTAAGTTCACAGTAACTCAATCCCCCTTACATGCCATTGTCCACCAACCTCTGTCTTTAAGTTCACAGTAACTCAATCCTCCATACATACCCTTGTCCACCAACCTCTGTCTTTAAGTTCACAGTAACTCACTCCTCCTTACATGCCATTGTCCACCAACCTCTGTCTTTAAGTTCACAGTAACTCAATCCCCCTTACATGCCATTGTCCACCAACCTCTGTCTTTAATTTTACAGTAACCCAATCCCCCTTATATGCCATTGTCCACCAACCTCTGTCTTTATGTTCACAGTAACTCAATCCTCCTTACATGCCATTGTCCACCAAACTCTGTCTTTAAGTTCACAGTAACTCAATCCTCCTTACATGCCATTGTCCACCAACCTCTGTCTTTAAGTTCACAGTAACTCAATCCTCCTTACATGCCATTGTCCACCAAACTCTGTATTTAAGTTCACAGTAACTCAATCCTCCTTACATGCCATTGTCCACCAACCTCTTTCTTTAAGTTCACAGTATCTCAATCCCCCTTACATGCCACTGTCCACCAACCTCTGTCTTTAAGTTCACAGTAACTCAATCCTCCTTACATGTCATTGTCCACCAAACTCTGTATTTAAGTTCACAGTAACTCAATCCTCCTTACATGCCATTGTCCACCAAACTCTGTATTTAAGTTCACAGTAACTCAATCCTCCTTACATGCCATTGTCCACCAAACACTGTCTTTAAGTTCACAGTAACTCAATCCTCCTTACATGCCATTGTCCACCAACCTCTGTCTTTAAGTTCACAGTAACTCAATCCTCCTTACATGCCATTATCCACCAACCTCTGTCTTTAAGTTCACAGTAACTCAATCCCCCTTACATGCCATTGTCCACCAAACTCTGTCTTTAAGTTCACAGTAACTCAATCCTCCTTACATGTCATTGTCCACCAACCTCTGTCTTTAAGTTCACAGTAACTCAATCCTCCTAACATGTCATTCTCCACCAACATCTGTCTTTAAGTTCACAGTAACTCACTCCTCCTTACATGTCATTGTCCACCAACCTCTGTCTTTAAGTTCACAGTAACTCAAACCTCCTTACATGCTATTGTCCACCAACCTCTGTCTTTCAGTTTACAGTAACTCAATCCTCCTTACATGCCATTGTCCACCAACCTCTGTCTTTAAGTTCACAGTAACTCAATCCTCCTTACATGCCATTGTCCACCAACCTCTGTCTTTAAGTTCACAGTAACTCAATCCTCCTTACATGTCATTGTCCACCAACCTCTGTCTTTATGTTCACAGTAACTCAATCCTCCTTACATGTCATTGTCCACCAACCTCTGTCTTTAAGTTCACAGTAACTCAATCCTCCTTACATGCCATTGTCCACCAACCTCTGTCTTTAAGTTCACAGTAACTCAATCCCCCTTACATGCCATTGTCCACCAAACTCTGTATTTAAGTTCACAGTAACTCAATCCTCCTTACATGTCATTGTCCACCAACCTCTGTCTTTAAGTTCACAGTAACTCAATCCCCCTTACATGCCATTGTCCACCAACCTCTGTCTTTAATTTTACAGTAACCCAATCCCCCTTATATGCCATTGTCCACCAACCTCTGTCTTTAAGTTCACAGTAACTCAATCCTCCTTACATGCCATTGTCCACCAACCTCTGTCTTTAAGTTCACAGTAACACAATCCCCCTTACATGCCATTGTCCACCAACCTCTGTCTTTAAGTTCACACTAACCCAATCCCCCTTATATGCCATTGTCCACGAACCTCTGTCTTTAAGTTCACAGTAACTCAATCCTCCTTACATGCCATTGTCCACCAACCTCTGTCTTTATGTTCACAGTAACTCAATCCTCCTTACATGCCATTGTCCACCAAACTCTGTCTTTAAGTTCACAGTAACTCAATCCTCCTTACATGCCATTGTCCACCAACCTCTGTCTTTAAGTTCACAGTAACTCAATCCCCCTTACATGCCATTGTCCACCAACCTCTGTCTTTAAGTTCACAGTAACCCAATCCCCCTTATATGCCATTGTCCACCAACCTCTGTCTTTAAGTTCACAGTAACTCAATCCCCCTTACATGCCATTGTCCACCAACCTCTGTCTTTAAGTTCACAGTAACTCAATCCTCCATACATACCCTTGTCCACCAACCTCTGTCTTTAAGTTCACAGTAACTCACTCCTCCTTACATGCCATTGTCCACCAACCTCTGTCTTTAAGTTCACAGTAACTCAATCCCCCTTACATGCCATTGTCCACCAACCTCTGTCTTTAATTTTACAGTAACCCAATCCCCCTTATATGCCATTGTCCACCAACCTCTGTCTTTATGTTCACAGTAACTCAATCCTCCTTACATGCCATTGTCCACCAAACTCTGTCTTTAAGTTCACAGTAACTCAATCCTCCTTACATGCCATTGTCCACCAACCTCTGTCTTTAAGTTCACAGTAACTCAATCCTCCTTACATGCCATTGTCCACCAAACTCTGTATTTAAGTTCACAGTAACTCAATCCTCCTTACATGCCATTGTCCACCAACCTCTTTCTTTAAGTTCACAGTATCTCAATCCCCCTTACATGCCACTGTCCACCAACCTCTGTCTTTAAGTTCACAGTAACTCAATCCTCCTTACATGTCATTGTCCACCAAACTCTGTATTTAAGTTCACAGTAACTCAATCCTCCTTACATGCCATTGTCCACCAAACTCTGTATTTAAGTTCACAGTAACTCAATCCTCCTTACATGCCATTGTCCACCAAACACTGTCTTTAAGTTCACAGTAACTCAATCCTCCTTACATGCCATTGTCCACCAACCTCTGTCTTTAAGTTCACAGTAACTCAATCCTCCTTACATGCCATTATCCACCAACCTCTGTCTTTAAGTTCACAGTAACTCAATCCCCCTTACATGCCATTGTCCACCAAACTCTGTCTTTAAGTTCACAGTAACTCAATCCTCCTTACATGTCATTGTCCACCAACCTCTGTCTTTAAGTTCACAGTAACTCAATCCTCCTAACATGTCATTCTCCACCAACATCTGTCTTTAAGTTCACAGTAACTCACTCCTCCTTACATGTCATTGTCCACCAACCTCTGTCTTTAAGTTCACAGTAACTCAAACCTCCTTACATGCTATTGTCCACCAACCTCTGTCTTTCAGTTTACAGTAACTCAATCCTCCTTACATGCCATTGTCCACCAACCTCTGTCTTTAAGTTCACAGTAACTCAATCCTCCTTACATGCCATTGTCCACCAACCTCTGTCTTTAAGTTCACAGTAACTCAATCCTCCTTACATGTCATTGTCCACCAACCTCTGTCTTTATGTTCACAGTAACTCAATCTTCCTTACATGTCATTGTCCACCAACCTCTGTCTTTAAGTTCACAGTAACTCAATCCTCCTTACATGCCATTGTCCACCAACCTCTGTCTTTAAGTTCACAGTAACTCAATCCCCCTTACATGCCATTGTCCACCAAACTCTGTATTTAAGTTCACAGTAACTCAATCCTCCTTACATGTCATTGTCCACCAACCTCTGTCTTTAAGTTCACAGTAACTCAATCCCCCTTACATGCCATTGTCCACCAACCTCTGTCTTTATGTTAAAGTAACTCAATCCTCCTTACATGCCATTGTCCACCAACCTCTGTCTTTAAGTTCACAGTAACTCAATCCTCCTTACATGTCATTGTCCACCAACCTCTGTCTTTAAGTTCACAGTAACTCAATCCTCCTTACATACCATTGTCCAACAAACTCTGTCTTTAAGTTAACAGTAACTCAATCCCACTTACATGTATATTGTCCACCAACCTCTGTCTTTAAATTCACAGTAACTCAATCCCCCTTACATGCAATTGTCCACCAACCCCTTTCTTTAAGTTCACAGTAACTCAATCCTCCTTACATGCCATTGTCCACCAACCACTGTCTTTAATTTCACAGTAATTCAATCCTCCTTACATATCATTGTCCAGCAACCTCTGTATTTATGTTCACAGTAACTCAATCCTCCTTACATGCCATTGTCCACCAACCTCTGTCTTTAAGTTCACAGTAACTCAATCCTCCTTACATGCCATTGTCAACCAACCTCTGTCTTTAAGTTCACAGTAACTCA
Source organism: Eledone cirrhosa (assembly GCA_964016885.1). Taxonomy (NCBI): domain Eukaryota; kingdom Metazoa; phylum Mollusca; class Cephalopoda; order Octopoda; family Eledonidae; genus Eledone; species Eledone cirrhosa. Next base: position 406,397,984 of record OZ024741.1, on the reverse strand, counting down.
ATCCTCCTTACATGCCATTGTCCACCAACCTCTGTCTTTAGGTTCACAGTAACTCAATCCTCCTTACATGTCATTGTCCACCAACCTCTGTCTTTAAGTTCTCAGTAACTCAATCCTCCTTACATGTCATTGTCCACCAACCTCTGTCTTTAAGTTCTCAGTAACTCAATCCCCCTTACATGCCATTGTCAACCAACCTCTGTCTTTAAGTTCACAGTAACTTAATCCTCCTTACATGTCATTGTCCACCAACCTCTGTCTTTAGGTTCACAGTAACTCAATCCCCCTCACATGTCATTGTCCACCAACCTCTGTCTTTAAGTTCACAGTAACTCAATCCCTCTTATATGCCATTGTCCACCAACCTCTGTCTTTAAGTTCACAGTAACTCAATCCCCCTTACATGCCATTGTCCACCAACCTCTGTCTTTAAGTTCACAGTAACTCAATCCCCCTTACATGCCATTGTCCACCAACCTCTGTCTTTAAGTTCACAGTAACTCAATCCTCCTTATATGCCATTGTCCACCAAGCTCTGTCTTTAAGTTCACAGTAACTCAATCCTCCATACATACCCTTGTCCACCAACCTCTGTCTTTAAGTTCACAGTAACTCACTCCTCCTTACATGCCATTGTCCCCCAATCTCTGTCTTTAAGTTCACAGTAACTCAATCCTCCTTACATGCCATTGTCCACCAACCTCTGTCTCTAAGTTCACAGTAACTCACTCCTCCTTACATGTCATTGTCCACCAACCTCTGTCTTTAAGTTCACAGTAACTCAATCCTCCTTACATGCCATTGTCCACCAACCTCTGTCTTTAAGTTCACAGTAACTCAATCCCCCTTACATGCCATTGTCCACCAACCTCTGTCTTTAAGTTCACAGTAACTCAATCCCCCTTACATGCCATTGTCCACCAACCTCTGTCTTTAAGTTCACAGTAACTCAATCCTCCTTACATGCCATTGTCCACCAACCTCTGTCTTTAAGTTCAGAGTAACTCAATCCTCCTTACATGCCATTGTCCACCAAACTCTGTATTTAAGTTCACAGTAACTCAATCCTCCTTACATGCCATTGTCCACCAACCTCTTTCTTTAAGTTCACAGTAACTCAATCCCCCTTACATGCCACTGTCCACCAACATCTGTCTTTAAGTTCACAGTAACTCAATCCTCCTTACATGTCATTGTCCACCAAACTCTGTATTTAAGTTCACAGTAACTCAATCCCCCTTACATGCCATTGTCCACCAACCTCTGTCTTTAAGTTCACAGTAACTCAATCCTCCTTACATGTCATTGTCCACCAAACTCTGTATTTAAGTTCACAGTAACTCAATCCTCCTTACATGCCATTGTCCACCAAACTCTGTATTTAAGTTCACAGTAACTCAATCCTCCTTACATGCCATTGTCCACCAAACACTGTCTTTAAGTTCACAGTAACTCAATCCTCCTTACATGCCATTGTCCACCAACCTCTGTCTTTAAGTTCACAGTAACTCAATCCTCCTTACATGCCATTGTCCACCAACCTCTGTCTTTAAGTTCACAGTAACTCAATCCTCCTTACATGCCATTGTCCACCAACCTCTGTCTTTAAGTTCACAGTAACTCAATCCTCTTTACATGCCATTGTCCCCCAACCTCTGTCTTTATGTTAAAGTAACTCAATCCTCCTTACATGCCATTGTCCACCAACCTCTGTCTTTAAGTTCACAGTAACTCAATCCCCCTTACATGCCATTGTCCACCAAACTCTGTATTTAAGTTCACAGTAACTCAATCCTCCTTACATGTCATTGTCCACCAACCTCTGTCTTTAAGTTCACAGTAACTCAATCCTCCTAACATGTCATTGTCCACCAACCTCTGTCTTTAAGTTCACAGTAACTCACTCCTCCTTACATGTCATTGTCCACCAACCTCTGTCTTTAAGTTCACAGTAACTCAATCCTCCTTACATGCCATTGTCCACCAACCTCTGTCTTTAAGTTCACAGTAACTCAATCCTCCTTACATGTCATTGTCCACCAACCTCTGTCTTTAAGTTCACAGTAACTCAATCCTCCTTACATGTCATTGTCCACCAACCTCTGTCTTTAAGTTCACAGTAACTCAATCCCCCTTACATGCCATTGTCCACCAAACTCTGTATTTAAGTTCACAGTAACTCAATCCTCCTTACATGTCATTGTCCACCAACCTCTGTCTTTAAGTTCACAGTAACTCAATCCCCCTTACATGCCATTGTCCACCAACCTCTGTCTTTATGTTAAAGTAACTCAATCCTCCTTACATGCCATTGTCCACCAACCTCTGTCTTTAAGTTCACAGTAACTCAATCCTCCTTACATGTCATTGTCCACCAACCTCTGTCTTTAAGTTCACAGTAACTCAATCCTCCTTACATACCATTGTCCAACAAACTCTGTCTTTAAGTTAACAGTAACTCAATCCCACTTACATGTATATTGTCCACCAACCTCTGTCTTTAAATTCACAGTAACTCAATCCCCCTTACATGCAATTGTCCACCAACCCCTTTCTTTAAGTTCACAGTAACTCAATCCTCCTTACATGCCATTGTCCACCAACCACTGTCTTTAATTTCACAGTAATTCAATCCTCCTTACATATCATTGTCCACCAACCTCTGTATTTATGTTCACAGTAACTCAATCCTCCTTACATGCCATTGTCCACCAACCTCTGTCTTTAAGTTCACAGTAACTCAATCCTCCTTACATGCCATTGTCAACCAACCTCTGTCTTTAAGTTCACAGTAACTCAATCCTCCTTACATGCCATTGTCCACCAACCTCTGTCTTTAGGTTCACAGTAACTCAATCCTCCTTACATGTCATTGTCCACCAACCTCTGTCTTTAAGTTCTCAGTAACTCAATCCTCCTTACATGTCATTGTCCACCAACCTCTGTCTTTAAGTTCTCAGTAACTCAATCCCCCTTACATGCCATTGTCAACCAACCTCTGTCTTTAAGTTCACAGTAACTCAATCCTCCTTACATGTCATTGTCCACCAACCTCTGTCTTTAGGTTCACAGTAACTCAATCCCCCTCACATGTCATTGTCCACCAACCTCTGTCTTTAAGTTCACAGTAACTCAATCCCTCTTATATGCCATTGTCCACCAACCTCTGTCTTTAAGTTCACAGTAACTCAATCCCCCTTACATGCCATTGTCCACCAACCTCTGTCTTTAAGTTCACAGTAACTCAATCCCCCTTACATGCCATTGTCCACCAACCTCTGTCTTTAAGTTCACAGTAACTCAATCCTCCTTATATGCCATTGTCCACCAAGCTCTGTCTTTAAGTTCACAGTAACTCAATCCTCCATACATACCATTGTCCACCAACCTCTGTCTTTAAGTTCACAGTAACTCAATCCCTCCTTACATGCCATTGTCCCCCAATCTCTGTCTTTAAGTTCACAGTAACTCAATCCTCCTTACATGCCATTGTCCACCAACCTCTGTCTCTAAGTTCACAGTAACTCACTCCTCCTTACATGTCATTGTCCACCAACCTCTGTCTTTAAGTTCACAGTAACTCAATCCTCCTTACATGCCATTGTCCACCAACCTCTGTCTTTAAGTTCACAGTAACTCAATCCTCCTTACATGTCATTGTCCACCAACCTCTGTCTTTAAGTTCACAGTAACTCAATCCTCCTTACATGTCATTGTCCACCAACCTCTGTCTTTAAGTTCACAGTAACTCAATCCCCCTTACATGCCATTGTCCACCAAACTCTGTATTTAAGTTCACAGTAACTCAATCCTCCTTACATGTCATTGTCCACCAACCTCTGTCTTTAAGTTCACAGTAACTCAATCCCCCTTACATGCCATTGTCCACCAACCTCTGTCTTTATGTTAAAGTAACTCAATCCTCCTTACATGCCATTGTCCACCAACCTCTGTCTTTAAGTTCACAGTAACTCAATCCTCCTTACATGTCATTGTCCACCAACCTCTGTCTTTAAGTTCACAGTAACTCAATCCTCCTTACATACCATTGTCCAACAAACTCTGTCTTTAAGTTAACAGTAACTCAATCCCACTTACATGTATATTGTCCACCAACCTCTGTCTTTAAATTCACAGTAACTCAATCCCCCTTACATGCAATTGTCCACCAACCCCTTTCTTTAAGTTCACAGTAACTCAATCCTCCTTACATGCCATTGTCCACCAACCACTGTCTTTAATTTCACAGTAATTCAATCCTCCTTACATATCATTGTCCACCAACCTCTGTATTTATGTTCACAGTAACTCAATCCTCCTTACATGCCATTGTCCACCAACCTCTGTCTTTAAGTTCACAGTAACTCAATCCTCCTTACATGCCATTGTCAACCAACCTCTGTCTTTAAGTTCACAGTAACTCAATCCTCCTTACATGCCATTGTCCACCAACCTCTGTCTTTAAGTTCTCAGTAACTCAATCCTCCTTACATGTCATTGTCCACCAACCTCTGTCTTTAAGTTCTCAGTAACTCAATCCCCCTTACATGCCATTGTCAACCAACCTCTGTCTTTAAGTTCACAGTAACTCAATCCTCCTTACATGTCATTGTCCACCAACCTCTGTCTTTAGGTTCACAGTAACTCAATCCCCCTCACATGTCATTGTCCACCAACCTCTGTCTTTAAGTTCACAGTAACTCAATCCCTCTTATATGCCATTGTCCACCAACCTCTGTCTTTAAGTTCACAGTAACTCAATCCCCCTTACATGCCATTGTCCACCAACCTCTGTCTTTAAGTTCACAGTAACTCAATCCCCCTTACATGCCATTGTCCACCAACCTCTGTCTTTAAGTTCACAGTAACTCAATCCTCCTTATATGCCATTGTCCACCAAGCTCTGTCTTTAAGTTCACAGTAACTCAATCCTCCATACATACCATTGTCCACCAACCTCTGTCTTTAAGTTCACAGTAACTCAATCCCTCCTTACATGCCATTGTCCCCCAATCTCTGTCTTTAAGTTCACAGTAACTCAATCCTCCTTACATGCCATTGTCCACCAACCTCTGTCTCTAAGTTCACAGTAACTCACTCCTCCTTACATGTCATTGTCCACCAACCTCTGTCTTTAAGTTTACAGTAACTCAATCCTCCTTACATGCCATTGTCCACCAACCTCTGTCTTTAAGTTCACAGTAACTCAATCCCCCTTACATGCCATTGTCCACCAACCTCTGTCTTTAAGTTCACAGTAACTCAATCCTCCTTACATGCCATTGTCCACCAACCTCTGTCTTTAAGTTCAGAGTAACTCAATCCTCCTTACATGCCATTGTCCACCAAACTCTGTATTTAAGTTCACAGTAACTCAATCCTCCTTACATGCCATTGTCCACCAACCTCTGTCTTTAAGTTCACAGTAACTCAATCCCCCTTACATGCCATTGTCCACCAAACTCTGTCTTTATGTTAAAGTAACTCAATCCTCCTTACATGCCATTGTCCACCAACCTCTGTCTTTAAGTTCACAGTAACTCAATCCTCCTTACATGTCATTGTCCACCAACCTCTGTCTTTAAGTTCACAGTAACTCAATCCTCCTTACATACCATTGTCCAACAAACTCTGTCTTTAAGTTAACAGTAACTCAATCCCACTTACATGTATATTGTCCACCAACCTCTGTCTTTAAATTCACAGTAACTCAATCCCCCTTACATGCAATTGTCCACCAACCCCTTTCTTTAAGTTCACAGTAACTCAATCCTCCTTACATGCCATTGTCCACCAACCACTGTCTTTAATTTCACAGTAATTCAATCCTCCTTACATATCATTGTCCACCAACCTCTGTATTTATGTTCACAGTAACTCAATCCTCCTTACATGCCATTGTCCACCAACCTCTGTCTTTAAGTTCACAGTAACTCAATCCTCCTTACATGCCATTGTCAACCAACCTCTGTCTTTAAGTTCACAGTAACTCAATCCTCCATACATACCATTGTCCACCAACCTCTGTCTTTAACTTCACAGTAACTCACTCCTCCTTACATGCCATTGTCCCCCAATCTCTGTCTTTAAGTTCACAGTAACTCAATCCTCCTTACATGCCATTGTCCACCAACCTCTGTCTCTAAGTTCACAGTAACTCACTCCTCCTTACATGTCATTGTCCACCAACCTCTGTCTTTAAGTTCACAGTAACTCAATCCTCCTTACATGCCATTGTCCACCAACCTCTGTCTTTAAGTTCACAGTAACTCAATCCCCCTTACATGCCATTGTCCACCAACCTCTGTCTTTAAGTTCACAGTAACTCAATCCCCCTTACATGCCATTGTCCACCAACCTCTGTCTTTAAGTTCACAGTAACTCAATCCCCCTTACATGCCATTGTCCACCAACCTCTGTCTTTATGTTAAAGTAACTCAATCCTCCTTACATGCCATTGTCCACCAACCTCTGTCTTTAAGTTCACAGTAACTCAATCCTCCTTACATGTCATTGTCCACCAACCTCTGTCTTTAAGTTCACAGTAACTCAATCCTCCTTACATACCATTGTCCAACAAACTCTGTCTTTAAGTTAACAGTAACTCAATCCCACTTACATGTATATTGTCCACCAACCTCTGTCTTTAAATTCACAGTAACTCAATCCCCCTTACATGCAATTGTCCACCAACCCCTTTCTTTAAGTTCACAGTAACTCAATCCTCCTTACATGCCATTGTCCACCAACCACTGTCTTTAATTTCACAGTAATTCAATCCTCCTTACATATCATTGTCCACCAACCTCTGTATTTATGTTCACAGTAACTCAATCCTCCTTACATGCCATTGTCCACCAACCTCTGTCTTTAAGTTCACAGTAACTCAATCCTCCTTACATGCCATTGTCAACCAACCTCTGTCTTTAAGTTCACAGTAACTCAATCCTCCATACATACCATTGTCCACCAACCTCTGTCTTTAACTTCACAGTAACTCACTCCTCCTTACATGCCATTGTCCCCCAATCTCTGTCTTTAAGTTCACAGTAACTCAATCCTCCTTACATGCCATTGTCCACCAACCTCTGTCTCTAAGTTCACAGTAACTCACTCCTCCTTACATGTCATTGTCCACCAACCTCTGTCTTTAAGTTCACAGTAACTCAATCCTCCTTACATGCCATTGTCCACCAACCTCTGTCTTAAAGTTCACAGTAACTCAATCCCCCTTACATGCCATTGTCCACCAACCTCTGTCTTTAAGTTCACAGTAACTCAATCCCCCTTACATGCCATTGTCCACCAACCTCTGTCTTTAAGTTCACAGTAACTCAATCCTCCTTACATGCCATTGTCCACCAATCTCTGTCTTTAAGTTCAGAGTAACTCAATCCTCCTTACATGCCATTGTCCACCAAACTCTGTATTTAAGTTCACAGTAACTCAATCCTCCTTACATGCCATTGTCCACCAACCTCTTTCTTTAAGTTCACAGTAACTCAATCCCCCTTACATGCCACTGTCCACCAACCTCTGTCTTTAAGTTCACAGTAACTGAATCCTCCTTACATCTCATTGTCCACCAAACTCTGTATTTAAGTTCACAGTAACTCAATCCCCCTTACATGCCATTGTCCACCAACCTCTGTCTTTAAGTTCACAGTAACTCAATCCTCCTTACATGTCATTGTCCACCAAACTCTGTATTTAAGTTCACAGTAACTCAATCCTCCTTACATGCCATTGTCCACCAAACTCTGTATTTAAGTTCACAGTAACTCAATCCTCCTTACATGCCATTGTCCACCAAACACTGTCTTTAAGTTCACAGTAACTCAATCCTCCTTACATGCCATTGTCCACCAACCTCTGTCTTTAAGTTCACAGTAACTCAATCCTCCTTACATGCCATTGTTCACCAACCTCTGTCTTTAAGTTCACAGTAACTCAATCCTCCTTACATGCCATTGTCCACCAACCTCTGTCTTTAAGTTCACAGTAACTCAATCCTCCTTACATGCCATTGTCCACCAACCTCTGTCTTTAAGTTCACAGTAACTCAATCCTCCTCACATGCCATTGTCCACCAACCTCTGTCTTTAAGTTCACAGTAACTCAATCCCCCTTACATGCCATTGTCCACCAACCTCTGTCTTTAAGTTCACAGTAACTCAATCCTCCTTACATGCCATTGTCCACCAACCTCTGTCTTTAAGTTCACAGTAACTCAATCCTCCTTACATGCCATTGTCCACCAACCCCTGTCTTTAAGTTCACAGTAACTCAATCCTCCTTACATGCCATTGTCCACCAACCTCTGTCTTTAAGTTCAGAGTAACTCAATCCTCCTAACATGCCATTGTCCACCAAACTCTGTATTTAAGTTCACAGTAACTCAATCCTCCTTACATGCCATTGTCCACCAACCTCTGTCTTTAAGTTCACAGTAACTCAATCCCCCTTACATGCCATTGTCCACCAACCTCTGTCTTTATGTTAAAGTAACTCAATCCTCCTTACATGCCATTGTCCACCAACCTCTGTCTTTAAGTTCACAGTAACTCAATCCTCCTTACATGTCATTGTCCACCAACCTCTGTCTTTAAGTTCACAGTAACTCAATCCTCCTTACATACCATTGTCCAACAAACTCTGTCTTTAAGTTAACAGTAACTCAATCCCACTTACATGTATATTGTCCACCAACCTCTGTCTTTAAATTCACAGTAACTCAATCCCCCTTACATGCAATTGTCCACCAACCCCTTTCTTTAAGTTCACAGTAACTCAATCCTCCTTACATGCCATTGTCCACCAACCACTGTCTTTAATTTCACAGTAATTCAATCCTCCTTACATATCATTGTCCACCAACCTCTGTATTTATGTTCACAGTAACTCAATCCTCCTTACATGCCATTGTCCACCAACCTCTGTCTTTAAGTTCACAGTAACTCAATCCTCCTTACATGCCATTGTCAACCAACCTCTGTCTTTAAGTTCACAGTAACTCAATCCTCCATACATACCATTGTCCACCAACCTCTGTCTTTAACTTCACTGTAACTCACTCCTCCTTACATGCCATTGTCCCCCAATCTCTGTCTTTAAGTTCACAGTAACTCAATCCTCCTTACATGCCATTGTCCACCAACCTCTGTCTCTAAGTTCACAGTAACTCACTCCTCCTTACATGTCATTGTCCACCAACCTCTGTCTTTAAGTTCACAGTAACTCAATCCTCCTTACATGCCATTGTCCACCAACCTCTGTCTTTAAGTTCACAGTAACTCAATCCCCCTTACATGCCATTGTCCACCAACCTCTGTCTTTAAGTTCACAGTAACTCAATCCCCCTTACATGCCATTGTCCACCAACCTCTGTCTTTAAGTTCACAGTAACTCAATCCCCCTTACATGCCATTGTCCACCAACCTCTGTCTTTATGTTAAAGTAACTCAATCCTCCTTACATGCCATTGTCCACCAACCTCTGTCTTTAAGTTCACAGTAACTCAATCCTCCTTACATGTCATTGTCCACCAACCTCTGTCTTTAAGTTCACAGTAACTCAATCCTCCTTACATACCATTGTCCAACAAACTCTGTCTTTAAGTTAACAGTAACTCAATCCCACTTACATGTATATTGTCCACCAACCTCTGTCTTTAAATTCACAGTAACTCAATCCCCCTTACATGCAATTGTCCACCAACCCCTTTCTTTAAGTTCACAGTAACTCAATCCTCCTTACATGCCATTGTCCACCAACCACTGTCTTTAATTTCACAGTAATTCAATCCTCCTTACATATCATTGTCCACCAACCTCTGTATTTATGTTCACAGTAACTCAATCCTCCTTACATGCCATTGTCCACCAACCTCTGTCTTTAAGTTCACAGTAACTCAATCCTCCTTACATGCCATTGTCAACCAACCTCTGTCTTTAAGTTCACAGTAACTCAATCCTCCATACATACCATTGTCCACCAACCTCTGTCTTTAACTTCACAGTAACTCACTCCTCCTTACATGCCATTGTCCCCCAATCTCTGTCTTTAAGTTCACAGTAACTCAATCCTCCTTACATGCCATTGTCCACCAACCTCTGTCTCTAAGTTCACAGTAACTCACTCCTCCTTACATGTCATTGTCCACCAACCTCTGTCTTTAAGTTCACAGTAACTCAATCCTCCTTACATGCCATTGTCCACCAACCTCTGTCTTAAAGTTCACAGTAACTCAATCCCCCTTACATGCCATTGTCCACCAACCTCTGTCTTTAAGTTCACAGTAACTCAATCCCCCTTACATGCCATTGTCCACCAACCTCTGTCTTTAAGTTCACAGTAACTCAATCCTCCTTACATGCCATTGTCCACCAATCTCTGTCTTTAAGTTCAGAGTAACTCAATCCTCCTTACATGCCATTGTCCACCAAACTCTGTATTTAAGTTCACAGTAACTCAATCCTCCTTACATGCCATTGTCCACCAACCTCTTTCTTTAAGTTCACAGTAACTCAATCCCCCTTACATGCCACTGTCCACCAACCTCTGTCTTTAAGTTCACAGTAACTCAATCCCCCTTACATGCCATTGTCCACCAACCTCTGTCTTTAAGTTCACAGTAACTCAATCCTCCTTACATGTCATTGTCCACCAAACTCTGTATTTAAGTTCACAGTAACTCAATCCTCCTTACATGCCATTGTCCACCAAACTCTGTATTTAAGTTCACAGTAACTCAATCCTCCTTACATGCCATTGTCCACCAAACACTGTCTTTAAGTTCACAGTAACTCAATCCTCCTTACATGCCATTGTCCACCAACCTCTGTCTTTAAGTTCACAGTAACTCAATCCTCCTTACATGCCATTGTCCACCAACCTCTGTCTTTAAGTTCACAGTAACTCAATCCTCCTTACATGCCATTGTCCACCAACCTCTGTCTTTAAGTTCACAGTAACTCAATCCTCCTTACATGCCATTGTCCACCAACCTCTGTCTTTAAGTTCACAGTAACTCAATCCTCCTCACATGCCATTGTCCACCAACCTCTGTCTTTAAGTTCACAGTAACTCAATCCCCCTTACATGCCATTGTCCACCAACCTCTGTCTTTAAGTTCACAGTAACTCAATCCTCCTTACATGCCATTGTCCACCAACCTCTGTCTTTAAGTTCACAGTAACTCAATCCTCCTTACATGCCATTGTCCACCAACCCCTGTCTTTAAGTTCACAGTAACTCAATCCTCCTTACATGTCATTGTCCAGCAACCTCTGTCTTTAAGTTCACAGTAACTCAATCCTCCTTACATGTCATTGTCCACCAACCTCTGTCTTTAAGTTCACAGTAACTCAATCCTCCTTACATGCCATTGTCCACCAACCTCTGTATTTAAGTTCACAGTAACTCAATCCTCCTTACATGCCATTGTCCACCAACCTCTGTCTTTAAGTTCACAGTAACTCAATCCCCCTTACATGCCATTGTCCACCAACCTCTGTCTTTAAGTTCACAGTAACTCAATCCTCCTTACATGCCATTGTCCACCAAACTCTGTCTTTAAGTTCACAGTAACTCAATCCTCCTTACATGCCATTGTCCACCAACCTCTGTCTTTAAGTTCACAGTAACTCAATCCTCCTTACATGCCATTGTCCACCAACCTCTGTCTTTAAGTTCACAGTAACTCAATCCCCCTTACATGCCATTGTCCACCAACCTCTGTCTTTAATTTTACAGTAACCCAATCCCCCTTATATGCCATTGTCCACCAACCTCTGTCTTTAAGTTCACAGTAACTCAATCCTCCTTACATGCCATTGTCCACCAACCTCTGTCTTTAAGTTCACAGTAACACAATCCCCCTTACATGCCATTGTCCACCAACCTCTGTCTTTAAGTTCACAGTAACCCAATCCCCCTTATATGCCATTGTCCACGAACCTCTGTCTTTAAGTTCACAGTAACTCAATCCTCCTTACATGCCATTGTCCACCAACCTCTGTCTTTATGTTCACAGTAACTCATTCCTCCTTACATGCCATTGTCCACCAAACTCTGTCTTTAAGTTCACAGTAACTCAATCCTCCTTACATGCCATTGTCCACCAACCTTTGTCTTTAAGTTCACAGTAACTCAATCCCCCTTACATGCCATTGTCCACCAACCTCTGTCTTTAAGTTCACAGTAACCCAATCCCCCTTACATGCCATTGTCCACCAACCTCTGTCTTTAAGTTCACAGTAACTCAATCCCCCTTACATGCCATTGTCCACCAACCTCTGTCTTTAAGTTCACAGTAACTCAATCCTCCTTACATGCCATTGACCACCAACCTCTGTCTTTAAGTTCAGAGTAACTCAATCCTCCTTACATGCCATTGTCCACCAAACTCTGTATTTAAGTTCACAGTAACTCAATCCTCCTTACATGCCATTGTCCACCAACCTCTTTCTTTAAGTTCACAGTAACTCAATCCCCCTTACATGCCACTGTCCACCAACCTCTGTCTTTAAGTTCACAGTAACTCAATCCTCCTTACATGTCATTGTCCACCAAACTCTGTATTTAAGTTCACAGTAACTCAATCCCACTTACATGCCATTGTCCACCAACCTCTGTCTTTAAGTTCACAGTAACTCAATCCCCCTTACATGCAATTGTCCACCAACCTCTGTCTTTAAGTTCACAGTAACTCAATCCCCCTTACATGCAATTGTCCACCAACCTCTGTCTTTAAGTTCACAGTAACTCAATCCCCCTTACATGCAATTGTCCACCAACCTCTGTCTTTAAGTTCACAGTAACTCAATCCTCCTTACATGCAATTGTCCACCAACCTCTGTCTTTAAGTTCACAGTAACTCAATCCCCCTTACATGCAATTGTCCACCAACCTCTCTCTTTAAGTTCACAGTAACTCAATCCCCCTTACATACAATTGTCCACCAACCTCTGGCTTTAAGTTCACAGTAACTCAATCCCCCTTACATGCAATTGTCCACCAACCTCTGTCTTTAAGTTCACAGTAACTCAATCACCCTTACATGCCATTGTCCACCAACCTCTGTCTTTAAGTTCACAGTAACTCAATCCCCCTTACACGCCATTGTCCACCAACCTCTGTCTTTAAGTTCACAGTAACTCAATCCCCCTTACATGCAATTGTCCACCAACCTCTGTCTTTAAGTTCACAGCAACTCAATCCCCCTTACATGCCATTGTCCACCAACCTCTGTCTTTAAGTTCACAGTAACTCAATCCCCCTTACATGCCATTGTCCACCAACCTCTGTGTTTAAGTTCACAGTAACTCAATCCTACTTACATGCCATTGTCCACCAACCTCTGTCTTTAAGTTCACAGTAACTCAATCCTACTTACATGCCATTGTCCACCAACCTCTGTCTTTAAGTTCACAGTAACTCAATCCCCCTTACATGCCATTGTCCACCAACCTCTGTCTTTAAGTTCACAGTAACTCAATCCACCTTACATGCAATTGTCCACCAACCTCTGTCTTTAAGTTCACAGTAACTCAATACCCTTATATGCCATTGTCCACCAACCTCTGTCTTTAAGTTCACAGTAACTCAATCCTCCTTACATGCCATTGTCCACCAACCTCTGTCTTTAAGTTCACAGTAACTCAATCCCCCTTACATGCCATTGTCCACCAAACTCTGTATTTAAGTTCACAGTAACTCAATCCCACTTACATGCCATTGTCCACCAACCTCTGTCTTCAAGTTCACAGTAACTCAATCCCCCTTACATGCAATTGTCCACCAACCTCTGTCTTTAAGTTCACAGTAACTTAATCCCCCTTACATGCAATTGTCCACCAACCTCTGTCTTTAAGTTCAAAGTAACTCAATCCCCCTTACATGCAATTGTCCACCAACCTCTGTCTTTAAGTTCACAGTAACTCAATCCCCCTTACATGCAATTGTCCACCAACCTCTGTCTTTAAGTTCACAGTAACTCAATCCCCCTTACATGCAATTGTCCACCAACCTCTCTCTTTAAGTTCACAGTAACTCAATCCCCCTTACATGCAATTGTCCACCAACCTCTGTCTTTAAGTTCACAGTAACTCAATCCTCCTTACATGCCATTGTCCACCAACCTCTGTCTTTAAGTTTACAGTAACTCAATCCTCCTTACATGCCATTGTCCACCAACCACTGTCTTTAAGTTCACAGTAACTCAATCCCCCTTACATGCCATTGTCCACCAACCTATGTCTTTAAGTTCACAGTAACTCAATCCTCCTTACATGCCATTGTCCACCAACCACTGTCTTTAAGTTCACAGTAACTCAATCCTCCTTACATGCCATTGTCCACCAACCACTGTCTTTAAGTTCACAGTAACTCAATCCTCCTTACATGCCATCGTCCACCAACCTCTGTCTTTAAGTTCACAGTAACTCAATCCTCCTTACATGCCATTGTCCACCAACCTCTGTCTTTAAGTTCACAGTAACTCAATCCTCCTTACATGCCATTGTCCACCAACGTCTGTCTTTAAGTTCACAGTAACTCAATCCTCCTTACATGCCATTGTCCACCAACCTCTGTCTTTAATTTCACAGTAACTCAATCCTCCTTACAGGCCATTGTCCACCAACCTCTGTCTTTAAGTTCACAGTAACTCAATCCTCCTTACATGCCATTGTCCACCAACCTCTGTCTTTAAGTTCACAGTAACTCAAGCCCCCTTACATGCCATTGTTCACCAACCTCTGTCTTTAAGTTCACAGTAACTCAATACCCCTTACATGCCATTGTCCACCAACCTCTGTCTTTAAGTTCACAGTAACTCAATCCCCCTTACATGCCATTGTCCACCAACCTCTGTCTTTAAGTTCACAGTAACTCAATCCTCCTAATATGCCATTGTCCACCAACCTCTGTCTTTAAGTTCACAGTAACTCAATCCTCCTTACATGCCATTGTCCACCAACCTCTGTCTTTAAGTTCACAGTAACTCAATCCTCCTTACATGCCATTGTCCACCAACCTCTCTCTTTAAGTTCACAGTAACTCAATCCCCCTTACATGCAATTGTCCACCAACCTCTGTCTTTAAGTTCACAGTAACTCAATACCCTTACATGCCATTGTCCACCAACCTCTGTCTTGAAGTTCACAGTAACTCAATCCTCCTTACATGCCATTGTCCACCAACCTCTGTCTTTAAGTTCACAGTAACTCAATCCTCCTTACATGCCATTGTCCACCAACCTCTGTCTTTAAGTTCACAGTAACTCAATCCCCCTTACATGCCATTGTCCACCAAACTCTGTATTTAAGTTCACAGTAACTCAATCCCCCTTACATGCCATTGTCCACCAACCTTTGTCTTTAAGTTCACAGTAACTCAATCCTCCTTACATGCCTTTGTCCACCAACCACTGTCTTTAAGTTCACAGTAACTCAATCCTCCTTACATGTCATTGTCCACCAACCTCTGTCTTTAAGTTCACAGTAACTCAATCCCCCTTACATGCCATTGTCCACCAACCTCTGTCTTTACGTTCACAGTAACTCAATCCACCTTACATGCAATTGTCCACCAACCTCTGTCTTTAAGTTCACAGTAACTCAATACCCTTATATGCCATTGTCCACCAACCTCTGTCTTTAAGTTCACAGTAACTCAATCCTCCTTACATGCCATTGTCCACCAATCTCTGTCTTTAAGTTCACAGTAACTCAATCCCCCTTACATGCCATTGTCCACCAAACTCTGTATTTAAGTTCACAGTAACTCAATCCCACTTACATGCCATTGTCCACCAACCTCTGTCTTTAAGTTCACAGTAACTCAATCCCCCTTACATGCCATTGTCCACCAACCTCTGTCTTTAAGTTCACAGTAACTCAATCCTCCTTACATGCCATTGTCCACCAACCACTGTCTTTAAGTTCACAGTAACTCAATCCTCCTTACCTGCCATTGTCCACCAACCACTGTCTTTAAGTTCACAGTAACTCAATCCTCCTTACCTGCCATTGTCCACCAACCACTGTCTTTAAGTTCACAGTAACTCAATCCTCCTTACATGCCATCGTCCACCAACCTCTGTCTTTAAGTTCACAGTAACTCAATCCTCCTTACATGCCATTGTCTACCAACCTCTGTCTTTAAGTTCACAGTAACTCAATCCTCCTTACATGCCATTGTCCACCAACGTCTGTCTTTAAGTTCACAGTAACTCAATCCTCCTTACATGCCATTGTCCACCAACCTCTGTCTTTAAGTTCACAGTAACTCAATCCCCCTTACATGCCATTGTCCACCAAACTCTGTATTTAAGTTCACAGTAACTCAATCCCCCTTACATGCCATTGTCCACCAACCTTTGTCTTTAAGTTCACAGTAACTCAATCCTCCTTACATGCCTTTGTCCACCAACCACTGTCTTTAAGTTCACAGTAACTCAATCCTCCTTACATGCCATTGTCCACCAACCTTTGTCTTTAAGTTCACAGTAACTCAATCCTCCTTACATGCCTTTGTCCACCAACCACTGTCTTTAAGTTCACAGTAACTCAATCCTCCTTACATGTCATTGTCCACCAACCTCTGTCTTTAAGTTCACAGTAACTCAATCCCCCTTACATGCCATTGTCCACCAACCTCTGTCTTTACGTTCACAGTAACTCAATCCACCTTACATGCAATTGTCCACCAACCTCTGTCTTTAAGTTCACAGTAACTCAATACCCTTATATGCCATTGTCCACCAACCTCTGTCTTTAAGTTCACAGTAACTCAATCCCCCTTACATGCCATTGTCCACCAACCTCTGTCTTTAAGTTCACAGTAACTCAATCCTCCTAATATGCCATTGTCCACCAACCTCTGTCTTTAAGTTCACAGTAACTCAATCCTCCTTACATGCCATTCTCCACCAACCTCTGTCTTTAAGTTCACAGTAACTCAATCCTCCTTACATGCCATTGTCCACCAACCTCTCTCTTTAAGTTCACAGTAACTCAATCCCCCTTACATGCAATTGTCCACCAACCTCTGTCTTTAAGTTCACAGTAACTCAATCCTCCTTACATGCCATTGTCCACCAACCTCTGTCTTTAAGTTCACAGTAACTCAATCCCCCTTACATGCCATTGTCCACCAACCTCTGTCTTTAAGTTCACAGTAACTCAATCCTCCTTACATGCCATTGTCCACCAAACTCTGTCTTTAAGTTCACAGTAACTCAATCCTCCTTACATGCCATTGTCCACCAACCTCTGTCTTTAAGTTCACAGTAACTCAATCCTCCTTACATGCCATTGTCCACCAACCTCTGTCTTTAAGTTCACAGTAACTCAATCCCCCTTACATGCCATTGTCCACCAACCTCTGTCTTTAATTTTACAGTAACCCAATCCCCCTTATATGCCATTGTCCACCAACCTCTGTCTTTAAGTTCACAGTAACTCAATCCTCCTTACATGCCATTGTCCACCATCCTCTGTCTTTAAGTTCACAGTAACACAATCCCCCTTACATGCCATTGTCCACCAACCTCTGTCTTTAAGTTCACAGTAACCCAATCCCCCTTATATGCCATTGTCCACGAACCTCTGTCTTTAAGTTCACAGTAACTCAATCCTCCTTACATGCCATTGTCCACCAACCTCTGTCTTTATGTTCACAGTAACTCATTCCTCCTTACATGCCATTGTCCACCAAACTCTGTCTTTAAGTTCACAGTAACTCAATCCTCCTTACATGCCATTGTCCACCAACCTCCGTCTTTAAGTTCACAGTAACTCAATCCCCCTTACATGCCATTGTCCACCAACCTCTGTCTTTAAGTTCACAGTAACCCAATCCCCCTTACATGCCATTGTCCACCAACCTCTGTCTTTAAGTTCACAGTAACTCAATCCCCGTTACATGCCATTGTCCACCAACCTCTGTCTTTAAGTTCACAGTAACTCAATCCTCCTTACATGCCATTGACCACCAACCTCTGTCTTTAAGTTCAGAGTAACTCAATCCTCCTTACATGCCATTGTCCACCAAACTCTGTATTTAAGTTCACAGTAACTCAATCCTCCTTACATGCCATTGTCCACCAACCTCTTTCTTTAAGTTCACAGTAACTCAATCCCCCTTACATGCCACTGTCCACCAACCTCTGTCTTTAAGTTCACAGTAACTCAATCCTCCTTACATGTCATTGTCCACCAAACTCTGTATTTAAGTTCACAGTAACACAATCCCACTTACATGCCATTGTCCACCAACCTCTGTATTTAAGTTCACAGTAACTCAATCCCCCTTACATGCAATTGTCCACCAACCTCTGTCTTTAAGTTCACAGTAACTCAATCCCCCTTACATGCAATTGTCCACCAACCTCTGTCTTTAAGTTCACAGTAACTCAATCCCCCTTACATGCAATTGTCCACCAACCTCTGTCTTTAAGTTCACAGTAACTCAATCCTCCTTACATGCAATTGTCCACCAACCTCTGTCTTTAAGTTCACAGTAACTCAATCCCCCTTACATGCAATTGTCCACCAACCTCTCTCTTTAAGTTCACAGTAACTCAATCCCCCTTACATGCAATTGTCCACCAACCTCTGGCTTTAAGTTCACAGTAACTCAATCCCCCTTACATGCAATTGTCCACCAACCTCTGTCTTTAAGTTCACAGTAACTCAATCACCCTTACATGCCATTGTCCACCAACCTCTGTCTTTAAGTTCACAGTAACTCAATCCCCCTTACATGCCATTGTCCACCAACCTCTGTCTTTAAGTTCACAGTAACTCAATCCCCCTTACATGCAATTGTCCACCAACCTCTGTCTTTAAGTTCACAGTAACTCAATCACCCTTACATGCCATTGTCCACCAACCTCTGTCTTTAAGTTGACAGTAACTCAATCCCCCTTACATGCTATTGTCCACCAACCTCTGTGTTTAAGTTCACAGTAACTCAATCCTACTTACATGCCATTGTCCACCAACCTCTGTCTTTAAGTTCACAGTAACTCAATCCTACTTACATGCCATTGTCCACCAACCTCTGTCTTTAAGTTCACAGTAACTCAATCTCCCTTACATGCCATTGTCCACCAACCTCTGTCTTTAAGTTCACAGTAACTCAATCCACCTTACATGCAATTGTCCACCAACCTCTGTCTTTAAGTTCACAGTAACTCAATACCCTTATATGCCATTGTCCACCAACCTCTGTCTTTAAGTTCACAGTAACTCAATCCTCCTTACATGCCATTGTCCACCAACCTCTGTCTTTAAGTTCACAGTAACTCAATCCCCCTTACATGCCATTGTCCACCAAACTCTGTATTTAAGTTCACAGTAACTCAATCCCCCTTACATGCAATTGTCCACCAACCTCTCTCTTTAAGTTCACAGTAACTCAATCCCCCTTACATGCAATTGTCCACCAACCTCTGTCTTTAAGTTCACAGTAACTCAATCCTCCTTACATGCCATTGTCCACCAACCTATGTCTTTAAGTTTACAGTAACTCAATCCTCCTTACATGCCATTGTCCACCAACCACTGTCTTTAAGTTCACAGTAACTCAATCCTCCTTACATGCCATTGTCCACCAACCACTGTCTTTAAGTTCACAGTAACTCAATCCTCCTTACATGCCATCGTCCACCAACCTCTGTCTTTAAGTTCACAGTAACTCAATCCTCCTTACATGCCATTGTCCACCAACCTCTGTCTTTAAGTTCACAGTAACTCAATCCTCCTTACATGCCATTGTCCACCAACGTCTGTCTTTAAGTTCACAGTAACTCAATCCTCCTTACATGCCATTGTCCACCAACCTCTGTCTTTAATTTCACAGTAAATCAATCCTCCTTACAGGCCATTGTCCACCAACCTCTGTCTTTAAGTTCACAGTAACTCAATCCTCCTTACATGCCATTGTCCACCAACCTCTGTCTTTAAGTTCACAGTAACTCAAGCCCCCTTACATGCCATTGTTCACCAACCTCTGTCTTTAAGTTCACAGTAACTCAATCCCCCTTACATGCCATTGTCCACCAACCTCTGTCTTTAAGTTCACAGTAACTCAATCCCCCTTACATGCCATTGTCCACCAACCTCTGTCTTTAAGTTCACAGTAACTCAATCCTCCTAATATTACATTGTCCACCAACCTCTGTCTTTAAGTTCACAGTAACTCAATCCTCCTTACATGCCATTGTCCACCAACCTCTGTCTTTAAGTTCACAGTAACTCAATCCTCCTTACATGCCATTGTCCACCAACCTCTCTCTTTAAGTTCACAGTAACTCAATCCCCCTTACATGCAATTGTCCACCAACCTCTGTCTTTAAGTTCACAGTAACTCAATACCCTTACATGCCATTGTCCACCAACCTCTGTCTTTAAGTTCACAGTAACTCAATACCCTTACATGCCATTGTCCACCAACCTCTGTCTTTAAGTTCACCGTAACTCAATCCTCCTTACATGCCATTGTCCACCAATCTCTGTCTTTAAGTTCACAGTAACTCAATCCCCCTTACATGCCATTGTCCACCAAACTCTGTATTTAAGTTCACAGTAACTCAATCCCACTTACATGCCATTGTCCACCAACCTCTGTCTTTAAGTTCACAGTAACTCAATCCCCCTTACATGCCATTGTCCACCAACCTCTGTCTTTAAGTTCACAGTAACTCAATCCTCCTTACATGCCATTGTCCACCAACCACTGTCTTTAAGTTCACAGTAACTCAATCCTCCTTACATGCCATTGTCCACCAACCACTGTCTTTAAGTTCACAGTAACTCAATCCTCCTTACATGCCATCGTCCACCAACCTCTGTCTTTAAGTTCACAGTAACTCAATCCTCCTTACATGCCATTGTCCACCAACCTCTGTCTTTAAGTTCACAGTAACTCAATCCTCCTTACATGCCATTGTCCACCAACGTCTGTCTTTAAGTTCACAGTAACTCAATCCTCCTTACATGACATTGTCCACCAACCTCTGTCTTTAAGTTCACAGTAACTCAATCCTCCTTACAGGCCATTGTCCACCAACCTCTGTCTTTAAGTTCACAGTAACTCAATCCTCCTTACATGCCATTGTCCACCAACCTCTGTCTTTAAGTTCACAGTAACTCAAGCCCCCTTACATGCCATTGTTCACCAACCTCTGTCTTTAAGTTCACAGTAACTCAATCCCCCTTACATGCCATTGTCCACCAACCTCTGTCTTTAAGTTCACAGTAACTCAATCCCCCTTACATGCCATTGTCCACCAACCTCTGTCTTTAAGTTCACAGTAACTCAATCCTCCTAATATGCCATTGTCCACCAACCTCTGTCTTTAAGTTCACAGTAACTCAATCCTCCTTACATGCCATTGTCCACCAACCTCTGTCTTTAAGTTCACAGTAACTCAATCCCCCTTACATGCCATTGTCCACCAAACTCTGTATTTAAGTTCACAGTAACTCAATCCCCCTTACATGCCATTGTCCACCAACCTTTGTCTTTAAGTTCACAGTAACTCAATCCTCCTTACATGCCTTTGTCCTCCAACCACTGTCTTTAAGTTCACAGTAACTCAATCCTCCTTACATGTCATTGTCCACCAACCTCTGTCTTTAAGTTCACAGTAACTCAATCCCCCTTACATGCCATTGTCCACCAACCTCTGTCTTTAAGTTCACAGTAACTCAATCCACCTTACATGCAATTGTCCACCAACCTCTGTCTTTAAGTTCACAGTAACTCAATACCCTTATATGCCATTGTCCACCAACCTCTGTCTTTAAGTTCACAGTAACTCAATCCTCCTTACATGCCATTGTCCACCAACCTCTGTCTTTAAGTTCACAGTAACTCAATCCCCCTTACATGCCATTGTCCACCAAACTCTGTATTTAAGTTCACAGTAACTCAATCCCACTTACATGCCATTGTCCACCAACCTCTGTCTTTAAGTTCACAGTAACTCAATCCCCCTTACATGCAATTGTCCACCAACCTCTGTCTTTAAGTTCACAGTAACTCAATCCCCCTTACATGCAATTGTCCACCAACCTCTGTCTTTAAGTTCACAGTAACTCAATCCCCCTTACATGCAATTGTCCACCAACCTCTGTCTTTAAGTTCACAGTAACTCAATCCCCCTTACATGCAATTGTCCACCAACCTCTGTCTTTAAGTTCACAGTAACTCAATCCCCCTTACATGCAATTGTCCACCAACCTCTCTCTTTAAGTTCACAGTAACTCAATCCCCCTTACATGCAATTGTCCACCAACCTCTGGCTTTAAGTTCACAGTAACTCAATCCCCCTTACATGCAATTGTCCACCAACCTCTGTCTTTAAGTTCACAGTAACTCAATCACCCTTACATGCCATTGTCCACCAACCTCTGTCTTTAAGTTCACAGTAACTCAATCCCCCTTACATGCCATTGTCCACCAACCTCTGTCTTTAAGTTCACAGTAACTCAATCCTCCTTACATGCCATTGTCCACCAACGTCTGTCTTTAAGTTCACAGTAACTCAATCCTCCTTACATGCCATTGTCCACCAACCTCTGTCTTTAATTTCACAGTAAATCAATCCTCCTTACAGGCCATTGTCCACCAACCTCTGTCTTTAAGTTCACAGTAACTCAATCCTCCTTACATGCCATTGTCCACCAACCTCTGTCTTTAAGTTCACAGTAACTCAAGCCCCCTTACATGCCATTGTTCACCAACCTCTGTCTTTAAGTTCACAGTAACTCAATCCCCCTTACATGCCATTGTCCACCAACCTCTGTCTTTAAGTTCACAGTAACTCAATCCCCCTTACATGCCATTGTCCACCAACCTCTGTCTTTAAGTTCACAGTAACTCAATCCTCCTAATATTACATTGTCCACCAACCTCTGTCTTTAAGTTCACAGTAACTCAATCCTCCTTACATGCCATTGTCCACCAACCTCTGTCTTTAAGTTCACAGTAACTCAATCCTCCTTACATGCCATTGTCCACCAACCTCTCTCTTTAAGTTCACAGTAACTCAATCCCCCTTACATGCAATTGTCCACCAACCTCTGTCTTTAAGTTCACAGTAACTCAATACCCTTACATGCCATTGTCCACCAACCTCTGTCTTTAAGTTCACAGTAACTCAATACCCTTACATGCCATTGTCCACCAACCTCTGTCTTTAAGTTCACCGTAACTCAATCCTCCTTACATGCCATTGTCCACCAATCTCTGTCTTTAAGTTCACAGTAACTCAATCCCCCTTACATGCCATTGTCCACCAAACTCTGTATTTAAGTTCACAGTAACTCAATCCCACTTACATGCCATTGTCCACCAACCTCTGTCTTTAAGTTCACAGTAACTCAATCCCCCTTACATGCCATTGTCCACCAACCTCTGTCTTTAAGTTCACAGTAACTCAATCCTCCTTACATGCCATTGTCCACCAACCACTGTCTTTAAGTTCACAGTAACTCAATCCTCCTTACATGCCATTGTCCACCAACCACTGTCTTTAAGTTCACAGTAACTCAATCCTCCTTACATGCCATCGTCCACCAACCTCTGTCTTTAAGTTCACAGTAACTCAATCCTCCTTACATGCCATTGTCCACCAACCTCTGTCTTTAAGTTCACAGTAACTCAATCCTCCTTACATGCCATTGTCCACCAACGTCTGTCTTTAAGTTCACAGTAACTCAATCCTCCTTACATGACATTGTCCACCAACCTCTGTCTTTAAGTTCACAGTAACTCAATCCTCCTTACAGGCCATTGTCCACCAACCTCTGTCTTTAAGTTCACAGTAACTCAATCCTCCTTACATGCCATTGTCCACCAACCTCTGTCTTTAAGTTCACAGTAACTCAAGCCCCCTTACATGCCATTGTTCACCAACCTCTGTCTTTAAGTTCACAGTAACTCAATCCCCCTTACATGCCATTGTCCACCAACCTCTGTCTTTAAGTTCACAGTAACTCAATCCCCCTTACATGCCATTGTCCACCAACCTCTGTCTTTAAGTTCACAGTAACTCAATCCTCCTAATATGCCATTGTCCACCAACCTCTGTCTTTAAGTTCACAGTAACTCAATCCTCCTTACATGCCATTGTCCACCAACCTCTGTCTTTAAGTTCACAGTAACTCAATCCCCCTTACATGCCATTGTCCACCAAACTCTGTATTTAAGTTCACAGTAACTCAATCCCCCTTACATGCCATTGTCCACCAACCTTTGTCTTTAAGTTCACAGTAACTCAATCCTCCTTACATGCCTTTGTCCTCCAACCACTGTCTTTAAGTTCACAGTAACTCAATCCTCCTTACATGTCATTGTCCACCAACCTCTGTCTTTAAGTTCACAGTAACTCAATCCCCCTTACATGCCATTGTCCACCAACCTCTGTCTTTAAGTTCACAGTAACTCAATCCACCTTACATGCAATTGTCCACCAACCTCTGTCTTTAAGTTCACAGTAACTCAATACCCTTATATGCCATTGTCCACCAACCTCTGTCTTTAAGTTCACAGTAACTCAATCCTCCTTACATGCCATTGTCCACCAACCTCTGTCTTTAAGTTCACAGTAACTCAATCCCCCTTACATGCCATTGTCCACCAAACTCTGTATTTAAGTTCACAGTAACTCAATCCCACTTACATGCCATTGTCCACCAACCTCTGTCTTTAAGTTCACAGTAACTCAATCCCCCTTACATGCAATTGTCCACCAACCTCTGTCTTTAAGTTCACAGTAACTCAATCCCCCTTACATGCAATTGTCCACCAACCTCTGTCTTTAAGTTCACAGTAACTCAATCCCCCTTACATGCAATTGTCCACCAACCTCTGTCTTTAAGTTCACAGTAACTCAATCCCCCTTACATGCAATTGTCCACCAACCTCTGTCTTTAAGTTCACAGTAACTCAATCCCCCTTACATGCAATTGTCCACCAACCTCTCTCTTTAAGTTCACAGTAACTCAATCCCCCTTACATGCAATTGTCCACCAACCTCTGGCTTTAAGTTCACAGTAACTCAATCCCCCTTACATGCAATTGTCCACCAACCTCTGTCTTTAAGTTCACAGTAACTCAATCACCCTTACATGCCATTGTCCACCAACCTCTGTCTTTAAGTTCACAGTAACTCAATCCCCCTTACATGCCATTGTCCACCAACCTCTGTCTTTAAGTTCACAGTAACTCAATCCCCCTTACATGCAATTGTCCACCAACCTCTGTCTTTAAGTTCACAGTAACTCAATCCCCCTTACATACCATTGTCCACCAACCTCTGTCTTTAAGTTCACAGTAACTCAATCCCCCTTACATGCCATTGTCCACCAACCTCTGTGTTTAAGTTCACAGTAACTCAATCCTACTTACATGCCATTGTCCACCAACCTCTGTCTTTAAGTTCACAGTAACTCAATCCTACTTACGTGCCATTGTCCACCAACCTCTGTCTTTAAGTTCACAGTAACTCAATCCCCCTTACATGCCATTGTCCACCAACCTCTGTCTTTAAGTTCACAGTAACTCAATCCACCTTACATGCAATTGTCCACCAACCTCTGTCTTTAAGTTCACAGTAACTCAATACCCTTATATGCCATTGTCCACCAACCTCTGTCTTTAAGTTCACAGTAACTCAATCCTCCTTACATGCCATTGTCCACCAACCTCTGTCTTTAAGTTCACAGTAACTCAATTCCCCTTACATGCCATTGTCCACCAAACTCTGTATTTAAGTTCACAGTAACTCAATCCCACTTACATGCCATTGTCCACCAACCTCTGTCTTTAAGTTCACAGTAACTCAATCCCCCTTACATGCAATTGTCCACCAACCTCTGTCTTTAAGTTCACAGTAACTCAATCACCCTTACATGCCATTGTCCACCAACCTCTGTCTTTAAGTTCACAGTAACTCAATCCCCCTTACATGCCATTGTCCACCAACCTCTGTCTTTAAGTTCACAGTAACTCAATCCCCCTTACATGCAATTGTCCACCAACCTCTGTCTTTAAGTTCACAGTAACTCAATCACCCTTACATGCCATTGTCCACCAACCTCTGTCTTTAAGTTGACAGTAACTCAATCCCCCTTACATGCTATTGTCCACCAACCTCTGTGTTTAAGTTCACAGTAACTCAATCCTACTTACATGCCATTGTCCACCAACCTCTGTCTTTAAGTTCACAGTAACTCAATCCTACTTACATGCCATTGTCCACCAACCTCTGTCTTTAAGTTCACAGTAACTCAATCTCCCTTACATGCCATTGTCCACCAACCTCTGTCTTTAAGTTCACAGTAACTCAATCCACCTTACATGCAATTGTCCACCAACCTCTGTCTTTAAGTTCACAGTAACTCAATACCCTTATATGCCATTGTCCACCAACCTCTGTCTTTAAGTTCACAGTAACTCAATCCTCCTTACATGCCATTGTCCACCAACCTCTGTCTTTAAGTTCACAGTAACTCAATCCCCCTTACATGCCATTGTCCACCAAACTCTGTATTTAAGTTCACAGTAACTCAATCCCCCTTACATGCAATTGTCCACCAACCTCTCTCTTTAAGTTCACAGTAACTCAATCCCCCTTACATGCAATTGTCCACCAACCTCTGTCTTTAAGTTCACAGTAACTCAATCCTCCTTACATGCCATTGTCCACCAACCTATGTCTTTAAGTTTACAGTAACTCAATCCTCCTTACATGCCATTGTCCACCAACCACTGTCTTTAAGTTCACAGTAACTCAATCCTCCTTACATGCCATTGTCCACCAACCACTGTCTTTAAGTTCACAGTAACTCAATCCTCCTTACATGCCATCGTCCACCAACCTCTGTCTTTAAGTTCACAGTAACTCAATCCTCCTTACATGCCATTGTCCACCAACCTCTGTCTTTAAGTTCACAGTAACTCAATCCTCCTTACATGCCATTGTCCACCAACGTCTGTCTTTAAGTTCACAGTAACTCAATCCTCCTTACATGCCATTGTCCACCAACCTCTGTCTTTAATTTCACAGTAACTCAATCCTCCTTACAGGCCATTGTCCACCAACCTCTGTCTTTAAGTTCACAGTAACTCAATCCTCCTTACATGCCATTGTCCACCAACCTCTGTCTTTAAGTTCACAGTAACTCAAGCCCCCTTACATGCCATTGTTCACCAACCTCTGTCTTTAAGTTCACAGTAACTCAATCCCCCTTACATGCCATTGTCCACCAACCTCTGTCTTTAAGTTCACAGTAACTCAATCCCCCTTACATGCCATTGTCCACCAACCTCTGTCTTTAAGTTCACAGTAACTCAATCCTCCTAATATTACATTGTCCACCAACCTCTGTCTTTAAGTTCACAGTAACTCAATCCTCCTTACATGCCATTGTCCACCAACCTCTGTCTTTAAGTTCACAGTAACTCAATCCTCCTTACATGCCATTGTCCACCAACCTCTCTCTTTAAGTTCACAGTAACTCAATCCCCCTTACATGCAATTATCCACCAACCTCTGTCTTTAAGTTCACAGTAACTCAATACCCTTACATGCCATTGTCCACCAACCTCTGTCTTTAAGTTCACCGTAACTCAATACTCCTTACATGCCATTGTCCACCAACCTCTGTCTTTAAGTTCACAGTAACTCAATCCTCCTTACATGCCATTGTCCACCAACCTCTGTCTTTAAGTTCACAGTAACTCAATCCCCCTTACATGCCATTGTCCACCAAACTCTGTATTTAAGTTCACAGTAACTCAATCCCCCTTACATGCCATTGTCCACCAACCTTTGTCTTTAAGTTCACAGTAACTCAATCCTCCTTACATGCCTTTGTCCACCAACCACTGTCTTTAAGTTCACAGTAACTCAATCCTCCTTACATGTCATTGTCCACCAACCTCTGTCTTTAAGTTCACAGTAACTCAATCCCCCTTACATGCCATTGTCCACCAACCTCTGTCTTTAAGTTCACAGTAACTCAATCCACCTTACATGCAATTGTCCACCAACCTCTGTCTTTAAGTTCACAGTAACTCAATACCCTTATATGCCATTGTCCACCAACCTCTGTCTTTAAGTTCACAGTAACTCAATCCTCCTTACATGCCATTGTCCACCAATCTCTGTCTTTAAGTTCACAGTAACTCAATCCCCCTTACATGCCATTGTCCACCAAACTCTGTATTTAAGTTCACAGTAACTCAATCCCACTTACATGCCATTGTCCACCAACCTCTGTCTTTAAGTTCACAGTAACTCAATCCCCCTTACATGCCATTGTCCACCAACCTCTGTCTTTAAGTTCACAGTAACTCAATCCTCCTTACATGCCATTGTCCACCAACCACTGTCTTTAAGTTCACAGTAACTCAATCCTCCTTACATGCCATTGTCCACCAACCACTGTCTTTAAGTTCACAGTAACTCAATCCTCCTTACATGCCATCGTCCACCAACCTCTGTCTTTAAGTTCACAGTAACTCAATCCTCCTTACATGCCATTGTCCACCAACCTCTGTCTTTAAGTTCACAGTAACTCAATCCTCCTTACATGCCATTGTCCACCAACGTCTGTCTTTAAGTTCACAGTAACTCAATCCTCCTTACATGACATTGTCCACCAACCTCTGTCTTTAAGTTCACAGTAACTCAATCCTCCTTACAGGCCATTGTCCACCAACCTCTGTCTTTAAGTTCACAGTAACTCAATCCTCCTTACATGCCATTGTCCACCAACCTCTGTCTTTAAGTTCACAGTAACTCAAGCCCCCTTACATGCCATTGTTCACCAACCTCTGTCTTTAAGTTCACAGTAACTCAATCCCCCTTACATGCCATTGTCCACCAACCTCTGTCTTTAAGTTCACAGTAACTCAATCCCCCTTACATGCCATTGTCCACCAACCTCTGTCTTTAAGTTCACAGTAACTCAATCCTCCTAATATGCCATTGTCCACCAACCTCTGTCTTTAAGTTCACAGTAACTCAATCCTCCTTACATGCCATTGTCCACCAACCTCTGTCTTTAAGTTCACAGTAACTCAATCCCCCTTACATGCCATTGTCCACCAAACTCTGTATTTAAGTTCACAGTAACTCAATCCCCCTTACATGCCATTGTCCACCAACCTTTGTCTTTAAGTTCACAGTAACTCAATCCTCCTTACATGCCTTTGTCCTCCAACCACTGTCTTTAAGTTCACAGTAACTCAATCCTCCTTACATGTCATTGTCCACCAACCTCTGTCTTTAAGTTCACAGTAACTCAATCCCCCTTACATGCCATTGTCCACCAACCTCTGTCTTTAAGTTCACAGTAACTCAATCCACCTTACATGCAATTGTCCACCAACCTCTGTCTTTAAGTTCACAGTAACTCAATACCCTTATATGCCATTGTCCACCAACCTCTGTCTTTAAGTTCACAGTAACTCAATCCTCCTTACATGCCATTGTCCACCAACCTCTGTCTTTAAGTTCACAGTAACTCAATCCCCCTTACATGCCATTGTCCACCAAACTCTGTATTTAAGTTCACAGTAACTCAATCCCACTTACATGCCATTGTCCACCAACCTCTGTCTTTAAGTTCACAGTAACTCAATCCCCCTTACATGCAATTGTCCACCAACCTCTGTCTTTAAGTTCACAGTAACTCAATCCCCCTTACATGCAATTGTCCACCAACCTCTGTCTTTAAGTTCACAGTAACTCAATCCCCCTTACATGCAATTGTCCACCAACCTCTGTCTTTAAGTTCACAGTAACTCAATCCCCCTTACATGCAATTGTCCACCAACCTCTGTCTTTAAGTTCACAGTAACTCAATCCCCCTTACATGCAATTGTCCACCAACCTCTCTCTTTAAGTTCACAGTAACTCAATCCCCCTTACATGCAATTGTCCACCAACCTCTGGCTTTAAGTTCACAGTAACTCAATCCCCCTTACATGCAATTGTCCACCAACCTCTGTCTTTAAGTTCACAGTAACTCAATCACCCTTACATGCCATTGTCCACCAACCTCTGTCTTTAAGTTCACAGTAACTCAATCCCCCTTACATGCCATTGTCCACCAACCTCTGTCTTTAAGTTCACAGTAACTCAATCCCCCTTACATGCAATTGTCCACCAACCTCTGTCTTTAAGTTCACAGTAACTCAATCCCCCTTACATACCATTGTCCACCAACCTCTGTCTTTAAGTTCACAGTAACTCAATCCCCCTTACATGCCATTGTCCACCAACCTCTGTGTTTAAGTTCACAGTAACTCAATCCTACTTACATGCCATTGTCCACCAACCTCTGTCTTTAAGTTCACAGTAACTCAATCCTACTTACGTGCCATTGTCCACCAACCTCTGTCTTTAAGTTCACAGTAACTCAATCCCCCTTACATGCCATTGTCCACCAACCTCTGTCTTTAAGTTCACAGTAACTCAATCCACCTTACATGCAATTGTCCACCAACCTCTGTCTTTAAGTTCACAGTAACTCAATACCCTTATATGCCATTGTCCACCAACCTCTGTCTTTAAGTTCACAGTAACTCAATCCTCCTTACATGCCATTGTCCACCAACCTCTGTCTTTAAGTTCACAGTAACTCAATTCCCCTTACATGCCATTGTCCACCAAACTCTGTATTTAAGTTCACAGTAACTCAATCCCACTTACATGCCATTGTCCACCAACCTCTGTCTTTAAGTTCACAGTAACTCAATCCCCCTTACATGCAATTGTCCACCAACCTCTGTCTTTAAGTTCACAGTAACTCAATCCCCCTTACATGCAATTGTCCACCAACCTCTCTCTTTAAGTTCACAGTAACTCAATCCCCCTTACATGCAATTGTCCACCAACCTCTGGCTTTAAATTCACAGTAACTCAATCCCCCTTACATGCAATTGTCCACCAACCTCTGTCTTTAAGTTCACAGTAACTCAATCACCCTTACATGCCATTGTCCACCAACCTCTGTCTTTAAGTTCACAGTAACTCAATCCCCCTTACATGCCATTGTCCACCAACCTCTGTCTTTAAGTTCACAGTAACTCAATCCCCCTTACATGCAATTGTCCACCAACCTCTGTCTTTAAGTTCACAGTAACTCAATCCCCCTTACATGCCATTGTCCACCAACCTCTGTCTTTAAGTTCACAGTAACTCAATCCCCCTTACATGCCATTGTCCACCAACCTCTGTCTTTAAGTTCACAGTAACTCAATCCTCCTTACATGCCATTGTCCAACAACCTCTGTCTTTAAGTTCACAGTAACTCAATCCCCCTTACATGTCATTGTCCACCAACCTCTGTCTTTAAGTTCACAGTAACTCAATCCTCCTTACATGCCATTGTCCACCAACCTCTGTCTTTAAGTTCACAGTAACTCAATCCCCCTTACATGCCATTGTCCACCAACCTCTGTCTTTAAGTTCACAATAACTCAATCCTCCTTACATGCCATTGTCCACCAACCTCTGTCTTTAAGTTAACAGTAACTCTATCCCCCTTACATGCCATTGTGCACCAACCTCTGTCTTTAAGTTCACAGTAACTCAATCCTCCTTACATATCATTGTCCACCAACCTCTGTCTTTAAGTTCACAGTAACTCAATCCTCCGTACATGCCATTGTCCACCAACCTCTGTCTTTAAGTTCACAGTAACTCAATCCCACTTACATGCCATTGTCCACCAACCTCTGTCTTTAAGTTCACAGTAACTCACTCATCCTTACATAGCATTGTCCACCAAACTCTGTATTTAGTTCACAGTAACTCAATCCCCCTTACATGCCATTGTCCACCAACCTCTGTCTTTATGTTCACAGTAACTCAATCCCCCTTACATGCAATTGTCCACCAACCTCTGTCTTTAAGTTCACAGTAACTCAATCCACCTTACATACCATTGTCCACCAAACTCTGTATTTAGTTCACAGTAACTCAATCCTCCTTACATATCATTGTCCACCAACCTCTGTCTTTAAGTTCACAGTAACTCACTCATCCTTACATAGCATTGTCCACCAACCTCTGTATTTATGTTCACAGTAACTCAATCCTCCTTACATATCATTGTCCACCAATCTCTGTCTTTAAGTTCACAGTAACTCAATCCTCCTTACATGCCATTGTCCACCAACCTCTGTCTTTAATTTCACAGTAACTCAATCCTCCTTACATGCCATTGTCCACCAACCTCTGTCTTTAAGTTCACAGTAACTGAATCCTCCTTACATATCATTGTCCACCAACCTCTGTATTTATGTTCACAGTAACTCAATCCTCCTTACATATCATTGTCCACCAACCTCTGTAGTTATGTTCACAGTAACTCAATCCTCCTTACATATCATTGTCCACCAACCTCTGTCTTTAATTTCACAGTAACTCAATCCTCCTTACATATCATTGTCCACCAACCTCTGTCTTTAAGTTCACAGTGACTCAATCCTCCTTACATGCCATTGTCCACCAACCTCTGTCTTTAAGTTCACAGTAACTCAATCCCCCTTACATACCATTGTCCACCAAACTCTGTATTTAGTTGACAGTAACTCAATCCCCCTTACATGCCATTGTCCACCAACCTCTGTCTTTAAGTTCACAGTGACTCAATCCTCCTTACATGCCATTGTCCACCAACCTCTGTATTTATGTTCACAGTAACTCAATCCTCCTTACATATCATTGTCCACCAACCTCTGTCTTTAATTTCACAGTAACTCAATCCTACTTACGTGCCATTGTCCACCAACCTCTGTCTTTAAGTTCACAGTAACTCAATCCCCCTTACATGCCATTGTCCACCAACCTCTGTCTTTAAGTTCACAGTAACTCAATCCACCTTACATGCAATTGTCCACCAACCTCTGTCTTTAAGTTCACAGTAACTCAATACCCTTATATGCCATTGTCCACCAACCTCTGTCTTTAAGTTCACAGTAACTCAATCCTCCTTACATGCCATTGTCCACCAACCTCTGTCTTTAAGTTCACAGTAACTCAATTCCCCTTACATGCCATTGTCCACCAAACTCTGTATTTAAGTTCACAGTAACTCAATCCCACTTACATGCCATTGTCCACCAACCTCTGTCTTTAAGTTCACAGTAACTCAATCCCCCTTACATGCAATTGTCCACCAACCTCTGTCTTTAAGTTCACAGTAACTCAATCCCCCTTACATGCAATTGTCCACCAACCTCTCTCTTTAAGTTCACAGTAACTCAATCCCCCTTACATGCAATTGTCCACCAACCTCTGGCTTTAAATTCACAGTAACTCAATCCCCCTTACATGCAATTGTCCACCAACCTCTGTCTTTAAGTTCACAGTAACTCAATCACCCTTACATGCCATTGTCCACCAACCTCTGTCTTTAAGTTCACAGTAACTCAATCCCCCTTACATGCCATTGTCCACCAACCTCTGTCTTTAAGTTCACAGTAACTCAATCCCCCTTACATGCAATTGTCCACCAACCTCTGTCTTTAAGTTCACAGTAACTCAATCCCCCTTACATGCCATTGTCCACCAACCTCTGTCTTTAAGTTCACAGTAACTCAATCCACCTTACATACCATTGTCCACCAAACTCTGTATTTAGTTCACAGTAACTCAATCCTCCTTACATATCATTGTCCACCAACCTCTGTCTTTAAGTTCACAGTAACTCACTCATCCTTACATAGCATTGTCCACCAACCTCTGTATTTATGTTCACAGTAACTCAATCCTCCTTACATATCATTGTCCACCAATCTCTGTCTTTAAGTTCACAGTAACTCAATCCTCCTTACATGCCATTGTCCACCAACCTCTGTCTTTAATTTCACAGTAACTCAATCCTCCTTACATGCCATTGTCCACCAACCTCTGTCTTTAAGTTCACAGTAACTGAATCCTCCTTACATATCATTGTCCACCAACCTCTGTATTTATGTTCACAGTAACTCAATCCTCCTTACATATCATTGTCCACCAACCTCTGTAGTTATGTTCACAGTAACTCAATCCTCCTTACATATCATTGTCCACCAACCTCTGTCTTTAATTTCACAGTAACTCAATCCTCCTTACATATCATTGTCCACCAACCTCTGTCTTTAAGTTCACAGTGACTCAATCCTCCTTACATGCCATTGTCCACCAACCTCTGTCTTTAAGTTCACAGTAACTCAATCCCCCTTACATACCATTGTCCACCAAACTCTGTATTTAGTTGACAGTAACTCAATCCCCCTTACATGCCATTGTCCACCAACCTCTGTCTTTAAGTTCACAGTGACTCAATCCTCCTTACATGCCATTGTCCACCAACCTCTGTATTTATGTTCACAGTAACTCAATCCTCCTTACATATCATTGTCCACCAACCTCTGTCTTTAATTTCACAGTAACTCAATCCTACTTACGTGCCATTGTCCACCAACCTCTGTCTTTAAGTTCACAGTAACTCAATCCCCCTTACATGCCATTGTCCACCAACCTCTGTCTTTAAGTTCACAGTAACTCAATCCACCTTACATGCAATTGTCCACCAACCTCTGTCTTTAAGTTCACAGTAACTCAATACCCTTATATGCCATTGTCCACCAACCTCTGTCTTTAAGTTCACAGTAACTCAATCCTCCTTACATGCCATTGTCCACCAACCTCTGTCTTTAAGTTCACAGTAACTCAATTCCCCTTACATGCCATTGTCCACCAAACTCTGTATTTAAGTTCACAGTAACTCAATCCCACTTACATGCCATTGTCCACCAACCTCTGTCTTTAAGTTCACAGTAACTCAATCCCCCTTACATGCAATTGTCCACCAACCTCTGTCTTTAAGTTCACAGTAACTCAATCCCCCTTACATGCAATTGTCCACCAACCTCTCTCTTTAAGTTCACAGTAACTCAATCCCCCTTACATGCAATTGTCCACCAACCTCTGGCTTTAAATTCACAGTAACTCAATCCCCCTTACATGCAATTGTCCACCAACCTCTGTCTTTAAGTTCACAGTAACTCAATCACCCTTACATGCCATTGTCCACCAACCTCTGTCTTTAAGTTCACAGTAACTCAATCCCCCTTACATGCCATTGTCCACCAACCTCTGTCTTTAAGTTCACAGTAACTCAATCCCCCTTACATGCAATTGTCCACCAACCTCTGTCTTTAAGTTCACAGTAACTCAATCCCCCTTACATGCCATTGTCCACCAACCTCTGTCTTTAAGTTCACAGTAACTCAATCCCCCTTACATGCCATTGTCCACCAACCTCTGTCTTTAAGTTCACAGTAACTCAATCCTCCTTACATGCCATTGTCCAACAACCTCTGTCTTTAAGTTCACAGTAACTCAATCCCCCTTACATGTCATTGTCCACCAACCTCTGTCTTTAAGTTCACAGTAACTCAATCCTCCTTACATGCCATTGTCCACCAACCTCTGTCTTTAAGTTCACAGTAACTCAATCCCCCTTACATGCCATTGTCCACCAACCTCTGTCTTTAAGTTCACAATAACTCAATCCTCCTTACATGCCATTGTCCACCAACCTCTGTCTTTAAGTTAACAGTAACTCTATCCCCCTTACATGCCATTGTGCACCAACCTCTGTCTTTAAGTTCACAGTAACTCAATCCTCCTTACATATCATTGTCCACCAACCTCTGTCTTTAAGTTCACAGTAACTCAATCCTCCGTACATGCCATTGTCCACCAACCTCTGTCTTTAAGTTCACAGTAACTCAATCCCACTTACATGCCATTGTCCACCAACCTCTGTCTTTAAGTTCACAGTAACTCACTCATCCTTACATAGCATTGTCCACCAAACTCTGTATTTAGTTCACAGTAACTCAATCCCCCTTACATGCCATTGTCCACCAACCTCTGTCTTTATGTTCACAGTAACTCAATCCCCCTTACATGCAATTGTCCACCAACCTCTGTCTTTAAGTTCACAGTAACTCAATCCACCTTACATACCATTGTCCACCAAACTCTGTATTTAGTTCACAGTAACTCAATCCTCCTTACATATCATTGTCCACCAACCTCTGTCTTTAAGTTCACAGTAACTCACTCATCCTTACATAGCATTGTCCACCAACCTCTGTATTTATGTTCACAGTAACTCAATCCTCCTTACATATCATTGTCCACCAATCTCTGTCTTTAAGTTCACAGTAACTCAATCCTCCTTACATGCCATTGTCCACCAACCTCTGTCTTTAATTTCACAGTAACTCAATCCTCCTTACATGCCATTGTCCACCAACCTCTGTCTTTAAGTTCACAGTAACTGAATCCTCCTTACATATCATTGTCCACCAACCTCTGTATTTATGTTCACAGTAACTCAATCCTCCTTACATATCATTGTCCACCAACCTCTGTAGTTATGTTCACAGTAACTCAATCCTCCTTACATATCATTGTCCACCAACCTCTGTCTTTAATTTCACAGTAACTCAATCCTCCTTACATATCATTGTCCACCAACCTCTGTCTTTAAGTTCACAGTGACTCAATCCTCCTTACATGCCATTGTCCACCAACCTCTGTCTTTAAGTTCACAGTAACTCAATCCCCCTTACATACCATTGTCCACCAAACTCTGTATTTAGTTGACAGTAACTCAATCCCCCTTACATGCCATTGTCCACCAACCTCTGTCTTTAAGTTCACAGTGACTCAATCCTCCTTACATGCCATTGTCCACCAACCTCTGTATTTATGTTCACAGTAACTCAATCCTCCTTACATATCATTGTCCACCAACCTCTGTCTTTAATTTCACAGTAACTCAATCCTCCTTACATATCATTGTTCACCAACCTCTGTATTTATGTTCACAGTAACTCACTCCTCCTTACATATCATTGTCCACCAACCTCTGTCTTTAAGTTAACAGTAACACAATCCCCCTTACATGCCATTGTCCACCAACCTCTGTCTTTAAGTTCACAGTGACTCAATCCTCCCTACATGCCATTGTCCACCAACCTCTGTCTTTAAGTTCACAGTAACTCAATCCCCCTTACATGCCATTGTCCACCAACCTCTGTCTTTAATTTCACAGTAACTCAATCCTCCTTACATATCATTGTCCACCAACCTCTGTATTTATGTTCACAGTAACTCAATCCTCCTTACATATCATTGTCCACCAACCTCTCTCTTTAATTTCACAGTAACTCAATCCTCCTTACATGCCATTGTCCACCAACCTCTGTCTTTAAGTTCACAGTAACTCAATCCTCCTTACATATCATTGTCCACCAACCTCTGTATTTATGTTCACAGTAACTCAATCCTCCTTACATATCATTGTCCACCAACCTCTGTCTTTAAGTTCACAGTAACTCAATCCCCCTTACATGTCATTGTCCACCAACCTCTGTCTTTAAGTTCACAGTAACTCAATCCTCCTTACATGCCATTGTCCACCAACCTCTGTCTTTAAGTTCACAGTAACTCAATCCCCCTTACATGCCATTGTCCACCAACCTCTGTCTTTAAGTTCACAATAACTCAATCCTCCTTACATGCCATTGTCCACCAACCTCTGTCTTTAAGTTAACAGTAACTCAATCCCCCTTACATGCCATTGTGCACCAACCTCTGTCTTTAAGTTCACAGTAACTCAATCCTCCTTACATATCATTGTCCACCAACCTCTGTCTTTAAGTTCACAGTAACTCAATCCTCCGTACATGCCATTGTCCACCAACCTCTGTCTTTAAGTTCACAGTAACTCAATCCCACTTACATGCCATTGTCCACCAACCTCTGTCTTTAAGTTCACAGTAACTCACTCATCCTTACATAGCATTGTCCACCAAACTCTGTATTTAGTTCACAGTAACTCAATCCCCCTTACATGCCATTGTCCACCAACCTCTGTCTTTATGTTCACAGTAACTCAATCCCCCTTACATGCAATTGTCCACCAACCTCTGTCTTTAAGTTCACAGTAACTCAATCCCCCTTACATACCATTGTCCACCAAACTCTGTATTTCGTTCACAGTAACTCAATCCTCCTTACATATCATTGTCCACCAACCTCTGTCTTTAAGTTCACAGTAACTCACTCATCCTTACATAGCATTGTCCACCAACCTCTGTATTTATGTTCACAGTAACTCAATCCTCCTTACATATCATTGTCCACCAATCTCTGTCTTTAAGTTCACAGTAACTCAATCCTCCTTACATGCCATTGTCCACCAACCTCTGTCTTTAATTTCACAGTAACTCAATCCTCCTTACATGCCATTGTCCACCAACCTCTGTCTTTAAGTTCACAGTAACTCAATCCTCCTTACATATCATTGTCCACCAACCTCTGTGTTTATGTTCACAGTAACTCAATCCTCCTTACATATCATTGTCCACCAGCCTCTGTAGTTATGTTCACAGTAACTCAATCCTCCTTACATATCATTGTCCACCAACCTCTGTCTTTAATTTCACAGTAACTCAATCCTCCTTACATATCATTGTCCACCAACCTCTGTCTTTAAGTTCACAGTGACTCAATCCTCCTTACATGCCATTGTCCACCAACCTCTGTCTTTAAGTTCACAGTAACTCAATCCCCCTTACATACCATTGTCCACCAAACTCTGTATTTAGTTGACAGTAACTCAATCCCCCTTACATGCCATTGTCCACCAACCTCTGTCTTTAAGTTCACAGTGACTCAATCCTCCTTACATGCCATTGTCCACCAACCTCTGTATTTATGTTCACAGTAACTCAATCCTCCTTACATATCATTGTCCACCAACCTCTGTCTTTAATTTCACAGTAACTCAATCCTCCTTACATATCATTGTTCACCAACCTCTGTATTTATGTTCACAGTAACTCACTCCTCCTTACATATCATTGTCCACCAACCTCTGTCTTTAAGTTAACAGTAACACAATCCCCCTTACATGCCATTGTCCACCAACCTCTGTCTTTAAGTTCACAGTGACTCAATCCTCCTTACATGCCATTGTCCACCAACCTCTGTCTTTAAGTCCACAGTAACTCAATCCCCCTTACATGCCATTGTCCACCAACCTCTGTCTTTAATTTCACAGTAACTCAATCCTCCTTACATATCATTGTCCACCAACCTCTGTATTTATGTTCACAGTAACTCAATCTTCCTTACATATCATTGTCCACCAACCTCTGTCTTTAATTTCACAGTAACTCAATCCTCCTTACATATCATTGTCCACCAACCTCTGTCTTTAATTTCACAGTAACTCAATCCTCCTTACATATCATTGTCCACCAACCTCTGTATTTATGTTCACAGTAACTCAATCCTCCTTACATATCATTGTCCACCAACCTCTGTCTTTAAGATCACAGTAACTCAATCCTCCTTACATGCCATTGTCCACCAACCTCTGTCTTTAAGTTCACAGTAACTCAAGCCTCCTTACATGCCATTGTCCACCAACCTCTGTCTTTAAGTTCACAGTAACTCAATCCTCCTTACATGCCATTGTCCACCAACCTCTGTCTTTAAGTTCACAGTAACTCAATCCTCCTTACATGCCATTGTCCACCAACCTCTGTCTTTAAGTTCACAGTAACTCAATCCTCCTTACATATCATTGTCCACCAACCTCTGTATTTATGTTCACAGTAACTCAATCCCCTTACATGCCATTGTCCATCAACCTCTGTCTTTAAGTTCACAGTAATTCAATCCCCCTTACATGCCATTGTCAACCAACCTCTGTCTTTAAGTTCACAGTAACTCAATCCTCCTTACATGCCATTGTCCACCAACCTCTGTCTTTAGGTTCACAGTAACTCAATCCTCCTTACATGTCATTGTCCACCAACCTCTGTCTTTAAGTTCACAGTAACTCAATCCCCCTTACATACCATTGTCCACCAAACTCTGTATTTAGTTCACAGTAACTCAATTCTCCTTACATGCCATTGTCCACCAACCTCTGTCTTTAAGTTCACAGTAACTCAATCCCACTTACATGCCATTGTCCACCAACCTCTGTCTTTAAGTTAACAGTAACTCAATCCCCCTTACATGCCATGTCCACCAACCTCTGTCTTTAAGTTCACAGTGACTCAATCCTCCTTACATGCCATTGTCCACCAACCTCTGTCTTTAAGTTCACAGTAACTCAATCCCCCTTACATACCATTATCCACCAAACTCTGTATTTAGTTCACAGTAACTCAATCCTCCTTACATGCCATTGTCCACCAACCTCTGTCTTTATGTTCACAGTAACTCAATCCCCCTTCATGCAATTGTCCACCAACCTCTGTCTTTAAGTTCACAGTAACTCAATCCCCCTTACATACCATTGTCCACCAAACTCTTTATTTAGTTCACAGTAACTCAATCCTGCTTACATATCATTGTCCACCAACCTCTGTCTTTAAGTTCACAGTAACTCACTCATCCTTACATAGCATTGTCCACCAACCTCTGTATTTATGTTCACAGTACCTCAATCCTCCTTACATATCATTCTCCACCAATCTCTGTCTAAGTTCACAGTAACTCAATCCTCCTTACATGCCATTGTCCACCAACCTCTGTATTTATGTTCACAGTAACTCAATCCTCCTTACATATCATTGTCCACCAACCTCTGTAGTTATGTTCACAGTAACTCAATCCTCCTTACATATCATTGTCCACCAACCTCTGTCTTTAATTTCACAGTAACTCAATCCTCCTTACATATCATTGTCCACCAACCTCTGTCTTTAAGTTCACAGTGACTCAATCCTCCTTACATGCCATTGTCCACCAACCTCTGTCTTTAAGTTCACATTAACTCAATCCCCCTTACATACCATTGTCCACCAAACCCTGTATTTAGTTGACAGTAACTCAATCCCCCTTACATGCCATTGTCCACCAACCTCTGTCTTTAAGTTCACAGTGACTCAATCCTCCTTACATGCCATTGTCCACCAACCTCTGTATTTATGTTCACAGTAACTCAATCCTCCTTACATATCATTGTCCACCAACCTCTGTCTTTAATTTCACAGTAACTCAATCCTCCTTACATATCATTGTCCACCAACCTCTGTATTTATGTTCACAGTAACTCACTCCTCCTTACATATCATTGTCCACCAACCTCTGTCTTTAAGTTAACAGTAACTCAATCCCCGTTACATGCCATTGTCCACCAACCTCTGTCTTTAAGTTCACAGTGACTCAATCCTCCTTACATGCCATTGTCCACCAACCTCTGTTTTTAAGTTCACAGTAACTCAATCCTCCTTACATATCATTGTCCACCAACCTCTGTATTTATGTTCACAGTAACTCAATCCTCATTACATGCCATTGTCCACCAACCTCTGCCTTTAAGTTCACAGTGACTCAATCCTCCTTACATGCCATTGTCCACCAACCTCTGTATTTATGTTCACAGTAACTCAATCCTCCTTACATATCATTGTCCACCAACCTCTGTCTTTAATTTCACAGTAACTCAATCCTCCTTACATATCATTGTCCACCAACCTCTGTCTTTAAGTTCACAGTAACTCAATCCTCCTTACATGCCATTGTCCACCAACCTCTGTATTTATGTTCACAGTAACTCAATCCTCCTTACATGCCATTGTCCACCAACCTCTGTCTTTAAGTTCACAGTAACTCAATCCTCCTTAAATGTCATTGTCCACCAACCTCTGTCTTTAAGTTCACAGTAACTCAATCTTCCTTACATGTCATTGTCCACCAACCTCTGTCTTTAAGTTCACAGTAACTCAATCCTCCTTACATGCCATTGTCCACCAACCTCTGTATTTATGTTCACAGTAACTCAATCCTCCTTACATATCATTGTCCACCAACCTCTGTCTTTAATTTCAGAGTAACTCAATCCTCCTTACATATCATTGTCCACCAACCTCTGTATTTATGTTCACAGTAACTCAATCCTCATTACATATCATTGTCCACCAACCTCTGTCTTTAAGATCACAGTAACTCAATCCTCCTTACATGCCATTGTCCACCAACCTCTGTCTTTAAGTTCACAGTAACTCAATCCTCCTTAAATGTCATTGTCCACCAACCTCTGTCTTTAAGTTCACAGTAACTCAATCTTCCTTACATGTCATTGTCCACCAACCTCTGTCTTTAAGTTCACAGTAACTCAATCCTCCTTACATGCCATTGTCCACCAACCTCTGTCTTTAAGTTCACAGTAACTCAATCCTCCTTACATGCCATTGTCCACCAACCTCTGTCTTTAAAGTCACAGTAACTCAATCCTCCTTACATGCCATTGTCCACCAACCTCTGTCTTTAAGTTCACAGTAACTCAATCCTCCTTACATGCCATTGTCCACCAACCTCTGTCTTTAAGTTCACAGTAACTCAATCCTCCTTACATATCATTGTCCACCAACCTCTGTATTTATGTTCACAGTAACTCAATCCCCCTTACATGCCATTGTCCATCAACCTCTGTCTTTAACTTCACAGTAATTCAATCCCCCTTACATGCCATTGTCCACCAACCTCTGTCTTTAAGTTCACAGTAACTCAATCCTCCTTACATGCCATTGTCCACCAACCTTTGTCTTTAAGTTCACAGTAACTCAATCCCCCTTACATGCCATTGTCCACCAACCCCTGTCTTTAATTTCACAGTAACTCAATCCTCCTTACATGCCATTGTCCACCAAACTCTGTCTTTAAGTTCACAGTAACTTAATCCCCCTTACATGCCATTGTCCACCAACCTCTGTCTTTAAGTTCACAGTAACTCAATCCTCCTTACTTGTCATTGTCCACAAACCTCTGTCTTTACGTTCACAGTAACTCAATCCTCCTTACATGCCATTGTCCACCAACCACTGTCTTTAAGTTCACAGTAACTCAATCCTCC
This sequence comes from Eledone cirrhosa, assembly GCA_964016885.1. Taxonomy (NCBI): domain Eukaryota; kingdom Metazoa; phylum Mollusca; class Cephalopoda; order Octopoda; family Eledonidae; genus Eledone; species Eledone cirrhosa. The sequence continues at coordinate 406,355,007 of OZ024741.1, read as the reverse complement.
TTACATGCCATTGTCCACCAACCTCTGTCTTTAAGTTCACAGTAACTCAATCCTCATTACAAGTCATTGTCCACCAACCTCTGTCTTTAAGTTCACAGTAACTCAATCCTCCTTACATGCCATTGTGCACCAACCCCTGTCTTTAAGTTCACAGTAACTCAATCCTCCTTACATATCATTGTCCACCAACCTCTGTATTTATGTTCACAGTAACTCAATCCCCCTTACATGCCATTCTCCATCAACCTCTGTCTTTAAGTTCACAGTAACTCAATCCTCCTTACATGCCATTGTCCACCAACCTCTGTCTTTAAGTTCTCAGTAATTCAATCCCCCTTACCTGCCATTGTCCACCAACCTCTGTCTTTAAGATCACAGTTACTCAATCCTCCTTACATGCCACTGTCCACCAACCTCTGTCTTTAAGTTCACAGTAACTCAATCCTCCTTTATATGCCATTGTCCACCAAACTCTGTATTTAGTTCACAGTAACTCAATCACCCTTACATGCCATTGTCCACCAACCTCTGTCTTTAAGTTCACAGTAACTCAATCCCCCTTACATACCATTATCCACCAAACTCTGTATTTAGTTCACAGTAACTCAATCCCCCTTACATGCCATTGTCCACCAACCTCTGTCTTTATGTTCACAGTAACTCAATCCCCCTTACATGCAATTGTCCACCAACCTCTGTCTTTAAGTTCACAGTAACTCAATCCCCCTTACATGCCATTGTCCACCAACCTCTGTATTTATGTTCACAGTAACTCAATCCTCCTTACATGCCATTGTCCACCAACCTCTGTCGTTAATTTCACAGTAACTCAATCCTCCTTACATGCCATTGTCCACCAACCTCTGTCTTTAAGTTCACAGTAACTCAATCCTCCTTACATATCATTGTCCACCAACCTCTGTATTTATGTTCACAGTAACTCAATCCTCCTTACATATCATTGTCCACCAACCTCTGTAGTTATGTTCACAGTAACTCAATCCTCCTTACATATCATTGTCCACCAACCTCTGTCTTTAAGTTAACAGTAACTCAATCCCCCTTACATGCCATTGTCCACCAACCTCTGTCTTTAAGTTCACAGTGACTCAATCCTCCTTACATGCCATTGTCCACCAACCTCTGTCTTTAAGTTCACAGTAACTCAATCCCCCTTACATGCCATTGTCCACCAACCTCTGTCTTTAATTTCACAGTAACTCAATCCTCCTTACATATCATTGTCCACCAACCTCTGTATTTATGTTCACAGTAACTCAATCCTCCTTACATATCATTGTCCACCAACCTCTGTCTTTAAGTTCACAGTAACTCAATCCTCCTTACATGCCATTGTCCACCAACCTCTGTCTTTAAGTTCACAGTAACTCAATCCTCCTTAAATGTCATTGTCCACCAACCTCTGTCTTTAAGTTCACAGTAACTCAATCCTCCTTACATGTCATTGTCCACCAACCTCTGTCTTTAAGTTCACAGTAACTCAATCCTCCTTACATGCCATTGTCCACCAACCTCTGTCTTTAAGTTCACAGTAACTGAATCCTCCTTACATGCCATTGTCCACCAACCTCTGTCTTTAAGTTCACAGTAACTCAATCCTCCTTACATGCCATTGTCCACCAACCTCTGTCTTTAAGTTCACAGTAACTCAATCCTCCTTACATGCCATTGTCCACCAACCTCTGTCTTTAAGTTCTCAATAACTCAATCCTCCTTACAAGCCATTGTCCCCCAACCTCTGTATTTATGTTCACAGTAACTCAATCCTCCTTACATATCATTGTCCACCAACCTCTGTCTTTAATTTCACAGTAACTCAATCCTCCTTACATATCATTGTCCACCAACCTCTGTATTTATGTTCACAGTAACTCAATCCTCCTTACATATCATTGTCCACCAACCTCTGTCTTTAAGTTCACAGTAACTCAATCCTCCTTACATGCCATTGTCCACCAACCTCTGTCTTTAAGTTCACAGTAACTCAATCCTCCTTAAATGTCATTGTCCACCAACCTCTGTCTTTAAGTTCACAGTAACTCAATCCTCCTTACATGTCATTGTCCACCAACCTCTGTCTTTAAGTTCACAGTAACACAATCCTCCTTACATGCCATTGTCCACCAACCTCTGTCTTTAAGTTCACAGTAACTCAATCCTCCTTACATGCCATTGTCCACCAACCTCTGTCTTTAAGTTCACAGTAACTCAATCCTCCTTACATGCCATTGTCCACCAACCTCTGTCTTTAAGTTCACAGTAACTCAATCCTCCTTACATGCCATTGTCCACCAACCTCTGTCTTTAAGTTCACAGTAACTCAATCCTCCTTACATGCCATTGTCCACCAACCTCTGTCTTTAAGTTCACAGTAACTCAATCCTCCTTACATATCATTGTCCACCAACCTCTGTATTTATGTTCACAGTAACTCAATCCCCCTTACATGCCATTGTCCATCAACCTCTGTCTTTAAGTTCACAGTAATTCAATCCCCCTTACATGCCATTGTCCACCAACCTCTGTCTTTAAGTTCACAGTAACTCAATCCTCCTTACATGCCATTGTCCACCAACCTCTGTCTTTAAGTTCACAGTAACTCAATCCTCCTTACATGCCATTGTCCACCAACCTCTGTCTTTAATTTCACAGTAACTCAATCCCCCTTACATGCCATTGTCCACCAACCTCTGTCTTTAATTTCACAGTAACTCAATCCTCCTTACATGCCATTGTCCACCAAACTCTGTCTTTAAGTTCACAGTAACTCAATCCTCCTTACATGCCATTGTCCACCAACCTCTGTCTTTAAGTTCACAGTAACTCAATCCTCCTTACATGCCATTGTCCACCAACCTCTGTCTTTAAGTTCTCAGTAACTCAATCCTCCTTACATGTCATTGTCCACAAACCTCTGTCTTTAAGTTCACAGTAACTCAATCCTCCTTACATGCCATTGTCCACCAACCCCTGTCTTTAAGTTCACAGTAACTCAATCCTCCTTACATATCATTGTCCACCAACCTCTGTATTTATGTTCACAGTAACTCAATCCCCCTTACATGCCATTCTCCATCAACCTCTGTCTTTAAGGTCACAGTAACTCAATCCTCCTTACATGTAATTGTCCACAAACCTCTGTCTTTAAGTTCACAGTAACTCAATCCTCCTTACATGCCATTGTCCACCAACCACTGTCTTTAAGTTCACAGTAACTCAATCCTCCTTACATGCCATTGTCCAACAACCTCTGTCTTTAAGTTCACAGTAACTCAATCCTCCTTACATGCCATTGTCCACCAACCTGTGTCTTTAAGTTCACAGTAACTCAATCCTCCTTACATGCCACTGTCCACCAACCTCTGTCTTTAAGTTCTCAGTAACTCAATCCTCCGTATATGCCATTGTCCACCAAACTCTGTATTTAGTTCACAGTAACTCAATCACCCTAACATGCCATTGTCCACCAACCTCTGTCTTTAAGTTCACAGTAACTCAATCCCCCTTACATGCCATTTTCCACCAACCTCTGTCTTTAAGTTCTCAGTAAATCAATCCTCCTTACATGCCATTGTCCACCAACCTCTGTCTTTAAGTTCTCAGTAACTCAATCCTCCTTACATGTCATTGTCCACCAACCTCTGTCTTTAAGTTCACAGTAACTTAATCCTCCTTACATGTCATTGTCCACCAACCTCTGTCTTTAAGTTCACAGTAACTCAATCCTCCTTACATGTCATTGTCCACCAACCTCTGTCTTTAAGTTCTCAGTAACTCAATCCTCCTTACATGCCATTGTCCACCATCTCTGTCTTTAAGTTCACAGTAACTCAATCCTCCTTACATGCCATTGTCCACCAACCTCTGTCTTTAAGTTCACAGTAACTCAATCCTCCTTACATGCCATTGTCCACCAACCTCTGTCTTTAAGTTCACAGTAACTCAATCCTCCTTACATGCCATTGTCCACCAACCTCTGTCTTTAAGTTCACAGTAACTCAATCCTCCTTACATGCCATTGTCCACCAACCTGTCTTTAAGTTCACAGTAACTCAATCCTCATTACATGTCATTGTCCACCAACCTCTGTCTTTAAGTTCTCAGTAACTCAATCCTCCTTACATGCCACTTTCCACCATCCTCTGTATTTAAGTTCACAGTAACTCAATCCCCCTTACATGCCATTGTCCACCAACCTCTGTCTTTAAGTTCTCAGTATCTCAATCCTCCTTACATGTCATTGTCCACCAACCTCTGTCTTTAAGTTCACAGTAACTCAATCCTCCTTACATGCCATTGTCCACCAACCCCTGTCTTTAAGTTCACAGTAACTCAATCCTCCTTACATATCATTGTCCACCAACCTCTGTATTTACGTTCACAGTAACTCAATCCCCCTTACATGCCATTCTCCATCAACCGCTGTCTTTAAGGTCACAGTAACTCAATCCCCCTTACATGCCATTGTCCACCAACCTCTGTCTTTAAGTTCTCAGTAATTCAATCCCCCTTACCTCCCATTGTCCACCAACCTCTGTCTTTAAGTTCACAGTAACTCAATCCTCCTTACATGCCATTGTCCACCAAACTCTGTATTTAGTTCACAGTAACTCAATCACCCTTACATGCCATTGTCCACCAACCTCTGTCTTTAAGTTCACAGTAACTCAATCCCCCTTACATGCCATTTTCCACCAACCTCTGTCTTTAAGTTCTCAGTAAATCAATCCTCCTTACATGCCATTGTCCACCAACCTCTGTCTTTAAGTTCTCAGTAACTCAATCCTCCTTACATGTCATTGTCCACCAACCTCTGTCTTTAAGTTCACAGTAACTTAATCCTCCTTACATGTCAATGTCCACCAACCTCTGTCTTTAAGTTCACAGTAACTCAATCCTCCTTACATGTCATTGTCCACCAACCTCTGTCTTTAAGTTCTCAGTAACTCAATCCTCCTTACATGCCATTGTCCACCATCTCTGTCTTTAAGTTCACAGTAACTCAATCCTCCTTACATGCCATTGTCCACCAACCTCTGTCTTTAAGTTCTCAGTAACTCAATCCTCCTTACATGTCATTGTCCACCCAACCTCTGTCTTGAAATTCACAGTAACTCAATCCTCCTTACATGCCATTGTCCACCAACCTCTGTCTTTAAGTTCACAGTAACCCAATCCCCCTTATATGCCATTGTCCACCAACCTCTGTCTTTAAGTTCACAGTAACTCAATCCTCCTTACATGCCATTGTCCACCAACCTCTGTCTTTAAGTTCACAGTAACTCAATCCTCCTTACATGCCATTGTCCACCAACCTCTGTCTTTAAGTTCACAGTAACTCAATCCCCCTTACATGCCATTGTCCACCAACCTCTGTCTTTAATTTCACAGTAACTCAATCCTCCTTACATGCCATTGTCCACCAAACTCTGTCTTTAAGTTCACAGTAACTCAATCCCCCTTACATGCCATTGTCCACCAACCTCTGTCTTTAAGTTCACAGTAACTCAATCCTCCTTACATGCCATTGTCCACCAACCTCTGTCTTTAAGTTGACAGTAACTCAATTCTCCTTACATGCCATTGTCCACCAACCTCTGTCTTTAAGTTCACAGTAACTCAATCCTCCTTACATGTCATTGTCCACCAACCTCTGTCTTTAAGTTCACAGTAACTCAATCCTCCTTACATGCCATTGTCCACCAACCTCTCTCATTAAGTTCACAGTAACTCAATCCTCCTTACATGTCATTGTCCACCAACCTCTGTCTTTAAGTTCACAGTAACTCAATCCCCCTTACATGTCATTGTCCACCAACCTCTGTCTTTAAGTTCACAGTAACTCAATCCTCCTTACATGCCATTGTCCACCAACCTCTGTCTTTAAGTTCACAGTAACTCAATCCTCCTTACATGTCATTGTCCACCAACCTCTGTCTTTAAGTTCACAGTAACTCAATCCTCCTTACATGCCATTGTCCACCAACCTCTGTCTTTAAGTTCACAGTAACTCAATCCTCCTTACATGCCATTGTCCACCAACCTCTGTCTTTAAGTTCACAGTAACTCAACCCTCCTTACATGTCATTGTCCACCAACCTCTGTCTTTAAGTTCACAGTAACTCAATCCTCCTTACATGTCATTGTCCACCAACCTCTGTCTTTAAGTTCACAGTAACTCAATCCCCCTTACATGTCATTGTCCACCAACCTCTGTCTTTAAGTTCACAGTAACTCAATCCTCCTTACATGCCATTGTCCACCAACCTCTGTCTTTAAGTTCACAGTAACTCAATCCTCCTTACATGCCATTGTCCACCAACCTCTGTCTTTAAGTTCACAGTAACTCAATCCCCCTTACATGCCATTGTCCACCAACCTCTGTCTTTAATTTCACAGTAACTCAATCCTCTTTACATGCCATTGTCCACCAAACTCTGTCTTTAAGTTCACAGTAACTCAATCCCCCTTACATGCCATTGTCCACCAACCTCTGTCTTTAAGTTCACAGTAACTCAATCCTCCTTACATGCCATTGTCCACCAACCTCTGTCTTTAAGTTGACAGTAACTCAATCCTCCTTACATGCCATTGTCCACCAACCTCTGTCTTTAAGTTCACAGTAACTCAATCCTCCTTACATGTCATTGTCCACCAACCTCTGTCTTTAAGTTCACAGTAACTCAATCCTCCTTACATGCCATTGTCCACCAACCTCTCTCTTTAAGTTCACAGTAACTCAATCCTCCTTACATGTCATTGTCCACCAACCTCTGTCTTTAAGTTCACAGTAACTCAATCCCCCTTACATGTCATTGTCCACCAACCTCTGTCTTTAAGTTCACAGTAACTCAATCCTCCTTACATGCCATTGTCCACCAACCTCTGTCTTTAAGTTCACAGTAACTCAATCCTCCTTACATGTCATTGTCCACCAACCTCTGTCTTTAAGTTCACAGTAACTCAATCCTCCTTACATGCCATTGTCCACCAACCTCTGTCTTTAAGTTCACAGTAACTCAATCCTCCTTACATGCCATTGTCCACCAACCTCTGTCTTTAAGTTCACAGTAACTCAACCCTCCTTACATGTCATTGTCCACCAACCTCTGTCTTTAAGTTCACAGTAACTCAATCCTCCTTACATGTCATTGTCCACCAACCTCTGTCTTTAAGTTCACAGTAACTCAATCCCCCTTACATGTCATTGTCCACCAACCTCTGTCTTTAAGTTCACAGTAACTCAATCCTCCTTACATGCCATTGTCCACCAACCTCTGTCTTTAAGTTCACAGTAACTCAATCCTCCTTACATTTCATTGTCCACCAACCTCTGTCTTTATGTTCACAGTAACTCAATCCCCCTTACATGTCATTGTCCACCTACCTCTGTCTTTAAGTTCACAGTAACTCAATCCTCCTTACATGTCATTGTCCACCAACCTCTTTTTTTAAGTTCACAGTAACTCAATCCTCCTTACATGCCATTGTCCACCAACCTCTGTCTTTAAGTTCACAGTAACTCAATCCCCCTTACATGCCATTGCCCATCAACCTCTGTCTTTAAGTTCTCAGTAATTCAATCCCCCTTACATGCCATTGTCCACCAACCTCTGTCTTTAAGTTCACAGTAACTCAATCCTCCTTACATGCCACTGTCTACCAACCTCTGTCTTTAAGTTCACAGTAACTCAATCCTCCTTATATGCCATTGTCCACCAAACTCTGTATTTAGTTCACAGTAACTCAATCCTCCTTACATGCCATTGTCCACCAACCTCTGTCTTTAAGTTCACAGTAACTCAATCCTCCTTACATGCCATTGTCCACCAACCCCTGTCTTTAAGTTCTCAGTAACTCAATCCTCCTTACATGTCATTGTCCACCAACCTCTGTCTTGAAATTCACAGTAACTCAATCCTCCTTACATGCCATTGTCCACCAACCTCTGTCTTTAAGTTCACAGTAACCCAATCCCCCTTATATGCCATTGTCCACCAACCTCTGTCTTTAAGTTCACAGTAACTAAATCCTCCTTACATGCCATTGTCCACCAACCTCTGTCTTTAAGTTCACAGTAACTCAATCCTCCTTACATGCCATTGTCCACCAACCTCTGTCTTTAAGTTCACAGTAACTCAATCCCCCTTACATGCCATTGTCCACCAACCTCTGTCTTTAATTTCACAGTAACTCAATCCTCCTTACATGCCATTGTCCACCAAACTCTGTCTTTAAGTTCACAGTAACTCAATCCCCCTTACATGCCATTGTCCACCAACCTCTGTCTTTAAGTTCACAGTAACTCAATCCTCCTTACATGCCATTGTCCACCAACCTCTGTCTTTAAGTTGACAGTAACTCAATCCTCCTTACATGCCATTGTCCACCAACCTCTGTCTTTAAGTTCACAGTAACTCAATCCTCCTTACATGTCATTGTCCACCAACCTCTGTCTTTAAGTTCACAGTAACTCAATCCTCCTTACATGCCATTGTCCACCAACCTCTTTCTTTAAGTTCACAGTAACTCAATCCTCCTTACATGTCATTGTCCACCAACCTCTGTCTTTAAGTTCACAGTAACTCAATCCCCCTTACATGTCATTGTCCACCAACCTCTGTCTTTAAGTTCACAGTAACTCAATCCTCCTTACATGCCATTGTCCACCAACCTCTGTCTTTAAGTTCACAGTAACTCAATCCTCCTTACATGTCATTGTCCACCAACCTCTGTCTTTAAGTTCACAGTAACTCAATCCTCCTTACATGCCATTGTCCACCAACCTCTGTCTTTAAGTTCACAGTAACTCAATCCTCCTTACATGCCATTGTCCACCAACCTCTGTCTTTAAGTTCACAGTAACTCAACCCTCCTTACATGTCATTGTCCACCAACCTCTGTCTTTAAGTTCACAGTAACTCAATCCCCCTTACATGTCATTGTCCACCAACCTCTGTCTTTAAGTTCAGAGTAACTCAATCCTCCTTACATGCCATTGTCCACCAACCTCTGTCTTTAAGTTCACAGTAACTCAATCCTCCTTACATTTCATTGTCCACCAACCTCTGTCTTTATGTTCACAGTAACTCAATCCCCCTTACATGTCATTGTCCACCTACCTCTGTCTTTAAGTTCACAGTAACTCAATCCTCCTTACATGTCATTGTCCACCAACCTCTGTCTTTAAGTTCACAGTAACTCAATCCTCCTTACATGCCATTGTCCACCAACCTCTGTCTTTAAGTTCACAGTAACTCAATCCCCCTTACATGCCATTGCCCATCAACCTCTGTCTTTAAGTTCTCAGTAATTCAATCCCCCTTACATGCCATTGTCCACCAACCTCTGTCTTTAAGTTCACAGTAACTCAATCCTCCTTACATGCCACTGTCTACCAACCTCTGTCTTTAAGTTCACAGTAACTCAATCCTCCTTATATGCCATTGTCCACCAAACTCTGTATTTAGTTCACAGTAACTCAATCACCCTTACATGCCATTGTCCACCAACCTCTGTCTTTAAGTTCACAGTAACTCAATCCCCCTTACATGCCATTTTCCACCAACCTCTGTCTTTAAGTTCACAGTAACTCAATCCTCCTTACATGTCATTGTCCACCAACCTCTGTCTTTAAGTTCTCAGTAACTCAATCGTCCTTACATGCCATTGTCCACCATCTCTGTCTTTAAGTTCACAGTAACTCAATCCTCCTTACATACCATTGTCCACCAACCTCTGTCTTTAAGTTCTCAGTAACTCAATCCTCCTTACATGTCATTGTCCACCAACCTCTGTCTTTAAGTTCACAGTAACTCAATCCTCCTTACATGCCATTGTCCACCAACCTCTGTCTTTAAGTTCACAGTAACCCAATCCCCCTTATATGCCATTGTCCACCAACCTCTGTCTTTAAGTTCACAGTAACTCAATCCTCCTTACATGCCATTGTCCACCAACCTCTGTCTTTAAGTTCACAGTAACTCAATCCTCCTTACATGCCATTGTCCACCAACCTCTGTCTTTAAGTTCACAGTAACTCAATCCCCCTTACATGCCATTGTCCACCAACCTCTGTCTTTAATTTCACAGTAACTCAATCCTCCTTACATGCCATTGTCCACCAAACTCTGTCTTTAAGTTCACAGTAACTCAATCCCCCTTACATGCCATTGTCCACCAACCTCTGTCTTTAAGTTCACAGTAACTCAATCCTCCTTACATGCCATTGTCCACCAACCTCTGTCTTTAAGTTCACAGTAACTCAATCCTCCTTACATGCCATTGTCCACCAACCTCTGTCTTTAAGTTCACAGTAACTCAATCCTCCTTACATGTCATTGTCCACCAACCTCTCTCTTTAAGTTCACAGTAACTCAATCCTCCTTACATGCCATTGTCCACCAACCTCTGTCTTTAAGTTCACAGTAACTCAATCCTCCTTACATGTCATTGTCCACCAACCTCTGTCTTTAAGTTCACAGTAACTCAATCCCCCTTACATGTCATTGTCCACCAACCCCTGTCTTTAAGTTCACAGTAACTCAATCCTCCTTACATGCCATTGTCCACCAACCTCTGTCTTTAAGTTCACAGTAACTCAATCCTCCTTACATGTCATTGTCCACCAACCTCTGTCTTTAAGTTCACAGTAACTCAATCCTCCTTACATGCCATTGTCCACCAACCTCTGTCTTTAAGTTCACAGTAACTCAATCCTCCTTACATGCCATTGTCCACCAACCTCTGTCTTTAAGTTCACAGTAACTCAACCCTCCTTACATGTCATTGTCCACCAACCTCTGTCTTTAAGTTCACAGTAACTCAATCCTCCTTACATGTCATTGTCCACCAACCTCTGTCTTTAAGTTCACAGTAACTCAATCCCCCTTACATGTCATCGTCCACCAACCTCTGTCTTTAAGTTCACAGTAACTCAATCCTCCTTACATGCCATTGTCCACCAACCTCTGTCTTTAAGTTCACAGTAACTCAATCCTCCTTACATTTCATTGTCCACCAACCTCTGTCTTTATGTTCACAGTAACTCAATCCCCCTTACATGTCATTGTCCACCTACCTCTGTCTTTAAGTTCACAGTAACTCAATCCTCCTTACATGTCATTGTCCACCAACCTCTGTCTTTAAGTTCACAGTAACTCAATCCTCCTTACATGCCATTGTCCACCAACCTCTGTCTTTAAGTTCACAGTAACTCAATCCCCCTTACATGCCATTGCCCATCAACCTCTGTCTTTAAGTTCTCAGTAATTCAATCCCCCTTACATGCCATTGTCCACCAACCTCTGTCTTTAAGTTCACAGTAACTCAATCCTCCTTACATGCCACTGTCTACCAACCTCTGTCTTTAAGTTCACAGTAACTCAATCCTCCTTATATGCCATTGTCCACCAAACTCTGTATTTAGTTCACAGTAACTCAATCACCCTTACATGCCATTGTCCACCAACCTCTGTCTTTAAGTTCACAGTAACTCAATCCTCCTTACATGTCATCGTACACCAACCTCTGTCTTTAAGTTCACAGTAACTCAATCCCCCTTACATGCCATTGTCCACCGATCTCTGTCTTTAAGTTCTCAGTAACTCAATCATCATTACATGTCATTGTCTACAAACCTCTGTCTTTAAGTTCTCAGTAACTCAATCCTCCTTACATGTCATTGTCCACAAACCTCTGTCTTTAAGTTCACAGTAACTCAATCCTCCTTACATGCCACTTTCCACCATCCTCTGTATTTAAGTTCACAGTAACTCAATCCCCCTTACTTGCCATTGTCCACCAACCTCTGTCTTTAAGTTCTCAGTATCTCAATCCTCCTTACATGTTATTGTCCACCAACCTCTGTCTTTAAGTTCACAGTAACTCAATCCTCCTTACATGCCATTGTCCACCAACCCCTGTCTTTAAGTTCACAGTAACTCAATCCTCCTTACATATCATTGTCCACCAACCTCTGTATTTATGTTCACAGTAACTCAACTCAATCTCCCTTACATGCCATTCTCCATCAACCGCTGTCTTTAAGGTCACAGTAACTCAATCCTCCTTACATGCCATTGTCCACCAACCTCTGTCTTTAAGTTCTCAGTAATTCAATCCCCCTTACCTGCCATTGTCCACCAACCTCTGTCTTTAAGTTCACAGTAACTCAATCCTCCTTACATGCCACTGTCCACCAACCTCTGTCTTTAAGTTCACAGTAACTCAATCCTCCTTATATGCCATTGTCCACCAAACTCTGTATTTAGTTCACAGTAACTCAATCACCCTTACATGCCATTGTCCACCAACCTCTGTCTTTAAGTTCACAGTAACTCAATCCCCCTTACATGCCATTGTCCACCAACCTCTATCTTTAAGTTCACAGTAACTCAATCTTCCTTACATGTCATTGTCCACCAACCTCTGTCTTTAAGTTCACAGTAACTCAATCCTCCTTACATGCCATTGTCCACCAACCTCTGTCTTTAAGTTCACAGTAACTCAATCCTCCTTACATGTCATTGTCCACCAACCTCTGTCTTTAAGTTCTCAGTAACTCAATCCTCCTTACATGCCATTGTCCACCATCTCTGTCTTTAAGTTCACAGTAACTCAATCCTCCTTACATGCCATTGTCCACCAACCTCTGTCTTTAAGTTCCCAGTAACTCAATCCTCCTTACATGTCATTGTCCACCAACCTCTGTCTTTAAGTTCACAGTAACTCAATCCTCCTTACATGCCATTGTCCACCAACCTCTGTCTTTAAGTTCACAGTAACCCAATCCCCCTTATATGCCATTGTCCACCAACCTCTGTCTTTAAGTTCACAGTAACTCAATCCTCCTTACATGCCATTGTCCAGCAACCTCTGTCTTTAAGTTCACAGTAACTCAATCCTCCTTACATGCCATTGTCCACCAACCTCTGTCTTTAAGTTCACAGTAACTCAATCCCCCTTACATGCCATTGTCCACCAACCTCTGTCTTTAATTTCACAGTAACTCAATCCTCCTTACATGCCATTGTCCACCAAACTCTGTCTTTAAGTTCACAGTAACTCAATCCCCCTTACATGCCATTGTCCACCAACCTCTGTCTTTAAGTTCACAGTAACTCAATCCTCCTTACATGCCATTGTCCACCAACCTCTGTCTTTAAGTTCACAGTAACTCAATCCTCCTTACATTTCATTGTCCACCAACCTCTGTCTTTAGGTTCACAGTAACTCAATCCCCCTTACATGTCATTGTCCACCAACCTCTGTCTTTAAGTTCACAGTAACTCAATCCTCCTTACATGCCATTGTCCACCAACCTCTGTCTTTAAGTTCACAGTAACTCAATCCTCCTTACATGTCATTGTCCACCAACCTCTGTCTTTAAGTTCACAGTAACTCAATCCTCCTTACATGTCATTGTCCACCAACCTCTGTCTTTAAGTTCACAGTAACTCAATCCTCCTTATATGCCATTGTCCACCAAACTCTGTATTTAGTTCACAGTAACTCAATCACCCTTACATGCCATTGTCCACCAACCTCTGTCTTTAAGTTCACAGTAACTCAATCCCCCTTACATGCCATTGTCCACCAACCTCTGTCTTTAAGTTCTCAGTAACTCAATCCTCCTTACATGCCATTGTCCACCAACCTCTGTCTTTAAGTTCTCAGTAACTCAATCCTCCTTACATGTCATTGTCCACCAACCTCTGTCTTTAAGTTCACAGTAACTCAATCCTCCTTACATGTCATTGTCCACCAACCTCTGTCTTTAAGTTCACAGTAACTCAATCCTCCTTACATGTCATTGTCCACCAACTTCTGTCTTTAAGTTCTCAGTAACTCAATCCTCCTTACATGCCATTGTCCACCAACCTCTGTCTTTAAGTTCTCAGTAACTCAATCCTCCTTACATGTCATTGTCCACCAACCTCTGTCTTTAAGTTCTCAGTAACTCAATCCTCCTTATATGTCATTGTCCACCAACCTCTGTCTTTAAGTTCACAGTAACTCAATCCCCCTTACATGCCATTGTCCACCAACCTCTGTCTTTAAGTTCACAGTGACTCAATCCTCCTTACATGCCATTGTCCACCAACCTCTGTCTTTAAGTTCACAGTAACTCAATCCCCCTTACATGCCATTGTCCACCAACCTCTGTCTTTAAGTTCACAGTAACTCAATCCTCCTTACATGTCATTGTCCACCAACCTCTGTCTTTAAGTTAACAGTAACTCAATCCTCCTTACATGCCATTGTCCACCAACCTCTGTCTTTAAGTTCACAGTAACTCAATCCCCCTTACATTGCCATTGCCCATCAACCTCTGTCTTTAAGTTCTCAGTAATTCAATCCCCCTTACATGCCATTGTCCACCAACCTCTGTCTTTAAGTTCACAGTAACTCAATCCTCCTTACATGCCACTGTCTACCAACCTCTGTCTTTAAGTTCACAGTAACTCAATCCTCCTTATATGCCATTGTCCACCAAACTCTGTATTTAGTTCACAGTAACTCAATCACCCTTACATGCCATTGTCCACCAACCTCTGTCTTTAAGTTCACAGTAACTCAATCCCCCTTACATGCCATTGTCCACCAACCTCTGTCTTTAAGTTCTCAGTAACTCAATCCTCCTTACATGCCATTGTCCACCAACCTCTGTCTTTAAGTTCTCAGTAACTCAATCCTCCTTACATGTCATTGTCCACCAACCTCTGTCTTTAAGTTCACAGTAACTCAATCCTCCTTACATGTCATTGTCCACCAACCTCTGTCTTTAAGTTCACAGTAACTCAATCCTCCTTACATGTCATTGTCCACCAACCTCTGTCTTTAAGTTCACAGTAACTCAATCCTCCTTACATGCCATTGTCCACCAACCTCTGTCTTTAAGTTCTCAGTAACTCAATCCTCCTTACATGTCATTGTCCACCAACCCCTGTCTTTAAGTTCACAGTAACTCAATCCCCCTAACATGCCATTGTACACCAACCTCTGTCTTTAAGTTCACAGTAACTCAATCCTCCTTACATGCCATTGTCCACCAACCTCTGTCTTTAAGTTCACAGTAACTCAATCCTCCTTACATGCCATTGTCCACCAACCTCTGTCTTTAAGTTCACAGTAACTCAATCCTCCTTACATGTCATTGTCCACCAACCTCTGTCTTTAAGTTCACAGTAACTCAATCCTCCTTACATGCCATTGTCCACCTACCTCTGTCTTTAAGTTCACAGTAACTCAATCCTCCTTACATGTCATTGTCCACCAACCTCTGTCTTTCAGTTCACAGTAACTCAATCCCCCTTACATGTCATTGTCCACCAACCTCTGTCTTTAAGTTCACAGTAACTCAATCCTCCTTACATGTCATTGTCCACCAACCTCTGTCTTTAAGTTCACAGTAACTCAATCCTCCTTACGTGCCATTGTCCACCAATCTCTGTCTTTAAGTTCACAGTAACTCAATCCTCCTTACATGTCATTGTCCACCAACCTCTGTCTTTAAGTTCACAGTAACTCAATCCCCCTTACATGTCATTGTCTACCAACCTCTGTCTTTAAGTTCACAGTAACTCAATCCTCCTTACATGCCATTGTCCACCAACCTCTGTCTTTAAGTTCACAGTAACTCAATCCTCCTTACATGTCATTGTCCACCAACCTCTGTCTTTAAGTTCACAGTAACTCAATCCCCCTTACATGCCATTGTCCACCAACCTCTGTCTTTAAGTTCACAGTGACTCAATCCTCCTTACATGCCATTGTCCACCAACCTCTGTCTTTAAGTTCACAGTAACTCAATCCCCCTTACATGCCATTGTCCACCAACCTCTGTCTTTAAGTTCACAGTAACTCAATCCTCCTTACATGTCATTGTCCACCAACCCCTGTCTTTAAGTTAACAGTAACTCAATCCTCCTTACATGCCATTGTCCACCAACCTCTGTCTTTAAGTTCACAGTAACTCAATCCCCCTTACATGCCATTGCCCATCAACCTCTGTCTTTAAGTTCTCAGTAATTCAATCCCCCTTACATGCCATTGTCCACCAACCTCTGTCTTTAAGTTCACAGTAACTCAATCCTCCTTACATGCCACTGTCTACCAACCTCTGTCTTTAAGTTCACAGTAACTCAATCCTCCTTATATGCCATTGTCCACCAAACTCTGTATTTAGTTCACAGTAACTCAATCACCCTTACATGCCATTGTCCACCAACCTCTGTCTTTAAGTTCACAGTAACTCAATCCTCCTTACATGCCACTGTCCACCAACCTCTGTCTTTAAGTTCACAGTAACTCAATCCTCCTTATATGCCATTGTCCACCAAACTCTGTATTTAGTTCACAGTAACTCAATCACCCTTACATGCCATTGTCCACCAACCTCTGTCTTTAAGTTCACAGTAACTCAATCCCCCTTACATGCCATTGTCCACCAACCTCTATCTTTAAGTTCACAGTAACTCAATCCTCCTTACATGTCATTGTCCACCAACCTCTGTCTTTAAGTTCACAGTAACTCAATCCTCCTTACATGCCATTGTCCACCAACCTCTGTCTTTAAGTTCACAGTAACTCAATCCTCCTTACATGTCATTGTCCACCAACCTCTGTCTTTAAGTTCTCAGTAACTCAAT
Source organism: Eledone cirrhosa (assembly GCA_964016885.1). Classification (NCBI taxonomy): domain Eukaryota; kingdom Metazoa; phylum Mollusca; class Cephalopoda; order Octopoda; family Eledonidae; genus Eledone; species Eledone cirrhosa. The sequence goes on along the minus strand of OZ024741.1, from coordinate 406,338,334 downwards.
CCTCCTTACATGCCATTGTCCACCATCTCTGTCTTTAAGTTCACAGTAACTCAATCCTCCTTACATGCCATTGTCCACCAACCTCTGTCTTTAAGTTCTCAGTAACTCAATCCTCCTTACATGTCATTGTCCACCAACTTCTGTCTTTAAGTTCACAGTAACTCAATCCTCCTTACATGCCATTGTCCACCAACCTCTGTCTTTAAGTTCACAGTAACCCAATCCCCCTTATATGCCATTGTCCACCAACCTCTGTCTTTAAGTTCACAGTAACTCAATCCTCCTTACATGCCATTGTCCAGCAACCTCTGTCTTTAAGTTCACAGTAACTCAATCCTCCTTACATGCCATTGTCCACCAACCTCTGTCTTTAAGTTCACAGTGACTCAATCCTCCTTACATGCCATTGTCCACCAACCTCTGTCTTTAAGTTCACAGTAACTCAATCCCCCTTACATGCCATTGTCCACCAACCTCTGTCTTTAAGTTCACAGTAACTCAATCCTCCTTACATGTCATTGTCCACCAACCCCTGTCTTTAAGTTAAAAGTAACTCAATCCTCCTTACATGCCATTGTCCACCAACCTCTGTCTTTAAGTTCACAGTAACTCAATCCCCCTTACATGCCATTGCCCATCAACCTGTCTTTAAGTTCTCAGTAATTCAATCCCCCTTACATGCCATTGTCCACCAACCTCTGTCTTTAAGTTCACAGTAACTCAATCCTCCTTACATGCCACTGTCTACCAACCTCTGTCTTTAAGTTCACAGTAACTCAATCCTCCTTATATGCCATTGTCCACCAAACTCTGTATTTAGTTCACAGTAACTCAATCACCCTTACATGCCATTGTCCACCAACCTCTGTCTTTAAGTTCACAGTAACTCAATCCTCCTTACATGCCACTGTCCACCAACCTCTGTCTTTAAGTTCACAGTAACTCAATCCTCCTTATATGCCATTGTCCACCAAACTCTGTATTTAGTTCACAGTAACTCAATCACCCTTACATGCCATTGTCCACCAACCTCTGTCTTTAAGTTCACAGTAACTCAATCCCCCTTACATGCCATTGTCCACCAACCTCTGTCTTTAAGTTCACAGTAACTCAATCCTCCTTATATGCCATTGTCCACCAAACTCTGTATTTAGTTCACAGTAACTCAATCACCCTTACATGCCATTGTCCACCAACCTCTGTCTTTAAGTTCACAGTAACTCAATCCCCCTTACATGCCATTGTCCACCAACCTCTGTCTTTAAGTTCTCAGTAACTCAATCCTCCTTACATGCCATTGTCCACCAACCTCTGTCTTTAAGTTCTCAGTAACTCAATCCTCCTTACATGTCATTGTCCACCAACCTCTGTCTTTAAGTTCACAGTAACTCAATCCTCCTTACATGTCATTGTCCACCAACCTCTGTCTTTAAGTTCACAGTAACTCAATCCTCCTTACATGTCATTGTCCACCAACCTCTGTCTTTAAGTTCTCAGTAACTCAATCCTCCTTACATGCGATTGTCCACCAACCTCTGTCTTTAAGTTCACAGTAACTCAATCCTCCTTACATGCCATTGTCCACCAACCTCTGTCTTTAAGTTCTCAGTAACTCAATCCTCCTTACATGTCATTGTCCACCAACCCCTGTCTTTAAGTTCACAGTAACTCAATCCCCCTAACATGCCATTGTACACCAACCTCTGTCTTTAAGTTCACAGTAACTCAATCCTCCTTACATGCCATTGTCCACCAACCTCTGTCTTTAAGTTCACAGTAACTCAATCCTCCTTACATGTCATTGTCCACCAACCTCTGTCTTTAAGTTCACAGTAACTCAATCCTCCTTACATGCCATTGTCCACCTACCTCTGTCTTTAAGTTCACAGTAACTCAATCCTCCTTACATGTCATTGTCCACCAACCTCTGTCTTTCAGTTCACAGTAACTCAATCCCCCTTACATGTCATTGTCCACCAACCTCTGTCTTTAAGTTCACAGTAACTCAATCCTCCTTACATGTCATTGTCCACCAACCTCTGTCTTTAAGTTCACAGTAACTCAATCCTCCTTACGTGCCATTGTCCACCAATCTCTGTCTTTAAGTTCACAGTAACTCAATCCTCCTTACATGTCATTGTCCACCAACCTCTGTCTTTAAGTTCACAGTAACTCAATCCCCCTTACATGTCATTGTCTACCAACCTCTGTCTTTAAGTTCACAGTAACTCAATCCTCCTTACATGCCATTGTCCACCAACCTCTGTCTTTAAGTTCACAGTAACTCAATCCTCCTTACATGTCATTGTCCACCAACCTCTGTCTTTAAGTTCACAGTAACTCAATCCCCCTTACATGCCATTGTCCACCAACCTCTGTCTTTAAGTTCACAGTGACTCAATCCTCCTTACATGCCATTGTCCACCAACCTCTGTCTTTAAGTTCACAGTAACTCAATCCCCCTTACATGCCATTGTCCACCAACCTCTGTCTTTAAGTTCACAGTAACTCAATCCTCCTTACATGTCATTGTCCACCAACCCCTGTCCTTAAGTTAACAGTAACTCAATCCTCCTTACATGCCATTGTCCACCAACCTCTGTCTTTAAGTTCACAGTAACTCAATCCCCCTTACATGCCATTGCCCATCAACCTCTGTCTTTAAGTTCTCAGTAATTCAATCCCCCTTACATGCCATTGTCCACCAACCTCTGTCTTTAAGTTCACAGTAACTCAATCCTCCTTACATGCCACTGTCTACCAACCTCTGTCTTTAAGTTCACAGTAACTCAATCCTCCTTATATGCCATTGTCCACCAAACTCTGTATTTAGTTCACAGTAACTCAATCACCCTTACATGCCATTGTCCACCAACCTCTGTCTTTAAGTTCACAGTAACTCAATCCTCCTTACATGCCACTGTCCACCAACCTCTGTCTTTAAGTTCACAGTAACTCAATCCTCCTTATATGCCATTGTCCACCAAACTCTGTATTTAGTTCACAGTAACTCAATCACCCTTACATGCCATTGTCCACCAACCTCTGTCTTTAAGTTCACAGTAACTCAATCCCCCTTACATGCCATTGTCCACCAACCTCTATCTTTAAGTTCACAGTAACTCAATCCTCCTTACATGTCATTGTCCACCAACCTCTGTCTTTAAGTTCACAGTAACTCAATCCTCCTTACATGCCATTGTCCACCAACCTCTGTCTTTAAGTTCACAGTAACTCAATCCTCCTTACATGTCATTGTCCACCAACCTCTGTCTTTAAGTTCTCAGTAACTCAATCCTCCTTACATGCCATTGTCCACCATCTCTGTCTTTAAGTTCACAGTAACTCAATCCTCCTTACATGCCATTGTCCACCAACCTCTGTCTTTAAGTTCTCAGTAACTCAATCCTCCTTACATGTCATTGTCCACCAACTTCTGTCTTTAAGTTCACAGTAACTCAATCCTCCTTACATGCCATTGTCCACCAACCTCTGTCTTTAAGTTCACAGTAACCCAATCCCCCTTATATGCCATTGTCCACCAACCTCTGTCTTTAAGTTCACAGTAACTCAATCCTCCTTACATGCCATTGTCCAGCAACCTCTGTCTTTAAGTTCACAGTAACTCAATCCTCCTTACATGCCATTGTCCACCAACCTCTGTCTTTAAGTTCACAGTGACTCAATCCTCCTTACATGCCATTGTCCACCAACCTCTGTCTTTAAGTTCACAGTAACTCAATCCCCCTTACATGCCATTGTCCACCAACCTCTGTCTTTAAGTTCACAGTAACTCAATCCTCCTTACATGTCATTGTCCACCAACCCCTGTCTTTAAGTTAAAAGTAACTCAATCCTCCTTACATGCCATTGTCCACCAACCTCTGTCTTTAAGTTCACAGTAACTCAATCCCCCTTACATGCCATTGCCCATCAACCTGTCTTTAAGTTCTCAGTAATTCAATCCCCCTTACATGCCATTGTCCACCAACCTCTGTCTTTAAGTTCACAGTAACTCAATCCTCCTTACATGCCACTGTCTACCAACCGCTGTCTTTAAGTTCACAGTAACTCAATCCTCCTTATATGCCATTGTCCACCAAACTCTGTATTTAGTTCACAGTAACTCAATCACCCTTACATGCCATTGTCCACCAACCTCTGTCTTTAAGTTCACAGTAACTCAATCCTCCTTACATGCCACTGTCCACCAACCTCTGTCTTTAAGTTCACAGTAACTCAATCCTCCTTATATGCCATTGTCCACCAAACTCTGTATTTAGTTCACAGTAACTCAATCACCCTTACATGCCATTGTCCACCAACCTCTGTCTTTAAGTTCACAGTAACTCAATCCCCCTTACATGCCATTGTCCACCAACCTCTATCTTTAAGTTCACAGTAACTCAATCCTCCTTACATGTCATTGTCCACCAACCTCTGTCTTTAAGTTCACAGTAACTCAATCCTCCTTACATGCCATTGTCCACCAACCTCTGTCTTTAAGTTCACAGTAACTCAATCCTCCTTACATGTCATTGTCCACCAACCTCTGTCTTTAAGTTCTCAGTAACTCAATCCTCCTTACATGCCATTGTCCACCATCTCTGTCTTTAAGTTCAGAGTAACTCAATCCTCCTTACATGCCATTGTCCACCAACCTCTGTCTTTAAGTTCTCAGTAACTCAATCCTCCTTACATGTCATTGTCCACCAACTTCTGTCTTTAAGTTCACAGTAACTCAATCCTCCTTACATGCCATTGTCCACCAACCTCTGTCTTTAAGTTCACAGTAACCCAATCCCCCTTATATGCCATTGTCCACCAACCTCTGTCTTTAAGTTCACAGTAACTCAATCCTCCTTACATGCCATTGTCCAGCAACCTCTGTCTTTAAGTTCACAGTAACTCAATCCTCCTTACATGCCATTGTCCACCAACCTCTGTCTTTAAGTTCACAGTAACTCAATCCCCCTTACATGCCATTGTCCACCAACCTCTGTCTTTAATTTCACAGTAACTCAATCCTCCTTACATGCCATTGTCCACCAAACTCTGTCTTTAAGTTCACAGTAACTCAATCCCCCTTACATGCCATTGTCCACCAACCTCTGTCTTTAAGTTCACAGTAACTCAATCCTCCTTACATGCCATTGTCCACCAACCTCTGTCTTTAATTTCACAGTAACTCAATCCTCCTTACATTTCATTGTCCACCAACCTCTGTCTTTAGGTTCACAGTAACTCAATCCCCCTTACATGTCATTGTCCACCAACCTCTGTCTTTAAGTTCACAGTAACTCAATCCTCCTTACATGTCATTGTCCACCAACCTCTGTCTTTAAGTTCACAGTAACTCAATCCTCCTTACATGTCATTGTCCACCAACCTCTGTCTTTAAGTTCACAGTAACTCAATCCTCCTTATATGCCATTGTCCACCAAACTCTGTATTTAGTTCACAGTAACTCAATCACCCTTACATGCCATTGTCCACCAACCTCTGTCTTTAAGTTCACAGTAACTCAATCCCCCTTACATGCCATTGTCCACCAACCTCTGTCTTTAAGTTCTCAGTAACTCAATCCTCCTTACATGCCATTGTCCACCAACCTCTGTCTTTAAGTTCTCAGTAACTCAATCCTCCTTACATGTCATTGTCCACCAACCTCTGTTTTTAAGTTCACAGTAACTCAATCCTCCTTACATGTCATTGTCCACCAACCTCTGTCTTTAAGTTCACAGTAACTCAATCCTCCTTACATGTCATTGTCCACCAACCTCTGTCTTTAAGTTCTCAGTAACTCAATCCTCCTTACATGCCATTGTCCACCAACCTCTGTCTTTAAGTTCTCAGTAACTCAATCCTCCTTACATGTCATTGTCCACCAACCTCTGTCTTTAAGTTCTCAGTAACTCAATCCTCCTTATATGTCATTGTCCACCAACCTCTGTCTTTAAGTTCACAGTAACTCAATCCCCCTTACATGCCATTGTCCACCAACCTCTGTCTTTAAGTTCTCAGTAATTCAATCCCCCTTACATGCCATTGTCCACCAACCTCTGTCTTTAAGTTCACAGTAACTCAATCCTCCTTACATGCCACTGTCTACCAACCTCTGTCTTTAAGTTCACAGTAACTCAATCCTCCTTATATGCCATTGTCCACCAAACTCTGTATTTAGTTCACAGTAACTCAATCACCCTTACATGCCATTGTCCACCAACCTCTGTCTTTAAGTTCACAGTAACTCAATCCTCCTTACATGCCACTGTCCACCAACCTCTGTCTTTAAGTTCACAGTAACTCAATCCTCCTTATATGCCATTGTCCACCAAACTCTGTATTTAGTTCACAGTAACTCAATCACCCTTACATGCCATTGTCCACCAACCTCTGTCTTTAAGTTCACAGTAACTCAATCCCCCTTACATGCCATTGTCCACCAACCTCTATCTTTAAGTTCACAGTAACTCAATCCTCCTTACATGTCATTGTCCACCAACCTCTGTCTTTAAGTTCACAGTAACTCAATCCTCCTTACATGCCATTGTCCACCAACCTCTGTCTTTAAGTTCACAGTAACTCAATCCTCCTTACATGTCATTGTCCACCAACCTCTGTCTTTAAGTTCTCAGTAACTCAATCCTCCTTACATGCCATTGTCCACCATCTCTGTCTTTAAGTTCACAGTAACTCAATCCTCCTTACATGCCATTGTCCACCAACCTCTGTCTTTAAGTTCTCAGTAACTCAATCCTCCTTACATGTCATTGTCCACCAACTTCTGTCTTTAAGTTCACAGTAACTCAATCCTCCTTACATGCCATTGTCCACCAACCTCTGTCTTTAAGTTCACAGTAACCCAATCCCCCTTATATGCCATTGTCCACCAACCTCTGTCTTTAAGTTCACAGTAACTCAATCCTCCTTACATGCCATTGTCCAGCAACCTCTGTCTTTAAGTTCACAGTAACTCAATCCTCCTTACATGCCATTGTCCACCAACCTCTGTCTTTAAGTTCACAGTGACTCAATCCTCCTTACATGCCATTGTCCACCAACCTCTGTCTTTAAGTTCACAGTAACTCAATCCCCCTTACATGCCATTGTCCACCAACCTCTGTCTTTAAGTTCACAGTAACTCAATCCTCCTTACATGTCATTGTCCACCAACCCCTGTCTTTAAGTTAACAGTAACTCAATCCTCCTTACATGCCATTGTCCACCAACCTCTGTCTTTAAGTTCACAGTAACTCAATCCCCCTTACATGCCATTGCCCATCAACCTGTCTTTAAGTTCTCAGTAATTCAATCCCCCTTACATGCCATTGTCCACCAACCTCTGTCTTTAAGTTCACAGTAACTCAATCCTCCTTACATGCCACTGTCTACCAACCTCTGTCTTTAAATTCACAGTAACTCAATCCTCCTTATATGCCATTGTCCACCAAACTCTGTATTTAGTTCACAGTAACTCAATCACCCTTACATGCCATTGTCCACCAACCTCTGTCTTTAAGTTCACAGTAACTCAATCCTCCTTACATGCCACTGTCCACCAACCTCTGTCTTTAAGTTCACAGTAACTCAATCCTCCTTATATGCCATTGTCCACCAAACTCTGTATTTAGTTCACAGTAACTCAATCACCCTTACATGCCATTGTCCACCAACCTCTGTCTTTAAGTTCACAGTAACTCAATCCCCCTTACATGCCATTGTCCACCAACCTCTATCTTTAAGTTCACAGTAACTCAATCCTCCTTACATGTCATTGTCCACCAACCTCTGTCTTTAAGTTCACAGTAACTCAATCCTCCTTACATGCCATTGTCCACCAACCTCTGTCTTTAAGTTCACAGTAACTCAATCCTCCTTACATGTCATTGTCCACCAACCTCTGTCTTTAAGTTCTCAGTAACTCAATCCTCCTTACATGCCATTGTCCACCATCTCTGTCTTTAAGTTCAGAGTAACTCAATCCTCCTTACATGCCATTGTCCACCAACCTCTGTCTTTAAGTTCTCAGTAACTCAATCCTCCTTACATGTCATTGTCCACCAACTTCTGTCTTTAAGTTCACAGTAACTCAATCCTCCTTACATGCCATTGTCCACCAACCTCTGTCTTTAAGTTCACAGTAACCCAATCCCCCTTATATGCCATTGTCCACCAACCTCTGTCTTTAAGTTCACAGTAACTCAATCCTCCTTACATGCCATTGTCCAGCAACCTCTGTCTTTAAGTTCACAGTAACTCAATCCTCCTTACATGCCATTGTCCACCAACCTCTGTCTTTAAGTTCACAGTAACTCAATCCCCCTTACATGCCATTGTCCACCAACCTCTGTCTTTAATTTCACAGTAACTCAATCCTCCTTACATGCCATTGTCCACCAAACTCTGTCTTTAAGTTCACAGTAACTCAATCCCCCTTACATGCCATTGTCCACCAACCTCTGTCTTTAAGTTCACAGTAACTCAATCCTCCTTACATGCCATTGTCCACCAACCTCTGTCTTTAATTTCACAGTAACTCAATCCTCCTTACATTTCATTGTCCACCAACCTCTGTCTTTAGGTTCACAGTAACTCAATCCCCCTTACATGTCATTGTCCACCAACCTCTGTCTTTAAGTTCACAGTAACTCAATCCTCCTTACATGTCATTGTCCACCAACCTCTGTCTTTAAGTTCACAGTAACTCAATCCTCCTTACATGTCATTGTCCACCAACCTCTGTCTTTAAGTTCACAGTAACTCAATCCTCCTTATATGCCATTGTCCACCAAACTCTGTATTTAGTTCACAGTAACTCAATCACCCTTACATGCCATTGTCCACCAACCTCTGTCTTTAAGTTCACAGTAACTCAATCCCCCTTACATGCCATTGTCCACCAACCTCTGTCTTTAAGTTCTCAGTAACTCAATCCTCCTTACATGCCATTGTCCACCAACCTCTGTCTTTAAGTTCTCAGTAACTCAATCCTCCTTACATGTCATTGTCCACCAACCTCTGTCTTTAAGTTCACAGTAACTCAATCCTCCTTACATGTCATTGTCCACCAACCTCTGTCTTTAAGTTCACAGTAACTCAATCCTCCTTACATGTCATTGTCCACCAACCTCTGTCTTTAAGTTCTCAGTAACTCAATCCTCCTTACATGCCATTGTCCACCAACCTCTGTCTTTAAGTTCTCAGTAACTCAATCCTCCTTACATGTCATTGTCCACCAACCTCTGTCTTTAAGTTCTCAGTAACTCAATCCTCCTTATATGTCATTGTCCACCAACCTCTGTCTTTAAGTTCACAGTAACTCAATCCCCCTTACATGCCATTGTCCACCAACCTCTGTCTTTAAGTTCTCAGTAATTCAATCCCCCTTACATGCCATTGTCCACCAACCTCTGTCTTTAAGTTCACAGTAACTCAATCCTCCTTACATGCCACTGTCTACCAACCTCTGTCTTTAAGTTCACAGTAACTCAATTCTCCTTATATGCCATTGTCCACCAAACTCTGTATTTAGTTCACAGTAACTCAATCACCCTTACATGCCATTGTCCACCAACCTCTGTCTTTAAGTTCACAGTAACTCAATCCTCCTTACATGCCACTGTCCACCAACCTCTGTCTTTAAGTTCACAGTAACTCAATCCTCCTTATATGCCATTGTCCACCAAACTCTGTATTTAGTTCACAGTAACTCAATCACCCTTACATGCCATTGTCCACCAACCTCTGTCTTTAAGTTCACAGTAACTCAATCCCCCTTACATGCCATTGTCCACCAACCTCTATCTTTAAGTTCACAGTAACTCAATCCTCCTTACATGTCATTGTCCACCAACCTCTGTCTTTAAGTTCACAGTAACTCAATCCTCCTTACATGCCATTGTCCACCAACCTCTGTCTTTAAGTTCACAGTAACTCAATCCTCCTTACATGTCATTGTCCACCAACCTCTGTCTTTAAGTTTTCAGTAACTCAATCCTCCTTACATGCCATTGTCCACCATCTCTGTCTTTAAGTTCACAGTAACTCAATCCTCCTTACATGCCATTGTCCACCAACCTCTGTCTTTAAGTTCTCAGTAACTCAATCCTCCTTACATGTCATTGTCCACCAACTTCTGTCTTTAAGTTCACAGTAACTCAATCCTCCTTACATGCCATTGTCCACCAACCTCTGTCTTTAAGTTCACAGTAACCCAATCCCCCTTATATGCCATTGTCCACCAACCTCTGTCTTTAAGTTCACAGTAACTCAATCCTCCTTACATGCCATTGTCCAGCAACCTCTGTCTTTAAGTTCACAGTAACTCAATCCTCCTTACATGCCATTGTCCACCAACCTCTGTCTTTAAGTTCACAGTGACTCAATCCTCCTTACATGCCATTGTCCACCAACCTCTGTCTTTAAGTTCACAGTAACTCAATCCCCCTTACATGCCATTGTCCACCAACCTCTGTCTTTAAGTTCACAGTAACTCAATCCTCCTTACATGTCATTGTCCACCAACCCCTGTCTTTAAGTTAACAGTAACTCAATCCTCCTTACATGCCATTGTCCACCAACCTCTGTCTTTAAGTTCACAGTAACTCAATCCCCCTTACATGCCATTGCCCATCAACCTCTGTCTTTAAGTTCTCAGTAATTCAATCCCCCTTACATGCCATTGTCCACCAACCTCTGTCTTTAAGTTCACAGTAACTCAATCCTCCTTACATGCCACTGTCTACCAACCTCTGTCTTTAAGTTCACAGTAACTCAATCCTCCTTATATGCCATTGTCCACCAAACTCTGTATTTAGTTCACAGTAACTCAATCACCCTTACATGCCATTGTCCACCAACCTCTGTCTTTAAGTTCACAGTAACTCAATCCTCCTTACATGCCACTGTCCACCAACCTCTGTCTTTAAGTTCACAGTAACTCAATCCTCCTTATATGCCATTGTCCACCAAACTCTGTATTTAGTTCACAGTAACTCAATCACCCTTACATGCCATTGTCCACCAACCTCTGTCTTTAAGTTCACAGTAACTCAATCCCCCTTACATGCCATTGTCCACCAACCTCTATCTTTAAGTTCACAGTAACTCAATCCTCCTTACATGTCATTGTCCACCAACCTCTGTCTTTAAGTTCACAGTAACTCAATCCTCCTTACATGCCATTGTCCACCAACCTCTGTCTTTAAGTTCACAGTAACTCAATCCTCCTTACATGTCATTGTCCACCAACCTCTGTCTTTAAGTTCTCAGTAACTCAATCCTCCTTACATGCCATTGTCCACCATCTCTGTCTTTAAGTTCAGAGTAACTCAATCCTCCTTACATGCCATTGTCCACCAACCACTGTCTTTAAGTTCTCAGTAACTCAATCCTCCTTACATGTCATTGTCCACCAACTTCTGTCTTTAAGTTCACAGTAACTCAATCCTCCTTACATGCCATTGTCCACCAACCTCTGTCTTTAAGTTCACAGTAACCCAATCCCCCTTATATGCCATTGTCCACCAACCTCTGTCTTTAAGTTCACAGTAACTCAATCCTCCTTACATGCCATTGTCCAGCAACCTCTGTCTTTAAGTTCACAGTAACTCAATCCTCCTTACATGCCATTGTCCACCAACCTCTGTCTTTAAGTTCACAGTAACTCAATCCCCCTTACATGCCATTGTCCACCAACCTCTGTCTTTAATTTCACAGTAACTCAATCCTCCTTACATGCCATTGTCCACCAAACTCTGTCTTTAAGTTCACAGTAACTCAATCCCCCTTACATGCCATTGTCCACCAACCTCTGTCTTTAAGTTCACAGTAACTCAATCCTCCTTACATGCCATTGTCCACCAACCTCTGTCTTTAAGTTCACAGTAACTCAATCCTCCTTACATTTCATTGTCCACCAACCTCTGTCTTTAGGTTCACAGTAACTCATCCCCCTTACATGTCATTGTCCACCAACCTCTGTCTTTAAGTTCACAGTAACTCAATCCTCCTTACATGTCATTGTCCACCAACCTCTGTCTTTAAGTTCTCAGTAACTCAATCCTCCTTACATGCCATTGTCCACCAACCTCTGTCTTTAAGTTCTCAGTAACTCAATCCTCCTTACATGTCATTGTCCACCAACCTCTGTCTTTAAGTTCACAGTAACTCAATCCTCCTTACATGTCATTGTCCACCAACCTCTGTCTTTAAGTTCACAGTAACTCAATCCTCCTTACATGTCATTGTCCACCAACCTCTGTCTTTAAGTTCTCAGTAACTCAATCCTCCTTACATGCCATTGTCCACCAACCTCTGTCTTTAAGTTCTCAGTAACTCAATCCTCCTTACATGTCATTGTCCACCAACCTCTGTCTTTAAGTTCTCAGTAACTCAATCCTCCTTATATGTCATTGTCCACCAACCTCTGTCTTTAAGTTCACAGTAACTCAATCCCCCTTACATGCCATTGTCCACCAACCTCTGTCTTTAAGTTCACAGTGACTCAATCCTCCTTACATGCCATTGTCCACCAACCTCTGTCTTTAAGTTCACAGTAACTAAATCCCCCTTACATGCCATTGTCCACCAACCTCTGTCTTTAAGTTCACAGTAACTCAATCCTCCTTACATGTCATTGTCCACCAACCTCTGTCTTTAAGTTAACAGTAACTCAATCCTCCTTACATGCCATTGTCCACCAACCTCTGTCTTTAAGTTCACAGTAACTCAATCCCCCTTACATTGCCATTGCCCATCAACCTCTGTCTTTAAGTTCTCAGTAATTCAATCCCCCTTACATGCCATTGTCCACCAACCTCTGTCTTTAAGTTCACAGTAACTCAATCCTCCTTACATGCCACTGTCTACCAACCTCTGTCTTTAAGTTCACAGTAACTCAATCCTCCTTATATGCCATTGTCCACCAAACTCTGTATTTAGTTCACAGTAACTCAATCACCCTTACATGCCATTGTCCACCAACCTCTGTCTTTAAGTTCACAGTAACTCAATCCCCCTTACATGCCATTGTCCACCAACCTCTGTCTTTAAGTTCTCAGTAACTCAATCCTCCTTACATGCCATTGTCCACCAACCTCTGTCTTTAAGTTCTCAGTAACTCAATCCTCCTTACATGTCATTGTCCACCAACCTCTGTCTTTAAGTTCACAGTAACTCAATCCTCCTTACATGTCATTGTCCACCAACCTCTGTCTTTAAGTTCACAGTAACTCAATCCTCCTTACATGTCATTGTCCACCAACCTCTGTCTTTAAGTTCTCAGTAACTCAATCCTCCTTACATGCCATTGTCCACCAACCTCTGTCTTTAAGTTCACAGTAACTCAATCCTCCTTACATGCCATTGTCCACCAACCTCTGTCTTTAAGTTCTCAGTAACTCAATCCTCCTTACATGTCATTGTCCACCAACCTCTGTCTTTAAGTTCACAGTAACTCAATCCCCCTAACATGCCATTGTACACCAACCTCTGTCTTTAAGTTCACAGTAACTCAATCCTCCTTACATGCCATTGTCCACCAACCTCTGTCTTTAAGTTCACAGTAACTCAATCCTCCTTACATGCCATTGTCCACCAACCTCTGTCTTTAAGTTCACAGTAACTCAATCCTCCTTACATGTCATTGTCCACCAACCTCTGTCTTTAAGTTCACAGTAACTCAATCCTCCTTACATGCCATTGTCCACCTACCTCTGTCTTTAAGTTCACAGTAACTCAATCCTCCTTACATGTCATTGTCCACCAACCTCTGTCTTTAAGTTCACAGTAACTCAATCCCCCTTACATGTCATTGTCCACCAACCTCTGTCCTTAAGTTCACAGTAACTCAATCCTCCTTACATGTCATTGTCCACCAACCTCTGTCTTTAAGTTCACAGTAACTCAATCCTCCTTACGTGCCATTGTCCACCAACCTCTGTCTTTAAGTTCACAGTAACTCAATCCTCCTTACATGTCATTGTCCACCAACCTCTGTCTTTAAGTTCACAGTAACTCAATCCCCCTTACATGTCATTGTCCACCAACCTCTGTCTTTAAGTTCACAGTAACTCAATCCTCCTTACATGCCATTGTCCACCAACCTCTGTCTTTAAGTTCACAGTAACTCAATCCTCCTTACATGTCATTGTCCACCAACCTCTGTCTTTAAGTTCACAGTAACTCAATCCCCCTTACATGCCATTGTCCACCAACCTCTGTCTTTAAGTTCACAGTGACTCAATCCTCCTTACATGCCATTGTCCACCAACCTCTGTCTTTAAGTTCACAGTAACTCAATCCCCATTACATGCCATTGTCCACCAACCTCTGTCTTTAAGTTCACAGTAACTCAATCCTCCTTACATGTCATTGTCCACCAACCCCTGTCTTTAAGTTAACAGTAACTCAATCCTCCTTACATGCCATTGTCCACCAACCTCTGTCTTTAAGTTCACAGTAACTCAATCCCCCTTACATGCCATTGCCCATCAACCTCTGTCTTTAAGTTCTCAGTAATTCAATCCCCCTTACATGCCATTGTCCACCAACCTCTGTCTTTAAGTTCACAGTAACTCAATCCTCCTTACATGCCACTGTCTACCAACCTCTGTCTTTAAGTTCACAGTAACTCAATCCTCCTTATATGCCATTGTCCACCAAACTCTGTATTTAGTTCACAGTAACTCAATCACCCTTACATGCCATTGTCCACCAACCTCTGTCTTTAAGTTCACAGTAACTCAATCCCCCTTACATGCCATTGTCCACCAACCTCTGTCTTTAAGTTCTCAGTAACTCAATCCTCCTTACATGCCATTGTCCACCAACCTCTGTCTTTAAGTTCTCAGTAACTCAATCCTCCTTACATGTCATTGTCCACCAACCTCTGTCTTTAAGTTCACAGTAACTCAATCCTCCTTACATGTCATTGTCCACCAACCTCTGTCTTTAAGTTCACAGTAACTCAATCCTCCTTACATGTCATTGTCCACCAACCTCTGTCTTTAAGTTCTCAGTAACTCAATCCTCCTTACATGCCATTGTCCACCAACCTCTGTCTTTAAGTTCACAGTAACTCAATCCTCCTTACATGCCATTGTCCACCAACCTCTGTCTTTAAGTTCTCAGTAACTCAATCCTCCTTACATGTCATTGTCCACCAACCTCTGTCTTTAAGTTCACAGTAACTCAATCCCCCTAACATGCCATTGTACACCAACCTCTGTCTTTAAGTTCACAGTAACTCAATCCTCCTTACATGCCACTGTCCACCAACCTCTGTATTTAAGTTCACAGTAACTCAATCCCCCTTACATGCCATTGTCCACCAACCTCTGTCTTTAAGTTCACAGTAACCCAATCCCCCTTATATGCCATTGTCCACCAACCTCTGTCTTTAAGTTCACAGTAACTCAATCCTCCTTACATGTCATTGTCCACCAACCTCTGTCTTTAAGTTCACAGTAACTCAATCCTCCTTACATGTCATTGTCCACCAACCTCTGTCTTTAAGTTCACAGTAACTCAATCCTCCTTACATGTCATTGTCCACCAACCTCTGTCTTTAAGTTCACAGTAACTCAATCCTCCTTACATGTCATTGTCCACCAACCTCTGTCTTTAAGTTCTCAGTAACTCAATCCTCCTTACATGCCATTGTCCACCAACCTCTGTCTTTAAGTTCACAGTAACTCAATCCTCCTTACATGCCATTGTCCACCAACCTCTGTCTTTAAGTTCTCAGTAACTCAATCCTCCTTACATGTCATTGTCCACCAACCTCTGTCTTTAAGTTCACATTAACTCAATCCCCCTAACATGCCATTGTACACCAACCTCTGTCTTTAAGTTCACAGTAACTCAATCCTCCTTACATGCCATTGTCCACCAACCTCTGTCTTTAAGTTCACAGTAACTCAATCCTCCTTACATGTCATTGTCCACCAACCTCTGTCTTTAAGTTCACAGTAACTCAATCCTCCTTATATGCCATTGTCCACCAAACTCTGTATTTAGTTCACAGTAACTCAATCACCCTTACATGCCATTGTCCACCAACCTCTGTCTTTAAGTTCACAGTAACTCAATCCCCCTTACATGCCATTGTCCACCAACCTCTGTCTTTAAGTTCTCAGTAACTCAATCCTCCTTACATGCCATTGTCCACCAACCTCTGTCTTTAAGTTCTCAGTAACTCAATCCTCCTTACATGTCATTGTCCACCAACCTCTGTCTTTAAGTTCACAGTAACTCAATCCTCCTTACATGTCATTGTCCACCAACCTCTGTCTTTAAGTTCACAGTAACTCAATCCTCCTTACATGTCATTGTCCACCAACCGCTGTCTTTAAGTTCTCAGTAACTCAATCCTCCTTACATGCCATTGTCCACCAACCTCTGTCTTTAAGTTCTCAGTAACTCAATCCTCCTTACATGTCATTGTCCACCAACCTCTGTCTTTA
Source organism: Eledone cirrhosa (assembly GCA_964016885.1). Taxonomy (NCBI): domain Eukaryota; kingdom Metazoa; phylum Mollusca; class Cephalopoda; order Octopoda; family Eledonidae; genus Eledone; species Eledone cirrhosa. The sequence goes on along the minus strand of OZ024741.1, from coordinate 406,321,865 downwards.
AGTTCTCAGTAACTCAATCCTCCTTACATGCCATTGTCCACCAACCTCTGTCTTTAAGTTCTCAGTAACTCAATCCTCCTTACATGTCATTGTCCACCAACCTCTGTCTTTAAGTTCTCAGTAACTCAATCCTCCTTACATGCCATTGTCCACCAACCTCTGTCTTTAAGTTCTCAGTAACTCAATCCTCCTTACATGTCATTGTCCACCAACCTCTGTCTTTAAGTTCACAGTAACTCAATCCCCCTAACATGCCATTGTACACCAACCTCTGTCTTTAAGTTCACAGTAACTCAATCCTCCTTACATGCCATTGTCCACCAACCTCTGTCTTTAAGTTCACAGTAACTCAATCCTCCTTACATGCCATTGTCCACCAACCTCTGTCTTTAAGTTCACAGTAACTCAATCCTCCTTACATGTCATTGTCCACCAACCTCTGTCTTTAAGTTCACAGTAACTCAATCCTCCTTACATGCCATTGTCCACCTACCTCTGTCTTTAAGTTCACAGTAACTCAATCCTCCTTACATGTCATTGTCCACCAACCTCTGTCTTTAAGTTCACAGTAACTCAATCCCCCTTACATGTCATTGTCCACCAACCTCTGTCCTTAAGTTCACAGTAACTCAATCCTCCTTACATGTCATTGTCCACCAACCTCTGTCTTTAAGTTCACAGTAACTCAATCCTCCTTACGTGCCATTGTCCACCAACCTCTGTCTTTAAGTTCACAGTAACTCAATCCTCCTTACATGTCATTGTCCACCAACCTCTGTCTTTAAGTTCACAGTAACTCAATCCCCCTTACATGTCATTGTCCACCAACCTCTGTCTTTAAGTTCACAGTAACTCAATCCTCCTTACATGCCATTGTCCACCAACCTCTGTCTTTAAGTTCACAGTAACTCAATCCTCCTTACATGTCATTGTCCACCAACCTCTGTCTTTAAGTTCACAGTAACTCAATCCCCCTTACATGCCATTGTCCACCAACCTCTGTCTTTAAGTTCACAGTGACTCAATCCTCCTTACATGCCATTGTCCACCAACCTCTGTCTTTAAGTTCACAGTAACTCAATCCCCATTACATGCCATTGTCCACCAACCTCTGTCTTTAAGTTCACAGTAACTCAATCCTCCTTACATGTCATTGTCCACCAACCCCTGTCTTTAAGTTAACAGTAACTCAATCCTCCTTACATGCCATTGTCCACCAACCTCTGTCTTTAAGTTCACAGTAACTCAATCCCCCTTACATGCCATTGCACATCAACCTCTGTCTTTAAGTTCTCAGTAATTCAATCCCCCTTACATGCCATTGTCCACCAACCTCTGTCTTTAAGTTCACAGTAACTCAATCCTCCTTACATGCCACTGTCTACCAACCTCTGTCTTTAAGTTCACAGTAACTCAATCCTCCTTATATGCCATTGTCCACCAAACTCTGTATTTAGTTCACAGTAACTCAATCACCCTTACATGCCATTGTCCACCAACCTCTGTCTTTAAGTTCACAGTAACTCAATCCCCCTTACATGCCATTGTCCACCAACCTCTGTCTTTAAGTTCTCAGTAACTCAATCCTCCTTACATGCCATTGTCCACCAACCTCTGTCTTTAAGTTCTCAGTAACTCAATCCTCCTTACATGTCATTGTCCACCAACCTCTGTCTTTAAGTTCACAGTAACTCAATCCTCCTTACATGTCATTGTCCACCAACCTCTGTCTTTAAGTTCACAGTAACTCAATCCTCCTTACATGTCATTGTCCACCAACCTCTGTCTTTAAGTTCTCAGTAACTCAATCCTCCTTACATGCCATTGTCCACCAACCTCTGTCTTTAAGTTCACAGTAACTCAATCCTCCTTACATGCCATTGTCAACCAACCTCTGTCTTTAAGTTCTCAGTAACTCAATCCTCCTTACATGTCATTGTCCACCAACCTCTGTCTTTAAGTTCACAGTAACTCAATCCCCCTAACATGCCATTGTACACCAACCTCTGTCTTTAAGTTCACAGTAACTCAATCCTCCTTACATGCCACTGTCCACCAACCTCTGTATTTAAGTTCACAGTAACTCAATCCCCCTTACATGCCATTGTCCACCAACCTCTGTCTTTAAGTTCACAGTAACCCAATCCCCCTTATATGCCATTGTCCACCAACCTCTGTCTTTAAGTTCACAGTAACTCAATCCTCCTTACATGTCATTGTCCACCAACCTCTGTCTTTAAGTTCACAGTAACTCAATCCTCCTTACATGTCATTGTCCACCAACCTCTGTCTTTAAGTTCACAGTAACTCAATCCTCCTTACATGTCATTGTCCACCAACCTCTGTCTTTAAGTTCACAGTAACTCAATCCTCCTTACATGTCATTGTCCACCAACCTCTGTCTTTAAGTTCTCAGTAACTCAATCCTCCTTACATGCCATTGTCCACCAACCTCTGTCTTTAAGTTCACAGTAACTCAATCCTCCTTACATGCCATTGTCCACCAACCTCTGTCTTTAAGTTCTCAGTAACTCAATCCTCCTTACATGTCATTGTCCACCAACCTCTGTCTTTAAGTTCACATTAACTCAATCCCCCTAACATGCCATTGTACACCAACCTCTGTCTTTAAGTTCACAGTAACTCAATCCTCCTTACATGCCATTGTCCACCAACCTCTGTCTTTAAGTTCACAGTAACTCAATCCTCCTTACATGTCATTGTCCACCAACCTCTGTCTTTAAGTTCACAGTAACTCAATCCTCCTTATATGCCATTGTCCACCAAACTCTGTATTTAGTTCACAGTAACTCAATCACCCTTACATGCCATTGTCCACCAACCTCTGTCTTTAAGTTCACAGTAACTCAATCCCCCTTACATGCCATTGTCCACCAACCTCTGTCTTTAAGTTCTCAGTAACTCAATCCTCCTTACATGCCATTGTCCACCAACCTCTGTCTTTAAGTTCTCAGTAACTCAATCCTCCTTACATGTCATTGTCCACCAACCTCTGTCTTTAAGTTCACAGTAACTCAATCCTCCTTACATGTCATTGTCCACCAACCTCTGTCTTTAAGTTCACAGTAACTCAATCCTCCTTACATGTCATTGTCCACCAACCGCTGTCTTTAAGTTCTCAGTAACTCAATCCTCCTTACATGCCATTGTCCACCAACCTCTGTCTTTAAGTTCTCAGTAACTCAATCCTCCTTACATGTCATTGTCCACCAACCTCTGTCTTTAAGTTCTCAGTAACTCAATCCTCCTTATATGTCATTGTCCACCAACCTCTGTCTTTAAGTTCACAGTAACTCAATCCCCCTTACATGCCATTGTCCACCAACCTCTGTCTTTAAGTTCACAGTGACTCAATCCTCCTTACATGCCATTGTCCACCAACCTCTGTCTTTAAGTTCACAGTAACTCAATCCCCCTTACATGCCATTGTCCACCAACCTCTGTCTTTAAGTTCACAGTAACTCAATCCTCCTTACATGTCATTGTCCACCAACCTCTGTCTTTAAGTTAACAGTAACTCAATCCTCCTTACATGCCATTGTCCACCAACCTCTGTCTTTAAGTTCACAGTAACTCAATCCCCCTTACATTGCCATTGCCCATCAACCTCTGTCTTTAAGTTCTCAGTAATTCAATCCCCCTTACATGCCATTGTCCACCAACCTCTGTCTTTAAGTTCACAGTAACTCAATCCTCCTTACATGCCACTGTCTACCAACCTCTGTCTTTAAGTTCACAGTAACTCAATCCTCCTTATATGCCATTGTCCACCAAACTCTGTATTTAGTTCACAGTAACTCAATCACCCTTACATGCCATTGTCCACCAACCTCTGTCTTTAAGTTCACAGTAACTCAATCCCCCTTACATGCCATTGTCCACCAACCTCTGTCTTTAAGTTCTCAGTAACTCAATCCTCCTTACATGCCATTGTCCACCAACCTCTGTCTTTAAGTTCTCAGTAACTCAATCCTCCTTACATGTCATTGTCCACCAACCTCTGTCTTTAAGTTCACAGTAACTCAATCCTCCTTACATGTCATTGTCCACCAACCTCTGTCTTTAAGTTCACAGTAACTCAATCCTCCTTACATGTCATTGTCCACCAACCTCTGTCTTTAAGTTCTCAGTAACTCAATCCTCCTTACATGCCATTGTCCACCAACCTCTGTCTTTAAGTTCACAGTAACTCAATCCTCCTTACATGCCATTGTCCACCAACCTCTGTCTTTAAGTTCTCAGTAACTCAATCCTCCTTACATGTCATTGTCCACCAACCTCTGTCTTTAAGTTCACAGTAACTCAATCCCCCTAACATGCCATTGTACACCAACCTCTGTCTTTAAGTTCACAGTAACTCAATCCTCCTTACATGCCATTGTCCACCAACCTCTGTCTTTAAGTTCACAGTAACTCAATCCTCCTTACATGCCATTGTCCACCAACCTCTGTCTTTAAGTTCACAGTAACTCAATCCTCCTTACATGTCATTGTCCACCAACCTCTGTCTTTAAGTTCACAGTAACTCAATCCTCCTTACATGCCATTGTCCACCTACCTCTGTCTTTAAGTTCACAGTAACTCAATCCTCCTTACATGTCATTGTCCACCAACCTCTGTCTTTAAGTTCACAGTAACTCAATCCCCCTTACATGTCATTGTCCACCAACCTCTGTCTTTAAGTTCACAGTAACTCAATCCTCCTTACATGTCATTGTCCACCAACCTCTGTCTTTAAGTTCACAGTAACTCAATCCTCCTTACGTGCCATTGTCCACCAACCTCTGTCTTTAAGTTCACAGTAACTCAATCCTCCTTACATGTCATTGTCCACCAACCTCTGTCTTTAAGTTCACAGTAACTCAATCCCCCTTACATGTCATTGTCCACCAACCTCTGTCTTTAAGTTCACAGTAACTCAATCCTCCTTACATGCCATTGTCCACCAACCTCTGTCTTTAAGTTCACAGTAACTCAATCCTCCTTACATGTCATTGTCCACCAACCTCTGTCTTTAAGTTCACAGTAACTCAATCCCCCTTACATGCCATTGTCCACCAACCTCTGTCTTTAAGTTCACAGTGACTCAATCCTCCTTACATGCCATTGTCCACCAACATCTGTCTTTAAGTTCACAGTAACTCAATCCCCATTACATGCCATTGTCCACCAACCTCTGTCTTTAAGTTCACAGTAACTCAATCCTCCTTACATGTCATTGTCCACCAACCCCTGTCTTTAAGTTAACAGTAACTCAATCCTCCTTACATGCCATTGTCCACCAACCTCTGTCTTTAAGTTCACAGTAACTCAATCCCCCTTACATGCCATTGCCCATCAACCTCTGTCTTTAAGTTCTCAGTAATTCAATCCCCCTTACATGCCATTGTCCACCAACCTCTGTCTTTAAGTTCACAGTAACTCAATCCTCCTTACATGCCACTGTCTACCAACCTCTGTCTTTAAGTTCACAGTAACTCAATCCTCCTTATATGCCATTGTCCACCAAACTCTGTATTTAGTTCACAGTAACTCAATCACCCTTACATGCCATTGTCCACCAACCTCTGTCTTTAAGTTCACAGTAACTCAATCCCCCTTACATGCCATTGTCCACCAACCTCTGTCTTTAAGTTCTCAGTAACTCAATCCTCCTTACATGCCATTGTCCACCAACCTCTGTCTTTAAGTTCTCAGTAACTCAATCCTCCTTACATGTCATTGTCCACCAACCTCTGTCTTTAAGTTCACAGTAACTCAATCCTCCTTACATGTCATTGTCCACCAACCTCTGTCTTTAAGTTCACAGTAACTCAATCCTCCTTACATGTCATTGTCCACCAACCTCTGTCTTTAAGTTCTCAGTAACTCAATCCTCCTTACATGCCATTGTCCACCAACCTCTGTCTTTAAGTTCACAGTAACTCAATCCTCCTTACATGCCATTGTCCACCAACCTCTGTCTTTAAGTTCTCAGTAACTCAATCCTCCTTACATGTCATTGTCCACCAACCTCTGTCTTTAAGTTCACAGTAACTCAATCCCCCTAACATGCCATTGTACACCAACCTCTGTCTTTAAGTTCACAGTAACTCAATCCTCCTTACATGCCACTGTCCACCAACCTCTGTATTTAAGTTCACAGTAACGCAATCCCCCTTACATGCCATTGTCCACCAACCTCTGTCTTTAAGTTCACAGTAACCCAATCCCCCTTATATGCCATTGTCCACCAACCTCTGTCTTTAAGTTCACAGTAACTCAATCCTCCTTACATGCCATTGTACACCAACCTCTGTCTTTAAGTTCACAGTAACTCAATCCCCCTTACATGCCATTGTCCAACAAACTCTGTCTTTAAGTTAACAGTAATTCAATCCCCCTTACATGTATATTGTCCACCAACCTCTGTCTTTAAATTCACAGTAACTCAATCCCCCTTACATGCCATTGTCCATCAACCTCTGTCTTTACGTTCACAGTAACTCAATCCCCCTTACATGCAATTGTCCACCAACCTCTGTCTTTAAGTTCACAGTAACTCAATCCTCCTTACATATCATTGTCCACCAACCTCTGTCTTTAGGTTCACAGTAACTCAATCCTACTTATATGCCATTGTCCACCAACCTGTGTCTTTAAGTTCACAGTAACTCAATCCTCCTTATATGCCATTGTCCACCAACCTCTGTCTTTAAGTTCACAGTAACTCAATTCCTCTTACATGCCATTGTCCACCAACCTCTGTCTTTAGGTTCACAGTAACTCAATCCCCCTTACATGCCATTGTCCACCAACCTCTGTCTTTAAGTTCACAGTAACTCAATCCTCCTTACATGCCATTGTACACCAACCTCTGTCTTTAAGTTCACAGTAACTCAATCCCCCTTACATGCCATTGTCTACCAACCTGTGTCTTTAAGTTTACAGTAACTCAATCCTCCTTACATGCCATTGTCCAACAAACTCTGTCTTTAAGTTAACAGTAATTCAATCCCCCTTACATGTATATTGTCCACCAACCTCTGTCTTTAAATTCACAGTAACTCAATACCCCTTACATGCCATTGTCCATCAACCTCTGTCTTTAAGTTCACAGTAACTCAATCCCCCTTACATGCAATTGTCCACCAACCTCTGTCTTTAAGTTCACAGTAACTCAATCCTCCTTACATATCATTGTCCACCAACATCTGTCTTTAGGTTCACAGTAGCTCAATCGCCCTTACATGCCATTGTCCACCAACCTCTGTCTTTAAGTTCTCAGTAACTCAATCCCCCTTACATGTCATTGTCCACCAACCTCTGTCTTAGTTCACATTAACTCAATCCTCCTTACATGCCATTGTCTACCAAACGCTGTATTTAATTTCACAGTAACGCAATCCTCCTTACATGTCATTGTCCACCAACCTCTGTCTTTAAGTTCACAGTAACTCAATCCTCCTTACATGCCATTGTCCACCAAACTCTGTCTTTAAGTTCTCAGTAACTCAATCCTACTTATATGCCATTGTCCACCAACCTGTGTCTTTAAGTTCACAGTAACTCAATCCCCCTTACATGCCATTGTCCACCAACCTCTGTCTTTAAGTTCTCAGTAACTCAATCCTCCTTACATGCCATTGTCCACCAACCTCTGTCTTTAAGTTCTCAGTAACTCAATCCTCCTTACATGTCATTGTCCACCAACCTCTGTCTTTAAGTTCACAGTAACTCAATCCTCCTTACATGTCATTGTCCACCAACCTCTGTCTTTAAGTTCACAGTAACTCAATCCTCCTTACATGTCATTGTCCACCAACCTCTGTCTTTAAGTTCTCAGTAACTCAATCCTCCTTACATGCCATTGTCCACCAACCTCTGTCTTTAAGTTCACAGTAACTCAATCCTCCTTACATGCCATTGTCCACCAACCTCTGTCTTTAAGTTCTCAGTAACTCAATCCTCCTTACATGTCATTGTCCACCAACCTCTGTCTTTAAGTTCACAGTAACTCAATCCCCCTAACATGCCATTGTACACCAACCTCTGTCTTTAAGTTCACAGTAACTCAATCCTCCTTACATGCCACTGTCCACCAACCTCTGTATTTAAGTTCACAGTAACTCAATCCCCCTTACATGCCATTGTCCACCAACCTCTGTCTTTAAGTTCACAGTAACCCAATCCCCCTTATATGCCATTGTCCACCATCCTCTGTCTTTAAGTTCACAGTAACTCAATCCTCCTTACATGCCATTGTACACCAACCTCTGTCTTTAAGTTCACAGTAACTCAATCCCCCTTACATGCCATTGTCCAACAAACTCTGTCTTTAAGTTAACAGTAATTCAATCCCCCTTACATGTATATTGTCCACCAACCTCTGTCTTTAAATTCACAGTAACTCAATCCCCCTTACATGCCATTGTCCATCAACCTCTGTCTTTACGTTGACAGTAACTCAATCCCCCTTACATGCAATTGTCCACCAACCTCTGTCTTTAAGTTCACAGTAACTCAATCCTCCTTACATATCATTGTCCACCAACCTCTGTCTTTAGGTTCACAGTAGCTCAATCGCCCTTACATGCCATTGTCCACCAACCTCTGTCTTTAAGTTCTCAGTAACTCAATCCCCCTTACATGTCATTGTCCACCAACCTCTGTCTTAGTTCACATTAACTCAATCCTCCTTACATGCCATTGTCTACCAAACTCTGTATTTAATTTCACAGTAACGCAATCCTCCTTACATGTCATTGTCCACCAACCTCTGTCTTTAAGTTCACAGTAACTCAATCCTCCTTACATGCCATTGTCCACCAAACTCTGTCTTTAAGTTCTCAGTAACTCAATCCTACTTATATGCCATTGTCCACCAACCTGTGTCTTTAAGTTCACAGTAACTCAATCCTCCTTATATGCCATTGTCCACCAACCTCTGTCTTTAAGTTCACAGTAACTCAATTCCTCTTACATGCCATTGTCCACCAACCTCTGTCTTTAGGTTCACAGTAACTCAATCCCCCTTACATGCCATTGTCCACCAACCTCTGTCTTTAAGTTCACAGTAACTCAATCCTCCTTACATGCCATTGTACACCAACCTCTGTCTTTAAGTTCACAGTAACTCAATCCCCCTTACATGCCATTGTCTACCAACCTGTGTCTTTAAGTTTACAGTAACTCAATCCTCCTTACATGCCATTGTCCAACAAACTCTGTCTTTAAGTTAACAGTAATTCAATCCCCCTTACATGTATATTGTCCACCAACCTCTGTCTTTAAATTCACAGTAACTCAATACCCCTTACATGCCATTGTCCATCAACCTCTGTCTTTAAGTTCACAGTAACTCAATCCCCCTTACATGCAATTGTCCACCAACCTCTGTCTTTAAGTTCACAGTAACTCAATCCTCCTTACATATCATTGTCCACCAACATCTGTCTTTAGGTTCACAGTAGCTCAATCGCCCTTACATGCCATTGTCCACCAACCTCTGTCTTTAAGTTCTCAGTAACTCAATCCCCCTTACATGTCATTGTCCACCAACCTCTGTCTTAGTTCACATTAACTCAATCCTCCTTACATGCCATTGTCTACCAAACGCTGTATTTAATTTCACAGTAACGCAATCCTCCTTACATGTCATTGTCCACCAACCTCTGTCTTTAAGTTCACAGTAACTCAATCCTCCTTACATGCCATTGTCCACCAAACTCTGTCTTTAAGTTCTCAGTAACTCAATCCTACTTATATGCCATTGTCCACCAACCTGTGTCTTTAAGTTCACAGTAACTCAATCCCCCTTACATGCCATTGTCCACCAACCTCTGTCTTTAAGTTCACAGTAACTCAATCCCCCTTACATGCCATTCTCCACCAACCTCTGTCTTTAAGTTCACAGTAACTCAATTCCCCTTACATGCCATTCTCCACCAACCTCTGTCTTTAAGTTCACAGTAACTCAATCCCCCTTACAAGCCATTCTCCACCAACCTCTGTCTTTAAGTTCACAGTAACTCAATCTCCCTTACATGCCATTGTCCACCAACCTCTGTCTTTAGGTTCACAGTAACTCAATCCCCCTTACATGCCATTGTCCACCAACCTCTGTCTTTAAGTTCACAGTAACTCAATCCCCCTTACATGCCATTGTCCACCAACCTCTGTCTTTAAGTTCTCAGTAACTCAATCCTCCTTACATGCCATTGTCCACCAACCTCTGTCTTTAAGTTCTCAGTAACTCAATCCTCCTTACATGTCATTGTCCACCAACCTCTGTCTTTAAGTTCACAGTAACTCAATCCTCCTTACATGTCATTGTCCACCAACCTCTGTCTTTAAGTTCACAGTAACTCAATCCTCCTTACATGTCATTGTCCACCAACCTCTGTCTTTAAGTTCTCAGTAACTCAATCCTCCTTACATGCCATTGTCCACCAACCTCTGTCTTTAAGTTCACAGTAACTCAATCCTCCTTACATGCCATTGTCCACCAACCTCTGTCTTTAAGTTCTCAGTAACTCAATCCTCCTTACATGTCATTGTCCACCAACCTCTGTCTTTAAGTTCACAGTAACTCAATCCCCCTAACATGCCATTGTACACCAACCTCTGTCTTTAAGTTCACAGTAACTCAATCCTCCTTACATGCCACTGTCCACCAACCTCTGTATTTAAGTTCACAGTAACTCAATCCCCCTTACATGCCATTGTCCACCAACCTCTGTCTTTAAGTTCACAGTAACCCAATCCCCCTTATATGCCATTGTCCACCATCCTCTGTCTTTAAGTTCACAGTAACTCAATCCTCCTTACATGCCATTGTACACCAACCTCTGTCTTTAAGTTCACAGTAACTCAATCCCCCTTACATGCCATTGTCCAACAAACTCTGTCTTTAAGTTAACAGTAATTCAATCCCCCTTACATGTATATTGTCCACCAACCTCTGTCTTTAAATTCACAGTAACTCAATCCCCCTTACATGCCATTGTCCATCAACCTCTGTCTTTACGTTGACAGTAACTCAATCCCCCTTACATGCAATTGTCCACCAACCTCTGTCTTTAAGTTCACAGTAACTCAATCCTCCTTACATATCATTGTCCACCAACCTCTGTCTTTAGGTTCACAGTAGCTCAATCGCCCTTACATGCCATTGTCCACCAACCTCTGTCTTTAAGTTCTCAGTAACTCAATCCCCCTTACATGTCATTGTCCACCAACCTCTGTCTTAGTTCACATTAACTCAATCCTCCTTACATGCCATTGTCTACCAAACTCTGTATTTAATTTCACAGTAACGCAATCCTCCTTACATGTCATTGTCCACCAACCTCTGTCTTTAAGTTCACAGTAACTCAATCCTCCTTACATGCCATTGTCCACCAAACTCTGTCTTTAAGTTCTCAGTAACTCAATCCTACTTATATGCCATTGTCCACCAACCTGTGTCTTTAAGTTCACAGTAACTCAATCCTCCTTATATGCCATTGTCCACCAACCTCTGTCTTTAAGTTCACAGTAACTCAATTCCTCTTACATGCCATTGTCCACCAACCTCTGTCTTTAGGTTCACAGTAACTCAATCCCCCTTACATGCCATTGTCCACCAACCTCTGTCTTTAAGTTCACAGTAACTCAATCCTCCTTACATGCCATTGTACACCAACCTCTGTCTTTAAGTTCACAGTAACTCAATCCCCCTTACATGCCATTGTCTACCAACCTGTGTCTTTAAGTTTACAGTAACTCAATCCTCCTTACATGCCATTGTCCAACAAACTCTGTCTTTAAGTTAACAGTAATTCAATCCCCCTTACATGTATATTGTCCACCAACCTCTGTCTTTAAATTCACAGTAACTCAATACCCCTTACATGCCATTGTCCATCAACCTCTGTCTTTAAGTTCACAGTAACTCAATCCCCCTTACATGCAATTGTCCACCAACCTCTGTCTTTAAGTTCACAGTAACTCAATCCTCCTTACATATCATTGTCCACCAACATCTGTCTTTAGGTTCACAGTAGCTCAATCGCCCTTACATGCCATTGTCCACCAACCTCTGTCTTTAAGTTCTCAGTAACTCAATCCCCCTTACATGTCATTGTCCACCAACCTCTGTCTTAGTTCACACTAACTCAATCCTCCTTACATGCCATTGTCTACCAAACGCTGTATTTAATTTCACAGTAACGCAATCCTCCTTACATGTCATTGTCCACCAACCTCTGTCTTTAAGTTCACAGTAACTCAATCCTCCTTACATGCCATTGTCCACCAAACTCTGTCTTTAAGTTCTCAGTAACTCAATCCTACTTATATGCCATTGTCCACCAACCTGTGTCTTTAAGTTCACAGTAACTCAATCCCCCTTACATGCCATTGTCCACCAACCTCTGTCTTTAAGTTCACAGTAACTCAATCCCCCTTACATGCCATTCTCCACCAACCTCTGTCTTTAAGTTCACAGTAACTCAATTCCCCTTACATGCCATTCTCCACCAACCTCTGTCTTTAAGTTCACAGTAACTCAATCCCCCTTACAAGCCATTCTCCACCAACCTCTGTCTTTAAGTTCACAGTAACTCAATCTCCCTTACATGCCATTGTCCACCAACCTCTGTCTTTAGGTTCACAGTAACTCAATCCCCCTTACATGCCATTGTCCACCAACCTCTGTCTTTAAGTTCACAGTAACTCAATCCTCCTTACATGCCATTGTACACCAACCTCTGTCTTTAAGTTCACAGTAACTCAATCCCCCTTACATGCCATTCTCCACCAACCTCTGTCTTTAGGTTCACAGTAACTCTATCCCTTTTACATGCCATTGTCCACCAACTTCTATCTTTAAGTTGACAGTAACCCAATCGTCCTTACATGCCATTGTCCACCAAGCTCTGTCTTTAAGTTCACAGTAACTCAATCCTCCTTATATGCCATTGTCCACCAAGCTCTGTCTTTAAGTTCACAGTAACTCAATCCTCCTTATATGCCATTGTCCACCAAACTCTGTCTTAAAGTTCACAGCAACTCTATCCTCCTTACATGTCATTGTCCACCAACCTCTGTCTTTAGGTTCACAGCAACTCAATCCCCCTTACATGCCATTGTCCACTAACCTCTGTCTTTAAATTCACAGTAACTCAATCCTCCTTATATGCCATTGTCCACCAAGCTCTGTCTTTAAGTTCACAGTAACTCACTCCTCCTTACATGCCATTGTCCACCAAGCTCTGTCTTTAAGTTCCTAGCTATTTCTTGTATTAGGTTACCTAATGCAAGAAATAGCTAGGATCACCACACCAAGAGAGAAACTAATATTTATAAGCCTTATACGCCCTGAAGAACAGTTCATTACTCAAGAATGTGATAAGCACTTTAACAAGAAACTAAAGTGGCTTAAGCAGATAAAGCTAAATCAGGATACTATAGAGAATACCAATAGATATCCCGACAAAATTGACGGTATAAATATGGCCGACACCTCATTAACAGAAGAGTTTAACAACAACAACAACACAAATATATACGGTAACACAAGAATAGATGACGATGAGATGTCTGTGTTATGTTTACCCCCGAAATTTGCGACATTCAAGAAGGTAAATATGATTAGTTGTCTGTCAGAAATAGAAAAATCATTTACAAAACTACGCTGGAGCCTCAAAAACAAAATCAAAAACAAAAGCAACAATATACGCACACACATATGCAACACACATCCCAACAACAACAGACACACAGACACAAACAACAATAACAACAACACACACACCAACAACTACAACAATAACAACATACCCAGAAACAACAACAGACACGCAGACACAAACAACAATAACAACACACACAACAACAATAACACACACGGAGACAACAACAACACACATCAACAACAGCACACATCAACAACAACAACACACACACATTCAATGCCTCTCACCACCACCACAATCTTAACAAACACACAGACACAGAAAACAAGTAATGACAGTAGCACAGAAATCACAGAAATAAGGGAAAGTAATAGGATTAAAAAGAGAAGGGATACTAAGGACAAAGAGAATAACCAAGACGAACACACAGACACACAAAATAGGGTAGATAACAACAATGAGCCAGTGGTAAGAGACAGGAGTAATTGTGAGAGACATAGAAACAACCATAAGGCTGTTGGTGGAAATAGAAATAGAAACAACACAACTAACAATAACAATAGCACTAGTACACATAAAGCAGCAGCCTGGAACTCTACGTTTTATAATCCCTCCGATAAATCATTCGAGCTGCGACGAGTCCACGCCACGACTTTACCATTTAACAAACGCACGCAATTGCCGTCGCAGGTCGATGAACAAACACAAGCACAATTTAGTATAGCTAGATCCGAACTTAGAAATATTATAGAACAGTATAGCAAGAAGCATAATAGAATGGAGGCCCAGCAGCTGGGAGAAAAAAATCTGCAAATGGCTTGCGTAAGCTCATGCAGCGCTCACGTAATGGAGAGATAGCATGCTTTCCAACAGACAAGTCTGGCAGAATGTCGGTTGACAGCCTGCCAAACTACATCCAGGCAATGCAACCCCACATCACTAACACAAGAGAGGTAACACCACAGGAGCATGAGGATAGAGAAAAAGCCCTCAATGCCCATATGGTGATGTGGACGAATATAATGCAGCCCAACAAAAGGACTGCCAACAACTTCCAGGCCTGGAACAATGACGTGCCGGCGTTGTATGGGCTTCGAAAAGACCATAAAACGGGCTGTGACCCTGTCGCGGGACCACCAACACGGCCAGTCTGTGGAGCTAACATTGCTAGTAACTACAGACTGTCCTACTTCCTCTCCCTGATCATACGCCCCATCATTGAAATGTCCCCAGATGTATGTGACAGCACGGAGGACCTCCTCAGCAGAATCGGCGCGAGTAACCGATCTGGGGACCTAACAAACTGCATAATAGGCAGTATGGATGTTGTGTCCCTGTATCCATCTATTGACGTGGGTTTTGCTGTGGAGAAATGCGTAGAAATGATCAGTGAGAGCCAGGTTGAGTTCCGTGGGATTGACAGTGAGCTGGGACTCTTACTTAGGCTTACCTATAGTAATAATTACCTAGACACATATGACCACCTACCATTACCTCAATGGCCAAGAAAACCCACACAGATAGATGGAACGGGTGGACCAGAGCCATACGGACACCCGAAAACCACGATGAACTGAAGAAAATGATTGCACATGCGGTAGGGGCCAGCATAAAACTAACCCTTAAGGAACATATGTTGAAATTTAATGGAAAAACATATGCCCAAGAGGAGGGAGCAGCCATTGGTGTTAGCATTGCAGGCGACATAGCTAACTTATTCATGGTATGGTGGGACAGTAGACTTAAACTTAAACTTAAAGAACAATTAGAAGACCCCTTAACCCTGATAATGTACTCCCGCTACGTAGATGATATAAACATCGTAGTTAAGACACCCCCACTAGAGAACAGTCAGGAACTAGAGAAAAACACAATAGAAAGCATCCAGCAAATAGCAAACTCCATCCACCAGAGCATTAGAGTTACTATAGACTACCCAAGTAAACACCCCAACAATCGATTACCTGTACCAGACACAGAGCTCTGGTTAGATACCATTAACAACAAAAAACAAATCCTCCATTCCCATTATGCCAAACCCATGACTTCCAAACATCTGTTCCACCGAAACTCGGCCGTTTCGGACCATACCAAAATCAACATACTGATTGCGGATTTGGTACGGGTGATGAGAAATGTGTCCCGCATGTGCAACCCCGAAGAACTAGAGAGACA
>OZ024741.1:406248511-406301011 GCA_964016885.1 Eledone cirrhosa | reverse complement strand
GGTCCATCCGACAAGGGTGCCCTCTCTCCTCCCTTCTGTATGTGTTGACACTCGAGCCACTACTGCGGAAGTTGGAGTTGTTGCAGGGCATCCCTTTGGAATCGGGATTGCGGAAAGCGGTGTCGGCCTACGCCTACGCCGATGACGTGACAGTAATGGTGTCGACGGCCTCCGAAATCGAGCCGGTCAGCACCTTACTGGAGGAGTACGAAAAGTTCACCGGGGCTAAGCTGAACCGGGACAAGTCGATCGGTTTGCAACTCGGCACGTGGAGGGGCAGACCGATGCCCTCCGATGGCGTCGTCGGACGCTGGACGGAGGGCCCGGTGAAGTTGCTCGGGGTCTGGTTCGGACCGGACCTCCAGGTGGAGAAAAACTGGGCGGAGGTTACGAACAGGGTGATTGCACTGACCCAGAAGTGGGCCAGTTGCAAACTATCCCTGAAAGGTCGGGCGGAGGTGGCGAACACCTACATAGCGTCCGTCATCTACTACCGCCTGACCGTAGTGCCCTGCCCAAGGGAAACCCTCACCAAGATGGAGCGCGCGCTCTTCCAATTCCTTTGGAAGAGGCGGGCTCCTATGGTGAGGAGATCCATCTGCTGTCAACACCCTTCGAAAGGAGGGCTGGGGATGCCGTGGCTAATGATGCGTAAACACGCATTAAGGCTACGGCACCTCTACGTATTCCTCACCGGACAACCGGTGTGGGCCTCGTTTGTGAGACGAACCTTTCCCAGACTCGTCTCACTCACCGAGCTGCAATCCTGGGTCAAGCAAAGACCTAGAAAACTGGGCGCCTGGCACACTGAGTGTTCCCAGGCGCTCACCGCCCTCTGGCAGGCGGATCCGGTTATCAGTGGAGACTCCACCGCAACATTCTATAGAGGGCTGGTACGCAGCAGGTGCGACGACGCCCTCGGAGAAGCCCTAGACATGGAGGAGGACGAACTGGCCAGCCTGTTCGGTAGGACATTCAGCCCGGGACCTATGGACAACTTCCACAAGTCCCTGGCCTGGCAGTGCTACCGAGGAGCTTTACCCGTTCGAGAAAGGCTCTACAGACACGGGCGCCCGGGTAGGGACCCCGCCAAAAAGATCTGTCCCAGATGAGTGTGCGACGAGGAAACCGTTGCACACGCATTGGTACACTACTCGGGCGTAGCCGATCTGTGGGGCTATGTCGAACAACTGCTGTCAAGGATGGGACCGATCCGGTTGACCACCGAGTCTATTGTAATGATCAAGCCGCCTCCCCCCTTCAAAGATGAAGCAGAGGCGGTGTTTCTGTGCGTAATAGCCATGGCGAAAGAGGTTGTATGGTGGACGCGTCTGAAAGGACTGAGGTCAGGCACCTTTCTCTCTGGCCAACAACTGGTCCGTTTCTTCCGATATCATTTCGGAAGAAGGATCAGGATGGAGAGAGAGGTGCTGCACCCCAGTCGTTTTTATGAAAGGTGGGTGAAAGTGGCGAGAATGGCCCGTGTGAATGGGCCTTCTCTTTACATAAGCCTGTAGGTGGAGAAGAGGAAGGAACGAGGGAGCACCCCCTCTCTGTGCTCCTGAGGAAAAGGGTTGCACACTTTTTTCGGGGGGGGGGGGGGGGCGACCCCCCAAGGCGCCTCCTCTCTATTGAGGATTTTGTTATAAATTTTATTTTTTGTTATATTTTATAACAAAATCCTCTATTGAGGATTTTGTTATAATTCTATTTTTTGTTATATTTTATTTTATTTTTATATATTGTTATTGCCTCCTCCCTATTGAGGACGCCTTGTTTTGTAAACTCCCCCCATTGTACTTGTCCCACTCTTGATGCCCTTGTGGCAAATAAAAGAAACATATCTATCTATCTATCTATCTATCTATCTATCTATCTATCTATCTACCTACCTAGCTCTCTATCTATCTATCTATCTGTCAGCCCGGAGGTGGGGGTGGGGTTGTCGTTCTGCTGCAAAAACATCTGGGTCTCGCAACACAGATGGTACATTTGGACCCGGAGAGTCGACTAGTGGTTCTGGACCTTGGCAGTGGTAAAGGCGGAGCGTTTAGGTTGGTAGCCGCCTACGGCCCTTTCGGGTCAATGCGGCCGGACTTCTTCCATCGTCTGGAGACTTTTCTAGGGACGTCCCGCTCCTTGCTATTAGTGGGGGACTGGAATGGTATCCTAGATGCACGCTGGGACTACGTAGGGGCCTGTCCCGATAGAGAGGGGTGTAATAGCCTCAAATGGTTAATCGGTCGATTTGACCTGGTCGATAGATATCGACTAGATTTTCCGACTGCACCAACCTGGACTTGGGCAAATCGTAGCGGATCATCCAGGTCGTACCTAGATAGGTTCTTAGTTAGAATTAAGGATAAGGACTTTTTAAGTTGTCCAAAAATGCGCATGGTTGGCTATTCAGACCACAAATTAGTGACCTGCATGGTCAACCTTGACAGAACTCATAGACAGGGACCCGGTTACTGGAAGCTCAACTTGTTCTTACCGGCAAGTAAGGCTTACAGGGACCGCATTAGCACTTTAGTTAAGGAGCGGTTGACGGGCGCCATCGTCAACAGCAGGTGGTGGGGATCTCTCAAAAGAGAGATTAGAGTAGTCTCTATAGAATTTAGTAAGGAGTTAGCCTCAAATAGAAATAGGAAGGAAAGGGAGTTGGTAGATAGAGTAGAAGAGGCAATTAGAAGCGGCGACGTGGCCAGAGTGCTAGCGTCGAGAACGGCTTTGAGCCAGTTTTTCGACGCGAAGCACGAAGGCTGCGTTGTCCGAAGTAAAATACGTGCTCTAGGGAACGAGGGGACCAAAGCTGTTAGCTGGGCCCGCGTGACAGAGGCCAACAGTGGAACTAAATCCACCATCCGGTCTTTGCGAGACCTGGATGGACGGGCGATTCTTGAGCCTAAGCAGATGTGTGAGGCCTTTCAAAGGCACTTTGCCCGACTGTTCGGGAGGGGCGGGAAGCCGGTTGGGAATGTGGACTTCGGTCCATACCTCGACGGCCTGCCGCGTCTCTCGGACAGGGAGGCGAAGTCCGGCGAGGAGCCGATTTCGACCGCTGAGATAGAGGACGTGCTGGGCCAATGCGGCAAACGCAAATCCCCGGGTCTCGATGGTCTTCCTTACGAATTATATCTAGCTATGCCGGACTTGTTCCCCGATCTCCTCGAGGCGGTCTACTGCAACTGGCAACAGAACGGGAGAATTCCCTGTACTGTGACCAAGGGCGTAATCACGCTAGTGAGGAAGGACGAGAACAAGGGGGACGAAATATGTAACTTCAGGCCCATAACTCTGCTAAATACAGAGTTACAGATTTTGGCCAAGGTGCTAGCAAAGAGGTTGGCGCTTGTCGTGGGAAACCTGGTGGGAGATGCGCAGACATGCGCTATCCCGTCCAGGTCCATCCATGACAACCTCCACCTCATGCGATACATCATAGAGAGGGTTGGGAACGAACCCGGCTTTGGTGGGGATCTGATCAACTTGGATCAATCTAAGGCGTTCGATAGGGTCGACCATGGTTACCTGGATGCGGTACTAGCGGCGGCAGGCTTCGGACCCGTTTTCAGGGGCTGGATCACTGCTATGCACAGCGACCGCATCTGCTCTAGGGTCAAGGTGAACGGCTACCACTCGGAGCCGTTCAAAATCGCGCGGTCCATCCGACAAGGGTGCCCTCTCTCCTCCCTTCTGTATGTGTTGACTCTCGAGCCACTACTGCGGAAGTTGGAGTTGTTGCAGGGCATCCCTTTGGAACCGGGATTGCGGAAAGCGGTGTCGGCCTACGCCGAAGACGTGACAGTAATGGTGTCGACAGCCTCCGAAATCGAGGCGGTCGGCACCTTACTGGAGGAGTACGAAAGGTTCACAGGGGCTAAGCTGAACCGGGACAAGTCGATCGGTTTGCAACTCAGCACGTGGAGGGGCAGACCGATGCCCTCCGATGGCGTCGTCGGACGCTGGACGGAGGGCCCGGTGAAGTTGCTCGGGGTCTGGTTCGGACCGGACCTCCAGGTGGAGAAAAACTGGGCGGAGGTTACGAACAGGGTGTTTGCACTGACCCAGAAGTGGGCCAGTTGCAAACTATCCCTGAAAGGTCGGGCGGAGGTAGCGAACACCTATATAGCGTCCGTTATCTACTACCGCCTGACCGTAGTGCCCTGCCCAAGGGAAACCCTCACCAAGATGGAGCGCGCGCTCTTCCAATTCCTTTGGAAGAGGCGGGCGCCTATGGTGAGGAGATCCATCTGCTGTCAACACCCTTCGAAAGGAGGGCTGGGGATGCCGTGGCTAATGATGCGTAAACACGCATTAAGGCTACGGCACCTCTACGTATTCCTCACCGGTCAACCGGTGTGGGCCTCGTTTGTGAGACGAACCTTTCCCAGACTCGTCTCACTCACCGAGCTGCAATCCTGGGTCAAGCAAAGACCTAGAAAACTGGGCGCCTGGCACACTGAGTGTTCCCAGGCGCTCACCGCCCTCTGGCAGGCGGATCCGGTTATCAGTGGAGACTTCACCGCAACATTCTATAGAGGGCTAGTACGCAGCAGGTGCGACGACGCCCTCGGAGAAGCCCTAGACATGGAGGAGGACGAACTGGCCAGCCTGTTCGGTAGGACATTCAGCCCGGGACCTATGGACAACTTCCACAAGTCCCTGGCCTGGCAGTGCTACCGAGGAGCTTTACCCGTTCGAGAAATGCTCTACAGAGACGGGCGCCCGGGTAGGGACCCCGCCAAAAAGATCTGTCCCAGATGAGTGTGCGACGAGGAAACCGTTGCACATGCACTGGTACACTGCTCGGGCGTAGCCGATCTGTGGGGCTATGTCGAACAACTGCTGTCAAGGGTGGGACCGATCCGGTTGACCACCGAGTCTATTGTAATGATCAAGCCGCCTCCCCCCTTCAAAGATGAAGGAGAGGCGGTGTTTCTGTGCGTAATAGCCATGGTGAAAGAAGTTGTATGGTGGACGCGTCTGAAAGGACTGAGGTCAGGCACCTTTCTCTCTGGCCAACAACTGGTCCGTTTCTTCCGATATCATTTCGGAAGAAGGATCAGGATGGAGAGAGAGGTGCTGCACCCCAGCCGTTTTTATGAAAGGTGGGTGAAAGTGGCGAGAATGGCCCGTGTGAATGGGCCTTCTCTTTACATAAGCCTGTAGGCGGAAAAGAGGAAGGAACGAGGGAGCACCCCCTCTCTGTGCTCCTGAGGAAAAGGGTTGCACACTTTTTTCGGGGGTGTGTGCGACCCCCCAAGGCGCCTCCTCTCTATTGAGGACTTTGTTACACATTTTATTTTTTGTTATATTTTATTTTATTTTTATACATTATTGCCTCCTCCTTATTGAGGACGCCTTTTTGTGTAAACTCCCCCCTTTGTACTTGTCCCACTTTTGATGCCCTGGTGGCAAATAAAAGAAACATATCTACCTACCTACCTACCTACCTACCTACCTACCTACCTACCTACCTACCTACCTACATACCTACCTACCGACCTACCTACCTACCTACCCACCTACATACCTACCTACCGACCTACCTACCTACCTACCTACCCACCTACCTACCTACCTACCTACCTACCTACCTACCTACCTACCTACCTACCTACCTACCTACCTACCGACCTTCCTACCTACCTACCTACCTACATACATACCTATCTACCTACCTATCCAGAAACGAGGGAGCAAAAGCTGTTAGCTGGGCCCGAGTGGCAGCGGCGAAAATTGGCAACAAGTCCACGATTCGGTCTTTGAAAGACCAAAACGAACGCGTGCTACTTGACTCCAAGCGGATGTGCACAGCCTTTCAGCGGTACTTTGCGCAACTGTTCGAGCACAGCGGCGGTGCGCCGAACGGGGCAATGGACTTCGGTTCAGACTTCGACGGCCTGCCGCGTCTCTCGAGCATGGACGCCGAGTTCTGCGAAAGACCTATCACAGCCACTGAGAGATGGGACACTCTGGGCCGTTGCGGGAAACGCAAGTCACCCGGATTAGATGGTCTACCCTATGAGTTTTATATAGGCATGCCAGACTTGTTCTCTGGCGTCCTCGAAGCCGTCTACTGCAACTGGCAGCAGAACGGGAGAATTACCAATTCTGCTGGCGGCAGGGGCGTAGTAACGCTGATCAGGAAAGACGAGAACGGGGGTGGGGGGACGAACTAAGCAACTTTAGGCTTATAACTCTCCTAACACAGAGTTAAAGATTTTGGCCAAGGTGTTAGCAATGAGGCTGGCGCTTGTCGTCGAGAACCTGGTGGGATAAGCACAAACGTGTGCAATTCCAACCGGATCCATACACGACAACCTCCACCTCATGCGATACTTCATAGAGAGGGTGGGGGTGTAAACCCGGCTTCGGTGGGGCTCTGATCAATTTAGATCAGTCTAAGGCGTTTAATAGGGTCGACCATCAATACTTGGAAGCGGTTCTCAAGGCGACCGGTTTCAGACCAGTCTTCAGAGGCTGGATCGAGGCGATGCACACCAGCATATTCTCGAGGGTCAAGGTGAACGGCTACCTATCGGAGCCGTTCGCAATCACGCTTCCATTCGACAGGGATGCCCTCTCTCCTCCATTCTGTACGTATTGACTCTAGAGCCACTACTGCGGAAGATGGAGCTTCTGAAGAGCATCCCGTTGGAACCGGGACTGCGGAAAGCGGCGTCGGCTTATGCCGACGACGTGGCAGTGATGGTGTCAAAAATCAGGGAATCGAGGCGATCGGCAACTTACTGCAGGAATACGAAAGGCTCACAGGAGCAAATCTGAACCCAGACAAGTCTGTCGGTTTGCAACTCGGAACGTGGAGAGGCAAACCGATGCCGTCTAACAGCGTCGTCGGACGCTGGACGGAAGGACCGGTGAAATTGCTCGGGGTCTGGTTCGGTCCGGACCTCCAGGTGGAGAAAAACGAGGTCACGGCCAAGGTATTTGTGCTCACCCAGAAGTGGGCAGAGTGCAAACTATCCTTGAAAGGTCGAGCGGAGGTGGCGAACACTTTCATAGCGTCCGTCATCTACTACCGCTTAACCGTCGTGCCTTGTCCCCGCGAATACCTCACCAAGATGGAACGCATGCTCTTCCAGTTCCTTTGGAAGAAGCAGGATCCACTAGTGAAGAGATCCATCTGCTGTCAGTACCCTTCCAACAGAGGGCTGGGAATGCCATGGTTGGTGATGCGCAAACACGCACTGAGGCTAAGGCATCTTCAGGTATTCCTCACCGACCAACCGGTGTGGGCCCCGTTTGTGAGACAGGCCTTCCCACAACTTGTCTCGCTGACGGAGCTGCAGTCCTGGGTCAAGAAAAGACCGAAAACGATGGGCGCCTGGCACATTGAATACGCTCAGGCGCTCACAGTCCTCTTTCAAGCGGGCACAGCAATCAGTGGAGACTCCAGTTCGACATTCTATAGAGGGTTAGTACGTTACAAGTGCAACGACGTGCTCGGAGAGACTCTGGACGTCGAAGACGACGAGCCCACCAGTCTGTTTGGTAGGACTTTCCGCCCTGGACCTATGGACCACTTCCAGATGTCCCTGGCCTGGCAGTGGTACCGAGGAGCTCTACCTGGTCGAGACAAGATCTACAGGTACGGACGCCTCGGCAGGGTTCCTTCCAAGAGGACATGTCCAAGATGCGAGTAGGACATTGAAACCATCTTGCACACAATTGTACACTGCCCGGGCGTAACCGACCTGTGGAACTATGCAGAACAACTGCTGTCACGTATGGGACAAATCCACTTGACTACCGAGTCTATAGTAAGGATCAAACCACCAACTTCTTTCAAAAATGAAAGAGGCGGTTTTCCTCTGTATAGTGGCTATGGTAAAAGAGGTTATATGGTGGATGAGAATGAGAGGACTGAGGACAGATGCCTTTCACTCCGGACAACAATTGATTCCCTTCTTTAGGTAACATTTTAGAAGGAGAATCAGAGTGGAGAGAGAGGCACTGCACTCCAGTTAATTTACTGAAAGGTGGGTGAATGTATATAAAATGGCCCGAGCGGTTGGGCCTTCTCTGTATATAAACCTGTAGATTGAAGAAGAGAGCAAAAGGAAGAAAGGAGGACTTGCACAACACGCTCCTGGAGTTGATGGTTGTTCTATCGACGGGGTATTAAACAACCCATTTGTAACGCCTCCCCCTATTGGGGATTTCGATTGTTATATTTGTTTGTTTTAATAATATTTCTACACGATTGTATGTAAATTCCCGGGCATGTGTCTTTGTATTGTCCCCTTTTCTTGTGAGCCCTTAAGGCAAATAAAGAAATCTATCTATCTATCTACCAATATACCCACTAACCTACCTATCTACCTGCCTACCTACCTACCTGCCTACCTAGCGAAGCTGAACCGGAACAAATCCGTCGGTTTGCAACTCGGAACGTGGAGAGGCAAACCGATGCCTTCCGATGGCGTCGTCGGACGCTGGACAGAAGGACCGGTAAAGCTGCTCGGGGTCTGGTTTGGTCCGGACCTCCAGGTGGAGAAGAACTGGAACGAGGTGACGGCCAAGGTGTTTGCGCTCACCCAGAAGTGGGTCGAGTGCAAACTATCCTTGAAAGGTCGAGCGGAGGTGGCGAACACTTTTATAGCGTCCGTCATCTACTACCGCTTGACCGTCGTGCCTTGTCCAGCCAAAATGCTCCCCAAAATGGAGCGCGCGCTCTTCCAATTCCTTTGGAAGAAACGGGTTCCTTTGGTGAGAAGATCCATCTGCTGTCAACACCCTTCAAACGGAGCGCTGGGGATGCCGTGGCTGGCGATGCGCAAACACGCGCTCAGGCTGCGGCACCTCCACGTATTCCTCACCAGACAACCGGTGTGGGCCCCATTCGTGAGGCGAGCCTTCCCACGACTCGTCTCGCTGACCGAGCTGCAGTCCTGGGTCAAGCAAAGACCGAGGAAAATGGGCGACTGGCACATCGAATGCGCTCAGACGCTCACAGTCCTCTGGTAACGGACCCGGCGATCAGTGGAGACTCCACTTCGTCATTCTATAGAGGGTTGATCCGCAGCAAGTGCGACGACACGCTCGGAGAAACTCTAGGAGTAGAGGAGGACGAACTGGCCAGTCTGTTCGGTAGGACCTTCCGCCCGGGACCACTGGACAACTTGCAAAAGTCCCTGGCCTGGCAGTGCTACCGAGGAGATCTACCAGTTCGAGACAAGCTCTACAGACACGGGAGCCTGGGTAGGGACCCTTCGAAAAAGATCTGTCCGAGGTGCGTGCGCGACGAGGAAACCGTCGCGCACGCATTTGTACACTGCCCGGGCGTTACCGAACTGTTGGGCTATGTAGAACGACTATTGTCGCGGGTGGGACCAATCCAGTTGACCACCGAGTCCATTGTCATGATCAAACCGCCACCCTCCTTCAAAAACGAGGGAGAGGCGGTTTTCCTATGTGTTATGGCTATGGTGAAAGAGGTTGTATGGTGGACGCGGTTAAAAGGGCTGAGGTCAGACACCTTTCTCTCCGGCGAGCAACTGATTCGTTTTTTCAAATATCATTTTGGAAGAAGAATCAGGAGGGAGAGAGAGGTGCTGTACCCAAGAAAACTTTATAATAGGTGGGAGAATATGGCAAAGATGGCCCGAGTGGTTGGGCCTTCTCTCGATATAAGCCTGTAGGTTGAGGAAAAAGAGGAAGAGAGGAGGGGAGTACTCACTCTTAGTGCTCCTGGAGATGAGGGTTGTACATTTTTTCGGGGTGTGTACAACCCCTGTGTAACCCCCCCCCCATATTGGGGATATCAATTGTTATTTGTTATTTTATTAATAGTTTTATTTTCATATACCTGTATGTAAACTCCCCATTTGTATTTGTCCCCTTCTTTTGTGCCCTTGTGGCTAATAAAGAAATTTATTTATCTATCTAGTACCTACCTACCTACCTATCGACCGTCGTGCCTTGTCCAGCCAAAATGGAGCGCGCGCTCTTCCAATTCCTTTGGATGAGACGGGCTCCTATGGTGAGAAGATCCATCTGCTGCCAACGGCCTTCCAACGGAGGGCTGGGGATGCCGTGGCTGACGATGCGCAAACACGCGCTCAGGCTTCGGCAACTCTACGTATTCCTCACCGGACAACCGGTATGGGCCCCGTTCGTGAGGCGAGCCTTCCCACGACTCGTCTCGCTGACCGAGCTGCAGTCCTGGGTCAAGCAAAGACCGAGGAAAATGGAACGACTGGCACATCGAATGTGCTCAGGCGCTCACAGCCCTCTGGCAGGCGGACCCGGCGATCAGTGGAGACTCCACTTCGTCATTCTATAGAGGGTTGATCCGCAGCAAGTGCAACGACGTGCTCGGTGAAACTCTGGGCGTAGAGGAAGACGAACTAGCCAGTCTGTTCGGTAGGACCTTCCGCCCAGGACGGATGGACAACTTCCAAAAGTCCCTGGCCTGACAGTGCTACCGAGGAGCTCTACCAGTTCGAGACAAGCTCTACAGACATGGGCGCCCGGGCAAGGACCCTGCAAAAAAGATCTGTCCGAGGTGCGTGCGAGACTAAGAAACCGTCGCGCACGCATTCATACACTGCCTGGGCGTCAGTGAACTGTGGGGCTATGTAGAACGACTATTGTCGCGGGTGAGACCAATCCGGTTGACCACCGAGTCCATTGTTATGATCAAACCGCCACCCTCCTTCAAAAACGAAGGAGAGGCGGTTTTCCTTTGTGTGATAACTATGGCGAAAGAGGTTGTATGGTGGACGAGGTTGAAAGGGCTGAGGTCAGACGCCTTTCTCTCCGGCCAACAACTGATTCTTTTTTTACAAATACCACTTTGGAAGAAGAATGAGGATGGAGAGAGAGGTGCTGTACCCCAGCAAGTTTTATGAAAGGTGGGTGAAAGTGGCGAGAATGGCCCGAGTGAATGGACCTTCTCTCTATATCAGCCTGTAGGTTGAGGAAAATGAGGAGGAGAGGAAAGGAATACAAATTCTTCGTACTCCTGGAGATGAGGGTTGCACATTTTTTTTCGGGGGTATGTGTTACCCATATGTAATGTCTCCCCCTATTGGGGAAAATCGACTAATTTTTAAATTACATTTGTGATAATATTTTACACGTTTTTATTCTATGTAAACTTCCCCCTTTGTATTTGTCCCCTTCTTTTGTGCCCCTGTGGCTAATAAAGAAACATATCTATCTATCTAGTACCTACCTACGTACCTATCTATCTATCTACCTATCTATCTATTGTGGGACACATGGGTAGACGCAGCAGAAGAAGACCTGTTTGAAAATCAATCAACTCTCAGACGATACAAACCCCTGTAGGGAGGAGTTGCCAGTAGCAACGGAAAATGGTGAATTGTAGAGAAAATTTGTTAGGAATGTTGGAATGTGGTCGCAAAGATGATAATAAAATATACTGAAAATTAAGTCTTAGCAGGAAATATACTTTATTATGGAATACGACGTTAGATGGTTCGGTTGTTTCTGGTTGCCGACATTTCAATTATCTGTTCAAGGGTTCTATTTCACGGCCAGATTAAATCATACACACACATACAAACACTGCACGCAGGCATACACACACATACAAACACTGCACGCAGGCATACACACACATACAAACACTGAACGCAGGCATACACACACATACAAACACTGCACGCAGGCATACACACACATACAAACACTGCACGCAGGCATACACACACATACAAACACTGCACGCAGGCATACACACATAGACACACACTGCACGCAGGCATACACACACATACAAACACTGCACGCAGGCATACACACACAAACAAATACTGCACGCAGGCATGCACACATAGACACACACACGCATCCCCCCCCCCCCACACACATATATATATATATATATATATATATATATATATATATACTTACATACATATATATATAATATATATATATATATGTATATATATATATATATATATATATATATATATATATATATATATATATGTATATATATATATAATATATATATATATATATATATATATATATGTGTGTGTGTGTGTGTGTGTGTGTGTGTGTGTGTATACATACTCGCACATACATATACAGTTGTATGTACAAAGAGAGAATGCGGAGGAATTTGAAAGAAGCCACAGATAAATTGTACG
Organism: Eledone cirrhosa; assembly: GCA_964016885.1. Classification (NCBI taxonomy): domain Eukaryota; kingdom Metazoa; phylum Mollusca; class Cephalopoda; order Octopoda; family Eledonidae; genus Eledone; species Eledone cirrhosa. The sequence goes on along the minus strand of OZ024741.1, from coordinate 406,288,856 downwards.
CTAATTAGAAAATTGACATGTTTTTTCATCAGCATGAAAACTGTTCCAACGTTGCTAGTTAGAGCTGACCTTTTCTTACAATTTAGAATATCAACACTTCACTTTCAACTAGAACTATCGCTTCAAAAATCAATAGACACGCGGAAAAGACGTTAGCTTGCTCTACAAATATTATGTTTTGTGTGTATAATATATATATATATATATATATATATATATATATATATATATATATATATATATATATATATATATATTTCCTTCCCTCTGTTTTCCCACTGTCCCGATAACTTAATGGAGTTATCGCTCGCACTGATTTTAGGTATCTCGTCTTTAATGTGTCGAAATACCAACGATAAACAGCAGACTACTGATGAGGACATTTTATCCCTTGGTCTATTTTTATTCATATATTCATGTTCGCAACAACGCAGCACGCCATTCTTCATTCACATATTTTTTCCCTTCGCAGTAGTTCGTATTTTTTCTGTCACTTTACTGCTATCACCTTTTCTCTCTCCTTCACCTCTTGCCTTCCTCAACTCCCGCTGCTGGTCACTCACTCTCGGCTGGCCCCTTCCTCACACTTTCACTCACTCCCTCTTTCACTTCCTCCCGTCTGACCTGCTTGAATTTCTTTTCCTCTCTCAATCTTCTCGCGGCTCGGACGTGTCTATTTCTCCTCGTCAATTTGATATATCGGGCTTATGCCCACATGATTCATTGACTTGTCTCTATTTCCTCTCTTTACGTTGCATACTACCATGTGTTTGTTTCCTTCCCTCTGTTTTCCCACTGTCCCGATAACTTAATTGAGTTATCACTTGCACTGATTTTAGGTATCTAGTCTTTAATGCGTCGAAATACCAACGATAATCAGCAGACTACTGATGAGAACATTTTATCCCTTGGTCTATTTTTATTCATATATATATATATATATATATATATAAATATACACGGGTGTGTATGATTGTGTATAGAAGATTATATTAATAAAAGGAATTCCAACTTTGTCTGATTTACTCGTTTTATTTACAATCCTTTAAAATTTATAATGCTATTAGAATGAAATAGTATGGTAGAATATTAAATGTTAAGTGTTAATTGAACAAGTACTTTCATGCTTTTGAAATCTTCAGGTTCATATTCAGTGGTGACAGTCAAGTTTGCAATTTTCAACTGTTGAAAATTGCAAACTTGACTGTCACCACACATTACGAACCTGAAGATTGCGAAAGCATGAAAGTACTTGTTCAATTAACACTTAACATTTAATATTCTACCATACTATTTCATTCTAATCGCATTATAAATTTTAAAGGATTGTAAATAAAACGAGTAAATCAGACAAAGTTGGAATTCCTTTTATTAATATAACCTTCTATACACAATCATACACACCCGTGTATATTTATATATATATATATATATATATATATATATATATATATATATATATATATATATATATATATATATAATACAATATGTAGAAAAGATAACACACCAGAGAGAGAGAGAGAGAGATAGTGCGTCATCAGTCAAACAGGGAAAAACCACCACAATTTTTTGTATATACTCTCGGGTCCAAAATAAGGGGATGGGGTGGGTGTGGAATAAACGGGATGGGGTGTGGTCGCACATTTGCTTAAATTCTTATATGAGAGGAGTTTGGGAAATCAGTAATTGTAAAGGGTACGTTCGTAAATATGGGATTTCTTGTAATATTCTTTTTTTGTCATATATAATGTTGTTTTAATGTAAAATAAAATAACTATTATACTCTCCTACTGCTGTATCAATATGAATCACTTACAATAACATTTCGCCAGAGATAGATTAGCAAGATTTAATAAGTGGGGTTGGGTTTGGAACAAAAGCAGTGGGGGGGGGGGGGGGTGATTATTATTGAAGACGTGAGAGTATGCTGAATTAAATCTTTCTTGCTGTTGGCATGAAAATGAGAAGGAATTTCAAAGGTATCAGTGTCTAGCTAGTAATAACAGGAAATCTGCCTTTACTAATTGCAATTAGCTTGGCATGGAGGACGAACATGAAACAAAATATTGTTAGCATGGAGCCTAGTTAAACTCTGATATTAGTATTAAGACAAACAATATCTTACCAATTATAAATACAAGATATTTTTAAACGTGTCTCTAATGGAACATTGCTATGTTCTTCGTTTGGCTGTGAGATTCCAGTGAAATCCACTCCTAATCAAGTAATTTGACACCAAATAAGGAAACATTTATTACATGAGCACGGTGAATTAGCAGTAATCGGTAGAGCGCCGGACAAGATGCGTTGCAACACAAAGTTATTTAGTGATACAAAATACTTAGCAGTATTTGTTCTGTCTCTTTACATTCTGAGTTGAAGTCCTGCCAAGGTTAACTTTGCCTTTCATCCTTACGGGGTCGATAAAATAAAGTACCAGTAATACATTGGGATCGATATAATCGACTTTCCGTCCCTCCAAATTGTTGACCTTGTGTCTAAACCAGAAACCATTATTTATTACATCAATGCGATGGATTGGCAGAATCGGTAGAGCGTCGGATAACATGCTTTATGGCATAGAGTTACGACTTTTTACGTTTTAAGTTCAAATCCCGCCGAGGTTACCTTTGCCTTTCATCCTTACCGGGTCAATAAAATAAAGTACCAGTAATACACCGGGGGTAGAATTTAATCGAGTTTCCCCTTCCTTTCAAATTGCTGGCCTTGTGCCAACAATATAAATATCTATTAATTTATTTGATTTTGCGGATTATTTAATTTAATTCAGAGTTACGATAAATATATTTAGCTGTTGAACACATGACAGCAATTGAATGATACACTCTCTCTAGCTTCCTATCTCTGTCAATTATTCAATTTCCTACAGAAGTACTTTCTGGCTTCGTTTCCCTATTGACAATAATTGATAAAACTACAATCTCACGCCTTTAGCAAAACATCAGCTGGATATTGGCTCTTGTTCCCAGCCAACAAGATACAAGTTTGTACTTTACTTTAGAGAGGTTGTTGCACTTGGGAGCCGTTTAAATTTTTACTTTTTAATGGAGGTAAATACGAGGGTCGCCTGAGAAGTTGATAGGCTGACCAAGATATTCTCATGGAATGACCAAATGAGATTCCTCTTTCAACATAGTCCCTGGAAAAGAAACAATGCAATTATCATTAAGAAGAGTTGAAATAAATTCATGCAAGATTTCCCAGCTCTAGCATCACTCCTTCATAGGCTGACCAAGATAATCTCATGGAATGACCAAATGAGGTTTATTTTTCAACATAGTCCTGGAAAGAATATATATACACGAGGGTAGACTGAACAATTCATAGGCTAAATATGAACGAGTGATGCTAGAGCTGTGAAATCTTGCATACATTTAATTCAACTCTCATTAATAACTGCATTGTTTCTTTCTAAGGACTATGTTGAAAAATAAACCCCATTTGGTCATTCCATGAAAGTATCTTGGTCAGCCTATGAACCTTTCAGCCGACTCTCGTATAGAATTATGATACACAGTTTTTACAATAGTATTATGGCTATTAAAAAGAAATAAAAAATTAAATTTTATTATAGTAATTTGCTCGTCCCGTTCACAGATGAGAAACGCTGCTTTCACGCGTTTGGATTCCTGTAGGAAATCCCGATTGATAAAAGGTCATAAACGTCATGAAATCTAAACTATAATAAAGTAAGGAGTGCGAGACTGCGTCCAGAATATATATTTTTTTATCCCGTTTGTAAAATAAGTTGGATTACTTTGAATAAATAATTGTTTCTACTTTAGGCACAAGGCCAGCAATTAACCAGTGCATTACTGGTACTTTATTTTATCGACCCCGTAAGGATGAATATAACATAATTTATCTACTAAATTTCGTTATTCTTGATTAAATATAAATAATTTTGTTGCTTATTTTAAGATTCACTTATTTAAAATTTTCAAATGTTAACACTTCTGGTTAGCGATCGCTTAAATAAACATTCTTATATTTCCGTCATTAATTTTCTCCTAATGCAGTTTATATATAATATCGTCTTTTTTTAATGTATCATGGATTACGTTACTGATTACATAAGACAGTGTAACGTAGTCTTCGTTCAATTTTTGTGTATATTGTCAATTACAATTTTATTTGATGTATCATATCTACATGTTATTATACCTGCGTATAATATCAATATGCACACTACACATGTTAGCAGAAGAACCACCTGAAGCGTGGTTTTTCTGCAAGTATCTTATAAATGATATAGCTTTACATTTGAGGAAACATAGATTTTTTAAACCTGTCCTTTCATTAAAATATTGTTACCTTCTCATATATTCCACTCTCCAATCCTTTTAAACTAAAATATATTTCACCTACTTCTATCTCAGTCACTATTTACGTGGAACAATGCTTTATAGCATCATTTTACCGTTCCTTTGTTCTTAATGCTACAGAGTTTTGGTGAATAAAGTCATGTCCTTTGTTTCTATATAAACCCTTTTGTTTCATTTTTGTCATATCTTCTTTGAAATACATACATTCACTTTTCCTAAATATTGGTTTCTACTTTTGGCATAAGGCCAGCAATTACCCAATGTATTACTGGTACTTTATTTTATCGACCCCTTAAGGATGAAAGGCAAAGTTAACCTCGGCGGGATTTGAACTCAATAATGGTTTCTGATTTAGACACAAAGCAAACAATTTAGGAGGAGGGGAAGGTCGATTATATTGTCTCAAGTACGTAATTGGTACTTTATTTTATCGATCCAGTAAGTGTGTGTGTGTGTGTGTGTGTGACAGCTCACACCTATGCAGGTTTAGCTGACCTCCTCCAAGGTATATCTCGGTGGAGGTGTCTTGGGAGATTTAATGATAGGGACCCCAGTCCTGTCATCTCATTTGTACAGCTGATTAAACTGGAGCAACGTGAAATAAAGTGTCTTGATCAAGAAAACAACACAGAGAATTGAACTCACAGCCTTTCGATTGCAAGCCCAATGCTCTAACCACTAAGCCATGCGCCTTCACATTAAGGATGAAAAGCAAAGCTAAACATGGCGAGATTTGAACTCAGAAGGTAACGAGCCGTTGCTATATACCACAAAACATGTTATCCGATGCTCTACCAATTAACGCTAATCCACGATTCCACAGAGAAATCATATAATGGTTTCTGATTTAAGCACAAGGCCAACAATTTTGGGAGAGGGGAAAGTCGATTAAATCACCCCAGTGCATTACTGGTACTTTATTTTATCAACCCCGTAAGGATAAGAGGCAAAGCTAACCTCAGCAGGATTTGACCTCAGAACATAAAAAGACGTACCTGTATGTTACAAAGCATGTTGTATGATGCTCTACCGATTATTACCAATCCAGCGCTCTACTTTTCGTATATAATAAAGTTTTGTAGAATTTCCTTTTCTATGTGCCATACCAACGTTAAAGAGAAACCCATCAACAAAGCCGACACCAGTTGCTGTTGTTGTTGCCCAGTTCAGCTCTGATAGGAGTAATTTATGAGCATTGTGTCGACCTGATACTATGGTAAATTAACCATTTCTCAAGATTCCCAAGATGCCGTGCTGTGCGATTAAGCCCGGACCTGATCGTTGTGAAAATAATGTCTTAGTCATTTGGTGAGATCATGCTGTTGCCACCTATATATAATCGCGTTAGGATAAATTACTTTCATGAAGATACCGACGATTCCTCTAGGAATGATGATTCACTCAAGATGTGGAATTTCAGTGAAGGGTAAATAAATAGACCGTATGACCTTCACCGTCAAGAGAAGCCTTCCAATTTAACTTTTCAGCAATACAGGTGCAGCACTGTCACATAATTGGAACATACATACATACATGATGATGATGGCTGTTATTTGATTTCGCCAGTAATGCTATCACTTGATACTTAAGTATGAGCATCACAGACGTAGGTTCTTTGTCCTGCTAGAGACTTGCCTATGGCCAGCAATACCATGCATCTCAGAAAATGTCACATATCAAGTGATGCCTGTGTTTGAAGATTTGTTAAGTGAGGAAAGGCTTTACACGGAGCCAGTCCCACTCTATGAACATCGAATACATTTACCCCAAAAGAAGAAATGGTTTACATCAGTAGTAGGCATTTTATCAGAGTCCTGAAACTCTTCCTCTAGCGGGTCCTGTCAGAAGCAACCGTCTCCAGCTGATCCGGCTGGGTCCCCAAGTGAGACCATCCAAGCTCATGGATGTTATCCAAATATCTTGCTCGGGATCTACCTCTGGGTCTCTTGCCGGTTAGATTTTCCCGTAAATTTTGTCCAGTGATTCTTTCCTGAGACATTCTAACCACATGCCTGTACTATCAGAGCTGTAATCCCTCAATTCGGAGAAGTAGCGACTCTACCTGGAGTGACACTCTGATCTCCGAGTTACACACTCTATTGAGTAACGTTACGCCAACAAACTTTTGAGGAACCCCATTTCGGCTGCTTATATCCACGATCGTATTATTTCAGTTATTACCCAAGATTCCCGACCATAGGTAAATATTGGCACGAATAGCGAATTGAAGATAGAGAGTTTGGCTTTTACACCAACTTCCCTTCTGATTACTGCACCAGCTTCAGGAAATTGCTAGATTTCTTTTGAATTGCTAAGATATGTTACCTTATTTTAGTTTCCACTTCCAAATCTATGTCACCACTCAACCCTTTAAATCATATTTTGCAACCATTTTGAAAATAAGGTGACACCTAATATTATGGTAAAACATTGTAATGTTAGATACACGATTTCTTAGATGAAAATAACACAGGATTGTCCTGGCTGAAATATGTAATCAATACTGACATGGTTGTTAACTGATACCCACCCACCCCGTACCCTCACCCCACCATCAACCCCACCACACCATCACCCCCCACCATCACCACTACCACCACCACCACCACGCTGGAGGGAGTGTTTGAGGACTGTGTCAACCACGACCCTCTCAGGAATAAGTGGACGACCACGACGACTACGAAGAAGAAGAAGAAGAAGAAGAAGAAGAAGAAGTCATAACTATATGGGTCTGTTTCTTACTATTGTGATAACATTGCTAGAGGGTCGAACGCCATGCTTTCCAGCATAGTTACGTCCCTTTACTATCTGAGTTCAAATCCTGCCGAGGTTGACTTCGCCTTTCATCCTTACGGGGTCGATAAAATAAAGTACCAGTAATGCACTGGGTAATTGCTGGCCTTGTGCCTAAAGTAGAAACAATTATTTATATACTGGCAGTGGATTGGCAGTGTCGGTAGAGGGTCGGCGCCATGCTTTGGCGCATACAGTTACGGCCCTTGCCATTCTGAGTTCAAATCCCGCCGAGGTTAACTTTGCCTTTCATCCTTACGGGGTCGATAAAATAAAGTACCAGTAATGTACTGGGTATTTGTTGGCCTTGTGCCAAAAGTAGAAACAATTATTTATATATCAGGTTCAATGTCCGCGTATATAGTCTTGTCTCGTTGGTTTAACCTGAGTTAATAATTTCGCCCAGCCAGCATGAATCTCTACCAAATGGATATTTACTACATTATCCAATATATCTTTTTACAAATCCAAGTTAAACAATATATATATAAATATAATTTAGGACAGAAAGATATTTTGATTAAAGTCTAGAGTAAAAGAAAAGCCGCTTGGGGAGATTAAATGTTATGAGTCAACTTAATATAAAAGATAAAATTGCTTTAATTTTTTTTTCTATTTATAAAATTATTATTATTTACAGCACAACTTCCTCCCCGTAACATCATAACATGAAAAATATCTTTAGAAAACATGAACATTTTAAAAAACATTTTAATTAAACTTCTGCAATAAAAATAACTTGTATATCTCGGCCTTGTCATAACAGGGTCGACATATTTGATATAAGTGTTGAGATAAACAACTTAAGGGCTTAAAACATCATCTGTCAGATAGAAATTCTCAACACGATTTTTATTATCGGTGATAATGGTAAGTGGTAAAGGTGTTGCACTTACGATCATAATGTCATGGGTTCGATTTCTAGACTGGGTGATGTGTTGTGTTCTTGAACAAAACACTTCATTTCACGTTGTTCCACTGGTAAGGGGGTTGCATTTACGATCATAATGTCGTGGGTTCGATTCCTGGACTGGGTTCTGTGTTGTGTTCTTGATCACAACACTTTCACGTTGCTCCAGTATACTCAGCTGAAAATAAGTACTAGCAATAGCTTAACCCTGCGATGGCATGGCGTCCTGTCCAGGGGGGGGGGGAAGTATTGTACTCTCATTCGCTTAATGCCACGGAGACAGGTATAACCACCGGCCTAATGAGCCCCAGGGCTGGAGACAGACCTTTCTAGCTGGTAGTAGTGGTGGTGGTGATGATGATGATTTCTAGTATAGGCACAAGGCCAGCAATTTTGGGGGGAGGGGAAAGTCGATTAAATTGACCCCAGTACGTTACTGGTACTTTATTTTATCGACCCGAAAGGATGAAAGGCAAAGTTAATCTCGGCGGGATTTGAAATCAGACCGCAAAGGGCCGTAACTCTATGCTTCAAAGCATGGTGTCAGACTATCTACCTATACTGCTAATCCACCGCGGTGGTGGTCATAATGATGATGATGAAATGGAGAGAAGTGGAGGTCGTAGTCGTAGTAATGATTGTGGCTGCAGGATGTTAGTAGTAATAGCAATAGTAACAGTAGTAGTAATAGCAGCAGTAGTAGTAGTAGTAGTAGTAGTAGTAGTAGTAGTAGTAGTAGTAGTAGTAGTAGTAGTAGTAGTAGTAGTAGTAGCAAGAGTAACAGTAGTAGTTGTAACAGTAGTAATAGTAGTAGTAGCAGCAGCAGCAGCATCTCCATTATCATCATCATCATCATCATCATCATCATCAGTAGTTAGTAGTTTTAGTAGTAGTAAACTAGTTTGCTCAGACCAGGAGAAAGTTGAGCCCCACTAAGTTTAAAATGACCTACATATGCTGTGTATGACGACGAAGCCGCTACATAAGTAGAAGGCTCAGGCTCCTTTGAACTGTAAATTCCAATAAATATATTCTTTTACTAGGGGAACCTTTTTTTAATATAAAACGTTTTATTAATAAAAAAAAAAAAAAATCATAAACAAATCTATTTCAAATATGAACAACACTAGAGATATTTAGAAACTGAAAATGAAGGGAAGGGCAAAGACTTTGGGGTCACAGAAGAATGGGAGAGGAGTGTGATGGGCTCTAGGCCTAGGGCGTGGCGGTGTTGGGACTGCGCCCCACGGACAAGACCGCAAAAGCATTTCCGCGGACAATAGCCAGCGACACCCGCTGCAACAGCCACCCCACATCACGGGACTCCTTCCTCAGATGGGTCGCTGACGTTCCGATCTTGCGGAGGAACTCGGCAGTTCGGGGTCCGAGGACGCCTGAGATCTCGATGGTGACCAGTGCGAAGAGGAAGCGGTCAGTCAACCAAAGTAAGACATTATACTCATGATTTAACATGATTTATTTCTTATTTTCTCCGCTCTAAACAGTTGGCAGGTGTTGGTGCTGAAAGGTTAGTTAAATGTGTTAGAGAAAGCCGTAAATTCGCTTTCTATTCGTATACAATATTTGCTCTTGAAGTGTTGTTGTCAACATTTTCCCGTCCTGGGGCTTTTATGGCCAATTTGTTGTACTTCTTTTCGTAGTCCAACATAGGTTGATGTTTCTGAGTTAATTGTCAATAAATAAATCAAGAATTGTTTCTAAGAAAGGTAGACGGACAGATATTTGGAGGGCTGGTGTATAAGTCGATGATAGCAACTCAAGACTTTTATATCGTCACAGCGATTTTACCTCAGATCACACAGATACTGCACCACAATTCACCACATACACAAATACACATATACACACATATATAGATACACACACACACTCATATATATCTATATATATATATAGTTACACACACACACACACGTATATATATTATAGATATATATATATATATATATGTGTGTGTGTGTGTGTGTGTGTAGATACAGACACAAAGACACACACACATATATATGTATATATGTATATATATATATATATATATATATATATATATATATATATATATATATATATATATATATGTATGTATGTATATACATATAAATATACATATATACGTCACGTAACAAGTCCTCTTGATAGATACAAGAATAAGTGGATAAGTTGAAGGATAATATGAAACATATTGGAACACTAGCATCAAAATTTAAGTAAAGTGCTGCTGGCGGTAATAGATGGAGGAAAACCCGTGAAGATGGCACCAGGAGCCATGTCAACACAAGGACTGTACACTTTGAGGATCTATGGCAAGTTAAAAACAAATGTAGTTTCTTCTCAACGTTTTGCAAAAGCAAAGCCAGTTTAATGTCTCACAGGAGACACAAATGCTAAAATATGGATTATATAGAATAGAAAGAAAGTGCATGTTTTTGGCCGTCATACGTTGAACACGATACAAACAATTATTCCTTTGACGTGGAATTTTAATGGCTGTGTTATTAATAAATTCAGTGAAGTCCATTTATTCGAAATAGTAGCTGCTTTGTGGTAAATGTATGACTCCATTATTTACAATTATCTCCCTAACTTCGTTGATTAGATTAATGGGGCGAGCTATTGTTACTGTTCTCAATCAAAAATAATTCATTTTAGCCATTCAAAATATGGATTTGATTATTAATAAAAGTGTCTCTTTCAAATAGCAATGTCTCTATATATAATATACAAAACTAAAATAACAAATCTCTCTCTCTATATATATGTATATGTATATATACATATGAACCCCCCCACACACACACACTCACATATGTATATATATGTGTGTATCCGTGTAATAAATGGAAATTAAATATGGAATTTTATTCGGTTTGCTTAAACCTTATAGAATTACATAAACACACACATACACATGCATACATGTATATATTACTCTCTCTCTCTCTCTCTCTCTCTATATATATATATATATATATATATGCATAAATAACATATATATATATATACTTAAATTTTGATATTTCTGTTACGTCCTAGCTATCGAATCTATGGTAATAGACAGAGATATTAATTGATGTTTATTTGTCTATTTATCTAGCTACTTAGATACATAGATAGATAGATATAGAGAGAAAGAGAGGAGCGAGAGGAGCAAGTGGAGAGAGGGGACAGAGAGGGGAGAGAGAGAAGAGAGGGGAGATAATTCATCCAAATTAAACTATTTGATATTAAAATAAATCGTTTTTCTAAGCGACATTAAATTTATTCTTCAACATTCCGTATATTTCCGTTAATATATTCGCTACAACAATCTATCTTAATTTCCATTCACATAACTTATTACACAATAAGATACATATCTTCTTGTGACGCTAAAATCCGCCAGTTGCAGACTGCGCATTAACAAAGTTCGATCACCAGCAGCAGAGTTCAAAGAGCAAAGATCAAGTCCAGTCCATAAGTTGACATTATCAAGCCATCGTTTTGGCTGCCGGCTTCTGCTTCTCTACCAGCCAGCCTTCCTTTCAGACATAACCTGCTCACACCACGAGTTGATCTTTTTATATGGCTGTATAGTTTGAGTACTCTTGTCTTGACAATTGATGTAATTGGTCTAAGTTAGGTAATGTTGAGCAGCTCACTGATACAGATACGGTCACTGAGCTGTTTGCCAGTCATAATTCTCATGATGTGGTTCTGGAATGTAGAGAGCTTCTGAAGTGACCTTGTCGTCCAATTAACACAGTCAAGACCATATAACACAACTGGTAGGGTGTAAGTATCAAATATCTTAGCCTTCAAAATGATAGGAAACGCGTTTTGATGTTAGTACTTGTTCTTGTTGAAAGCTGCCCAACCTTGAGCGATTCGATATCACGCAGCAACCATTCCATTGTACATTCTAAGATACATATAACTCACTCTAATAACTAACTTTTAAACATTTCTATTTTCTTTCTTCTACAAATTTCAATAGAGAAACGGATCATCACTGGTAGTAAAACCTCAATGTCCAATAGTTCATAGAAAGTGTGTATTTATTTCAATGTCAGTACTGATTTCCCATCCTCCAATGAATATGACTTTTAAAAGGATCAATTCTCTCTGTCTGACATGTCTTGTACACAACTCCCTGAGAAATCTTAACTATAATAAAGAAAGGAGTGCGGCACTGCATCCAGAATATATTTTTTTTATCCCTTTTGTAAAATAAGTTGGATTACTTTGAATAAATAATGAATGAATATTACATAATTTATCTACTAAATTTCGTGGCTGTTCATTAAATATATTTTATTACTTATCTAAAAATACACTTCTTCAAAATTTTCAAATGTCAACACCACCCGAAGGGTGGTTTTTCTGCTAGTTTGTGTAATGTTGTTTCTACTATAGACACAAGGCCAGTAATTTGTAGGGGAGGGGAAAGTCGATTAAATCCACACCAGTGCATTACTGGTGCTTTATTCTATCAACCCCGTAAGGATGGAAGGCAAAGCTAAACTCGACGGGATTTGAACTCAGAACGTAAAGCGCTGTAACTCGATGTCGTGAATCATGTTGTCTGACGCTCTACTGATTCTGCCAATGCACCACCCTAGATTTGTCATGCTAAGTACAAATCAATATATCGTATGATGAACGAGGGTCGGCTGAAAAGTTCATAGATTCAAAAGTTCATAGGCTGACCAAGATACTCTCATGCAATGACCAAATGAGGTTTATTTTTCAACATAGACTTTAGAAAGAAACAATGCAGTTATTAATAAAAAGAGTTTAAATTAGTGCATGCATGATTGTACAGCTCTAGCATCATCCGAACGTAAGGAATTTAAAAAGGAACTAGACTCTCTTCTTAATATCCTTTCAGATTTTGGGACACATGATATTAATCCTTAGCATAAACTTTAGATCGAAATATATGTAAAGGTATTAATTTCTAGTATGTGTTATATGAAATTAATATTTAAAGAGAAAATTAAATAAATTATATTTGCATAAAAGGTAAATAAGCAGTCGTTAAAACTTCGGTTTATTCCGGCTGAATTCAAATCTCGCGAGACCAGCCGGCTCCGAGGATCAACAATTACAGTAGTTTGATGGACAGATGATCCAGTAAATCACGAGGGAGTCATAGAGGGCGCTGTAGTGAGATACGGCGTTTCTAGGACATTTTTTATAAAATCTGGCAGAACTCATCTCCTCTCCATGTCTGAATACAGCAGATTTCTTCCAGAGAAAGATAGAGAGTGAGAGAGAGGAATTGAGAAAGGTAGAGAGTGAAACAGAGGAAGTGAGAAAGATAGAGAGTGAGAGAGAGGAATTGAGAAAGATAGAGAGTGAGAGAGAGGAAGTGAGAAAGATAGAGAGTGGGAGAGAGGAAGTGAGAAAGATAGAGAGTGGGAGAGAGGAAGTGAGAAAGATAGAGAGTGGGAGAGAGGAAGTGAGAAAGATAGAGAGTGAAACAGAGGAAGTGAGAAAGAGATATAGAGGAAGAATTGACCCCAGTACTTGACTGGTACTTTTTTATTGACAAAATTGTAAGGCAAAATTGATCTCGGTGGGTTCTGAACTCAGAGAGCAGAAAGCAGAAACGAATAATGCTCTGCATTCTATCCGACGTTTCAACGACTCTATTCGTCGCCTAGTCCAGTCAATAATACATGCAAAAAAGCTAGAAAGGAAATCTTGTTCAAATTGTTAGACATATTGAAATGTCACTGGGTAAACTGAGTTCATTAAAGTGTAACATAATATGAAAATATTGAATGGTGATTTTAATCTTTGAAAGTTTTCTAGCCTGAGGAATAGATTGCACTCAAAATAGATAAAAACTGTAGGTGAAAGAAAAGATTATTAAATGGCATACTTGGACGAGAATATGTAGGTATTGAAAACAGTTTAAACATGATTAGAGGAATGGAGGAAGAACCACATCTACTATAAGTAGATGCATTCAGTTTCTTACACTAAATATAATTTAAAACGTTTTGAAGGTAGGACCTGTCAAATAGACTTGACAGCTCTGTGTTAGAGTAATAGAATGCTTCATGTATGCTAACTAAAGATAGCGAATAACTAGAACTAAAATGTTAAACTCTGTCTTGGGGCTGATGATGTGACATAGATTAATACTATATAATATATATAATGGAGTTATTTGAAAGATCAAGCAGAAATAAATGGCATTTCTTGATAAAATCATTTTGTGGCGTTTGTCAAAAGTAGATGACACAGTTGTTAAACGTTTAAAGTAATTTAAAATACGTCTTCTGTGAAATGTAGACATAACGAAAAGAGAAGGTTTAGAAATATATCTGTATGTTGAAGATCAATTATTGTACCATCAGTTTACTTAGATGTAGCAGAATGGTCTGGGAAAGAGGCAGCATACTATACATACCTCTTATACGGTGTATAACAGGCCCTGAAGAAACATTAAGTGTGAGTATGACTTACACACACACACACAGACACACACACTTATATATATATATATGGATATTGATTTCTAATTTAGACACGAGGCCACCACATTTGCGGGAAAGGTAAAGTTGTTTAAATAACCTCAGTACTTTATTTTATCGACCCTTACATGATCTTTGTCTGGAGTTACAAGGACTCCCACATGTTGATCTGCCCTACATGTGTCACGTGGACACCACACTCTGATCTGTACTTAAAAAAAGTAATATAAGAGAAACCGGAGCTGTTTTGATAGGTTCAATTGTTGCAAGGAGTGAAGAAAATTGCTTGGTTGCTTGCGTGTTTGGTTACTTTCTTGTCTGGTTGCTTGCTTGTCTTCTTGCTAGCCTATCTGGTTGCTAGCTTGCTTGTCTGCTTGCTAGCCTATCTGGTTGCTAGCCTATCTGGTTGCTAGCTTGTATGATTGCTTACTTGTCTGCTTGCTTGCTTGTCTGTTAGCTAGCTTGTCTGCTTGCTTGCTTGTATGATTGCTAGCTTGCCTGCTTGCTAGCTTGTCTGCTTGCTTGCTTGTTTGCTTGCTTGCTTGTCTGATTTCTAACTTGTCTGCTTGCTTGCTTGTCTGATTGCTAGCTTGTCTGCTTGCTAGCTTGTCTGCTTGCTTGTTTGCTTGCTAGCTTGTCTGCTTGCTTGCTTGCTGATTGCTAACTTGTCTGCTTGCTAGCTTGTCTGCTTGCTTGTTTGCTTGCTTGCTTGGGTCCTTAATAATTGTGAGGAGTGAAGAAGTTAAACATTTGTGTTTTATCCATCAATAAATGAAAAACAAGGGAAAAGTGGTATTATCGCTAGCTTGCTTGTCTGTGTGCTAGTTGGGGCCCTCAACCTCTTGTGGAGTTGTACATGTACTGACATACTGTGTACCAATCATCTTCACCTGTCGTAGCTGACTGCCAAGTCTAGGGTCTCCTCAACTCTGCCGTCTTTCTATAGCCATTATATCTACAGTTCCTTATAGAACGATCTTTGCAATTTAAGAAGATACTCTATTATATTCTTAGCTAAAACAAGATGTTCTTTTCTTCTGTAAATCACCATTATATGTAAAGGAGGACACATATTGATTATTCATTGATTAAAAAAAATATAGGATGCTATAACTAATACTTTTACAACACATCTGAGCTTTACAACAAAAATAAGTCGCAAAAACAATATCCTAATGTATATATTCATAAACGAGCAGTGCGATTAGGTGATAACACAACGATGAATGTAAATAATATACAATACTTATAATGTAATGTTCTAAATTGTAACAAATTGATATGAGTAATAAAAAGAATCTTATGACAATGTTAGAAATTATTAGTAATGAAATACAAACGATAGAAAGCTGTTTTATACAGAATATACATTCAACGATAGTTTTTTAATGTGTTAATTGCATGTATTATGAAGGAAACAATAAAGATAATTAGCAGCTCGTCAATAATATCGATGATCAAATTGACAGCTGTCTTTATGTTTAGTGACACTCAATATCTAACAAATGTATCTCTACAGTATCAGCTCATTATATGGCTATTGTTGCTTACTGATTAAATTTCCGTAATTTATATACATTTAGTTCGGCTGCAGAACTGTGTATATCGATAGAAATCCAACATGTAATGATATGATAGGTGCTCAGCGTCTGAATAACCGCCATTTTGATTTTCCTAGAAATGACATCATATTTTATCTTTTCAGTTGTAAACTACCAATGATATAATTGGTGTTCTTTGGACAATAAGCCAGAGACGATAATTATAATAGCAATAACAAATATAGTACATATTTTCATAGCCAAACCTTAATCCTAACACAAAGCTAGGGGCTTCTGATCCCTTTTGGCGTAACCCCTTCTCCGTTAACCTCTACCGCTTCCTATCTCTGTCCTTTCTGGGCTCTTAGGCTCCGAGATATCTGATTAAATTATCGCACTATCATGCCTTTGGCCACCCTCTAGTACTTCTCCGCTGCTTTGGTGTCCATTCTACCAGAGCAGTATAAAATATAATCAATTTTTAAATATTATATCTCATATTGACACAAGATCAAAATCTTGTAGTAAAACGATGTGACCAATGACAAAGAAATCCAATAGTATCTGGGTAAATAATTTATCAACACTGGAGGGATGACAATTGAAGTAGACCCTAGTATGATCTCAATTGATTAGCTAGACAAATGTCACTAAATACTGTTGTTATATTCAATCAGTTTTGTTATTCCACAACTTTCTTTACATTTCTAGCTATCTAGGGCGTGTAAAATTCCCGAAATCCATGGATGAGTTCTCTCCAGCGGTCTCTGTCCCTCATCATCGCTGACATGTCCTGCATCTCCAAGAGACCAGTGTCTGTCCTTAGGACATCAATATATGTTAACCTCGGTCTTCCTCTTCCAGTGTGTCCATGCAGGGGCTCCCACAGGAGCACTGAGTGCAGTGTCAACTCTGGATGTCGGTCAGCATATCCAGCCAACCTCAGTCTCCTCTGCGTCACTTTCGAGCTGACTTTTGGGAGGCTCCCGTACAGCTCTGAGTTCTTCATCCTCAGTGTATACTGATTAATGTTCAGAGCCATCCTCAGCATTCTCGTATAGCACCCATCCACCATCTGAGTGAGTTTCTTGGTCAGTGTCCAAGTCTCAGACCCGTACAGCAGCACAGACTCCACTACAGAAACGAAGAGACGGATTTTCAGGTCTTTACAAAGGTCCAACTTCCGCACCGATCTCAAGCTGACTACATCATCTTCCGTATTCCCAATCTTTGCTCCCAAATACAGGAAGTCGTCAACCAATTCTAGCGACTTCCCGCCTACATTAGTAATCTTTACATATGTTTTAATTTATTAAACTATTAGGGTCCAATTAGACCCAAAATTTGTTAAAGGTGTTTATCATTTTATCAGTTTATAGGGAAATTCGTATTTTTTTGTATATTTTCAAGCCTACATAATAGATATGTGTATATATTTATATACACAGAATAGATATGTGTATATAAATATATACACAGAATAGATATGTGCATATATTTGCATATACATAATAGATATGTGTATATATTTATATACATATTGGTGTAGTCAGGGTTAGCAACTCTGTATTTAAACTTTATCGTACACTCCAGCTGCAGAGGAAAGGAATATTGGTAAGTACCGAGGTTTGGCTGAACCCTTCCTTTGTACACCGGTTGCCGTCGAGATCTCAGCTGTCCTAGGTCCCCGAACTGTCATTTTCTTTCGCAAAATCGGAAAAATAGCAGCCCGTTTAAGAAAAGGGACCTATGAGGTGGAGTGGCTGATGCAGCGGGTGTCGCTGGCCATTATTCCCCAGTACACACCTAAGAGATACCAGTCAGACTCGGGTGTAGAGTGTGTGCTTCCTTTCATTTTATTTCTTTTTATTTTATTTCTATTTTTGATTTCCTTATTGCTTTGTATAAATATTTCTGTAGATAAAAATTATTTGTTTTCCCAGTAAAAAGGAAACCAAAAAATACTGATTTGGCATAAATCATTTATTAATTGTTTCTACTATTGGCATAAAGCCAGCAATTACCTAGTGCATTACTGGTACCTTATTTTATCGACCACGTAAAGATGAAAGACAAAGTTAACCTCGACGGGATTTGAACTCAGAGCGTAAAGAGCCGTAACTCTATGTTGGACAGCATGGCGTCCGACCCTCTACCGATACTGCCAATTCACCGCCTTAAATCATTTATTAATATCAGCAAATTAGGGACAATAACACTGTCGGCTTGCAACAACATATAAAATATTAAGAAGACACTTCATAAATAGTACGTTAGAATATGCTGAAAATAAAAAAACGTTTCTACTCAAAATAAATCTTGAGACAACTACCCAGGTTCTGCTGCACGTAGGGCTGAGGAGGCCAAACTCTTCAAAACCGGTCACTCTCCGACATGTTTGCAGTCGTACCCTTGGCAGTGGAGACTTCTGGTGTCCTCGGTCCTTGGGCTACCTCCCTACTCACCCTCTTAGGTGCTGAGCAGGCCAACTGTAGGTGTGAGCCTCGCAAGCTGGAATGGCTTTTCCAGCGCGTCTCCCTTGTCGTCCTCCGGGGAAACGCCTTCTCCATTCTGTCCGCGGGGGCTGTGGGGAGGCCACCGATATGATTGACTGACTTGTCATTTCATCTGTCAACTGTTGCTGTCGTTAGATAACGGCAATAGTTTTGAGTATACTATTATGTTTTGACACTTGTCAAAGACTCCAGCGCACTTGGCATACTGCTAAGGAGTTATGGTTCGCTTCTTACATTGTCCGTTATCAGTTGGTTCTGTGATTTCTGTTTGTTTTCGTGGGTTGCTTCATTAATTAGTCGGAAATGGATGGTAGAACTTACCGGTGAAAAAGTAGTGACATTAGAATAGTAATCGTGAGATGCACTGAACTAGTAAATCTGTGACTTTTATATTTAGTATTTATGGGGAAACGAGTACAAACTACAAAGTGAGGTCAGATAATAGGTGAACATAGCAGAAATTAAGATATTATATACACAACGGGCGGTGGATTGGCAGTATCGGTAGAGGGTCGGACGCACAGATTACGGCCCTTTCCATTCTGAGTTCAAATCCCGCCGAGGTCAACTTTGTCTTTCATCCTTACGGGGTCGATAAACTAAAGTACCAGTAATGTACTGAGTAATTGCTGGTCGTGTGCCAAAAGTAGAAACAATTATATATATACATAAACACCTACAACTGGCTTTCCACAAAATACATATAGTTAGCACCCCAAACACTTGGGTTATACTAACATATAACCTAATGTTTGTTGAGTGAGATGGTTACCAGTCGGAGTTTAGCGTTGAGCTATCTCTGTTATTGTATTAAATATATATATATATATACACACACGCGCGCACACACACACACACACACACACACACACACACACACACACACACACACACACACACACACACACACACACACACACACACACACACACACACACACATATATATATATATATATATACATCCATTCTTTATCACAGAACATATCTGTCTGTGCAAGCTTCCTATCAGTATGTTAGTAACTACACCATACTGTTCCTGTCACGGACATTCTAGAAGATTCCTTATCTGAACTATTTTGTCAATCAATAAATATCTGATCAGAGTTTTCACTTTTAACTGTTTGTATTTTTTTTTAATCAATTGTTTATTGTTTGTATGCGATCGATTTTTATCGAGAACCTATTGATCCAATATATTTTTTTCGACAGTCACATAAACTTTCATTTGATCTGTGTGTGAGTGTTGTGTGTGTGTGTGTGTATGTACGTATGTGTGTATGTGTGTGTGTGTGTGTATGTGTGTGTATGTGTGTGTATGTATGTGTGTGTGTGTATGTGTGTGTGTGTGTGTATGTCTGTGTGTATGTGTGTGTAGGTATGTGTGTATGTGTGTGTGTGTATGTGTGTGTGTATATGTGTGTAGGTATGTGTGTGTGTATGTGTGTGTATGTGTGTGTATGTGTGTGTGTGTGTATGTGTGTGTACCAGTCCCAGTATAACAGTGACGAGTTGGAGGTGATATCCAATGTAACATCAGATAATTAAAATATAATATTGCAGCTGTATATATAAAGAAGTATATTGAAGAAAGGGTGTCTGGTATTTAATGGTGGATACTACACGTGCTTTTGATTAACATAATATATCTTCTGGTCATATGGCAGAGAGATCAGCAATGGGGAGCTAGACTGAGGTGTCATGTCGAACATGTAGTAGTAGTAGTATTGGTGTTGGTGGTAGTAGTAGTAGTAGTGGTGTTGGTGGTAGTAGTAGTAGTAGTAGTGGTGTTGGTGGTAGTAGTAGTAGTAGTGGTGTTGGTGGTAGTAGTAATGGTAGTAGTAGTATTGGTGTTGGTGGTAGTAGTAGTAGTATTGGTGTTGGTGTTGGTGGTAGTAGTAGTAGTAGTAGTAGTGGTGGTGGTGGTGGTGTTGGTTGTAGTAGTAGTAGTAGTGGTGGTGGTGGTGTTGGTAGTAGTAGTAGTAGTAGTGGTGGTGGTGGTGTTGGTGGTGGTAGTAGTAGTAGTAGTAGTGGTGGTGGTGGTGGTAGTAGTAGTAGTAGTAGTAGTGGTGGTGGTGGTGTTGGTGGTAGTAGTAGTAGTAGTAGTGGTGGTGGTGGTGGTGGTGGTGGTGGTGGTGGTGGTGGTGGTGGTGGTGGTAGTAGTAGTAGTAGTAGTAGTAGTAGTGGTGGTGGTGGTGGTGGTGGTGGTGGTGGTGGTGGTGGTAGTAGTAGTAGTAGTAGTGGTGTTGGTGGTGTTGGTAGTAGTAGTAGTAGTAGTGGTGGTGGTGGTTTTGGTGGTAGTAGTAGTAGTAGTAGTAGTAGTGGTGGTGGTGGTGGTGGTAGTAGTAGTAGTAGTAGTAGTGTTGGTGTTGGTGTTGGTGGTAGTAGTAGTGGTGGTGGTGTTGGTGGTAGTAGTAGTAGTAGTAGTGGTGGTGGTGGTGGTGGTGGTGTTGGTGGTAGTAGTAGTAGTAGTAGTAGTAGTAGTAGTAGTGTTGGTGTTGGTGTTGGTGGTGTTGGTGGTGGTAGTAGTAGTAGTAGTAGTAGTAGTAGTAGTAGTAGTAGTAGTAGTAGTGGTGGTGGTGCTGTTGGTGGTAGTAGTAGTAGTAGTGTTGGTGTTGGTGGTAGTAGTAGAAGCAGTAGTAGTGGTTGTGGAGGTTTTGGTGGTAGTAGTAGTAGTAGTAGTAGTGTTAGTGGTGTTGGTGGAAGTAGTAGTGGTAGTGGTGTTGGTAGTAGTAGTAGTAGTAGTAGTAGTAGTAGTAGTAGTAGTAGTAGTAGTAGTAGTGGTGGTGTTGGTAGTAGTAGTAGTAGTAATCTTGTATGTCATTTGCCCATTAGTTTGAGAGACAGATTTAGATGAGCCAGACTGAGGCATCATTTCTAGTATTATGGATTGTCGTCAGGCCCTCGGGGAAACGTCTGCGGTGGGGCAATCCCGAACAACAGGGTCACCAAAGTCAGGGTCACCACAGTCATATGATCGACTGTCTTTCATGGGCTGTCCTAGCATATAAACAACATATACGAAGCCGGTCTAGCTGTGAATAAGCAGTTACATAGTTGTCAACGTTCTTCCGTGTGTCTCTGGTGAGCGTGAGTCTCTGGTGACAGTGTATCTCTGGTGACAGTGTGTCTCTGGTGACAGTGTGTCTCTAGTGACAGTGTATCTCTGGTGACAGTGAGTCTCTGGTGACAGTGTGTCTCTGGTGACAGTGTATCTCTGGTGACAGTGTGTCTCTGGTGACAGTGTGTCTCTGGTGACAGTGTGTCTCTGGTGACAGTGAGTCTCTGGTGACCGTGTGTCTCTGGTGACCGTGTGTCTCTGGTGACCGTGAGTCTCTGGTGACCGTGTGTCTCTGGTGACAGTGTGTCTCTGGTGACAGTGTGTCTCTGGTGACAGTGTGTCTCTGGTGACAGTGAGTCTCTGGTGACAGTGTATCTCTGGTGACAGTGTGTCTCTGGTGACAGTGTGTCTCTGGTGACAGTGAGTCTCTGGTGACAGTGTATCTCTGGTGACAGTGTGTCTCTGGTGACAGTGTGTCTCTGGTGACAGTGAGTCTCTGGTGACCGTGTGTCTCTGGTGACCGTGTGTCTCTGGTGACCGTGAGTCTCTGGTGACCGCGTGTCTCTGGTGACAGTGTGTCTCTGGTGACAGTGTGTCTCTGGTGACAGTGTGTCTCTGGTGACATTGTATCTCTGGTGACAGTGTCTCTGGTGACAGTGAGCCTCTGGTGACAGTGTATCTCTGGTGACAGTGTGTCTCTGGTGACAGTGTGTCTCTGGTGACAGTGTGTCTCTGGTGACAGTGAGTCTCTGGTGACAGTGTATCTCTGGTGACAGTGTGACTCTGGTGACAGTGTGTCTCTTGTGACAGTGTATCTCTGGTGACAGTGTGTCTCTGGTGACAGTGTGTCTCTGGTGACAGTGTGTCTCTGGTGACCGTGTGTCTCTGGTGACAGTGTGTCTCTGGTGACAGTGTGTCTCTGGTAACAGTGTGTCTCTGGTGACAGTGTGTCTCTGGTAACAGTGTGTCTCTGGTGACAGTGTGTCTCTGGTGACAGTGTGTCTCTGGTGACAGTGAGTCTCTGGTGACAGTGTATCTCTGGTGACAGTGTGACTCTGGTGACAGTGTGTCTCAGGTGACAGTGTATCTTTGGTGACAGTGTGTCTCTGGTGACAGTGTATCTCTGGTGACAGTGTGACCCTGGTGACAGTGTATCTCTGGTGACAGTGTGTCTCTGGTGACCGTGTGTCTCTGGTGACAGTGTGTCTCTGGTGACAGTGAGTCTCTGGTGACAGTGTATCTCTGGTGACAGTGTGTCTCTGGTGACCGTGTGTCTCTGGTGACAGTGTGTCTCTGGTGACAGTGTGTCTCTGGTAACAGTGTGTCTCTGGTGACAGTGTGTCTCTGGTGACAGTGTGTCTCTGGTGACAGTGTGTCTCTGGTGACAGTGTGTCTCTGGTGACCGTGTGTCTCTGGTGACCGTGTGTCTCTGGTGACAGTGTGTCTCTGGTGACAGTGTGTCTCTGGTAACAGTGTGTCTCTGGTGACAGTGTGTCTCTGGTGACAGTGTGTTTCTGGTGACCGTGTGTCTCTGGTGACAGTGTGTCTCTGGTGACCGTGTGTCTCTGGTGACAGTGTGTCTCTGGTGACAGTGTGTCTCTGGTAACAGTGTGTCTCTGGTAACAGTGTGTCTCTGGTAACAGTGTGTCTCTGGTGACAGTGTGTCTCTGGTGACAGTGTGTCTCTGGTGACAGTGTGTCTCTGGTGACAGTGTGTCTCTGGTGACAGTGTGTCTCTGGTAACAGTGTGTCTCTGGTGACAGTGTGACTCTGGTGACAGTGTGTCTCTGGTGACCGTGTGTCTCTGGTGACAGTGTGTCTCTGGTGACCGTGTGTCTCTGGTGACAGTGTGTCTCTGGTGACAGTGTGTCTCTGGTAACAGTGTGTCTCTGGTGACAGTGTGTCTCTGGTGACAGTGTGTCTCTGGTGACAGTGTGTCTCTGGTGACAGTGTGTCTCTGGTAACAGTGTGTCTCTGGTGACAGTGTGTCTCTGGTAACAGTGTGTCTCTGGTGACAGTGTGTCTCTGGTGACAGTGTGTCTCTGGTGACAGTGAGTCTCTGGTGACAGTGTATCTCTGGTGACAGTGTGACTCTGGTGACAGTGTATCTTTGGTGACAGTGTGTCTCTGGTGACAGTGTGTCTCTGGTGACAGTGTGTCTCTGGTGACAGTGTGTCTCCGGTGACAGTGTGACTCTGGTGACAGTGTGTCTCTGGTGACAGTGTATCTCTGGTGACAGTGTGTCTCTGGTAACAGTGTGTCTCTGGTGACAGTGTGTCTCTGGTGACAGTGTGTCTCTGGTGACTGTGTATCTCTGGTGACAGTGTGTCTCTGGTGACCGTGTGTCTCTGGTGACAGTGTGTCTCTGGTGATAGTGTGTCTCTGGTGACAGTGTGTCTCTGGTGACAGTGTGTCTCTGGTGACAGTGTGTCTCTGGTGACAGTGTGTCTCTGGTGACAGTGTGTCTCTGGTGACAGTGTGTCTCTGGTGACCGTGTGTCTCTGGTGACAGTGTGTCTCTGGTGATAGTGTGTCTCTGGTGACAGTGTGTCTCTGGTGACAGTGTCTCTCTGGTGACATTGTCTCTGGTGACAGTGTCTCTGGTGACAGTGTGTCTCTGGTGACCGTGTGTCTCTGGTGACCGTGTGTCTCTGGTGACAGTGTGTCTCTGGTGACAATGTGTCTCTGGTGACGGTGTGTCTCTGGTGACAGTGTGTCTGTGGTGACCGTGTGTCTCTGGTGACAGTGTGTCTCTGGTGAGAGTGTGTCTCTGGTGACAGTGTGTCTCTGGTGACCGTGTGTTTCTGGTGAGAGTGTGTCTCTGTTGACAGTGTGTCTCTGATGACAGTGTGTCTCAGGTTGACCGTGTGTCTCTGGTGACAGTGTGTCTCTGGTGACAGTGTGTCTCTGGTGACCCTGTGTCTCTGGTGACAGTGTGTCTCTGGTGACCGTGTGTCTCTGGTGACAGTGTGTCTCTGGTGACAGTGTGTCTCTGGCGACAGTGTGTCTCTGGTGACAGTGTGTCTCTGGTGACAGTGTGTCTCTGGTGACCGTGTGTCTCTGGTGACAGTGTGTCTCTGGTGACAGTGAGTCTCTGGTAACAGTGTATCTCTGGTGACAGTGTGTCTCTGGTGACAGTGTGTCTCTGGTAACAGTGTGTCTCTGGTGACCGTGTGTCTCTGGTGACCGTGTGTCTCTGGTGACCGTGTGTCTCTGGTGACAGTGTGTCTCTGGTGGCAGTGTGTCTCTGGTGACAGTGTGTCTCTGGTGACAGTGTGTCTCTGGTGACCGTGTGTCTCTGGTGACAGCGTGTCTCTGGTGACAGTGTGCCTCTGGTGACAGTGTGGCTCTGGTGACAGTGTGTCTCTGGTGACAGTGTGTCTCTGGTGACAGTGTGTCTCTGGTGACAGTGTGTCTCTGGTGACCGTGTGTCTCTGGTGAGAGTGTGTCTCTGGTGACAGTGTGTCTCTGATGACAGTGTGTCTCAGGTTGACCGTGTGTCTCTGGTGACAGTGTGTCTCTGGTGACAGTGTGTCTCTGGTGACCGTGTGTCTCTGGTGACAGTGTGTCTCTGGTGACAGTGTGTCTCTGGTGACAGTGTGTCTCTGGTGACAGTGTGTCTCTGGCGACAGTGTGTCTCTGGTGACAGTGTGTCTCTGGTGACAGTGTGTCTCTGGTGACCGTGTGTCTCTGGTGACAGTGTGTCTCTGGTGACAGTGAGTCTCTGGTGACAGTGTATCTCTGGTGACAGTGTGTCTCTGGTGACAGTGTGTCTCTGGTAACAGTGTGTCTCTGGTGACCGTGTGTCTCTGGTGACCGTGTGTCTCTGGTGACCGTGTGTCTCTGGTGACAGTGTGTCTCTGGTGGCAGTGTGTCTCTGGTGGCAGTGTGTCTCTGGTGACAGTGTGTCTCTGGTGACCGTGTGTCTCTGGTGACAGTGTGTCTCTGGTGACAGTGTGTCTCTGGTGACAGTGTGTCTCTGGTGACAGTGTGTCTCTGGTGACAGTGTGTCTCTGGTGACCGTGTGTCTCTGGTGACAGTGTGTCTCTGGTGATAGTGTGTCTCTGGTGACAGTGTGTCTCTGGTGACAGTGTGTCTCTGGTGACAGTGTGTCTCTGGTGACAGTGTGTCTCTGGTGACAATGTGTCTCTGGTGACGGTGTGTCTCTGGTGACAGTGTGTCTCTGGTGACCGTGTGTCTCTGGTGACAGTGTGTCTCTGGTGAGAGTGTGTCTCTGGTGACAGTGTGTCTCTGGTGACAGTGTGTCTCTGGTGAGAGTGTGTCTCTGGTGACAGTGTGTCTCTGATGACAGTGTGTCTCAGGTTGACCGTGTGTCTCTGGTGACAGTGTGTCTCTGGTGACAGTGTGTCTCTGGTGACCGTGTGTCTCTGGTGACAGTGTGTCTCTGGTGACCGTGTGTCTCTGGTGACAGTGTGTCTCTGGTGACAGTGTGTCTCTGGCGACAGTGTGTCTCTGGTGAGAGTGTGTCTCTGGTGACAGTGTGTCTCTGGTGACCGTGTGTCTCTGGTGACAGTGTGTCTCTGGTGACAGTGTGTCTCTGGTGACAGTGTGTCTCTGGTGACAGTGTGTCTCTGGTGACAGTGTGTCTCTTGTGACCGTGTGTCTCTGGTGAGAGTGTGTCTCTGGTGACAGTGTGTCTCTGATGACAGTGTGTCTCAGGTTGACCGTGTGTCTCTGGTGACAGTGTGTCTCTGGTGACAGTGTGTCTCTGGTGACCTTGTGTCTCTGGTGACCGTGTGTCTCTGGTGACAGTGTGTCTCTGGTGACAGTGTGTCTCTGGCGACAGTGTGTCTCTGGTGACAGTGTGTCTCTGGTGACAGTGTGTCTCTGGTGACCGTGTGTCTCTGGTGACAGTATGTCTCTGGTGACAGTGTGTCTCTGGTGACAGTGTGTCTCTGGTGACAGTGTGTCTCTGGTGACAGTGTGTCTCTGGTGACCGTGTGTCTCTGGTGAGAGTGTGTCTCTGGTGACAGTGTGTCTCTGATGACAGTGTGTCTCAGGTTGACCGTGTGTCTCTGGTGACAGTGTGTCTCTGGTGACTGTGTATCTCTGGTGACAGTGTGTCTCTGGTGACCGTGTGTCTCTGGTGACAGTGTGTCTCTGGTGATAGTGTGTCTCTGGTGACAGTGTGTCTCTGGTGACAGTGTCTCTCTGGTGACATTGTCTCTGGTGACAGTGTCTCTGGTGACAGTGTGTCTCTGGTGACCGTGTGTCTCTGGTGACCGTGTGTCTCTGGTGACAGTGTGTCTCTGGTGACAATGTGTCTCTGGTGACGGTGTGTCTCTGGTGACAGTGTGTCTCTGGTGACCGTGTGTCTCTGGTGAACGTGTGTCTCTGGTGACAGTGTGTCTCTGGTGAGAGTGTGTCTCTGGTGACAGTGTGTCTCTGGTGACCGTGTGTTTCTGGTGAGAGTGTGTCTCTGGTGACAGTGTGTCTCTGATGACAGTGTGTCTCAGGTTGACCGTGTGTCTCTGGTGACAGTGTGTCTCTGGTGACCCTGTGTCTCTGGTGACAGTGTGTCTCTGGTGACCGTGTGTCTCTGGTGACAGTGTGTCTCTGGTGACAGTGTGTCTCTGGCGACAGTGTGTCTCTGGTGACAGTGTGTCTCTGGTGACAGTGTGTCTCTGGTGACCGTGTGTCTCTGGTGACAGTGTGTCTCTGGTGACAGTGAGTCTCTGGTAACAGTGTATCTCTGGTGACAGTGTGTCTCTGGTGACAGTGTGTCTCTGGTAACAGTGTGTCTCTGGTGACCGTGTGTCTCTGGTGACCGTGTGTCTCTGGTGACCGTGTGTCTCTGGTGACAGTGTGTCTCTGGTGGCAGTGTGTCTCTGGTGACAGTGTGTCTCTGGTGACAGTGTGTCTCTGGTGACCGTGTGTCTCTGGTGACAGTGTGTCTCTGGTGACAGTGTGCCTCTGGTGACAGTGTGTCTCTGGTGACAGTGTGTCTCTGGTGACAGTGTGTCTCTGGTGACAGTGTGTCTCTGGTGACAGTGTGTCTCTGGTGACCGTGTGTCTCTGGTGAGAGTGTGTCTCTGGTGACAGTGTGTCTCTGATGACAGTGTGTCTCAGGTTGACCGTGTGTCTCTGGTGACAGTGTGTCTCTGGTGACAGTGTGTCTCTGGTGACCGTGTGTCTCTGGTGACAGTGTGTCTCTGGTGACAGTGTGTCTCTGGTGACAGTGTGTCTCTGGTGACAGTGTGTCTCTGGCGACAGTGTGTCTCTGGTGACAGTGTGTCTCTGGTGACAGTGTGTCTCTGGTGACCGTGTGTCTCTGGTGACAGTGTGTCTCTGGTGACAGTGAGTCTCTGGTGACAGTGTATCTCTGGTGACAGTGTGTCTCTGGTGACAGTGTGTCTCTGGTAACAGTGTGTCTCTGGTGACCGTGTGTCTCTGGTGACCGTGTGTCTCTGGTGACCGTGTGTCTCTGGTGACAGTGTGTCTCTGGTGGCAGTGTGTCTCTGGTGACAGTGTGTCTCTGGTGACAGTGTGTCTCTGGTGACCGTGTGTCTCTGGTGACAGTGTGTCTCTGGTGACAGTGTGTCTCTGGTGACAGTGTGTCTCTGGTGACAGTGTGTCTCTGGTGACAGTGTGTCTCTGGTGACCGTGTGTCTCTGGTGACAGTGTGTCTCTGGTGATAGTGTGTCTCTGGTGACAGTGTGTCTCTGGTGACAGTGTGTCTCTGGTGACAGTGTGTCTCTGGTGACAGTGTGTCTCTGGTGACAGTGTGTCTCTGGTGACAGTGTGTCTCTGGTGACCGTGTGTCTCTGGTGACAGTGTGTCTCTGGTGATAGTGTGTCTCTGGTGACAGTGTGTCTCTGGTGACAGTGTCTCTCTGGTGACATTGTCTCTGGTGACAGTGTGTCTCTGGTGACAGTGTGTCTCTGGTGACCGTGTGTCTCTGGTGACCGTGTGTCTCTGGTGACAGTGTGTCTCTGGTGACAATGTGTCTCTGGTGACGGTGTGTCTCTGGTGACAGTGTGTCTCTGGTGACCGTGTGTCTCTGGTGACAGTGTGTCTCCGGTGAGAGTGTGTCTCTGGTGACAGTGTGTCTCTGGTGACAGTGTGTCTCTGGTGAGAGTGTGTCTCTGGTGACAGTGTGTCTCTGATGACAGTGTGTCTCAGGTTGACCGTGTGTCTCTGGTGACAGTGTGTCTCTGGTGACAGTGTGTCTCTGGTGACAATGTGTCTCTGGTGACGGTGTGTCTCTGGTGACAGTGTGTCTCTGGTGACCGTGTGTCTCTGGTGAACGTGTGTCTCTGGTGACAGTGTGTCTCTGGTGAGAGTGTGTCTCTGGTGACAGTGTGTCTCTGGTGACCGTGTGTTTCTGGTGAGAGTGTGTCTCTGGTGACAGTGTGTCTCTGATGACAGTGTGTCTCAGGTTGACCGTGTGTCTCTGGTGACAGTGTGTCTCTGGTGACAGTGTGTCTCTGGTGACCCTGTGTCTCTGGTGACAGTGTGTCTCTGGTGACCGTGTGTCTCTGGTGACAGTGTGTCTCTGGTGACTGTGTGTCTCTGGCGACAGTGTGTCTCTGGTGACAGTGTGTCTCTGGTGACAGTGTGTCTCTGGTGACCGTGTGTCTCTGGTGACAGTGTGTCTCTGGTGACAGTGAGTCTCTGGTAACAGTGTATCTCTGGTGACAGTGTGTCTCTGGTGACAGTGTGTCTCTGGTAACAGTGTGTCTCTGGTGACCGTGTGTCTCTGGTGACCGTGTGTCTCTGGTGACCGTGTGTCTCTGGTGACAGTGTGTCTCTGGTGGCAGTGTGTCTCTGGTGACAGTGTGTCTCTGGTGACAGTGTGTCTCTGGTGACCGTGTGTCTCTGGTGACAGTGTGTCTCTGGTGACAGTGTGCCTCTGGTGACAGTGTGTCTCTGGTGACAGTGTGTCTCTGGTGACAGTGTGTCTCTGGTGACAGTGTGTCTCTGGTGACAGTGTGTCTCTGGTGACCGTGTGTCTCTGGTGAGAGTGTGTCTCTGGTGACAGTGTGTCTCTGATGACAGTGTGTCTCAGGTTGACCGTGTGTCTCTGGTGACAGTGTGTCTCTGGTGACAGTGTGTCTCTGGTGACCGTGTGTCTCTGGTGACAGTGTGTCTCTGGTGACAGTGTGTCTCTGGTGACAGTGTGTCTCTGGTGACAGTGTGTCTCTGGCGACAGTGTGTCTCTGGTGACAGTGTGTCTCTGGTGACAGTGTGTCTCTGGTGACCGTGTGTCTCTGGTGACAGTGTGTCTCTGGTGACAGTGAGTCTCTGGTGACAGTGTATCTCTGGTGACAGTGTGTCTCTGGTGACAGTGTGTCTCTGGTAACAGTGTGTCTCTGGTGACCGTGTGTCTCTGGTGACCGTGTGTCTCTGGTGACCGTGTGTCTCTGGTGACAGTGTGTCTCTGGTGGCAGTGTGTCTCTGGTGACAGTGTGTCTCTGGTGACAGTGTGTCTCTGGTGACCGTGTGTCTCTGGTGACAGTGTGTCTCTGGTGACAGTGTGTCTCTGGTGACAGTGTGTCTCTGGTGACAGTGTGTCTCTGGTGACAGTGTGTCTCTGGTGACCGTGTGTCTCTGGTGACAGTGTGTCTCTGGTGATAGTGTGTCTCTGGTGACAGTGTGTCTCTGGTGACAGTGTGTCTCTGGTGACAGTGTGTCTCTGGTGACAGTGTGTCTCTGGTGACAGTGTGTCTCTGGTGACAGTGTGTCTCTGGTGACCGTGTGTCTCTGGTGACAGTGTGTCTCTGGTGATAGTGTGTCTCTGGTGACAGTGTGTCTCTGGTGACAGTGTCTCTCTGGTGACATTGTCTCTGGTGACAGTGTGTCTCTGGTGACAGTGTGTCTCTGGTGACCGTGTGTCTCTGGTGACCGTGTGTCTCTGGTGACAGTGTGTCTCTGGTGACAATGTGTCTCTGGTGACGGTGTGTCTCTGGTGACAGTGTGTCTCTGGTGACCGTGTGTCTCTGGTGACAGTGTGTCTCCGGTGAGAGTGTGTCTCTGGTGACAGTGTGTCTCTGGTGACAGTGTGTCTCTGGTGAGAGTGTGTCTCTGGTGACAGTGTGTCTCTGATGACAGTGTGTCTCAGGTTGACCGTGTGTCTCTGGTGACAGTGTGTCTCTGGTGACAGTGTGTCTCTGGTGACCGTGTGTCTCTGGTGACAGTGTGTCTCTGGTGACCGTGTGTCTCTGGTGACAGTGTGTCTCTGGTGACAGTGTGTCTCTGGCGACAGTGTGTCTCTGGTGAGAGTGTGTCTCTGGTGACAGTGTGTCTCTGGTGACCGTGTGTCTCTGGTGACAGTGTGTCTCTGGTGACAGTGTGTCTCTGGTGACAGTGTGTCTCTGGTGACAGTGTGTCTCTGGTGACAGTGTGTCTCTGGTGACCGTGTGTCTCTGGTGAGAGTGTGTCTCTGGTGACAGTGTGTCTCTGATGACAGTGTGTCTCAGGTTGACCGTGTGTCTCTGGTGACAGTGTGTCTCTGGTGACAGTGTGTCTCTGGTGACCGTGTGTCTCTGGTGACAGTGTGTCTCTGGTGACCGTGTGTCTCTGGTGACAGTGTGTCTCTGGTGACAGTGTGTCTCTGGCGACAGTGTGTCTCTGGTGACAGTGTGTCTCTGGTGACAGTGTGTCTCTGGTGACCGTGTGTCTCTGGTGACAGTGTGTCTCTGGTGACAGTGTGTCTCTGGTGACAGTGTGTCTCTGGTGACAGTGTGTCTCTGGTGACAGTGTGTCTCTGGTGACAGTGTGTCTCTGGTGACAGTGTGTCTCTGGTGACCGTGTGTCTCTGGTGAGAGGGTGTCTCTGGTGACAGTGTGCCTCTGATGACAGTGTGTCTCAGGTTGACCGTGTGTCTCTGGTGACAGTGTGTCTCTGGTGACAGTGTGTCTCTGGTGACCGTGTGTCTCTGGTGACAGTGTGTCTCTGGTGACCGTGTGTCTCTGGTGACAGTGTGTCTCTGGTGACAGTGTGTCTCTGGCGACAGTGTGTCTCTGGTGAACGTGTGTCTCTGGTGACAGTGTGTCTCTGGTGACCGTGTGTCTCTGGTTACAGTGTGTCTCTGGTGACAGTGAGTCTCTGGTGACAGTGTATCTCTGGTGACAGTGTGTCTCTGGTGACAGTGTGTCTCTGGTTACAGTGTGTCTCTGGTGACCGTGTGTCTCTGGTGACCGTGTGTCTCTGGTGACCGTGTGTCTCTGGTGACAGTGTGTCTCTGGTGGCAGTGTGTCTCTGGTGACAGTGTGTCTCTGGTGACAGTGTGTCTCTGGTGACCGTGTGTCTCTGGTAACAGTGTGTCTCTGGTGACCGTGTGTCTCTGGTGACCGTGTGTCTCTGGTGACCGTGTGTCTCTGGTGACAGTGTGTCTCTGGTGGCAGTGTGTCTCTGGTGACAGTGTGTCTCTGGTGACAGTGTGTCTCTGGTGACCGTGTGTCTCTGGTGACAGTGTGTCTCTGGTGACAGTGTGTCTCTGGTGACAGTGTGTCTCTGGTGACAGTGTGTCTCTGGTGACAGTGTGTCTCTGGTGACAGTGTGTCTCTGGTGACAGTGTGTCTCTGGTGACAGTGTGTCTCTGGTGACAGTGTGTCTCTGGTGACCGTGTGTCTCTGGTGACAGTGTGCGTCTGGTGACAGTGTGTCTCTGGTGACAGTGTGTCTCTGGTGACAGTGTCTCTATGGTGACATTGTCTCTGGTGACAGTGTCTCTGGTGACAGTGTGTCTCTGGTGACAGTGTGTCTCTGGTGACCGTGTGTCTCTGGTGACCGCGTGTCTCAGGTGACAGTGTGTCTCTGGTGACAGTGAGTCTTTCGTGACAGTGTATCTCTGGTGACAGTGTGTCTCTGGTGACAGTGTGTCTCTGGTGACCGTGTGTCTCTGGTGAACGTGTGTCTCTGGTGACAGTGTCTCTGGTGACAGTGAGTCTTTGGTGACAGTGTATCTCTGGTGACAGTGTGTCTCTGGTGACAGTGTGTCTCTGGTGACAGTGTGTCTCTGGTGACAGTGTGTCTCTGGTAACTGTGTGTCTCTGGTAACTGTGTGTCTCTGGTGACAGTGTGTCTCTGGTGACAGTGTGTCTCCGGTGACAGTGTGTCTCTGGTGACAGTGTGTCTCTGATGACAGTGTGTCTCTGGTGACAGTGTGTCTCTGGTAACAGTGTGTCTCTGGTGACAGTGTGTCTCTGGTGACCGTGTGTCTCTGGTGACAGTGTGTCTCTGGTGACCGTGTGTCTCTGGTGACCGTGAATCTACATGTGGAATATTCCTCTGTCAGGTGCAGGTCGCCATGCTATATTCCTCTTTCAACGCCACCGATTATATCGAAGAGAAAGACAAGAGTCAATACAGTCTAACTCCAGTTTCATCGTAATCGAACTCAAAACACAAAAGACTGAAAGCGTTACCACATTACCTCATGTTAGACGCTCTACCAATTCCACAAATTCACCTGCCCTGGACTGATATTTTATTTCTGACTCCGAAAGGATGAAAGATAAAGTCAACCTCAACATGTTTCGAACTCGGGGTGTAGAAACAGAGAAGAAAAACCACGAGGCACCTAATTCGATGCTCTAATGACTTTTAAAACTGATTTTTAGACGTGAAGACAAGAAATCTGCAGGATGGGCGAAGTTGATTAAATCAATTCCAGTACTTGACTGTTATTTTATTCAATCAGACCCGGATTGATGAAAAGCAAAGTTGATCTTGGTGGGATTTGAACTATGAACACAATTCTACTTTATCTGACGCTCTAACAATTTTGCCAATCCAACGTACTCTATTATCTTTAAAACGAACCACTGTTTCGATTAATTGCAGTTCTATAATCGATTCCTTACGTGAGCCAATCTGCTAAGGACTCCAACAAACTGGTGTGTCCTAGTTGTCATAGAAACCTCTGGTGTGTCCAACCTTTCATAGAAACCTGTGGAGTTGTGTCTTATTCCAAGGATTGTAGAACTTAACACAACCACAAACTTAGTTGAAATATTAAACATTCAGTATGTGTCATTTTAATAACTATTTTAATGGCTGTAGTTTTATTGAGAGAAATATACTTTTAAAGTTGGTATCGGTAGTTTACTTTTCGTTGTCTGAGAAATCCCCTATCTGGTCAGTTGATAAAATGGTTAAGTCGATACATCACAAGACACTCAACTGAATGGTCAGGGCCTTATTTCTTATCTCTAGCACTTGTTCATCTGCTAGACCAAATTACTAAGGTCCCATTATCATATCCGTAAATAATAATGAAATTATTATGTACAGTGCTCAGGTGCACTACAACTCATCAAAGGTGCATGTATAGTACATAGAATAATATACAAATGTCAGGGAAGTGAAGAGTGTATGAGTCATTATATTCATGTGTACGCGTCTATGGAGGGGGAATATTAGGTGTAGTGTTGGCGAATCTCAGGAAGCATGGAGGTTTTAAAGGATGCAGTGTCTCGACAGCTAACAACTGATGCTGGTAGTTTGTTCCATGGAGGTTTTAAAGGATACAGTGTCTCGACAGGTGACAACTGATGCAGGTAGTTTGTTCCATACTTCAGCAACTCTGAGCATGAAAAAATGTTCCCGAAAGTCATGAGAGCTGTGCTGTTTTCTGACTTTGTTGGCATGCCCACGTGTGTTAGACACATGGAAATCAAAAATGTGTTCAGGATTGTTGTTGGCAAGATAGTTATATCCATATAAAATATAGTGGATTGGCAGTATAAGTAGAACGACGAATAAAGTGACGACAGCAACTACTTTTCCCCTCTTTAAGGACTTCACCCTATTCTATAAGATATTCTATAGCATCTCCATGC
The DNA here is from genome assembly GCA_964016885.1 of Eledone cirrhosa. Classification (NCBI taxonomy): domain Eukaryota; kingdom Metazoa; phylum Mollusca; class Cephalopoda; order Octopoda; family Eledonidae; genus Eledone; species Eledone cirrhosa. Next base: position 406,254,402 of record OZ024741.1, on the reverse strand, counting down.
ATGAGCACACCACCCTTTATATCATAGTTTATTCCTATCCAGCTCTGTGAGTAAGTGACCTTGGATTCGGTTTCATTGGATCTATTATTACCAACATGATTTCTATTACTATAGCCTCAGGTCTTATAAATATTTGACATGCAGAAGTTGTGTGGAAGCATGTCTGCTTCTATTTAATGTTAAATAAATTAAAAAATGTATGAAAGCAAAACCTCTCCATGTTTATAGAAGAGAGATTAAAATATTAGATCGATTTTAGTCTTTTCTCTTTGAATAATTCTTCAATATATTCCAAAGAACTTTATGGAACTACAGCTCAGAAGAAAGTGCTTCAACAAGTCATATCCTTAGGAAATCTATTTTCGGAAAAATTCATATATTTCATGTTTGTATTTCTGGCACTTTTATTAAAGAAATGGATCAACTGCATGTTTCAGTTGAATTCTAAAAGCCTAGAGTACAATATTAGGTTTAATGGCTGCGATATAGAAAGCTTTACACGTCAAGAAGATAAAAGCCATTTCACTTACTCATTAAAATCATTTTATCGCTAAATGTTACTGATGCTTTTCAAAAGCACGTGTCTCTACATGGTTGCTCAACATGCTGGAAGTAGCACCCGTATCTCCCTCAAGTACAACTATATTGTCTTGAAAACGAAAAACAAATTTGATAATGTATTCCTAGATACACTGAGGTCAAATTTGCCTTTCATCGATACAAAAAGTACCAGTCTACTACTGGAGTCCATTCTTCCTCAATATCTCTTTCTCACTCCCTTTCTCTCTCTCTACCATTCTCTGGAAGAAATCAGCAGTATTCAGACCTGGAGAGGAGATGGGCTCCGTCAGGTTTATAAATGCCCTAGAAACGCCATATGTAAATATGGCGCCCGTATGACTCACTCGGGACTTACGGGTAAGAAGAATAAGATACAATATGTCCGACTAAAAGACCTAACGGCCATCATTGGAAGGCTTTTCATCATAAGTTTGTTCGTTCATGGCGCACCTGTGGTCATACATCACGACGACGACGACGACCACCACCACCACCCACATCTCCACCACCACCACCACCCCCATCACCACCTTCATCACCACCACCACCACTACCACCACCATCACTACCACCACCACCACCACCTCCATCACTTTTTTTATCGACCTCAAAAGGATAAAAAGCAAAGTTGACCTCGTAAGAATTTGAACTCAGAGAGCAGAGAGCAAAAACGCGTATCACAAAGCACTCTATTCGATGCTCTAACGACTCTGCCAATTCGCCGCCGTTCATCCTGGTGGTAAAATGAATCAAAACTTCGTTTAATATTAAATATGTTGCCTAATCAATTATATATTTAACAATTAATATCGTAATTAAACAATCGCAATTGATTAATTTAATTAAAACAATTATTTATATTTCGTTTCTATTGTTATTTCTTTTCTAAAACATTTCCAATAATCTATATTATTTGAACGAGTGTAGCACAGTTAAGGTTTAAAAGTGTAATACAAGCCTAATACGCCATTATATTGGATCAAATATTAACATTATATCAGTGGACGTTAGAATGGCAGACAAGTAATACAAATTTCATTAGAGATATTGAAATCTATTTAACTTAGACTAATAATATAAACAATAGTGTTTAGGAATCGGTGTCAGACTGTTGCAGCAGTTTATACAAATATTATTGTAACAAATATTGGTTGTTGAAACATGGGTTAACGAGGAATAAATGCGTGTGTGTTATATAACACACACACACACACACACACACACACACACACACACACACACACACACACACACACACACACACACATATATATGTATAGTAAAAGAGTCAGGACCCCGACGGCTGAGCTCCGGTCGTTTCGACAGCTATTTCTGTCTTAGTACTCTGGTGCTTTATGGTCCACCTGGTTCCTTACCGCACTTCCTTCGTTATATATATATATATATATATATATATATATATATATATATATATATATATATATATTTATGTATATGTGTGTGTGAGTGTGTGTGTGTATCCCGGGTTTAATCGGGGCTAACCACAGTAAGTAAGGTACTCAATACATACCAGAGAATACATTTTTTAAATATAGAAATAGCTTCATCCTTCGAATGAAATAGTTCTAGTCCTGTAGAAGCCATTTTTATATTATATATATATATATATATATATATATATATATATATTTCTATATTATATATATATATATATATTTCTATATTATATATATATATATATATATATATATATATATATATATATATATATATATATATATATATATATATATATATATATATTAGAAAGTGAGGTTCTTTTTACAAAATGAAAAATAACCGAGGTGTCCTACACGAGTGGAAGTATAAAGAAAAAGGGATGAAATCGAAAATGCAACTGAAGTCTTATTTTTTTAAAAAATATATATTTTTTTATTTGGTTCCTTTACCAGATGTGAGAAAGACCACAGACCCTCCATCTCAACTCACCTTTTGAAAAGCAGAAGAACTGCGAAACCGGTAAAGGAACCAAATAAAAATATATATATTTTTTTAAAAAATTAGACTTCAGTTGCATTTTCGATTTCATCCCTTTTTCTTTATATATATATATATATATATATATATATATATATATATATATATATATATATATATATATATATATATATATATATATATATATGTATATATATATATATATATATATATATATATATATATATATATAAAGAAAAAGAGATGAAATCGAAAATGCAACTGGAGTGTTATTTAAAAAAAAATATATATATATTTATTTGGTTCCTTTACCGGTTTCGCAGTTCTTCTGCTTTTCAAAAGGTGAGTTGAGATGGAGGGTCTGTGGTTTTTCTCACATCTGGTTGGTCTCTGAATGTTACTTGTTTTATATGGAAAAAGTGGCTCGAAATGCCAGGTTTTTCGAGAAGTAATTTGATTGGTTTGTCAATAATTATAATAAATTTCGCGCCAGTTCGCGTTACAATAGTTCTTCAAATTAGAGGGGGGGGGTGTCACAGGTTGGTTTTTCATATATGAGTGTTTGAATTTCTTTTTACTTGAAAAAAGGAGGCTCACGAAGGCTTTTTTGGGGGTTGGTTATAAATGAAATTTGGCTGTCACGTGAACAAGTTTTCATTACATTTTTGCGCCCTTATTTGGAAAACTATTCTGTAGTCTTTATAGCGAATGTTATGACAATGGAGAGATAGTGGTCAAGAGAAAAGGGATTGGGAGAAATGTTCTGGTTCAGTGAATATGGCCAGCTCGCCGGGGTGTCAGAGTTCAGATTTTCTATTGAAGTGAAGATATGTATGTTTATTTGTGTGCTTGTGTGTGTATGTGTGTGTGTGTGTGTGTGTGTGTGTGTGTGTATGTGTATTGGAAGATGATTCTATTAGTAGAAATGGGGGAGGGAGTTGTGTGTGTGTGTATATGGGTGTTATGTGTGTGTGTGCGAGTATATTAGATAGAGAGAATATATATTTTGTGTGTGTGTATATATATGTGTGTGTAGGAAAGTGGTTCTATTAGTAGAAATGGGGAGGGAATTGTAGGTGTTGGGGTTGTTATGTGTGTGTATGGGTGTTATGTGTGTGGGAGTATGGTTAGCATGTTAAGATGAAGAGAATATATATATATATATATATATATATATGTTGTGTGTGTATGTGTGTGTGTAGGAAAGTGATTCCTTTAGTAGGAATATTTTTGAATGAACATATTTTCCTTACTTATTCGTGTTTGCTGTTGTATTGCCAGTGCAAACGTATGTTAAGGTTTATTTAGTTCGGGTTTTTATTTTCTAAAGTAGAAGGTGTTATGTGTGTGTGTGTATGTCATATTATGGTGTTGACATAATGTATATTAAACCGTATTTAATGTTGGTTTATATATATATATATATATATATATATATATATATATATATATATATATATATATATATATATATATATATATATATATATATTATATATATATATATATATAGTGAATGTTACACAAATAAACATACATATCTTCACTTCAATAGAAAATCTGAACTCTGACACCACAGCGATACCATTAACAACAAAAAACAAATCCTCCATTCCCATTATGCCAAACCCATGACTTCCAAACATCTGATCCACCGAAACGCGGCCATTTCGGACCACACCAAAATCAACATACTGGTTGCGGATTTGGTACGGGTGATGAGAAATGTGTCCCGCATGTGCAACCCCGAAGAACTAGAGAGACACATACAACACTTCATCCACCGTATGCGGTTCTCTGGCTACAATCAGAGAGATAAAATCAGAGTGTATAGAGGAGCCAGAACCAAATGGGAAAAAATGGTAAATAATGACATAAATGGGACCTGCCCCCTGTATAGGAGCAAATTTTGGAATAGAATAGAAAGAACTAGGAACAAGGCTAATAGAATAAACTCATGGTATGATAGCAATAAATACCAGAGTGTAATGTTCATCGATACAACCCCTAGAGGTGAATTAGCTTACAAATTTAGAAGGGCCCTAAATAAACATAAACTCAATATTAAGATAGTAGAAAGACCAGGTACCTCCATAAAAACACTTATTAGCAAGACATACCCTTTTCAAAGACCCTCATGTATAGATAAGAAATGTATAACCTGTAAAATAACCCCCCATATTAACTGTAAAACTAGAAATGTAGTGTATAGCATAAGATGTACTGAAGGACAATGTAGAGACAAAAATATAGTGTACATAGGTGAGACAGCTCGTAGTGTAGGGGAACGGATAAATGAACACTGGCGATCCCTTCAAGATAATAAAGCATCATCTGTACTCTACCAACATGCAAAAATAGAACATAAGGATAAATTAGAGAACATAGAAATAAAAATAGAATCTACACACAGAAAAGACGCAATGTTTAGACAAATTACAGAGGCAATAAACATAAAAGAATTACAACCAAAATTAAATAGAAAATATGAGTGGAACAGCAACATCACAACTTACAATTAAGGACAAAATGAAAACACACACACACATAGAACAAACAACCAACCAGTAACATGTAAATAAACAAATAAATAAATGAACATAAACACACACAGACACCCGGATGTGGCGCATGCGCAGACTGAGCACACAACACACACACAGAAACAAAATGGCGTAGGACAGAACAAAGGAGAGGCACAGAAACAAAGAAAGGAATCCCCAGTCACTGAAGAGGTCACAGAGTGTGTGACGAAAGAACTATGACTATATATAAACAACTATCTGATTGTGGAACCAACCAACCAACCAGAAATTTATAGATTTATAAACTTATAAATTTATAAATATATAATAAATTGAAGTGAAAGCAACTGGTGCGTGTGTTTCTTATTGGCAACATGACCCTCCCAAAGTATAACAATATCGGTTTCAACACACGATTTCAGATAAAGTATCTTGCTAAACAAATTCAGAAACGAAATATATATATATATATATATATATATATATATATATATATATATATATATATATATATATATATATATATATATATATAACAAAATAAGATGCTGAGGTTACATATATCGTTTAATCATTATAATTATTTCCACGGTTCCCCATGCAATCGAGATGTCCTTTATGTATTTGCTGTTGATTATGAGAACGGTTTCCTCAGAGGAAAACCGATATGTTTGACACGTCGCTGGCAGAAAAAAGCACACGTCCTATTGCTTGTGAGCCCAGCAGACATGATGACGTAGAATACACCTTGTCGTGGTCCAAGGTAGCCTCAGCCCAACCCTACAGAGGGGTAGGACATGACTCGTGCGATTTGTGTGTCACTGAGATTATGGAAATAATCGAGAG
>OZ024741.1:406236011-406243511 GCA_964016885.1 Eledone cirrhosa | reverse complement strand
GTAGAATTAGCTTTTAATGAATTCCCTTCTCTATCAACCAATGACCTACACCCATCCCGCTCCCCACCCTCTCCTACCACTTGTAGAGACCTATAAATACCATACTTATTTTTTGATACCCAGATTCCTGATGATTTCTAAAGAATGAAACAGTTCTAGTCCTGTAGAATCTCATCTATATTAAAACTGTTATACTCTGCAATGTATTAAGTACCTTACTTACTGTGGTTACCTCCGATTCAACCCGGAATAACGTATATATATATATATATATATATATACACACACATAAATATATATATAAAATTTAGTACAGAATCATCGAAGGTCTGGTTGCAGCCAAGCTAACGAATGCAATCTCGGTGTGCAGCTAAGCACTCATTAGGATATATTACCCTAGAGTTATAACATTACGTTTAGACAATATATATATATGTAAAGTTAAATCTGTATAAATACAGTGTGTAATCGAAACTGAACCAACTTGTATACATATTTACACATACCCAAATGTAGCCATGTAAACGCACATACACACAGACACTCACTCTCTCTCTCTCTCTCTCTCTCTCTCTCTCTCTCTCTCTCTCTCTCTCTCTCTCTCTCTCTCACACTCACACACACACATATATATATATATAATCAAGAGACGAAGCTTATCGACTATATATAGATTAAATATATATATAAAACTATAAGTTTAGAAGAATAGTTATTAGAAAATTTATCCAATTTTTTTTTCTTCTCGTTAGTCCATACAAATTAACTAGATAAATAATCGATTAAACGGAGCTAAGTTTAAAATGTAACTTTGAAGAAATAACAGATGTTATGGATATTCCTCCGCGAGGAACAGTCAGACAAGATTTACCTCATCTTTCCTCTTAGTCCGTAGAAATTAACTAGACAAATAATCAATTAAACGGAGCTACGTAAGTTTGAATAAAAAATGAATATATATCTATGTGTATATGTGTGTATGTGTATGTATGTGTGTGTATATTGTAATGAGACTATTTTGAGTTTCTAACTCAATACAAGCTTTTGATATATTCGGCTCCATTAATTCGTAGAGCTATTTCAAATGTCGTGTAGACCCGGCTGCTATTTTTAGTGGCGTAAGTCTATGCAACACGCTAAGTTCGGGAACCATGTGCGTTATATATACACACACTTTCCAGTTTTCTATTTGATTTAGAAGTAGAAGTGAGGAGTATACTAATTTCAACACCCACTGATGAGCCTGGAATTTGGTATTTTTCTTCACAAATAATATTGCGAAACGGTTCTATCAAAGACTGTCTGGGTGATGGTAGTTACCACAATATTGGTTTGTATTTATTTTTCTTAATTTGTTCTTAAATTGAGTCCAGCAAACCCTATTGTCTGTAGTTAGTATTTTTTTCACCTTAGCGATTCTGGTCCATTACGATCTGAACACATATATATATATGTCTGTGTTAGTTTTTTCCTTTTTGTTCAGTTATATATATATATATATATATATATATATTCCCAATTGCCTTTAAAGCGTAACCTTCGGTATTTGCTGCGGTGATGGAATGCGGTTTCTTATTTTGGTATCACTTTTGTTTTTAGCCTAAGAAAATATCTATATGCGTGTGTAATTAATACACGCATACATCTATTTTTTTAATTTCAATTGAGTTCTTAACATGTTGGATTGATAATGTTTTTGAAAAAACTAATTAACCCGAGTGTATATTATTATTTTTTTCTTTTCTCGTGTATTGTGATTGTCTCCCCTTCCCGCTTCGTGACGCTATGAAACTTCCTCAGTCAAAAGAGTGCTGGAATTTCAAATTTGGCGGTCATTCGATGCGTGAGGGAGCAGCTTAGCAGACACGATTTTTAACTGCGGTAAGAATTTTTTCTTATATCAAAGTTTAATGGGCTTCCACTGAAGATTTATAAGTGCCCACCTAAATATATCCTTACGTGAATATATATTAGGCTTCTACATAAACTGGAAACATTCTCCCTATTTGTAGAAAACTTATAATGAAGCAATTGTTTGGAAGGAGAGATATATTTTAACTTTAATTATATCTCATAAAATAATACAACTGGCTTTCCACAAAATACATATAGTTAGCACCCCAAACACTTAAATTGGGTTATACTAACATATAACCTAATGTTTGTTGAGTGAGATGGTTACCAGTCGGAGTTTAGCGTTAAGCTATCTCTGTTATTGTATTAAATATGTTACTCTTGATTTAGCCAGAGCTATTTATTTCCAGGTACATTATAAGGGGGACTTTCCGTATTTGTTACTGTTGTGAAATATGGAGGTTTTTTGGTTGTCACTTCTTTGTTTTTAGCCTAAGAAAAAATATATATATGCGTGTGTAAATAATTACATGCATACATTTATTTTTTTAAATTAATTGAGTTCTTAACACGTGGGTATTGATAATAGTTTTAAATAACTAATTAACCCGCGTGTATTAAATATTTTACTCTTAATTTGGCCAGAGATTTACATTCCCAATTGCCTTTAAAGCGTAACCTTCCGTATTTGCTGCGGTGATGGAAGGCGGTTTCTTATTTTGGTATCACTTCTGTTTTTAGCCTAAGAAAATATCTATATGCGTGTGTAATTAATACACACATACATTTATTTTTTTAATTTCAATTGAGTTCTTAACACGTTGGATTGATAATGTTTTTGAAAAAACTAATTAACCCGAGTGTATATTATTATTTTTTTCTTTTCTCGTGTATTGTGATTGTCTCCCCTTCCCGCTTCGTGACGCTATGAAACTTCCTCAGTCAAAAGACTGCTGGAATTTCAAATTTGGCGGTCATTCGATGCGTGAGGGAGCAGCTTAGCAGACACGATTTTTAACTGCAGTAAGAATTTTTTCTTATATCAAAGTTTAATGGGCTTCCACTGTAGATTTATAAGTGCCCACCTAAATATATCCTTACATGAATATATATTAGGCTTCTACATAAAATGGAAACATTCTCCCAATTTGTAGAAAACTTATAATGAAACAATTGTTTGGAAGGAGAGATATATTTTAACTTTAATTATATCTCATAAAATAATACAACTGGCTTTCCATAAAATACATATAGTTAGCACCCCAAACACTTAAATTGGGTTATACTAACATATAACCTAATGTTTGTTGAGTGAGATGGTTACCAGTCGGAGTTTAGCGTTAAGCTATCTCTGTTATTGTATTAAATATATATATATATTATTAAAAAAAAACGAAAAATCAGTGATGCATCTGGACTTAGTTTATTTCGTGTTACAAATGTTTCACCGGCATGTAGCTCGAGACATGGTCCTTGTATGGATCTGGCTGATTCTACTTCTGCGGGTTCTTTCAGACACGGGTGTTTCGTCCGGAGCAAATTTTATTACTGGGGTGTTATCAAAAAACACCCTAAAAAAACCCTATTTCCACTCTTGTCATGCCATTGGCTGTTTTTACTGCACGTCATCACAAGTTCTGGTCAGTATCTACTGCCACACGGTTCATCAACCATTTTCAGTCCGACACATTTCGATGGAGTCATGCTGGGTTCAGTACTTCACACGTCTGCTCACACTTCAGGGTAAGCACCCACACATACTAAAATACACACATAAACACACACACATGCAGACACATACCCATTTATGTATACACACACGTACGCCTACATGCGCAGACCCCCCGTATACATTGAAGTATAGATACACAGTAGTTAACCCTGGAGTACACTGAAATATAAACCTCACACCTAACACCATTCGGTGATATAACCGAGGAACCGCCTATAACTATAGTTGCATACATATCTCACACATCTACCAGATATCTATCTAGCTGTCTCTTTCTCTTTCTTTCCCACTCTATATCCCCTCTCTCTCTATCTTTTTCCCTCTCTCTCTTACTATGTATATATATGTGTGTGTGTTTGTGTGTCTGTGTGTGTGTGTTTGTGTGGGCGTGTGTGTCTGCATGTGTGTGTGTATGTGTCTGTATAATATATATATATATATATACATACATACTCATATATACACACAGCCATATACATATATATATATATATATATATATATATATATATATATATATATATATATATATATATATATATATATATATATATATATTGGAGTTTACACACGCACACATACACAGATCTGCTAACACTCTCTCCATAGACAAACCTATATACAAACCTATATAGCTCCATATCAAACAGTCAATGATAAATCATTATTCGGTGTTGACAATGAGAACTGAGTCGTTCGACTCGTAAATTAACATGTAAGTGGTTTAATATTACACAAGCACGTGTATCCTTAACGCAATTCTCAGGCAGAATCAGCGTAATACTTTATGTGACAAAGACTGGATCTTTTATATATATCGGTCGCTTTCCGAAAGGTTTGCGGTCGAGTCTGCAGCAGTGGAGACCTCTGGTGTCCTTTGCCCTAGGACCACCTCCCTACTCCCCACCATCGGCACCCTGTAGCAGTGGAGATCTCTGGTGCCCTTGGCCCTAGGACCACCTCCCTACTGCCCACCATCGGCACCCTGTAGCAGTGGAGACCTCTGGTGTCCTTGGCCCTAGGACCACCTCCCTACTCCCCACCATCGGCACCCTGTAGCAGTGGAGATCTCTGGTGTCCTTGGCCCTAGGACCACCTCCCTACTCCCCACCATCGGCACCCTGTAGCAGTGGAGACCTCTGGTGTCCTTGGCCCTAGGACCACCTCCCTACTCCCCACCATCGGCACCCTGTAGCAGTGGAGATCTCTGGTGTCCTTGGCCCTAGGACCACCTCCCTACTGCCCACCATCGGCACCCTGTAGCAGTGGAGACATCTGGTGCCCTTGGCCCTAGGACCACCTCCCTACTGCCCACCATCGGCACCCTGTAGCAGTGGAGACATCTGATGCCCTTGGCCCTAGGACCCCTCTCAACTCCCAACCATCGTCACGGAGTTGGCTACCCGCATGCGTGAGCGTCAAGAACTGCAATGGCTCTTCGAACGCGTATCCCTCACCATCCTCTGGGGAAACGCCTTCTCTATTATGTTCACCGGGCCCGCGGGGGAGCCAGCGGGTGGTCCCCCATTTGCTTATAATAGTGGGAGATGAGTAGAGCGAGAGAGACGGAGAGGGTAGTGACTATACCGGCATTGCCGAACTATTTTGTTGCGTCAAAGCTTAAGTGATATAGAGGAATTTAAGAAGGTGTAGCTTTTATTTATAGCATGTCAAGTGACTATGTAATGGTTACCCATTATTCTGGTACTATGCTCCCAACATAGGGTCACCAAACTATGATTAAAATATAATTGTTTCTACTTTTTGCACAAGGCCAGCAATTATCCCAGTATATTACTGGTACTTTATTTTATCGACCCTGTAAGGATGAAAGGCAAAGTTAACTCAGACCATAAAGGGGCGTATCTCTATGCTGCAAAGCATGGCGTACGACCCTAAAACTTATATCATACTTTTTTGCGATCACCAAACTATCCCTTATTAGCTTCAAAATAAGAAATCTTTATTGCATAATATTATCTGGAGGAAACTATATCTAAATAGATGGAATGGTCATGGTAAGAATATTTTGATCAATGTTCACCAGGGTTAGGGTTCAACACCACTATAACTATCACTACAACTATCACTACAAGTAACATAGTCACTACCACTACTACCACCACCACCACCACCACCACTACTACTACAACTTTTAATACATGCAAGAGGATAATCCGACGAGTTTCCACACACTTTCTGTCTGTCCAGTTTTACTTGAATCGATTCGAGGCTATGGTAAATACACTTGTCCAAGCTGCTATGATCTGGAATCGAACTCCGGACCTCATCATTGCGAAATAGATGTCTTACCCACTCAGCCACGCCTGTTTCCAAAATATTCCTTTCAACAATCACTCACATAAACAGATATAACACCTGCATATTTTACAACCGTTGACACATGGCTTACATGTTAAAGTGTTGATCTCACGAACATGCGTTCCATTCCCATGAGTTATGTCCTTGAGGAAGATGCTTTATTTCACGTTTTTCCAGTCTGTAAAGCTGTACCTGTATTTCAGTTTGGACAGCCTTGTCATACATTGTGTCGCACTGAATCTCCCTGCGAACTATGGGTGCTACTAAGGGTGTATGTGTTTGTAGAATACTCAGTCACTTAGATCTTAATTTCTCGAGCGGGTAGTTCTGTTGATTGGATCAACGGGAGCACTCATCGTCAACAAGTTCCAACAACAAGTTCCAACAACAACTACAATAATTTACAACCCCCAAGGGCTACAACCTAAACTGTATTTATTGCTCTGTTCTACAATACCTAAGATTTCATGTAGTCTTCTATTACAGATCGTAAACAAAATGTAGAACAACAAGTCTATTTTAATTAATTTGAAAAATAACATTTTAATTTTATTTAGATATCACTTTCTTTGCTTTTGTTTTCGATTAATTAAATTTCCACAGAAATCTGCTTTTAAAACACAGAAGACATTGCACACGTGTTAAATAATTGTTTCTACTTTTGGCACAAGGCCAGCAAATAATCCAGTACATTACTGGTACTTTATTTTATCGACCCCGTAAGGATGAAAGGCAAAGTTAATCTCAGCGGATTTGAACTCAGACCGTAAAGGGACGTAACTCTATGCTAGAAAGCATGGCGACCGAATAAAGACTAAATTACATCAGTGGGTAGAAAAATATACATGTGGCTTTTCTATATGAAATTGCTGTTTCAGTTGTTGTGGCACTCCGTCGGTTACGACGACGAGTATTCCTGTTGATACGATTAACAAAACAGCGGCTTGTGAAATTAACGCGAAAGTGGCTGAACATTCCACAAACACGCGTACCATTAACGTTGTTCTCATGGAGATTCAGCGTGACACAGAATGTGACAAGACTGGCCTTTCGAATTACAGGTACAAATCCGTTTTGCCAACGGAGTGGACTGGAGTAAGGTGAAATAAGTGTCTTGCTCAAGGACATAACGCATCGCCGGGAGTCGAACTCAAGACCTAACGATTGTGAACCGAATACGCTAACCACAAAGCCACACGCTCTCACGACAGTTTAAGTAATGTTAAATTAATCAAACAAAATATAACTCCATGAGATAACCTGGAAGGAAAATTTTGTGTTGTTTTTTGTTCTGTTTATATAAAAACAAATAAAAACCCTGGGAAGTTTTCTCTACATTTTCCCAACAATCCTCTATTTTACACACGAGTTTATCAATCATTTTATCCACCCAGTTATACACATTGTACCTACGATCCACCCCATGCTTACCTATGATTTTATCTACGTTTCTTTCTTATTCAAAATTAATTATATTACCCAGAACACAAGATATCCAAACACTCAAATATTCCATCCTCTAATTTCTAGAAAAGAACTTAGGTAAACTTAGTTAATCTTTAGAGAGAATGGATATCTTTTTATTATATTTTG
>OZ024741.1:406166011-406231011 GCA_964016885.1 Eledone cirrhosa | reverse complement strand
GTTTCTGGAATCAATAAAATATATACCAGTCATATACTGGTGTCGAATAAATTGCTTTCCCCAGAAATGAATAGCTTTGTACAAAGTATACTCTTGGATTCTACCTAAATACTTGTTTCTTTTCTGGTTGGGTTCTACTCAAGATACACAAATGTGTACCTTGGTGTTTAACCTGCCCAGAGTTTAAGACTACCACCCCCAACACAGAAACTGTGCCACCAACAGACTTTCACTTAGACTGTATCTGTTACATGGCATCTATTCTGACTCCAAGTTTCCTGGAAATTATTTAAATTTAGCCTGTAGCAGTGGAGACTTCCGGCGTCCTTGGCCCCCGGACCATATCCCTGCTCACTATTATCGGAGCAGAGTTGGCTGCTCGCATGCGCGAGCTCCACGAGGTGGAGTGGCTGTTCCAGAGCGTCTCCCTCACTGTCCCCCGGGTTAATGTCTTCTCCATGCTGCCGGCCAGGACCACGAGGCGGAGTGACCCTTAAGTTTCAATCATAGTGATGGCACGAGGATTTGATTTACTTCCATAAGCATACATATGTCGATACCTACCTTACCTAAAGCAACTTAAATACCACTACGAGATGTCGTTGAAAAGTCCTCGCCTTAACCCACTTCCCTTTTTCAGTACATTCTGAAGAAGGCATTGAAAAGCTTTTGGAAATGTGTTACGCTGCTAAATGTTCAACTCCCTCACCTTGTATATTTTCAAGAGTGGGCAATAGCTTATCATTGAAAGGTCTTCAGTTAGTTCACTACATTCTGAATACCAATTAATCGAGAACGGTGCTGTTATATAAAGCCAACTATATGTAAATTTTTATTAATTATTTTGCAATAATGTAATACCTCTATGGCAACGCTTTTGCGTAGAAATAAAAATCCACGAAGTACATTATTATCGATTTCTCGGTAATAAAGCTGCAAACTTAAACAGAAGTGGTTTTAAAAAGTGTATAATTTTAAGTAGTAGAAGAGTTCATTCTTTTATGAAGAGAAGCTTAAAATATTTTTCATATTCTGTGAAGCCTTTCATTTTCGAAATTGATTTTTTTACATTGGAACAAGAAGTCACATTTATGTAGGAAGTGAAACTATATTGTTAACTCTTTCTCAATGGCAACGGAAAGAAACTTATTTGTCTTTAATCGGGATTCGAAACCAACCAACTTCCTCTTTAAGCTGCGATAGTTTATTTTTTAAATCTCTTTATAGCTTTCTCAAACTTCCACGTGGAATACATTTTGGATTTTTATTTTATTTCGAAGAAATCAAATCAACTTAATCAAGTTAATCTGTGTTAATTGATTTCTATTGAATTATTATTCCTTTTGGTAGATCTTTCATTTGTCTGAATATTATTAGAAATATAAGTTACCGTGATTGATCGTCAGAATTGGTAGAGCGTCGGATAATATGCCATTGCAGTATTTCTTCTGGCTTTTAATAATATACTGAGATCAAATCCCGCCGTGGTTAACTTCACCGTGGTCAACTTCTTGCTTCCGTATTCGATAAATCAACTGGGATTGATTTAATCAACTTTGTCTTTCATCCCTAATATTCTGGCCTTGTGTCTAAATTAAAAATCAATATAAGTTCGTCACACCAATTACATGATTTGATTTCATATTTTATCATGTCAGAATAAACTGGTTGGCGGTGAATTGGCAGAGCCGCTTGAACGTCGAATAGAATGATTTATGGTATTTGCTTCGTTTTTAAATCCTGCTGAGGTCAACTTTGCCTTTCATCCATCTAGTACTGGGGTCGATTCTTCCTCACTATCGCTTTCTCACTTCCATTTTCTTACGCTCTCTCTATCTTTCTCTGGAAGAAATATGCTGTAGTTTGACCTGGAGAACAGATGGGTTCCGCCATGTTAAAAAATAGCCAAGAAACGCCGTATGTCCATATGGCGCCCAAACGACTCAATCAGGAGTTACGGGACCTTGACACCCCTACAACTCAATCAGGAGTTACGGGACCTTGACACCCCTACAACTCTATCTGGAGTTACGGGACGTTGTAACGTAGGCTGACATGTCTCGTTGAAAGTCATAAACATATTTTTAGTTTCTGGTTAGGTAACGTTCCTAGAGAGATGACATATACACCTATATACACCTATATACATCTATATACACCTGTATACACTTATATACCCCTGTATACACCTATATACACCTATATACACCCATATACACCTATATATAATTGGAACTTATGATGAATGAGTTGGTAGTTGAACATCTTATTCGTTATCGATTATTTCACTATTACAATTGTGCAGTTTACGTACCTGGTGTTTTGATCAATATTAAATATTCGATTGCAGTTTGGTAAATGAAAAGACGGGTATTTGACAGCTTCTGGAGTGGTTGTGGCGTCGTCCTGACACATGGCGTGTCTTCGGCATTAAACTTGGCGAAGTTCATCCTTCGCCAGTTCGGAACATAACCGATCTCTTCCAGAGAAACAAAAGTAGAAACAATTATAATTATTTCTAGTTTTGGCACAAGGCCAGCAATTACCTAGTACATTACTGGTACTTTATTCTATCGACCCCGTAAGGATGAAAGGTAAAACTAACCTTAGCGGGATTTGAAATCAGAACGAAAAGGGACGTACCTATATGCCGTAACGTATATGGTCCGATGCTCTACCGATTCTATCAATCCACCACACTACAGCGGACATATAATGAAACATCGTATCAATCCGTCCATCCATGACCTTCCCAACTTTGTTTACAGTATAAAGTATGTAGAGCTACTGTATCCAACATATGATTTAATGGATATGTCTCGGATTATTCTGAATATTATCTCATACGAGGGAATATATTCTTTTGTACGATTTAACTTTTTCTGACATTTAAATCTTATATTCAATGTAATAATATAAAGTTTCAAAAATAAACAATCGACAAAATCTTCTTCTTCTTCTTCTTCTTCTTCTTCTTCTTCTTCTTCTTCTTCTTCTTCTTCTTCTTCTTCTTCTTCTTCTTCTTCTTCTTCTTCTCTCTCTCTCTCTCTCTCTCTCTCTCTCTCTCTCTCTCTCTCTCTCTCTCTCTCTCTCTCTCGCTCGCTGTCTCTCTCTCTCTCTCTCTCTCTCTCTCTCTCTCTCTCTCTCTCTCTCTCTCTCTCTCTCTCTATCTCTCCATATATATATATATATATATATATATATATATATATATATATATATTTATTAAAATAACAGATTAAAGTTTAAGCAAAGAATCGCTGAAAAAATCTGAGGCAATTTCGGCTTGTAAACATAAATTGCACAAAACTTTCCTGTATTACAGCCCCACGTTATACCCTAACGGATAGCACGATCTATACGTGGATATTTTACGTCTCGATGTGGGAGCTAAGTATATGTTTTGTTTATACCTTTACTTATTTGCATAGGTAAGTATATATTATCCGTATGTTTTGTGAAGGTACGTATACCTTCTCGTACGTATATTTGATTGTTATGGTGTATAATTTTTTTATATATTCTGGTACATATGGTTCGGCTATGTGTATACGGGAGTTTTGCGTCTGCGTGAGTATGCAGGTTCGTACGTATGTAGGGCGTGTGTATATGTGTACTTCATGTTTTGGTTGACTTACGTCTCCGAACATTCGTGTATTTACATGTAGGTATGTGTGAGCGCTTGTTATATACGTATTTATTTATTTATATACGTTTATATAATTATTTATTTATTTGTATACACGCTTACACACACACACATATTTATATGTGCGTGGTTTTGTATACCTATGGTAAGTTTTTGCGTATGCTTGTGTATGTACGTTTCTGTTTGCGTGTATGTATTTATTTATTTCTATTACTTCTGTATTGTATTTATTTACTTTGTTCTTAATTCCGTAGCGGAGATCCATTCGGTCTCCTAGTTAGAATTTAGTCTACGACTTCTGCTATACCATTTACGTGGTTTTGTCTTTGCATGCTATTGTTCTCCACGATCCACATATGACGTATTATCTTCGTTTTTTTCGTTCATCGCCAGAGAACGTCTCTATGCACCACCTAAGAGAACATTAGTCTACGACCTCTTTTATACCATAAACGTGGTTCTGTCTTTGCGCGTAATTGTTTTTCACCGCTCCTATTAATGACGCATTATATTCGTTTTTTCCCGTTCTTAGCCAGCGAACGTTACCACGAACCAAAGTATCGTCTTCCTGTCTTCCTCCGGTTGCAACGTTTTTTGAAATATCCAGTTCTGCGTTTACAGATTGACTTTGTTAGTTTCAGAATATCCCGTTAAGGGTGAAAGCAGCGATTCTTTGCTTAAACTTTAATCTGTTATTTTAATAAATATTTGCTCTACAGTTCTTATATATTTGATATATATTTATCCTTATCGAGCCCTCTTTAGATTTTAGTCTTCAAATTTATTATTATTACTATATATATATATATACGGGGTAACAAATAATAGTTAAATACAGTCCACCTAGGTAAAGTCCAGTTATGGTATTCCAGGTAGTGGATGATATTAACGCTTGGCTTGGTTTGACTCAACAAGGCGTTTTCATAGTGATGTTGCGGGTATGCCGTAATTCCTATGTTGTAAACACTTGGAGTAATAATAAATCAGGAAAGAAGGTTGACATGGTTTGCTATACAAAAAAGGTTTAATCACATATCTTACATTTGTTTCACTGAGCTGGTAGCGATCTCTAGACCAATAAGCGAATAGCGATCTCTAGACCTACCAGCTCAGTGAAACAAATGTAAGCTATGTGATTAAACCTTTTTTGTATAGCAAACCATGTCAACCTTCTTACCTGATTTATATATATATATATATATATATATATATATATATATATATATATAAGTATGTATGTATACGTACATACATATATGTATACAGACGTACAGTAGCACGCATATATATATATATATATATATATATATATATATATATGCATACAGGTACACATATATATATGTACGTATCAGTTTAGCGAACGTTTATTATAACGCTCGCTTTGTCCGTTTGTAAACAAGCGAACAGCCTGATTTATGCCATACGGTGTTAAGGCAACCACGTCACCTTTTTTTTTTTATATATATATGCGTGCTACTGTACGTCTGTATACATATATGTATGTACGTATACATACATACTTACATTTAAGTAAGTGCTGTACTAAGAGTGAGAAATGAAATTTCGTTTCATTATATTACAACTTATCGTTTTCGCTACGCCTGGCCGACTGAACTCACTCGATATGCAAATTAGGCTGCTCAGCCGTTAATTTTCATAAGGAAAGTATATACTTTCGAACGTTCAACTATCTGGCAGAAGGGTATACGGTGCTGATGATAGCTAACAAGCTTGAAACTAGTACATCGTTCCTGTGTCAGTGTTGAACAAAAAGGTGACATGTTTGCCTTAACACTGTATGGCATAAATCAGGGTGTTCGCTTGTTTACAAACGGACAAAGCGAGCGTTATAATAAACGTTCGCTAAACTGATACGTACATATATATATGTGTACCTGTATGCATATATATATATATATATATATATATATATATATATATATATATATATATATATATATATATATGCATGCATGCTACTGTACGTCTGTATACATATATGTATGTACGTATACATACATACTTACATTTAAGTAAGTGCCGTACTAAGAGTGAGAAATGAAATTTCGTTTCATTATATTACAACTTATATATATATATATATATATATATATATATATGTATATTTCGTTTCTGAATTTGTTTAGCAAGATTCTTTATCTGAAAACGTGTGTTGAAACCGATATGGTTATACTTTGGGAGGGTCATGTTGCCAATAAGAAACACACGCACCAGTTGCTTTCACTTCAATTTATTATAATAAATTTATAAATTTAGGAATTTATAAATTTCCGGTTGGTTGGTTCCACAACCAGATGGTTGTTTATATATTGTCAAAGCTCTTTCGTCACACATTCTGGTACCTCTTCAGTGACTGGGGATTCTTTTCTTTGCTTTTGTGCCTCTCCTTTGTTCTGTCCTACGCCATCTTGTTTCTGTGTGTGTGTTCATAACACACAGAAACAAGATGGCGTAGGACAGAAACAATCTTGTTTCTGTCCTATATATATATACACACACACACATATATATATATATAGGAAAAGAGTCAGGACCCCGACGGCATCATTAATAACTTACGAAATTTATTATTTACCTATATCTAGCATTGAATTGAATCTCAGATATTATTTTTTTCTCATTAGTTTCAAAACTAAACCTGCGCTTGTATGATTTAAACAAGAGCCGGCAGTTATGGGAGCCATAACATAATCTTGTGTCTTTCTTATTTTTCTATATTATGAAAAGCCAATTTAAAACCAAGATTTCAATGAAATCTATTCACAGGAGGAAAATAATTCAGATATAAAAGGCAGCTGGGGTCTTCTAATATGAGATTAAATTATATTTCATTGTTACCGTTTTCTTATTGTTGATTAAATAACTGAAGTAGAAACTGACGTTAAGTTATCTCCCTTTTTCCTATTTAGTTGAGTCATTTACATTAGATTATATTTTGGTGGACTGGTAGTATCGATAGAGTTATGGCCCTTTATGGTCTGAGTTCAAATCCCGCCGAGGTTAACTTTGCCATTCATCCTTAAGGGGTCGATAAAATAAAGCACCAGTAATGAACTGGGGTCGATTTAATCGACTTTCCCCTCCCCCAAAATTGTTGACTTTGTACCGCCGAGGTTAACTTTCATTCTTACGGGGTCGATAAAATAAAGTACCAGTAATACACTGGGATAATTGCTGGCCTTGTGCCAAAAGTAGAGACAATTATATTTTCGTTCAGCAGTGAACTGGCAGAGTTGTTAGAATGTTGGATAAAATTATTTGCGGTTTTTGTTCCGGCTTTCTGTCCTCCGAGATCAAATCCCACCGAGGCCATCTTTCCCTTTCATCCATTTCAGGTCGATAAACAATATACCAGTCAAGTATTTTTTTTTTTTTTGTGTGTGGGAGGTCGATTCCACTTTTATATCTCTTTCTCACTTCCATTCTCTCATTCTCTCTATCCTCTAAAATACATCTGCTGTATTCAGACCTGGAGAGGAGATAAGCTCTGACAGGTTTTTAAATACTCTAGAGACGCTGTATGTCAATACGGTGCCATTAAGACTTCCCCAGGAGTTACGGGATCATGCATGCTTTAGTTAGTCTGTGAAAAAGTTGTAGCCTTAACACCCATGCCACTGCATTTACTCCACTTCTTTGCGGTGACATGATCAAACCTTTCCGTCTCACACGATCCAACAGTTCTTCACCGGATAATTCTGTGTCTTCCTCAGTGACTCTCTTTAATGTCTGGAGAGGACTTCCAGTTTTGTGTTAGTTGGCTCCCATAGTAAAAGTTTTTAGCAGGTCCGTTGCCTCTCACATCGTGAACTGCAAGCTGGGGTCATCAATATAGAGTAGTTTACACAACACTTCTAGCAGTTCTGTGCTGTAGTTGCATATACCATGGTCCACATGTTTTGGACATCTGCTATCAATATAGAGTAGTTTACACAACACACTTGTGGTCCAGATGTGTTGACATATGTTATCAATATAGAGTAGTTTACACAACACACTTGTGGTCCAGATGTGTTGGACATCTGCTATCAATATAGAGTAGTTTACACAACACACTTGTGGTCCAGATGTGTTGACATATGTTATCGGGATATTGTTGTGTACACAACATACCCCTAACGGGATCACGCTTTAATTAGAGACTATTTCGAAGGTATTGAATGTGAAGATTTTTTATGAAACAAATTAAAGCATTTACAATTGTGTTTGTTGTTGTTTTTTCAATTTATGTCAACAACAAATTTCAATAGAACATCAATAGAATTCATTAATTACAAACATAAATTTTACTAATTATTATTACATAAATCTAAACAAGTTGTCCCCGTGTTCAATATTGTTTATCACATGTACTGCTATCATATCGATTATTGATTTACTATTGATGACTAATTTCTTAATTTCTTGGTCTATTCTCCAAGCCCGAAAGACGAAACTAAATCCTTTAAGATTTCTAGAATAAATACAAAGAAAATAATTATTGTTACACTATAGGAGAGTCATGCTGCTAATAATATAGTTATTGTTATACTATAAGAGGGTCATGCTGGCAATAATATAGTTTTTTTATACTATTGTTACACTATAGGAGGGTCATGTTGCCAATAACATAATTACTGTTATACTTTGGGAGGGTTATGTTGCCAATAATATAATTACTGTTATACTTTGGGTGGGTCATGTTGCCAATAATATAATTACGTTATACTTTGGGTGGGTCATGTTGCCAATAACATAATTACTGGTATACTTTGGGAGGGTCATGTTGCCAATAATATAATTACTGTTATACTTTGGGTGGGTCATGTTGCCAATAACATAATTACTCGTATACATTGGGTGGGTCATGTTGCCAATAATATAATTACTGTTATACTTTGGGTGGGTCATGTTGCCAATAACATAATTACTGTTATATTTTGGGTGGGTCATGTTGCCAATAATATAATTACTGTTATACTTTGGGTGGGTCATGTTGCCAATAATATAATTACTGTTATACTTTGGGTGGGTCATGTTGCCAATAATATAATTACTGTTATACTTTGGGTGGGTCATGTTGCCAATAATATAATTACTGTTATACTTTGGGTGGGTCATGTTGCCAATAATATAATTACTGTTATACTTTGGGAGGGTAATGTTGCCAATAATATAATTACTGTTATACTTTGGGTGGGTCATGTTGCCAATAATATAATTACTGTTATACTTTGGGTGGGTCATGTTGCCAATAACATAATTACTGTTATATTTGGGTGGGTCAAGTTGCCAATAACATAATTACTGGTATACTTTGGGTGGGTCATGTTGCCAATAATATAATTACTGTTATACTTTGGGTGGGCCATGTTGCCAATAATATAATTACTGGTATACTTTGGGAGGGTCATGTTACCAATAACATAATTACTGTTATACTTTGGGAGGGTCATGTTGCCAATAATATAATTACTGTTATACTTTGGGTGGGTCATGTTGCCAATAACATAATTACTGTTATACTTTGGGAGGGTCATGTTGCCAATAACATAATTACTGTTATACTTTGGGTGGGTCATGTTGCCAATAACATAATTACTGTTATATTTGGGTGGGTCATGTTGCCAATAACATAATTACTGTTATATTTGGGTGGGTCATGTTGCCAATAATATAATTACTGTTATACTTTGGGTGGGTCATGTTGCCAATAACATAATTACTGTTATATTTGGGTGGGTCATGTTGCCAATAACATAATTACTGTTATACTTTGGGTGGGTCAAGTTGCCAATAACATAATTACTGTTATACTTTGGGTGGATCGTGTTGCCAATAACATAATTACTGTTATATTTGGGTGGGTCATGTTGCCAATAACATAATTACTGTTATACTTTGGGTGGGTCATGTTGCCAATAACATAATTACTGGTATACTTTGGGTGGGTCAAGCTGCCAATAATATAATTACTGTTATACTTTGGGAGGGTCATGTTGCTAACAATATAGCTATTATTATACTTTGGTTGGGTTTATTATTATTATTATTGTTTGTCATTTGAGACAGTAGAAATGTTTTTGCAAACATAGTTCGACTTTAGTTTTGATGGAATTTTATCAGCGAATAAATATCCTCTTTAAGTATCGATAGAGACACTGCTTATAAACCGACTATACTTAAGTAAATAGTCTTATTAGTGATTGTATATAACAATAAGTTGTTTATATCTGTGTCCATATACAGTGGTAAATATAAACAAACATGTAGATATATTCAATAAGGGTTTTCTCTGTTGTAGGAATTCTTCCCCGGCTGAAATATTTAGTAATAGTAGAGTTACAAACATTCCCATGGACAGTTTAAAATGGTGCTCAGTCACTGAAGAAATCCAAACACAGGATTGAAACTATTCCAACTAACACCTCCTGCTTTTTGTCCTATAAAATCTTGGATTTACAGACAAGGTGTTTAGTCTGTCTATTCAGTGTTCAGTGAAACTATAAATATATTCTGTAATCTAGCATTAGAACAAAATACAAGTCTAAAGTTTGTCTTGATCCCACACGCTAATCAGGCTGGTGCTTATACCGGTTTCTGTGACCTGATAAGACTGAGAATACAAGACTCCCTCCTGGACCGGACGCCAGTCCACCACAAGGTTAAACTCCCAGCTATTGTTGATACTCATTTACAGCTGAGAATACTGGAGCAATATGAAATGAAGTGTTTTGCTAAATAACACAACACGCCCAGGAATCGAACCCACGGAATTATGATCGTAAGTCCAACACCCTTACCAGTAGGCCGCACACCGTCACTATGTAGGACTATATTATCTAATGAACAGTATAGCAGTTAGTGTTAGTGGCCATCAGCCATAATGTTCCCAGGGTAACGTGAATAAAGTGTGTTGCTAAAAAACACAATAAACAACGCAGGGATCGAACCTATGATATTGTGATCCTAAGTCCAGCGACCTTAATATTAGGCCGCACAAAATATATCGAGGGTTGATATAACAGTCGATGTGATTATTATGATCTTCAGTGAAGTTATTATTTTCTTTAATAATATTCATTAGTTCTAGTATTGTTCTCAAGCCAGATAGAAGCAATACTGTAATCAATTATTTAGTCAATACACTGTATTGACTCCAGAAGTAATGTATTGTTCTAAGAGAATATTATCCCATGGTGAGACTCAGCTCAGGAATATATGCTATGGAAACAATCGTTTAATTATACAGTGTTTATCACTTCTATGAACCAACAAAAAATATGTCTTCACATGCTACTTAATTACAATAAATTGTTCTAGGATAACAGAAACGTTGTAATCAGGAGAGATGACGTCATACAGCTATCTACGACTTTCTATCAATACAACTATCTAAATTTTTTCAATCATTAATCGAACTTAGAACATTCAATTATTAAAATATTCACTGCTTTGATCGATATTCATTCTTTTTGAAGTTTTTTTGCTTTTGTTTTAATACCTGTTATTTATATTTTTTTTAATAACATATTTCTTTGAAATATTCAAAAGGAAAATTAATTTGAATCAAGCAAATTTTGTTTTATGAAAATACATTTAATATGTCCAGGGAAGTTTTCTGCTTTGATGGTGTATAATAAAGTATAATTTATTTGATAAAATCAGTACTTTGAATGTCTGTGGAAGAATTGCGGGACAGATTTTACAGGTAAAAACTAACCAGCAGGAGACCCAGGGGTAGACCCTGAGCAAGATGGTTGGATAACATCCATGAGCTTGGCTGGTCTCACTTGGGGATCCAGCTGGATCAGATGGAGATGGTTGCGTCTGACAGGACCCACTGAAAGGAGTGTTAGAGGACTCTGCCCACTCGACCCTCTCAGTAATAAGTGGACGACGACGGCGAATAATAATAATAATAATAATAATAATAATAATAATAATAATAATAATGTTTTCTTTATTAACCACAAGGGTTCACATAAAGTAGACATTAAGGACAGTACAGGACAATACAGGACGGTACAAATGGGCATTTCTGCGTGTAAAAAAACAGAGGTTGAAATAAAATAACAAAGAAAAATTCCCCAATAGGGGGGAGACTTCCAAGGGACATTTGTGGAGAAAGCCCATTAAAAGACCACAGTGGCCCTGACCACCAGGGCAAGTGCCCTCTCCCAGTTTTCCACCTTTAATTTACAGACACATACTCAGAGAAGGCCCATTCATTCGGGCCATACTTGCTTCTCTCATCCATCTTTCAACAAAATGCTGGGAAGAGAGCACTTCCCTCTCTACCCTGATTTTCCTTTTCAAATGAAATTTGAAAAAGTTAATCAGGGCATCACCGAAGAGGTAAGTGCTCGTCTTCAGCCCTTTCAAACGTGTCCACCATACTATCCCTTTCGCCATGGCCACCAGACAGATAAAAACTGCCTGCCCTTCCAGGCTAAAGGAAGAGGGCGGGGCAATCCTCACGATGGACTCAGCTGATAGCTGGATCAGTCCTACACGTGACAGCAGGTGTTCGACATAAACCCACAAGTCAGCAATGCTCGGACACTGGACGAGTGCGTGCAGGACGGTTTCGTCGCCCTGCGCGCATCTCGGACATGCCCGGCTGACGGCACCTCCATGCCTGTAGAGTTTATCCCGAACTGGCAAAGCTCCTCGGTAGCACTACCAGGCCAGGGATTTCTGGAAGTTGTCCATAGGCCCCGGCCCGAAAGTCCTTCCGAAGAGATTGGCTAGTTGATTTTCGTCGACGCCTAGAGTTTCTCCAAGTACGTCGTCGCTCTTCCCCTCCACTAATCCCCTATAGAACGCCAAGGTGGAGTTTCCACCGATCACATTGCCCGATTGGTCGAGGGCTGTGAGCGCCTGAAGACATTCCAGTCTCCAAGCGCTCCCTCTCGGTCTTCGCTTGACCCAGGACTGCAGCTCCGTCAAGGAGACGAGCTGGGGAAAAACCTGTCTTGCAAACGGAGACCACACCTGATCACCGTCGAGGAAGAGGTGGAGATGTCGTAGCCTGAGCGCGTGTCTGTGCATCATCAGCCACGGCATGCCCAGCCCTCCACGTAGCGGGTGTTGACAGCAGATGGACCGCCTGACCATCGGAGCGCGTCCCTTCCACAAGAAGCGAAAGTGCAAACGCTCCAGCGCAGTCAGGCGGGGCTTAGGACAAGGTACGACGGTCAGGCGGTAGTAGATGACGGATGCGATGTACGCGTTAGCCACCTCCGCTCGACCTTTCAGGGATAGCTTCCTCTCGGCCCATTTCTGGGTGAGAGAAGCCACCCTGCTCGTCACCTCGTCCCAGTTTTTGTCCGTCTGGAGGTCTGGACCGAAGCAGACCCCTAGCAATTTAACCGGTCCGTCCGTCCAGCGCCCGACGACGCTGTTGGACGGCATGGACCTGCCTCTCCAGGTGCCGAGCTGCAGGCCCACTGACTTTTCCTGGTTCATCATTGCTCCTCTCACCGCTTCGTATTCTCTTAGTGTAGTGCCGATCGCCTCGATGTGTTTGGCGTTCGACACCACTACGGTGACATCGTCGGCATATGCTGACACGGATCTTCCGCATCCTAGTTCGCGCGGGACCCCCCTCAACGTCTCCAGTTTGTGCAGTAATGGCTCGAGAGTCAATACGTACAATAGGGACGAGAGGGGACATCCTTGGCGGACCGAGCGCATGATGTTGAACGGTTCCGAAAGGTGACCGTTCACTCTCACTACAGAGCAGATGTCGCTGTGCATGGCAGCGATCCAGCCTCTGAAGACGGGCCCAAAGCCAGCCGCCCTCAGGACTGCCGTTAGGTAACGATTGTCGACCCTATCGAAGGCTTTCGACTGATCTAAATTGATCAAAGACCCACCCGTGCTAGGTTCCCTAGCTACCCTCTCTACGATGTATCGCATGAGGTGGAGGTTGTCGTGGATGGATCTGTCGGGAATGGCGCATGTCTGTGCCTCTCCCACCAGACCATCAACGACAAGCGCCAACCTCTTTGCTAGCACCTTGGCCAAAATCTTGAACTCTGTGTTTAGCAGAGTTATGGGCCTAAAATTATCTATGTTATCCCCCTTGTTCGGATCCTTTCTCAGCAGCGCCACCGCTCCTCGGCTCACAGAGCTGGGAATTCTCCCGTTCTGTTGCCAGTTGCAGTAGACGTCCGCCAAGAGGCCTCCGAACAAGTTTGGCATTTGTACGTAAAGTTCATAGGGCAGACCATCCAAACCAGGCGATTTACCCCTTGTGCAACTAGTCATTGCATCCCGTACTTCAGCGGTTGTTATCGGCTTTTCGCAACACTCCGCCTCAGTGGCCGAAAGCCGCGGCAGTCCGTTGAGGTAGACACTAAAGTCCATCCCTCGATCCGGCCCGCCACTGCCCCCGAACAGTTGAGCGAAGTGTCGCTGAAAAGCTTCACACATTTGCCCGGGATCGAGTAGCATGTGCCCGTCGTGGTCCACCAAAGACCGGATCGTGGCTTTGTTGCCACGACGCGCCTCCGCCACTCGGGCCCATTGAACGGCTTTCGTCCCCTCGTGACTGAGAGCACGCACCCTTTCTCTGACAACGCAGCCTTCGTGCTTTGCATTGAAGAATTGGTCAAGGGCCAATTTCGCCGCAAGAACGTCGGTCGCAATGCCTTTGCTAAGCGCCTCGTCTAATTTTCTAACTAGTTCTCCCTCTGCTCTATTTTTCTCTATTGCTAAAGCGTTACTAAACCTAATCGATTCTATTCTAATCGCTCTTTTCAGAGCAAACCACCACTTGTTGTTGACGATGGCCCTCATCAACGCCCGCTTAACTAGTTCGCTAATCCGGTCTCTGTAGGCCTTGCGCGCTGGTAAGGACGCGTTTAACTTCCAGTAGCCGGATCCTCGTCTATGAAGCCTATCTAAGTCAAGCACACAGATCACGAATTTGTGGTCCGTGTAGCTGACTATCTTGAATTGTGGACAGCCTATGCTAGACCTATCTATTTCCCTACAAAATACTCTATCTAGATATGATCTGGATGACCCTATGCGATTTGTCCAAGTCCACATTGGTACATTCGGGAAATCCATTCGGTACCTGTCAGACAGTTCAAAACGTCTGAGCAGGTTGGTGAGACTCTTGCACCCTCCTTCCCTATCCACTAATCCCACACAATCCCAGCGTGCATCTAAGATCCCGTTCCAGTCGCCCACTAACACTAAAGAGCGGGACGTTCCAAGAAAGCTCTCCAGACGCCGGAAGAAATCAGGCCGCCCTGCTCCTGTCGGGGCATAGACGGCCACTAACCTGAAAGCTTTCCCGTCTCCGCTGGTCACGTCCAGCACCACCAACTTACCTTCTGGGTCCAGGAAGATGGCCCGTATGGCAAGATCCAAGCCTCTCCGAAAAAGCACAGCAACTCCTCCCCCCGATCCCGGACGGCTGGGAGATGCGTACACATCGTAGCCGCCGAAGATCGGTGCGAAAGCCTGTGCTTCGGAGATTCTGGTCTCGCTGATGGCCACTACATCTATGTTTAGTGACCTGAGGTCGTTGAGCAGGTGGCCCTGCTTCCATGACGACCCCAAGCCACGCGCATTTATGCTGCCTATTCTGAGTGAGGTCATGTTGAAAAGGAGTGGAAAAGATGGGAAAGACCACTTACCTTACTTCTCGTAGGGGAAGGACGGCTTTTCCATCCTTTTCACTGCTTGTGGCCTCCTCAGGAAGGATGTCCTTATAAATCCTCCTGGAGAGTGCTTGTCGGAAGTCTCCGATGTCTTTGGGGAATTTTTGTTTTAGTGTCATGTACGTTTTCTGTGTGATGCGAGTGATTTGTATGTGTGGAGGTGGTGTGAATTTTGGGGTTGTTGTGTAGTCTTTTTCTGTGATGCTGGTGTTGTGTTGGATGTAGTGTAATAATTGCTTGTTGTTCAAATTTAATGCTGTGTAGTGTGTATCGTTTTGGTTGTTTTGTTTTGTTTGCGTTTGTTGTGGGTTTGTTTCTGTTTCGCATTTTGGTGACTTTTGTGGTGTAGGTGATTGTGGTGCTGGGGATAATGATGGTGATGGTGTTGGTGTTTGGGTTGATGGGGTTGGTGATGCTGGTGGGGATGGTGGCATATCTGTCCTAACTTTTTTGTTTCTTAGTTTATTTGTTTCCCTCTGTATTTTGTTTTTGGAGGGGGAAGGAAGAGAATTTTTTGTTTTTTGGTTTCTTTTTTTTTTTTCCGGATATCGTTTCCCACTCCTCGTCGTCACAATCTGTCTCCAGTTGTGATAGGCCGGGGAGTGGAAAATCCTCCACAGCCGTTAGTTTTGGTTGTGGTGTGGTGGATGGTGTAGGCGCTGGTGCTAGTTCTGAAGCGTTGGGTGGTGGTGGTGTCGGTTTTGCTGGTGGTGGTAGTGGTGTTGGTTTTGCTACTGTTGCTGGGGTTGTTGCTGTTATAGTTGCTTCTGTTGTTGCTGCTACAGTTGTTGCTGCCATCTCTGCTACTGGTGGTGTTGATGGTTGTGTCACTGGGGTGGGTAGGAGAGGTGGCCTCAAACTTTTAGCCTGAGGGCAGAAAGCCCTTAGGTGGGTTCCTTCACCACAAACGACACACCTAGGTCTTCTGCCCTCGACAATTACCGTGAGGTGGCTGCCGTCAGTGAGGTCTATTACCTCTGGGATCTCCTCAATGCTTTTTTGGTCCGCTTGGATCAGGAGCTCCATCCCAGATCCGGACCAGTTTTCCTGCTTTTCTTTTGCTACTGCTATTATTTTCGTGTTGGCTTCGATGCCGGCGAGGACAGCCGCTATTAGCCAGGGAATTTCGATGGCCGGTGGAACGTGGGTCACCCTGATCTTTACGAGTCTCTGACCACAATAGCTTGGGACGAGTGTGAGGTCGTCACTTTTTAATGGGGCCATGGAGTGTTCTCTAGCCTCCTCTGGTGTTTCAAAGAACACATCCACGGTTCCATACTTTTGCCCACGTCTGATGTGGGTTTTTCTTGCCCACACATGACCCAAAGCTTTTTGGATTTGGGACTCGGATGCCCGTTCCACTCGGCGCGATTTTACATTTATTGTTCTATACGACACGGTGCACAGGCGCCGATGCTCCATTTTATTAGGTGGGGTGGGGGTGGGGGGTGGGTGGGTGAGGCTGACCCTGTACCCATCTTTCTTTACCATTTGTTTGGCATTTTCTAAATCTTCTTGAGTTACCGTGAACGCTTCGAATTGTTTTGCTACGATGGCGAAACTGAGGGTCGGTTTTATAATGTCATTGTTGTTGTTGTTGCTATCGTTAATATTAATTTTATTTTCAGTTGTGGTGGTGGTGACGTCAGTCGTCTTTGGTGGGGAAGAGTCCATTTTGCTTGATTTCATTTCGACGTCACGAGTTAATTTATTTTTTTCTTCTTTTGTTTCTGTTGTCGCGGTGGTGGTGGTGGTGGTGGTTGTCGCGGTGGTGGTGGTGGTGGAGGGTTTAACACCTGCAGTCATTGGTAATGGCGGGAAATGAATGTCTGCCTGAGACAAATTTAAAATATTGCTACTGCTTATATTTTTTTTTGTGTTGGCAAACGTAGTAACATTTACAATGGTGGTGTCGGTGTGAGGTGTTATTTTGTGAGGAAGGCTTTCAGCTGCTTCGTGCAGAGGGGAATTAGCCATTTTTTTTTCAAAGAAATTTTTGGATAATAATAAAAGTTAAAATTTTGGGCACAAGGCCCCAATCTTTTTGGGTGTCCTTTTCGGAAAACAATGTATGTGTGCTTATAAACAGTTTACAATAAAATTTTCCATAAATGGCAATTTTTAAACAAACGGATATAACAAACCTTTGCGGAGCTCACGATAATACGATTTCCTACGTAGGTCGCCAATAATAATAATAATAATAATAATAATAATAATAAAAAATGGGTGCAGCCCATTATGCCGTGTATGCAAAAAACAACCAGAGACCATTGACCATATAATTTCAATGTGCAGTCCTATAGCTCCAACCGAATACCTAGACAGGCATGACAGAGCTGCACAATACATACATTGGATAATGTGTAAGCATTTTGACCTGCCCCATCAAAAGAATTGGTGGGAGCATCAACCACCTCCCATACTTGAAAAAGATCACATCTCAATCTTGTGGAACTTTAGCATCCAAACAGACCGAAAAATAGATGCAAATAGACCTGATATAATATTGAAGGACTTTCAAAGGAGGGTATGCCTGCTAATTGATATGTCTGTTCCAATAGACAAGAATGTATCTATAAAAACATTTGAAAAATTGAGCAAGTATAAGGACCTGGAGATAGAAATTGGAAAAATGTGGAAATTGAGAAGTAAAACAATACCAGTGGTTGTAGGCGCTCTGGGAATGATACCTAAGGGGTCTAACGACTACTTATCGCAAATCCCAGGAAACCCGCGTATAGGAGAAATACAAAAGATAGTACTAATGGGAACTGCCCATATACTAAGGAAAATCCTGTCAATATAATTACATCACAAGTCTAAACACTAAGGATGCATGTGTGAATATGTATGTTCTTTCTTGAACATGGCGGACCTTGTTGTCTCTTGAGGTCACTGGTTGTGACTTGGTGATAACTCGTATAAACATAAAGCAAGATAAATGCAAATAATAATAATAATAATAATAATAATAATAATAATAACACAAATAGTTTTTACCTGTAAAATCTGTCCCGCAATTCTTTCCACAGACATTCAAAGTACTGATTTTATCAAATAAATTATACTTTATTATACACCATCAAAGCAGAAAACTACCCTGGACATATTAAATGTATTTTCATAAAACAAAATTTGCTTGATTCAAATTAATTTTCCTTTTGAATTTTTCAAAGAAATAATAACACAAATACGTGGAGTCATTGTGATGAGGAGGGGTAGGTTGAGCAGAAGTAACGGAATCCAGATACCAACAGGTGAGATGATAAAGGAAATTGACTCTGAGGAAGGATACAAGTATTTGGGCGTTCTGGAGGCTGATGGCGTAAAGAACAAAAAAATGAAGGAATTGTTAAGAACTGAATACATTCGGAGAGTAAGGAGCGTATTGAAGTCACATCTGAACAGCAGAAATGCCATAAGCGCAGTAAATTCCCGAGCTGTGTCTATTATTAGGTACAGTGCGGGAATTCTGAGATGGAATGTTGCTGAACAAAAAGAAATGGATAGGAAGACTAGGAAGCTATTGACTATCTACAACATGTTCCACAAGAGGAGTGATGTCGATAGACTCTACCTAAGGAGATCTGAGGGTGGAAGAGGTCTTATCAGCATAGAGGACTGTGTTCAGATGGAGAAAAACAACCTACACAAATACGTGACTGATAGTAAGGAGCCAATGCTCAGAACTGTACTGAAGGATGGGACAATAGGCCAGGGGATGTCCAAGGAGGAAATAACATCAAGGAGAAAGAGCAGCCTTCAGGAAAAATCCCTTCATAGTACCTTCTTTGAGAAAACTGAATTTAGAGATCCACTGACATGGAACTGGTTGAAAAGAGGAGACCTTAAAAAGGCTACAGAAGGAATGTTAATGGCTGCGCAGGAGCAGGCCCTCAAAACGAAGTGGTTGAAACACCATATTTACAAGGAGGAGGCTAGCCCACTGTGCAGGATCTGTGGAGAGAGAGAGGAGACTGTGGCTCACATTGTATCCGAGTGTAAACACCTAGCCCAGACCCACTATAAGGGCTGGAGACACGATGTGATGGGCAGGGTGATCCACTGGCACCTGTGCAAAGTAAACAATTTACCACATTCTGAGAAATGGTATGAGCATAAGCCTGAGGCGGTGATGGAGAACGATCAGGTGAAGGTGCTGTGGGATTTTAGGATACAGAGGGACAAGAAACTGGAACACAATAGACCTGACCTGGTGGTTGTGGACAAAGAAAAAAGATCGTGTCTGATTGTGGATGTGGCCTGCCCATTCGACACGAGAGTGCAAGAGAAGGAGAGGGAGAAAATTAACCGATACCAGGACTTAAAGTGGGAGGTAAAAAGGATTTGGAACTGCCATGAAGTCAAAGTGATCCCGATTGTCATAGGCGCACTGGGGACTATCTCCAAAAGTTTCCAGGGATGGTTAAAGAAAATCGGCCCCTTCACGCTTTTTGGAACGCTTCAAAAGGCATGCTTGCTGAGAACAGCAAGAACCCTCCGATACGTCCTGAATATCTGAGGCTGCAGGTAGTGGCTTGATATTCATTCCAACAAACTTTCCAGTTAACTAACATCAATGACTGAGACTCAAGGAGTAATAACAATAATAATAATAATAATAATAATAATAATAATAATAATAATAATGATTTCTTTATTAACCACAAGGGTTTACATAAAGTAGACATTAAGGACAGTGCAGGACAATGCAGGACGGTACAAATGGGCATTTCTGCGTGTAAAAAAAACAAAAACAGAGGATGTAACAAAAATAACAATGAAAATAACAATGAAAAATTCCCCAATAGGGGGGAGACTTCGGAGGGACATTTGTGGAGAAAGCCCAGTAAAAAGCCACAATGACCCTGACCACCAAGGCAAGTGCCCTCTCCCAGTTTTCCACCTTTAGTTTACAGATATATACTCAGAGTCGGCCCATTCACTCGGGCCATTCTTGCTTCTCTCACCCATCTTTCAACAAAATGCTGGGAAGAGCACTTCCTTCTCTACTCTGATTTTCCTTTTCAAATGAAATTTGAAAAAGTCAATCAGAGCATCACCGAAGAGGTAAGTGCTCGTCTTCAGCCCTTTCAAACGTGTCCACCATACTATCTCTTTCGCCATGGCCACCAGACAGATAAAAACTGCCTCCCCTTCCCGGCTAAAGGAGGAGGGCGGGGCAATCCTCACGATAGACTCAGATGATAGCTGGATCCGTCCTAAACGCGACAGCAGGTGTTCGACATAAACCCACAAGTCAGCAATTTTCGGACACTGGACGAGTGCGTGCAGGACGGTTTCGTCGCCCTGCGCGCATCTCGGACATGCCCGGCTGACGGCACCTCCATGCCTGTAGAGTTTATCCCGAACTGGCAAGGCTCCTCGGTAGCACTGCCAGGCCAGAGATTTCTGGAAGTTGTCCATAGGCCCTGGCCCGAAAGTTCTTCCGAAGAGATTGGCTAGTTGATTTTCGTCGACGCCTAGAGTTTCCCCAAGTACGTCGTCGCTCTTCCCCTCCACTAATCCTCTATAGAACGCCGAGGTGGAGTTTCCACCGATCACATTGCCCGATTGGTCGAGGGCTGTGAGCGCCTGAAGACATTCCAGTCTCCAGGCGCTCCCTCTCGGTCTTCGCTTGACCCAGGACTGCAGCTCCGTCAAGGAAACGAGCTGGGGAAAAACGCGTCTAGCAAACGGCGACCACACCTGATCACCGTCGAGGAAGAGGTGGAGATGTCGTAGCCTGAGCGCGTGCCTGCGCATCATCAGCCACGGCATGCCCAGCCCTCCACGTAGCGGGTGTTGACAACAGATGGACCGCCTGACCATCGGAGCACGTCCCTTCCACAAAAAGCGAAAGAGCAAACGCTCCAGCGCAGTCAGGCGAGGCTTAGGACAAGGTACGACGGTTAGGCGGTAGCAGATGACAGACGCGATGTACGCGTTAGCCACCTCCGCTCGACCTTTCAAGGATAGCTTCCTCTCCGCCCATTTCTGGGTGAGAGAAGCCACCCTGCTCGTCACCTCGTCCCAGTTTTTGTCCGTCTGGAGGTCCGGACCGAACCAGACCCCTAGCAATTTAACCGGTCCGTCCGTCCAGCGCCCGACGACGCTGTTGGACGGCATGGACCTGCCTCTCCAGGTGCCGAGCTGCAGGCCCACTGACTTTTCCTGGTTGATCATTGCTCCTGTCACCGCTTCGTATTCTCTTAGTGTAGTGCCGATCGCCTCGATGTGTTTGGCGTTCGACACCACTACGGTGACATCGTCCGCATATGCTGACACGGATCTTTCGCATCCTAGTTCGCGCGGGACTCCCCTCAACGTCTCCAGTTTGTGCAGTAATGGCTCGAGAGTCAATACGTACAAGAGGGACGAGAGGGGACATCCTTGGCGGACCGAGCGCATGATGTTGAACGGTTCCGACAGGTGACCGTTCACTCTCACCACAGAGCAGATGTCGCTGTGCATGGCAGCGATCCAGCCTCTGAAGACGGGCCCAAAGCCAGCCGCCCTCAGGACTGCCGCTAGGTAACGATGGTCGACCCTATCGAAAGCTTTCGACTGATCTAAATTGATCAAGGACCCACCCGTGCCAGGTTCCCTAGCTACCCTCTCTACGATGTATCGCATGAGGTGGAGGTTGTCGTGGATGGATCTGTCGGGAATGGCGCATGTCTGCGCCTCTCCCACCAGACCACCAACGACAAGCGCCAACCTCTTTGCTAGCACCTTGGCCAAAATCTTAAACTCTGTGTTTAGCAGAGTTATGGGCCGGAAATTGTCTATGTTATCCCCCTTGTTCGGATCCTTTCTCAGCAGTGCCACCGCTCCTCGGCTCACAGAACTGGGAATTCTCCCGTTCTGTTGCCAGTTGCAGTAGACGTCCGCCAAGAGGCCTCCGAACAAGTCTGGCCTCTGTACGTAAAGTTCATAGGGCAGACCATCCAAACCAGGCGATTTACCCCTTGTGCAGCCAGTCATTGCCTCCCGTACTTCAGCGGCTGTTATCGGCTTTTCGCAACACTTCGCCTCAGTGGCCGAGAGCCGCGGCAGTCCGTCGAGGTAGACACTAAAGTCCATCCCTCTACCCGGCCCCCCGCTTCCCCCGAACAGCTGAGCGAAGTGTCGCTGAAAAGCTTCACACATTTGCCCGGGATCGAGTAGCATGCGCCCGTCGTGGTCCACCAAAGACCGGATCGTGGCTTTGTTGCCACGACGCGCCTCCGCCACTCGGGCCCATTGAACGGCTTTCGTCCCCTCGTGTCTGAGAGCACGCACCCTAGCTCTGACAACGCAGCCTTCGTGCTTTGCATTGAAGAATTGGTCAAGGGCCAATTTCGCCGCAAGCACGTCGGTCGCAATGCCTTTGCTAAGCGCCTCGTCTAATTTTCTAACTAGTTCTCCCTCTGCTCTATTTTTCTCTATTGCTAAAGCCTTACTAAACCTAATCGATTCTATTCTAATCGCTCTTTTCAGAGCAAACCACCACTTGTTGTTGACGATGGCCCCCGTCAACGCCCGCTTAACTAGTTCGCTAATCCGGTCTCTGTAGGCCTTGCGCGCTGGTAAGGACGCGTTTAGCTTCCAGTAGCCGGGTCCTCGTCTATGAAGCCTATCTAAGTCAAGCACACAGATCACGAATTTGTGGTCCGTGTAGCTGACTATCTTGAATTGTGGACAGCCTATGCTAGACCTATCTATTTCCCTACAAAATACTCTATCTAGATATGATCTGGATGACCCTATGCGGTTTGTCCAAGTCCACATTGGCACATTCGGGAAATCCAATCGGTACCTGTCAGACAGTTCAAAACGCCTGAGCAGGTTGGTGAGGCTCTTGCACCCTCCACCCCTATCCGCTAATCCCACACAGTCCCAGCGTGCATCTAAGATCCCGTTCCAGTCGCCCACTAACACTAAAGAGCGGGACGTTCCAAGAAAGGTCTCCAGACGCCGGAAGAAATCAGGCCGCCCTGCTCCTGTCGGGGCATAGACGGCCACTAGCCTGAAAGCTTGCCCGTCTCCGCTGGTCACGTCCAGCACCACCAGCTTACCCTCTGGGTCCAGGAAGATGGCCCGTATGGCGAGATCCAAACCTCTCCGAAAAAGCACAGCAACTCCTCCACCCGATCCAGGACGGCTGGGAGATGCGTACACATCGTAGCCGCCGAAGATCGGTGCGAAGGCCCGTGCTTCGGAGATTCTGGTCTCGCTGATGGCCACTACATCTATGTTTAGTGACCTGAGGTCGTTGAGCAGGTGACCCTGCTTCCATGACGACCCCAAGCCACGCGCATTTATGCTGCCTATTCTGAGTGAGGTCATGTTTAAATAGAGTGGAAAAGATGGGAAAGACCACTTACCGTACTTTTGGTAGAGGAGGGATGGTTTTTACATCCCTTTTCACTTGGTCGTCTGGTGAAGGGACCGTTGAATCGTCCCTTCGGCTGGTCGTCGGCTCTTCTAAGAGAATGTCTGAATATACTCTTCGATTGATGGTTCCTCCTAGGTCCCTGAAATCACCAACTGCGTTGGGGAATTTCGTTTTAATGTTTGTGTATTGTTTCTGTGCTATTTTTAGCAGTCTTATGTTAGTTGGCGTTTTGATTGGTGCTGGTATTATGTAGTCCTGTTGTGAAATGTCTGTGTGTTCAATTATGTAAGTCATTAGTTTCTTGTTGTGTGTGTTTATTGCCGTGCATTTGTTTTTCTGGGGGTGGGGTGTGGTTCTGCTATTTTCTTGTCGTTGTTGCTGGGTGTGTGTGTTTTGTTGTTGTGTTTGCGATGTTGGTGCTTGTGGTGGTGGTGTTGAAGGTGTTGTTGGCGGTGGGGTTGTCGCCGGTGGTGATGGTGGTGCTGGTGTGGGTGGTGATGGTGTTGGTGGTGTTGCTGCTGTGGGTCTCTTTGCAGTAGACTTTACCCTTTTCTCATTTCTTTCCTCCCTTTTCAAAGGCGACGATGCGCTGCTTCTGCGTTTGTGCCTTCTTGCGACCTTTTGCCATCCCTCTCCCACCTCACACTCCATGTCTGATTCTGTAAGGTCGGGGAGGGGTACCAGCTCCACTCTTTCACTTGTTGTTGTTGGTGATGTTTGCACTGGAGTCTCTGTTGCAGCTGCATTTGGTATTGCTGTTGTTGTTGTTAATATTTCCACTGCTGCTGCTGTCTTTGATTTCCGTGGAGTGGGTATGGGTGCCACGGACCTATCGTTCCTGGTTGCCGCTTGTCCTGTTGCTGGTAGCCGTGGAGCCGGATTCGGAAGGAGGGGGGTTTTCTCCTTTCTCAGGGTCTTCTCGTTGCAGAAGGCCCTGAGGTGAGTCTTCGATCCACAGCGAAAGCATTTCGGGCGTTTGCCCTCAACACTTATGGGCAGTTGAGTGCCGTTATCGAAGTCTATCACATCCGGGATAGCTTCGATGCACTCCTGGTTGGTTTGGATTAGCATCTCAATGGAGGAGCCGACCCAATCTTCTCTTACTTTTTTCTGTACTTGCAGTACAGTTGTTTTGTCCTCGATTCCGACGAGGACAGACGCGGCCAGCCAAGAAGGGGTCATTCCGGGGGGGACGTGGGTCAGTTTGACCCTCACAATTTTTTGCCCGCAGTAGGAGGGCACCAACACCATTTCCTCGCTCCTTAGGGTCACTGCTGATTGGGCCTTTGCCTCCTGGGGTGTGGCAAAAAGTACGTCTACGGTGGCGTATTTTTTGCCTCGGGTGATGTGCGTTTTCCTCTGCCACACAGACCCCAAGGCTTTTTGTATTTGGGCCTCTGTGGCTCTTTCCACCCTACGGGATTTTGTACTTACTGTACGGTACGTGACCGTACAGTGCTCTTGGGTTTCGAAAAAATTTTTCGCTGCCTTGCAGATTGCTCGGTGTCCGTTCTTTGTCACCATCTTCTTCGCTTCCTCTAATTCCTCATTTGTTATGAGGATTGTTTCCAAGTTTTTCGCAATACCTGCAAATGAGATTGGTTTTTCTCTGCTGTTGTTGTTGTCGTCAGAGCTGCTGGTACTTTTGTTGCTGCAGGTACTACGACTACTGCCTCCGCCGCTGTTGCTGTGGTTGTTGTTGGTGTTGCTGCTGCTAATGCTGTTGTTGTTTATGCTGCTGGTGATGCTGTTGCGGCTGCTACTGTTGTTTTCATTGTCACTGTTGCTGTTGTTATTACGGCTGCTACTGCTATTATTCCTGACGTCAGACGAATGAACTGGGTTTTCGTATTTCCCGCACACCTGTTTCGTCGCTGTCGTCGTCGTCGTGGAGAAACCTTGCACGCTTTGCACGAGACTTTTCTTTTCTTTCGTCACTTGCGAAAGAGAAGGGAGGGAGAGAGACACATTTAAAGAAGGGAGGGAGAGAGACAATCTTCTCTCTGCTGTAGTGATGATTGAGGAAGAAGAAGACGGAATGAGTGGGAGTGACGTATGAAATTTCTTTTTCGTAGCCATGTTGTTTTTTTGTTTAAAATGAAATTTTGGGTACAAAACCCCAATAACTGGTTATTTAACCCCGAAGGGCCAAATAATGGACAGAAAGACCCCTCTCACGAGGAGGAGGGTGTCTTTATCAACAATTTGGTTCAAGTTTTAAACAATTTACAATTGTTTTAACGGTTAAAAATTACTATACCTTACAGAGCCGAGCCTCCGTCAACCATGGCATTCAATAATAATAATAATAATAATAATAATAATAATAATAATGCGAAAAGTGAGAGCAGGATACAAGTTGGGAAAGGGAGAGCTAACCATCAATCACCTCCTCTTCATGAACGATCTTAAGCTCTTCGGGAAAAGTGAGAAGGAGTTGGATGTCCTTGTTGACACTGTCCGTATTTTCAGCAGTGATATATGTATGCAGTTTGGTATTGGTAAATGTGGAGTCATTGTGATGAAGAGGGGTAGGTTGAGCAGAAGTAACGGGATCCAGATACCAACAGGTGAGATGATAAAGGAAATTGACTCTGAGGAAGGATACAAGTATTTGGGCGTTCTGGAGGCTGATGACATCAAGAACAAAAAAATGAAGGAATTGTTAAGAACTGAATACATTCGGAGAGTAAGGAGCGTATTGAAGTCACATCTGAACAGCAGAAATGCCATAAGCGCAGTAAATTCCCGAGCTGTGTCTATTATTAGGTACAGTGCGGGAATTCTGAGATGGAATGTTGCTGAACAAAAAGAAATGGATAGGAAGACTAGGAAGCTATTGACTATCTACAACATGTTCCACAAGAGGAGTGATGTCGATAGACTCTACCTAAGGAGATCTGAGGGTGGAAGAGGTCTTATCAGCATAGAGGACTGTGTTCAGATGGAGAAAAACAACCTATACAAATACGTGACCTATAGTAAGGAGCCAATGCTCAGAACTGTACTGAAGGAGGGGACAGTAGGCCAGGGGATGTCCAAGGAGGAAATAACATCAAGGAGGAAGAGCAGCCTTAAGGGAAAATCCCTTCATAGTACCTTCTTTGAGAAAACTGAATTTAGAGATCCACAGACATGGAAATGGAACTGGTTGAGAAGAGGAGACCTCAAAAAGGCTACAGAAGGAATGCTAATGGCCGCGCAGGAGCAGGCCCTCAAAACGAAGTGGTTGAAGCTCCATATCTACAAGGAGGAGGCTAGCCCACTGTGCAGGATCTGTGGAGAGAGGAGACTGTGGCTCACATTGTATCCGAGTGTAAACACCTAGCCCAGACCCACTATAAGGGCTGGAGACACGATGTGATGGGCAGGGTGATCCACTGGCACCTGTGCAAAGTAAACAATTTACCACATTCTGAGAAATGGTATGAGCATAGGCCAGAGGCGGTGATGGAGAACAATCAGGTGAAGGTGCTGTGGGATTTGAGGATACAGACGGACAAAAAACTGGAACACAATAGACCTGACCTGGTGGTTGTGGACAAAGAAAAACGATCGTGTGTGATTGTGGATGTGGCCTGCCCTTTCGACACGAGAGTGCAAGAGAAGGAGAGGGAGAAAATTGACCGATACCAGGACCTAAAGTGGGAGGTGAAAAGGATTTGGAACTGCCATGAAGTCAAAGTGATCCCGATTGTCATAGGCGCACTGGGGACTATCTCCAAAAGTTTCCAGGGATGGTTAAAGAAAATCGGCCCCTTCACGCTTTTTGGAACGCTTCAAAAGGCATGCTTGCTGGGAACAGCAAGAACCCTCCGATACGTCCTGAATATCTGAGGCTGCAGGTAGTGGCTTGATATTCATTCCAACGGACTTTCCAGTTAACCAACATCAATGACTGAGATTCAAGGAATAATAATAATAATAATAATAATAATAATAATAATAATAATAATAATAATAATAATAATAATAATAATGTTTTCTTTATTAACCACAAGGGTTCACATAAAGTAGACATTAAGGACAGTACAGGACAATACAGGACGGTACAAATGGGCATTTCTGCGTGTAAAAAAAACAGAGGTTGAAATAAAATAACAAAGAAAAATTCCTCAATAGGGGGGGAGACTTCCGAGGGACATTTGTGGAGAAAGCCCATTAAAAGACCACAGTGGCCCTGACCACCAGGGCAAGTGCCCTCTCCCAGTTTTCCACCTTTAATTTACAGACACATACTCAGAGAAGGCCCATTCATTCGGGCCATACTTGATTCTCTCACCCATCTTTCAACAAAATGCTGGGAAGAGAGCACTTCCCTCTCTACCCTGATTTTCCTTTTCAAATGAAATTTGAAAAAGTTAATCAGGGCATCACCGAAGAGCTAAGTGCTCGTCTTCAGCCCTTTCAAACATGTCCACCATACTATCTCTTTCGCCATGGCCACCAGACAGATAAAAACTGCCTTCCCTTCCCGGCTAAAGGAAGGGGGAGGGGC
Source organism: Eledone cirrhosa (assembly GCA_964016885.1). Lineage (NCBI taxonomy): Eukaryota > Metazoa > Mollusca > Cephalopoda > Octopoda > Eledonidae > Eledone > Eledone cirrhosa. The sequence goes on along the minus strand of OZ024741.1, from coordinate 406,202,797 downwards.
AATCCTCACGATGGACTCAGCTGATAGCTGGATCTGTCCTACACGTGACAGCAGGTGTTCGACATAAACCCACAAGTCAGCAATGCTCGGACACTGGACGAGTGCGTGCAGGACGGTTTCGTCGCCCTGCGCGCATCTCGGACATGCCCGGCTGACGGCACCTCCATGCCTGTAGAGTTTATCCCGAACTGGCAAAGCTCCTCGGTAGCACTGCCAGGCCAGGGATTTCTGGAAGTTGTCCATAGGCCCCGACCCGAAAGTCCTTCCGAAGAGATTGGCTAGTTGATTTTCGTCGACGCCTAGAGTTTCTCCAAGTACGTCGTCGCTCTTCCCCTCCACTAATCCCCTATAGAACGCCGAGGTGGAGTTTCCACCGATCACATTGCCCGATTGGTCGAGGGTTGTGAGCGCCTGAAGACATTCCAGTCTCCAAGCGCTCCCTCTCGGTCTTCGCTTGACCCAGGACTGCAGCTCCGTCAAGGAGACGAGCTGGGGAAAAACCTGTCTAGCAAACGGCGACCACACCTGATCACCGTCGAGGAAGAGGTGGAGATGTCGTAGCCTGAGCGCGTGTCTGCGCATCATCAGCCACGGCATGCCCAGCCCTCCACGTAGCGGGTGTTGACAGCAGATGGACCGCCTGACCATCGGAGTGCGTCCCTTCCACAAGAAGCGAAAGAGCAAACGCTCCAGCGCAGTCAGGCGGGTTTAGGACAAGGTACGACGGTCAGGCGGTAGTAGATGACGGACGCGATGTACGCGTTAGCCACCTCCGCTCGACCTTTCAGGGATAGCTTCCTCTCGGCCCATTTCTGGGTGAGAGAAGCCACCCTGCTCTTCAGCTCGTCCCAGTTTTTGTTCGTCTGGAGGTCTGGACCGAACCAGACCCCTAGCTATTTAACCGGTCCGTCCGTCCAGCGCCCGACGACGCTGTTGGACGGCATGGACCTGCCTCTCCAGGTGCCGAGCTGCAGGCCCACTGACTTTTCCTGGTTGATCATTGCTCCTGTCACCGCTTCGTATTCTCTTAGTGTAGTGCCGATCACCTCGATGTGTTTGGCGTTCGACACCACTACGGTGACATCGTCGGCATATGCTGACACGGATCTTCCACATCCTAGTTCGCGCGGGATCCCCCTCAACGTCTCCAGCTTGTGCAGTAATGGCTCGAGAGTCAATACGTACAATAGGGACGAGAGGGGACATCCTTGGCGGACTGGGCGCATGATGTTGAACGGTTCCGAAAGGTGACCGTTCACTCTCACTACAGAGCAGATGTTGCTGTGCATGGCAGCGATCCAGCCTCTGAAGACGGGCCCAAAGCCAGCCGCTCTCAGGACTGCCTCTAGGTAACGATGGTCGACCCTATCGAAGGCTTTCGACTGATCTAAATTGATCAAAGACCCACCTGTGCCAGGTTCCCTAGCTACCCTCTCTACGATGTATCGCATGAGGTGGAGGTTGTCGTGGATGGATCTGTCGGGAATGGCGCATGTCTGTGCCTCTCCCACCAGACCACCAACGACAAGCGCCAACCTCTTTGCTAGCACCTTGGCCAAAATCTTGAACTCTGTGTTTAGCAGAGTTATGGGCCTAAAATTATCTATGTTATCCCCCTTGTTCGGATCCTTTCTCAGCAGCGCCACCGCTCCTCGGCTCACAGAGCTGGGAATTCTCCCGTTCTGTTGCCAGTTGCAGTAGACGTCCGCCAAGAGGCCTCCGAACAAGTTTGGCATTTGTACGTAAAGTTCATAGGGCAGACCATCCAAACCAGGCGATTTACCCCTTGTGCAACTAGTCATTACATCCCGTACTTCAGCGGTTGTTATCGGCTTTTCGCAACACTCCGCCTCAGTGGCCGAAAGCCGCGGCAGTCCGTCGAGGTAGACACTAAAGTCCATCCCTCGACCCGGCCCGCCACTGCCCCCGAACAGTTGAGCGAAGTGTCACTGAAAAGCTTCACACATTTGCCCGGGATCGAGTAGCATGCGCCCGTCGTGGTCCACCAAAGACCGGATCGTGGCTTTGTTGCCACGGCGCGCCTCCGCCACTCAGGCCCATTGAACGGCTTTCGTTCGCTCGTGTCTGAGAGCACGCACCCTAGCTCTGACAACGCAACCTTCGTGCTTTGCATTGAAGAATTGGTCAAGGGCCAATTTCGCCGCAAGTACGTCGGTCGCGATGCCTTTGCTAAGCGCCTCATCTAATTTTCTAACTAATTCTCCCTCTGCTCTATTTTTCTCTATTGCTAAAGTCTTACTAAACCCAATGGACTCTATTCTAATTGCTCTTTTCAGAGCGAACCACCACTTGTTGTTGACGATGGCCCCTGTCAACGCCCGCTTAACTAGTTCGCTAATCCGGTCTCTGTAGGCCTTGCGCGCAGGTAAGGACGCGTTTAGCTTCCAGTAGCCGGGTCCTCGTCTATGAAGCCTATCTAAGTCAAGCACACAGATCACGAAATTGTGGTCCGTGTAGCTGACTATCTTGAATTGTGGACAGCCTATGCTAGACCTATCTATTTCCCTACAAAATACTCTATCTAGATATGATCTGGATGACCCTATGCGATTTGTCCAAGTCCACATTGGTACATTCGGGAAATCCATTCGGTACCTGTCAGACAGTTCAAAACGTCTGAGCAGGTTGGTGAGACTCTTGCATCCTCCTTCCCTATCCACTAATCCCACACAATCCCAGCGTGCATCTAAGATCCCGTTCCAGTCGCCCACTAACACTAAAGAGCGGGACGTTCTAAGAAATGTCTCCAGAAATCAGGCCGCCCTGCTCCTGTCGGGGCATGGACGGCCACTAACCTGAAAGCTTGCCCGTCTCTGCTGGTCACGTCCAGCACCACCAACTTACCTTCTGGGTCCAGGAAGATGGCCCGTATGGCAAGATCCAAACCTCTCCGAAAAAGCACAGCAACTCCTCCCCCCGATCCCGGACGGCTGGGAGATGCGTACACATCGTAGCCGCCGAAGATCGGTGCGAAAGCCTGTGCTTCGGAGATTCTGGTCTCGCTGATGGCCACTACATCTATGTTTAGTGACCTGAGGTCGTTGAGCAGGTGGCCCTGCTTCCATGACGACCCCAAGCCACGCGCTTTTATGCTGCCTATTCTGAGTGAGGTCATGTTGAAAAGGAGTGGAAAAGATGGGAAAGACCACTTACCTTACTTTTCGTAGGGGAAGGACGGTTTTTCCATCCTTTTCACTGCTTGTGGCCTCCTCAGGAAGGATGTCCTTATAAATCCTCCTGGAGAGTGCTTGTCGGAAGTCTCCGATGTCTTTGGGGAATTTTTGTTTTAGTGTCATGTACGTTTTCTGTGTGATGCGAGTGATTTGTATGTATGGAGGTGGTGTGAATTTTGGGGTTGTTGTGTAGTCTTTTTCTGTGATGCTGGTGTTGTGTTGGATGTAGTGTAATAATTGCTTGTTGTTAAAATTTAATGCTGTGTAGTGTGTATCGTTTTCGTTGTTTTGTTTTGTTTGCGTTTGTTGTGGGTTTGTTTCTGTTTCGCATTTTGGTGACTTTTGTGGTGTAGGTGATGGTGGTGTTGGGGTTAATGATGGTGATGGTGATGGTGTTTGGGTTGATGGGGTTGGTGATGCTGGTGTGGATGGTGGCATATCTGTCCTAACTTTTTTGTTTCTTAATTTATTTGTTTCCCTCTGTATTTTGTTTTTGGAGGGGGAAGGAAGAGAATTTTTCTTTTTTGGTTTCTTTTTTTTTTTTCCGGATATCGTTTCCCACTCCTCGTCGTCACAATCTGTCTCCAGTTGTGATAGGCCGGGGAGTGGAAAATCCGCCACAGCCGTTAGTTCTGGTTGTGGTGTGGTGGATGGTGTAGGCGCTGGTGCTAGTTCTGAAGCGTTGGGTGGTGGTGGTGTTGGTTTTGCTGGTGGTGGTAGTGGTGTTGGTTTTGCTACTGTTGCTGGGGTTGTTGCTGTTATAGTTGCTTCTGTTGTTGCTGCTACAGTTGTTGCTGCCCTCTCTGCTACTGGTGGTGTTGATGGTTGTGTCACTGGGGTGGGTAGGAGAGGTGGCCTCAACCTTTTAGTCTGAGGGCAGAAAGCCCTTAGGTGGGTTCCTTCACCATAAACGACACACCTAGGCCTTCTGCCCTCGACAAATACGGTGAGGTGGCTGCCGTCAGTGAGGTCTATTACCTCTGGGATCTCCTCAATTCTTTTTTGGTCCGCTTGGATCAGGAGCTCCCTCCCAGATCCGGACCAGTTCTCCTGCTTTTCTTTTGCTATTGCTATTATCTTTGTGTTGGCTTCGATGCCGGCGAGGACGGCCGCTATTAGCCAGGGAATTTCGATGGCCGGTGGAACGTGGGTCACCCTGATCTTTACGAGTCTCTGGCCACAATAGCTTGGGACGAGTGTGAAGTCGTCACTTCTTAATGGGGCCATGGAGTGTCCTCTAGCCTCCTCTGGTGTTTCAAAGAACACGTCCACGGTTCCATACTTCTGCCCACGTCTGATGTGGGTTTTTCTTGCCCACACATGTCCCAAAGCTTTTTGGATTTGGGACTCGGATGCCCGTTCCACTCGGCGCGATTTTACATTTATTGTTCTATACGACACGGTGCATAGGCGCCGATGCTCCATTTTATTAGGTGGGGGGGGGGGGGTGAGGCTGACCCTGTATCCATCTTTCTTTACCATTTGTTTTGCATTTTCTAAATCCTCCTGAGTTACCGTGAATGCTTCGAACTGTTTTGCTACTATGGCGAAACTGAGGGTCGGTTTTATAATGTCATTGTTGTTGTTGTTGCTATCGTTATTTGTGTTAATATTAATTTTAGTTTCAGTTGTGGTGGTGGTGACGTCAGTCGTCTTTGGTGCGGAAGAGTCCATTTTGCTTGATTTCATTTCGACATCACGAGTTAATTTTTTTTCTTCTTTTGTTTCTGTTGTCGCGGTGGTGGTGGTGGTGGAGGCTTTAACACCTGCAGTCATTGGTAATGGCGGGAAATGAATGTCTGCCTGAGACAAATTTAAAATATTGCTACTGCTTATATTTTTTTTTGTGTTGGCAAACGTAGTAACATTTACAATGGTGGTGTCGGTGTGAGGTGTTAATTTGTGAGGAAGGCTTTCAGCTGCTTGTTGCAGAGGTGAATTAGCCGTTTTTTCTTCAAAGAAATATTTTGATAATAATAAAAGTTAAAATTTTGGGCACAAGGCCCCAATGTTTTTGGGTGTCCTTTTCGGAAAACAATGTATGTGTGCTTATAAACAGTTAACAATAAAATTTTCCATAAATGGCAATTTTTAACAAACGGAAATAACAAACATTTGCGGAGCTCACGATGATACGATTTACTACGTAGGTCGCCAATAATAATAATAATAATAATAAGGGAAGAAGACGCACAAGGTGGTAGAAGGTCATGAAATCGCTCCCGTAAGTTTTTGATTTTTAACATATTTAAATCAATTGTGAAATAACAATTCTTAGTACAAATGTTGCATAAACCACCGAATGAAGTCCCATAAAATTTCGGATCCATATTATATTGTTATATCGCTCAAATATTCAATTTTGTATTATATATTTTGTATTCAAAAAAAGAAAATGGTTATAAATGGAAGAAAACACCCTCTGTCTACACTATATAGAACAGCCAAATAACAGCAATTTCACCAACACCAGAAACTTGATACACCACCTATTCCATCACACTAAATATAACAGCCAGATAACGGCAATTTCACCACCACCACCATCAATCCCAGCATCATAATAATAATTACTATTATTATTGTCTCAAATTTTAACAAAATGTTTAATTCCAATTTTACGGGAATATGTCAACACAATATATATTAAACATACGAACACAAACTCATAGATAATACATATCACAAAACTCAGTAACCACAACGCCACCGCCGCCACCACCCCATCCATCATTGCTACCACTATCCCATCGCCGCCGCCACCACTCCTTCATTGCTACCACTACTATTCCCCTGTTAACTTGAGAGAGAAAGGGGAAGGTGGCGGTATCACTAGACAAGGGAGAGGCTAGCAACAGATATAAATAGATTGACTTAGTGACCTGGCCACCGGCCAAACGTCAACATCAACAACTATGGGACTGCTGGCTCACCCCTTCCTCACCAACAATATAAAAAGCCCCGGCACCACCACCGATAGCCTACAATAATAACAGGCAACTACAGCAAAAAGTATATTATATTATTGTAATGCACTGGGTGATTGCTGGCCTTGTGCCTGGAGTGGAGACAATTATTAATAATTTCATTCTTAAGCCACGCAATGCTCACATTAAGGAACCACTCATGATAATAACAATTTAAAAAAACAACAAAAAGAAAACCCCGTGACCAAGAAATACCGGGATGGGGGCCGGCGGGGAATAGCCGTGTCTCTAGGGGAGAACGACCCCTCTAGTCTTGGTTGACACTCGTTCTAGAAGTGGTAACACGAAATGATTACCCCTTGGCGGATAAGGATAAAACGCGACAAAATAAAGTAAATGTCTAATGATAAAATCTCATACCGGATCGGCCGTCACCCGGGTAAAAAAGGGCCGCGTCCCTCAGAGAGGAACCAGACTGGGGTCGAAAAATCAGCTAATGGTTCAAACCTTCCCATCACTTCGGAGCTGGAGACCTCCCATAACCGGAATACTCCTACTGTTGGCCCTCCATGCTCACCACCAAGAAATCCAAAGAAAAAGAGAGAAAAATGGTCAAGGGAAGATAATAAAGAAGTCCTTGAGGCTTTCTACACTGCCATGTATTACCCATCAAATACATCGAATACAGAACAGACATATATCAACTGTAAAAAGAAACATCCCGAAAACAGAGGCTATATTGACAGTAACAAACTAGCCAATATACGAAGAAATATTGTAAGAAAAAAGTTACTAACTGATATAGAAATTGATCAGATCAAGATATTAGCACAAAGTCAGCGAAAGGAAAATGAAACATGTGTCAGTGAAAACGAGGTAAACTGTAACACTTCGAACCCCAGGGTTGGGGCGGAATCACTGGCAACAGAACAAATTAAAGAAAGGTCGAAAAAGTGGAGGGAGTGCATGCTCAGGATGAAACTCCAAATGAAAATAGTGAGATCGTAAATGATAAAGAAATGAATGAGAATGAACTTGCCAACTTGAAGGATGAAATTATGATCGAATGGATGAAAATGAAAGAATCTGACATGGGGCAACGAGACACCCTCCCTAAGATCCAGAACTCCAAACAGAACCAAAAGATAATACACAAGACTAACATAATTCTCAAAAACATTATCATCACAAACAAACTAAACATTACTGATTTAAATCATCTCTATTATGCATCGGCTAAAGTCACCACTCACTTCTGTGGAGTGAAGATGAAAAAACAAAGGAATTCCCACAAGAAATCTACTTGGCAAGAGAACATCAATCGCCAAATAAACCTTCTCCGATCTGACAGAAATTTTAACAAACTATAAAGTAGGTGAACATGTTAAACAAACTAAACTTATAGAAAATTGAAAAAAAAGTACAGTATAAAATCAACATGTGACATAGACATGCTGATAGAAATAATCAAGCAAAAAGTGTCGGCCAAAGCTGCTCGTATAAGCGCTTTGAAAACGATCTAGATTCTATAAGGACAATAATATGTTCAAAAACAACCAAAGAAACTTCTACAGGAAAATTGGTAAGTCAACAATAGCTGCTAAATCAATACCACCCAAGGAGGAAGTGCAAGAATTCTGGGAAAAGATCTGGGCCGAAGAAAAAGTTCATAACATACATGCCCCATGGATAGACAGACAAATGAAAAATACAGCTCCCCTTGAGGAACAAATATGGGAAAATATAACAGTTGAACAGTTGCGCTTGGCTCTAAGAAAAACCAGCAAATGGAAATCTCCAGGAAAAGACAAAATACAAAACTTTTGGATAAATGCCTTCACAGAGTCTCATGAGCTGTTAGCCCAACTTTACAATGAAATAGTTAAGGAGCCAGAAAAGATACCATCATGGCTAGTTAACGGCATTACATTCCTGCTTCCGAAGAATGATGAGACAAACAATCCCAAAAATTACAGACCGATAACTTGCTTGACCACAATGTATAAAATTTTAACATCAGTCCTAACTGAATACACATATGACTACCTGATAACAAATGACCTATTTCCCATTGAGCAGAAAGGGTGTAAACGAGGCTCATATGGCTGTAAGGATCAGCTTCTGGTTAACAAAATGATACTGGAAGATTGTCATAATAGACACAAAAATCTATCGATTGCTTGGATAGATTATAAAAAAGCATTCGATAGTTTGCCACACAGTTGGATTGCAAAATGTTTAGAGATTTTCAAAATATCCCCCGTTGTCAGGAGGTTTTTGTCATTCAGTATGAAGACATGGAAAACGACACTCCTTTTGAATAGTGAAACAAAATCACTGGAAGCTGGAGAAATTAATATTAATTGTGGAATTTTTCAGGGTGACTCTTTATCACCGCTTTTATTCTGCATCGCACTTATACCATTAAGTAAAATGCTCAATGAAACAAAACATGGATATAAAGTCTATGACAAAACCATTAATCACCTGTTCTACATGGATGACCTGAAACTATTTGCAAAAAATGATGAACAATTGCAAGGGCTATTATCCACTGTGGAGCAGTTCAGTGATGACATTAAAATGGAGTTTGGACTAGATAAATGCGCCAAAGCAACGTTCACCAGAGGAAAGCTGCTGAAGAGTTCAGACATTAATCTTGATCGGAGGAACGTGATAAGAGGACATGATCAAGAAAAAAACTTACAAATATCTAGGTGTTTGTGAAGGAGACGGAATCAAGCACTCAACAATGAGGGAAAGGATAAGGAAGGAATGTTACCGCAGAGTAAGAGCAATCTTAAGAACGGAATTGAATGCAAGGAATTGGATCGATGCCATAAACACGCTTGCCATACCAGTAGTAACCTACAGTTACAATGTCATCAACTGGTTAAGCACAGAGATCCGTAGGCTCGATACAAAAATGAGAAAATTCTTAACCATGCACAGAATGCATCACCCTAAGGCAGATATAGATAGAATATATCTCCCTAGGAAAGAAGGAGGACGTGGGTTAATCCAGTTAGACATTGCGTTGAAAACTGCAACAATTGGATTATCTACATATCTAAGGGAATCACATGATTGGATGATCAAACTCGTTTTGAAACACGAAAGCATCAAAAGATCATATTCCATTACAAAAGATGCACAAAGAAACAGTAATGGACTACAAATTTCAGAAGTCCCATTTACTGCTGAAATGGAAAACACAGAAAAAGCAAAGCAGGTAGAAGTAACTGCAAAGAAAGAACTGCTACAGAAACTGGCTAAGAAATGGCAAGAAAAGCCTCTGTATGGAAAATACCCAGAGCGAGCTAACAATCCTGATGTTGACAAAACTTTAACCCATCAGTGGTTGGCATCCTCTGGACTGAAATCGGAGACTGAAGGACTGATTATATCAGCACAAGATCAGTGTCTGCCAACAAAAAATTACCAAGCCAACATAATAAAAAATGGATGCAGCCCATTATGCCGTGTATGCAAAAAACAACCAGAGATCATTGACCATATAAATTCAATGTGCAGTCCTATAGCTCCAACCGAATACCTAAACAGGCATGACAGAGCTGCACAATACATACATTGGATAATGTGTAAGCATTTTGACCTGCCCTATCAAAAGAATTGGTGGGAGCATCAACCACCTCCCATACTTGAAAAAGATCACATCTCAATCTTGTGGAACTTTAGCATCCAAACAGACCGAAAAATAGATGCAAATAGACCTGATATAATATTGAAGGACTTTAAAAAGAGGGTATGCCTGCTAATTGATATGTCTGTTCCAATAGACAAGAATGTATCTATAAACACATTTGAAAAATTGAGCAAGTATAAGGACCTCGAGATAGAAATTGGAAAAATGTGGAAATTGAGAACTAAAACAATACCAGTGGTTGTAGGCGCTCTGGGAATGATACCTAAGGGGTCTAATGATTACTTATCGCAAATCCCAGGAAATCCGCGTATAGGAGAAATACAAAAGATAGTACTAATGGGAACTGCCCATATACTAAGGAAGATTCTGTCAATATAAGTACATCACAAGTCTAAACACTAAAGATGCATGTGTGAGTATGTATGTTCTTTCTTGAACATGGCGGACCTTGATGTCTCTTGAGGTCACTGGTTGTGACTTGGTGATAACTCGTATGAACATAAAGCAAGATAAATGCAACTGTAATAATAATAATAATAATAATAATAATAATAATGTTTTCTTTATTAACCACAAGGGTTTACATAAAGTAGACATTAAGGACAGTACAGGACAATACAGGACGGTACAAATGGGCATTTCGGCGTGTAAAAAAACAGAGGATGTAATAAAATAACAAAGAAAAATTCCCCAATAGGGGGGAGACTTCCGAGGGACATTTGTGGAGAAAGCCCATTAAAAGACCACAGTGACCCTGACCACCAGGGCAAGTGCCCTCTCCCAGTTATCCACCTTTAATTTACAGACACATACTCAGAGAAGGCCCATTCATTCGGGCCATACTTGCTTCTCTCACCCATCTTTTAACAAAATGCTGGGAAGAGAGCACTTCCCTCTCTACCCTGATTTTCCTTTTCAAATGAAATTTGAAAAAGTTAATCAGGGCATCACCGAAGAGGTAAGTGCTCGTCTTCAGCCCTTTCAAACGTGTCCACCATACTATCTCTTTCGCCATGGCCACCAGACAGATAAAAACTGCCTGCCCTTCCCGGCTAAAGGAAGAGGGCGAGGCAATCATCACGATGGACTCAGCTGATAGCTGGATCCGTCCTACACGTGACAGCAGGTGTTCGACATAAACCCACAAGTCAGCAATGCTCGGACACTGGACGAGTGCGTGCAGGACGGTTTCGTCGCCCTGCGCGCATCTCGGACATGCCCGGCTGACGGCACCTCCATGCCTGTAGAGTTTATCCCGAACTGGCAAAGCTCCTCGGTAGCACTGCCAGGCCAGGGATTTCTGGAAGTTGTCCATAGGCCCCGGCCCGAAAGTCCTTCCGAAGAGATTGGCTAGTTGATTTTCGTCGACGCCTAGAGTTTCTCCAAGTACGTCGTCGCTCTTCCCCTCCACTAATCCCCTATAGAACGCCAAGGTGGAGTTTCCACCGATCACATTGCCCGATTGGTCGAGGGCTGTGAGCGCCTGAAGACATTCCAGTCTCCAAGCGCTCCCTCTCGGTCTTCGCTTGACCCAGGACTGCAGCTCCGTCAAGGAGACGAGCTGGGGAAAGACGTGTCTAGCAAACGGCGACCACACCTGATCACCGTCGAGGAAGAGGTGGAGATGTCGTAGCCTGAGCGCGTATCTGCGCATCATCAGCCACGGCATGCCCAGCCCTCCACGTAGCGGGTGTTGACAGCAGATGGACCGCCTAACCATCGGAGTGCGTCCCTTCCACAAAAAGCGAAAGAGCAAACGCTCCAGGGCAGTCAGGCGGGGCTTAGGACATGGTACGACGGTCAGGCAGTAGTAGATGACGGATGCGATGTACGCGTTAGCCACCTCCGCTCGACCTTTCAGGGATAGCTTCCTCTCGGCCCATTTCTGGGTGAGAGAAGCCACCCTGCTCGTCAATTCGTCCCAGTTTTTGTCCGTCTGGAGGTCTGGACCGAAGCAGACCCCTAGCAATTTAACCGGTCCGTCCGTCCAGCGCCCAACGACGATGTTGGACGGCATGGACCTGCCTCTCCAGGTGCTGAGTTGCAGGCCCACTGACTTTTTCTGGTTGATCATTGCTCCTGTCACCGCTTCGTATTCTCTTAGTGTAGTGCCGATCGCCTCGATGTGTTTGGCGTTCGACACCACTACGGTGACATTGTCCGCATATGCTGACACGGATCTTCTGCATCCTAGTTCGCGCGGGACCCCCCTCAACGTCTCCAGTTTGTGCAGTAATGGCTCGAGAGTCAATACGTACAATAGGAACGAGAGGGGACATATTTGGCGGACCGAGCGCATGATGTTGAACGGTTCCGAAAGGTGACCGTTCACTCTCAGCACAGAGCAGATGTCGCTGTGCATGGCAGCGATCCAGCCTCTGAAGACGGGCCCAAAGCCAGCCGCCCTCAGGACTGCCGCTAGGTAACGATGGTCGACCCTATCGAAAGCTTTCGACTGAGCTAAATTGATCAAGGACCCACCCATGCCATGTTCCCTAGCTACCCTCTCTACGATGTATCGCATGAGGTGGAGGTTGTCGTGGATGGATCTGTCGGGAATGGCGCATGTCTGCGCCTCTCCCACCAGACCACCAACTACAAGCGCCAACCTCTTTGCTAGCACCTTGGCCAAAATCTTGAACTCTGTGTTTAGCAGAGTTATGGGCCTAACATTATCTATGTTATCCCCCTTGTTCGGATCCTTTCTCAGCAACGCCACCGCTCCTCAGCTCACAGAGCTGGGAATTCTCCCGTTCTGTTGCCAGTTGCAGTAGACGTCCGCCAAGAGGCCTCCGAACAACTCTGGCATTTGTACGTAAAGTTCATAGGGCAGACCATCCAAACCAGGCGATTTACCCCTTGTGCAGCCAGTCATTGCCTCCCGTACTTCAGTGGCTGTTATCGGCTTTTCGCAACACTCCGCCTCAGTGGCCGAGAGCCGCGGCAGTCCGTCGAGGTAGACACTAAAGTCCATCCCTCGACCCGGCCCGCCACTGCCCCCGAACAGTTGAGCGAAGTGTCGCTGAAAAGCTTCACACATTTGCCCGGGATCGAGTAGCATGCGCCCGTCGTGGTCCACCAAAGACCGGATCGTGGCTTTGTTGCCACGACGCGCCTCCGCCACTCGGGCCCATTGAACGGCTTTCGTCCCCTCGTGTCTGAGAGCACGCACCCTAGCTCTGACAACGCAGCCTTCGTGCTTTGCATTGAAGAATTGGTCAAGGGCCAATTTCGCCGCAAGTACGTCGGTTCGATGCCTTTTCAAAGCGCCTCGTCTAATTTTGTAACTAATTCTCCCTCTGCTCTATTTTTCTCTATTGCTAAAGCCTTACTAAACCCAATGGACTCTATTCTAATTGCTCTTTTCAGAGCAAACCACCACTTGTTGTTGACGATGGCCCCCGTCAACGCCCGCTTAACTAGTTCGCTAATCCGGTCTCTGTAGGCCTTGCGCGCTGGTAAGGACGCGTTTAGCTTCCAGTAGCCTAGTCCTCGTCTATGAAGCCTATCTAAGTCAAGCACATAGATTACGAATTTGTGGTCCGTGTAGCTGACTATCTTGTAGCTGACTATTGTGGACAGCCTATGCTAGACCTATCTATTTCCCTACAAAATACTCTATCTATATATGATCTGGATGACCCTATACGATTTGTCCAAGTCCACATTGGTACATTCGGGAAATCCAATCGGTACCTGTCAGACAGTTCAAAACACCTGAGCAGGTTGGTGAGACTCTTGCACCCTTCTTCCCTATCCACTAATCCCACACAATCCCAGCGTGCATCTAAGATCCCGTTCCAGTCGCGCACTAACACTAAAGAGCGAGACGTTCCAAGAAAAGTAGAGGAAGGACCGTTTTTCCATCCTTTACACTGCTTGTGGCCTCCCCAGGAAGGATGTCCTTATAAATCCTCCTGGAGAGTGCTTGTCGGAAGTCTCCGATGTCTTTGGGGAATTTTTGTTTCAGTGTCATGTACGTTTTCTGTGTGATGCGAGTGATTTGTATGTGTGGAGGTGGTGTGAATTTTGGGGTTGTTGTGTAGTCTTTTTCTGTGATGCTGGTGTCGTGTTGGATGTAGTAGAATAATTGCTTGTTGTTCAAATTTAATGCTGTGTAGTGTGTATCGTTTTGGTTGTTTTGTTTTGTTTGCTTTCGTTGTGGGTTTGTTTCTGTTTCGCATTTTGGTGACTTTTGTGGTGTAGGTGATGGTGGTGTTGGGGTTAATGATGGTGATGGTGTTGGTGTTTGGGGTGATGGGATTGGTGATGCTGGTGTGGATGGTGGCATATCTGTCCTAACTCTTTTGTTTCTTAATTTATTTGTTTCCCTCTGTATTTTGTTTTTGGAGGGGGAAGGAAGAGAATTTTTTCTTTTTTGGTTTCTTTTTTTTTTTCCTGATACCGTTTCCCACTCCTCGTCGTCACAATCTGTCTCCAGTTGTGATAGGCCGAGGAGTGGAAAATCCTCCACAGGCGTTAGTTTTGGTTGTGGCGTGGTGGATGGTGTAGGCGCTGGTGCTAGTTCTGAAGCGTTGGGTGGTGGTGGTGTTGGTTTTGCTGGTGGTGGTGGTGTTGGTTTTGCTACTGTTGCTGGGGTTGTTGCTGTTATAGTTGCTTCTGTTGTTGCTGCTACAGTTGTTGCTGCCATCTCTGCTACTGGTGATGTTGATGGTTGAGTCACTGGGGTGGATAGGAGAGGTGGCCTCAACCTTTTAGTCTGAGGGCAGAAAGCCCTTAGGTGGGTTCCTTCACCACAAACGACACACCTAGGCCTTCTGCCCTCGACAAATACGGTGAGGTGGCTGCCGTCAGTGAGGTCTATTACCTCTGGGATCTCCTCAATTCTTTTTTGGTCCGCTTGGATCAGGAGCTCCATCCCAGATCCGGACCAGTTCTCCTGCTTTTCTTTTGCTATTGCTATTATCTTTGTGTTGGCTTCGATGCCGGCGAGGACGGCCGCTATTAGCCAGGGAATTTCGATGGCCGGTGGAACGTGGGTCACCCTGATCTTTACGAGTCTCTGGCCACAATAGCTTGGGACGAGTGTGAAGTCGTCACTTCTTAATGGGGCCATGGAGTGTTCTCTAGCCTCCTCTGGTGTTTCAAAGAACACGTCCACGGTTCCATACTTCTGCCCACGTCTGATGTGGGTTTTTCTTGCCCACACATGTCCCAAAGCTTTTTGGATTTGGGACTCGGATGCCCGTTCCACTCGGCGCGATTTTACATTTATTGTTCGATACGACACGGTGCATAGGCGCCGATGCTCCATTTTATTAGGTGTGTGTGTGGGGGGGGGGGGGGCTCCGTAAATGCTTCGCACTATTTTGCTACTCTGGCAAAACTCAGGGTGGTTTTTTTAATGTCATTGTTGTTGTTGTTGTTATCGTTATTTTTGTTATTATTAATTTTAGTTTCAGTTGTGGTGGTGGTGACGTCAGTCGTCTTTGGTGCGGAAGAGTCCATTTGGCTTGATTTCATTTCGACATCACGAGTTAATTTTTTTCTTCTTTTGTTTCTGTTGTCGCGGTGGTGGTGGAGGTGGTGGTTGTCGCGGTGGTGGTGGTGGTGGCGGCTTTAACACCTGCAGTCATTGGTAATGGCGGGAAATGAATGTCTGCCTGAGACAAATTTAAAATATTGCTAGTGCTTAAATTGTTTGTGTTGGCAAACGTAGTATCATTTACAATGGTGGTGTAGGTGTGAGGTGTTAATTTGTGAGGAAGGCTTTCAGCTTTTTGGTGCAGAGGTGAATTAGCCATTTTTTTTTCAAAGAAATTTTTTGATAATCATAAAAGTTTAAATTTTGGGCACAAGGCCCCAATCTCTTTGGGTGTCCTTTTCGGAAAACAATGCATGTGCGCTTATATATATTTAACAATAAACATTTTCCATAAATGGCAATTTTTAACAAACGGAAATAACAAACCTTTGCGGAGCTCACGATGATACGATTTACTACGTAGGTCGCCAATAATAATAATAATAATAATAATAATAATAATAATAATAATAATAATAATAATCGGACAAGAAACTGGAACACAATAGACCTGACCTGGTGGTTGTGGACAAAGAAAAAAGATCTTGTCTCATTGTGGATGTGGCCTGCCCATTCGACACGAGAGTGCAAGAGAAGGAGAGGGAGAAAATTGACCGATACCAGGACTTAAAGTGCGAGGTAAAAAGGATTTGGAACTGCGATGAAGTCAAAGTGATCCCGATTGTCTTAGGCGCATTGGGGACTATCTCCAAAAGTTTCCAGGGATGGTTAAAGAAAATCGGCCCCTTCACGCTTTTTGGAACGCTTCAAAAGGCATGCTTGCTGGGAACAGCAAGAACCCTCCGATACGTCCTGAATATCTGAGGCTGCAGGTAGTGGCTTGATATTCATTCCAACGGACTTTCCAGTTAACTAACATCAATGACTGATTCAAGGAATAATAATAATAACAATAATAATAATAATAATAATAATAATAATAATAATAATAATAATAATAATAATGATTTCTTTATTAACCACAAGGGTTTACATAAAGTAGACATTAAGGACAGTGCAGGACAATGCAGGACGGTACAAATGGGCATTTGTGCGTGTAAAAAACAAAAACAGAGGATGTAACAAAAAAACAATGAAAAATTCCCCAATAGGGGGGAGACTTCGGAGGGACATTTGTGGAGAAAGCCCAGTAAAAGCCACAATGACCCTGACCACCAAGGCAAGTGCCCTCTCCCAGTTTTCCACCTTTAATTTACAGATATATACTCAGAGTAGGTCCATTCACTCGGGCCATTCTTGCTTCTCTCACCCATCTTTCAACAAAATGCTGGGAAGAGAGCACTTCCCTCTCTACTCTGATTTTCCTTTACAAATGAAATTTGAAAAAGTCAATCAGAGCATCACCGAAGAGGTAAGTGCTCGTCTTCAGCCCTTTCAAACGTGTCCACCATACTATCTCTTTCGCCATGGCCACCAGACAGATAAAAACTGCCTGCCCTTCCCGGCTAAAGGAGGAGGGCGGGGCAATCCTCACGATAATAATAATAATAATAATAATAATAATAATAATAATAATAATAATAATAATAATAATAATAATAATAAGAAGAAGAAGAAGAAGAAGAAGAAGAAATAAAGTACGAGTAATGTACTGAGTAATTCTGCCTTGTGCCAAACGTAGAAACAATTATTACAAAGAATCTGTTACTGTTTTTGAAACAGTAAATTCAATGAGATCGAATTTAACCGTTGTTTCTTTACTTATAGAGGCGTGAGAACCCCATACATGTCTGCCATATCTTCTTTACTTATAGAGGCGTGAGAACCCCAAACTTGCCTGCCATATATCCTTTACTTATAGAGGCGTGAGAACGCCAAACATGTCTGCCATATCTTCTTTACTTATAGAGGCGTGAGAACCACAAACATGCCTGCCATATATCCTTTACTTATAGAGGCGTGAGAACCCCAAACATGTCTGCCATATCTTCTTTACTTATAGAGGCGTGAGAACCCCAAACATGTCTGCCATATCTTCTTTACTTATAGAGGCGTGAGAACCCCAAACTTGCCTGCCATATCTTCTTTACTTATAGAGGCGTGAGAACCCCAATCTTGCCTGCCATATCTTCTTTACTTATAGAGGCGTGAGAACCCCAAACTTGCCTGCCATATATCCTTTACTTATAGAGGCGTGAGAACCCCAAACATGTCTGCCATATCTTCTTTACTTATAGAGGCGTGAGAACCACAAACATGCCTGCCATATATCCTTTACTTATAGAGGCGTGAGAACCCCAAACATGTCTGCCATATCTTCTTTACTTATAGAGGCGTGAGAACCCCAAACATGTCTGCCATATCTTCTTTACTTATAGAGGCGTGAGAACCCCAAACTTGCCTGCCATATCTTCTTTACTTATAGAGGCGTGAGAACCCCAATCTTGCCTGCCATATCTTCTTTACTTATAGAGGCGTGAGAACCCCAAACATGTCTGCCATATCTTCTTTACTTATAGAGGCGTGAGAACCCCAAACTTGCCTGCCATATATCCTTTACTTATAGAGGCGTGAGAACCCCAAACATGTCTGCCATATCTTCTTTACTTATAGAGGCGTGAGAACCACAAACATGCCTGCCATATATCCTTTACTTATAGAGGCGTGAGAACCCCAAACATGTCTGCCATATCTTCTTTACTTATAGAGGCGTGAGAACCCCAAACATGTCTGCCATATCTTCTTTACTTATAGAGGCGTGAGAACCCCAATCTTGCCTGCCATATCTTCTTTACTTATAGAGGCGTGAGAACCCCAATCTTGCCTGCCATATCTTCTTTACTTATAGAGGCGTGAGAACCCCAAACATGTCTGCCATATCTTCTTTACTTATAGAGGCGTGAGAACCCCAAACTTGCCTGCCATATCTTCTTTACTTATAGAGGCGTGAGAACCCCAATCTTGCCTGCCATATCTTCTTTACTTATAGAGGCGTGAGAACCCCAAACATGTCTGCCATATCTTCTTTACTTATAGAGGCGTGAGAACCCCAAACTTGCCTGCCATATATCCTTTACTTATAGAGGCGTGAGAACCCCAAACATTTCTGCCACATATTTTCAGACAATTTAAGTTTTATTCCGTATTATCTTTGAAGAGTTAACAACAGCCAATGATATCGAAGATATGATCTAATCGGTTATATTGCCTACCTACTATTTATATTTAGGATCTTGTACGAAGACAATAAATAAAAGAAATCAATACTAATTATAATTTATATTGTATTGTATGATGTAGTCACATTCATCATTGTCATTGTCATCGTCATCATTGTCATCATCATCATCATCATCATCGTCATCATCATCATCATCATAATCGTCATCATCATCATCATTAGTATCTGCCAACGGAAGGGTGAATGACTCTCCATGCTGGTGCCAATTGTCTCTTCCCTCCGCTCATCTCTGCCCTTTCCCTCATCTATGCTAAATCTATAAAACTACCAATAGCCCATCTCCAGTTTATCCTCTCTCTTCCCAGAACTTATTCATTAGAGAAGGGTACATGATCTGTAGTTCCCTTTTGAAGACTTTCGCGAGTTGGAATGGCTTTTCCAGCGCGTCTCCCTTGCCGTCATCCGGGGAAACGCCTTCTCCATTCTGTCCGCCGGGGTTGTGGGGAGGTCAACAATATGATTGACTGACTTGTCATTTTAACAGTCAACTGTTGCTGTCGTTAAACATTTAAACCTAAATAATATATATGTACACACACTTCGACATGGTTTAATATAAATACATATACATATAACCTTAGTGAGTATAGCAATGACATTATTTTCTTCGAAGAAGAATGGACCAATCAACCCTCTTTCTGAAATGGCACACCAGATCGTATGTTCAGTCGAGTGGAGAAATATTGCAACTATTTCAGAAGGTTTCTCTGACTCCAGAACACGTTCTTAGAGTTGATTGTCTCTCTCTAAGTTAGAGTGGGCTTCATCAGAGATTCGCAACAGATTTTGAAAATGTAGATTGTTTTCCACCTTCTCCAGCATTTTCTCAGCCAGAGCCTTTCTCTTGGTCTTCTCAGTTACTAGAGTAAACTTGTGTTTAGTCTAGATAACCATTCTGCATGCATCTGTGGGGAGATTCAAGGATTGGCTATTCTTGTGAGGCCGCTAAATAAAATACCAGTCTTATATTGGAATCGGTTCCTCCATTAACATTTCTTTCTCTTTCTTTCCTTGAAAGAAATCCTCTCTTTCCCGAGCTGGTAAATATTGGGCTCTGCCTGGGTTAAACATATCCAAGACACGCCGTGTTTCCCAACAGCGCCCTTACGATTCCGTTAGGTGTTAAGGGCCATGTTACTATTTTTACCTGTAACAGGTTAGAAATTCATTATTCTTCCGCTACTGTGATTTATATAATTAAAGACACTGCGATAACCACGAGTATTTTTAATTAACTCACTAATCAGTTCCAAGTGGATATTTAGATGATAAGTGAGATAAACTTGAGCTGAACTTTGAATTCAAGGCCAATACTCTTGATAGTATTCAACTGTTATTAAAACAATATGGCCGATACAAAACATCTTTCATAATCGAATTTTGTTTGTTAGAAACAAATCGTAGATTCTTATCTGATTATCACTTAATAATCTTTTAATGATTGATCGTTACTTTACCCAACAATCAGTTATAAATAACATTCGTTTCTTTGTGATATCTAAATGTTGATCAATAGTGAATAGTGCGTGGGCGTGTTGGGTCAATAAGGGCAAGGTTACGATTCATATCCTGTGTTGTGAGGGATCCCATATTTAAATCTCGCCGGTTTTGTTTAGTTACCTATAAATAAGTACTATGTGGATATACAGCTCAATATTGAAATCATCGGGATCAACGTAGGATCAACGTAGGATCAACGTAGGATCAAGGAAATGTTGGTTGATTTGTGGCGTTAAATTGAGCGAATCACTGACTACAGATGGTCTGATAGCAAAACGTCCCCTTTAAATTGGTGAGGTTACAATGTCAAGGTAAACAGAATGAACATCATGTTAAGTTTGTAAGGGAGATTTAGGACTTGAACGATTAACTAATCTTTGTAAAACATTACAATCTCCTAAACAAAGCTGTTGAAGCAATAAATGATACAGGAAATTGAGGAAGACTCTGTATATATCATAATATATATCATTATACATCACATATATATATCGTAATATATCACATATAATATATATCATAATATATCACATATAATATTTATCATGATATATCATATATCATAACATATATTATAATATATCACATATAATATTTTTCATGATATATCATAATATATATCATAAATATATATCATAATACAGCACATATAATATATATCATAGTATATCACATATTATATATCGTAGTATATCATATCATAAATATATATCGTAATATATCTCATATAAATATATATCGTAATATATCACATATCATAAATACCTATATATCGTAATACATCATATCATAAATATATATCGTAATATATCACATATCATAAATACCTATTTATCGCAATATATCCTATATCGTAATATATCACATATCATAAATATATATCGTAATATATCACATATCACAAATATATATCATACTATGTCACGTATCATAAATACCTATTTATCGCAATATATCCTACATCATAAGTATATATCGTAATATATCACATATCATAAACATATATCGTAATATATCACATACTAGCAGTAAAGCCCGGCGTTGCTCGGGGTCGCTCAGTAGCTGTGTTAAAGTTACAATGTTAAGTTTCTTTTTTGGCTGAAAAACTGTAGTGTCTACTGTGCAGACTTGCATGTGGTGTTTTTGATTAATATTCCCTCAACCAACAATATGCCTTATGAAGTTAAGAAAACATAACGATAACCCGAATTAAAGTAAATTCAGCCTTATAAGACCGTAAAATTAATTTAAACGTTTAATAGGGAAAGTTTGCTAACCGTCGTAATAAAAAAATAAATATCAATAACTTACGAAGTAATGAACTCGCCGAACTTTTAAAGCGTTGTAGCATACAAAGGCAGTACAGTGCAAATGAAGCTATTAAACAAACTGGAGATTCCAATTCACTCTACTAAAGATTTACTTAATCGTCTGCACATTCGCTAATCGTCTGCTCATTCCATAAAAGGGAAATAATCGCCTATATCACCTCTCTGCATGACTGTCTGTCTGCACGCCTATATCACCTCTCTGCATGACTGTCTGTCTGCACGCCTATATCACCTCTCTGCACGACTGTCTGTCTGCACGCGTATATCACCTCTCTGCACGACTGTCTGTCTGCACGACTGTCTGTCTGCACGCCTAACGAAATTTACAGATACATATATTTTAAATAAACTTATATAATTTTTGCTTTTTTTTACGAAATATTTGCTTGTTTTACGTAGTCTTTAAATAGACTTGTTTTCAAGTAAAAATATTGTTTTAAAAGGCTTTTAAATGGAAATGAAGCAAAACGGAAGCTTAGTGTTCGAACTGATGAATTTTGCAGGTCAAAATTTTGCTGGCTCGACAACTGTTCGTGTATTGTGTTAATGTCATTTTAAACGCTGAGAAAGCCAGCGTAATTTTTTTAATTTTTGCCAGCGTAATTTTTTTAATTTTTGCACGCAGAAAATGTAAAGAGAACGTAAGAGGCTACGCTGAATGTAAACAGAACAAAGGGAAATAACTCATCACTTACGCTAAAAAATCGATACATTATATTCGATTTCGTCAGATAGGGCGGGTCAATTTGAAATATTTTTTTTCCGATGTCTTCGCTAGGGCTCAATGTACAAGTATAGCAATTTCGGTGCAATTCCGTGAGAGATTCTAAGAGGAGATGTGTGCCAAAAATCGATAGACAGACAGACAACCTCAGTTTTATATATATAGATAAATATATTCAACAGTAATAAACTTTCAATTAGATAAATTGCTTGCATTGAATATATTATTTTCTTAAAAATGTAGACCTTCGCCTGAACTTCAAAAATGACCATGGAGGGGAGGGGAACGTAGATTAAACTGACCCAGTACATTACTGGTGCTTTATTTTATCGACCTCACTAGCAGTAAAGCCCGGCGTTGCTCGGGGTCGCTCAGTAGCTGTGTTAAAGTTACAATGTTAAGTTTCTTTTTTGGCTTAAAAACTGTAGTGTCTACTGTGCAGACTTGCATGTGGTGTTTTTGATTAATATTCCCTCAACCAACAATATGCCTTATGAAGTTAAGAAAACATAACGATAACCCGAATGTTATAACAAAAGAGGATGCTGGGGATAGAAACTGCTATGGTTATTTATTAACAAAGATCGAAAATGTAAACACTGCAACGCAGAGAAAAACATTAGCGTAACCAAATTATCAGTTATGTCTGTCTGCACGCCTATATCACCTCTCTGCACGACTGTCTGTCTGCACGCCTATATCACCTCTCTGCACGACTATCTGTCTGCACTCGTATATCACCTCTCTGCACGACTGTCTGTCTGCACGACTGTCTGTCTGCACGCCTAACGACGAAATATTTGCTTGTTTTACGTAGTCTTTAAATAGACTTGTTTTCAAGTAAAAATATTGTTTTAAAATGCTTTTAAATGGAAATGAAGCAAAACGGAAGCTTAGTGTTCGAACTGATGAATTTTGCAGGTCAATATTTTGCTGGCTCGACAACTGTTAAAGCCAGCGTAATTTTTTACGTAAGACGCTCAATGTAAACAGAACAAAGGGAAATAACTGATCACTTACGCTCAAAAATCGATACATTATATTCGATTTCGTCACATAGGGTGGGTCAATTTGAAATTTTTTTTTCCGATGTCTTCGCTAGGGCTCAATGTACAAGTATAGCAATTTCGGTGCAATTCCGTGACAGATTCTAAGAGGAGATGTGTGCCAAAAATCGATAGACAGACAGACAACCACAGTTTTATATATATAGATAAGGATGAAAAGAATGGTTCCTGATTTACATACAAGGCCAAGAATTGTTTGTGGGGGGTTAGTAAAGTCGATTAAATCTACGCCAGAGCGTTACTGGTGCTTTATTTTATCGAGCACGAAATAATCTCGGCAGGATTTGAACTCAGAACGTAAAAGGCCGCAATTCTGTGCTATCAAACCCCAGATAGTGTTGTAGTTTCTTTGAAGTATTGTAGAAAGTGTAGGAAAATGAGTTGTTCTAGAGATCTACAGACAACAATATTATTATCGTTATTTTTAACATTTAATTGTTTCTACTTTTGGCACAAGGCCAGCAATTACCCAGTGTGTTACTGGTACTTATTTTATCGACCCCGTAAGGATGAAAGGTAAAGTTAATTAATGTCATATTGGCATTGCTGTAGTTCTCTTTAAAGAAGATCGTCTTCTATACTAAACTTCGTTTAAGAGAAACCCATTTGATTACTGCTCTTCACGAGTTAAAATCCTGTCAAAATCAACTTTTAATTTCATTCTCCCGGGGACGAATAAGATGAAGTTCCAATCAAATATTGGACGGATTTAACTTATTATAATCTTGCTACAAGGCAGTGAATTGACAAACAAATCCTCTGAAATCTCTGATGCTCCGTCTTTTAACTAAGTCACAGCCTAACAATAAATGGTGAGGGAAGTAACACTCTTATTTCTAGGATATGATTACATAGAAATTATTGAGCAATATGTCGAAAAGATAAAACACACTTTTAAAGGGAAGAGAAAAGGAAGGAAATAAGAAAATGAAAAGAAGAAAAAGAAGAAAAGAAAAAGAAGAAAAGAAGGGAGAGCAAGAGGGACAGACACTACACCCCAGTCTGAGCGGTATTTCAGCCGCGCCCCACGGGTAAAAGGGCAAAGGTGTTATCGCGGTAATGGCCCCAGAAACACATGCTGCAACAGTCACCTCACTTCTCGGGGTTCCCTCCTTAAGCGAGCCGCCGTCTTTCCGATCTTATAAAGTGAATCAGCAATAAAGGGACGAAGGCCGCCAGAGGTCTCAACGGAGGCCAATGCAAAGAGGAAGCGGTAGGTCAGGCCCCGGAAAAAACCTCACAAAAAAAAACCAAAACCAAATATAAAACAAAACTACAATTGTTTACAAACACTGAAGATGATCTAACACAAAGAGGTTTCCCAGAGAACCGTTGTCTCTT
This sequence comes from Eledone cirrhosa, assembly GCA_964016885.1. NCBI lineage: Eukaryota > Metazoa > Mollusca > Cephalopoda > Octopoda > Eledonidae > Eledone > Eledone cirrhosa. The sequence continues at coordinate 406,178,299 of OZ024741.1, read as the reverse complement.
TACATTAAATGGTTTAGTGTGAAACATTTGTTTACTAAGATCGTATAAAACACACTATTAATCTAAGATGTTCTGGAATTAATATTAAAGATGTCATTCCATAATTGAAGATTGGTAAAACATTAGATTTATTAAACAAGAAATATATTACGATTGTTGACAGGGTTTTATGATTGTTATTCAATGTTATTGGTCGATATTGTGGAAATTCAATAGAAATTAGCAACATGGGGTAAGATATAGAGTGCAGTCCGTCTTCGATATATTATTGGTGATTTGTTTCTCGAAGTACACCTATACATATATATATATATATATATATATATATATATATATATATATATAGAAAGGCTTCTACAGAACTAGAACTGTTTCATTCGGGAGAAATTAGCAGGCATCCTGATGATTTCTCCCGAATGAAACGGTTCTAGTCCTGTAGAAGCCTTTCTATATTAAATATTTATACTCTGGTATGTATTGAGTACCTTACTTAGTGTAGTTACCCCCGAATGAACCCGGGATAAACTTATATATATATATATATATAAAAATCAGGACGGATTCAGTTTGAAGCTGATTAGACCATTACTTAACAGGGTCTGAAACTAACCGCTGAAAGGACAATAACGCAGCCATCGGGGTCGCGACTCCTTATAATATATATATATATATATATATATATATATATATATATATGTGTATGTATATATATATGTGTATGTATGTATGTATGTATAGGTGTACTTCGAGAAACAAATGTACATATGTGTACATACACACACACACACACACACACACACACACACACACACACACACATATATATATATATATATATATATATATAGAGAGAGAGAGAGAGAGAGTATTTTATACTTCTCATTGAAGAGTCGATAAGATACCGTTCCCTAGAGATATACACAACCTCAAGGAACCTGACCAAAATCCCTGACCACAAAAACAGTAAATTGAAAAATAAATAAGTCAGACCACTTCAATAGCTTGAGATGGCCATCATTAACAGATCAAATTCTTCGACTGTATTTACAGTTTCTGAATTGGAGAATTAATCAAACCATAACAATATATCGATATGGTCATCATTACCAAAACCAATTCGTATTCAGAGGGTTTTTCAGTATCGTATAAGAACAAATAATAGATAGCTGTTAAGAGAGATTCATGTTCTACAACCAGCGCGATACAATGAAATTAAAAATGATATCACACACATACGTGAACCTACTAAAGAAGTAAATATTAGTGTAAACGGACAAAAAGACAGGCCTCTAACGCCGCTAGACATAGCAGTCAATACAGGTCGTCGAATCAGCTCACCATTAATTAGGAGCAGTATTTATTAATTATATGTAATTAAATTTGTCACGAATATAAATAACATCTAAATGAAAAGAGATCGTAAAAATATCTTATACTTATGTAAATATATATAGAGTATCTGATACATATGTAAATATATAGAGAGTATTATATATATGTTATGTATATATAGAGTATATTATATATATGTTATGTATATAGAGAGTATATTATATATATGTAAATATATATAGAGTATCTTATACATATGTAAATATATAGAGAGTATCTTATACATATGTAAATATATAGAGAGTATATTATACATATGTAAATGTATAGAGAGTATATTATACATATGTAAATATATATAGAGTATCTTATACATATGTAAATATATAGAGAGTATGTTATACATATGTAAATGTATAATATATAGAGTATATTATACATATATAGAGAGTATATTATATATATGTAAATATATATAGAGTATATTTTACATATGTTATGTATATACGTGACAAATTTAATTATGTACGTTTGTTTATTTGTTTATTGCCAAAGCTCTTTCGTCACACATTCTGTGACCACCTCAGTCGCTTCTTTTGCTGTTTCTTGGTATCTGTCTTTTGTTCTGTCTTACATCATCTAGTTTTTATGGACAAATATTTCACCATTCAGCCATTCCTGCCTCTACTAAATACTATGAAACCAGAGTTAAGCACCAGATCTCCGGGCTCTTCCTTTTTGGTGTAAAACTTTAGATTACGACTCCATCAGGAGTTACGGGACCATACATACATGCCTGTATGTGTGTGTATGTGTATGTATGTATGTATGTATGTGTATTTATGTGTGTGTATGTGTGTATGTGTATGTACGTAGGTGTGTGTGTGTGTGTGTGTGTATGTATGTATGTGTATATGTGTGTATGTATGTGTATGTATGTGTGTATGTATGTATGTGTGTGTGTGTATGTGTGTATGTATGTGTGTGTGTGTGTGTATGTGTGCAATGTCAAATTAAAATTCTAAGACGAGAAATGTGTCGCTGGCCATTGTCCACGGTCTTGTCCGTGGGGAGCAACCTCTTTACCACAACGCCCTAGGCCCAGAGCCCAATAATCCCCCGTGACACTAGAGTCCTTGCCATTCCCTCCCTTTTCCGGATTTCTTTTTCTTTTTTCTTTATATCTTCCTATTTTACATTCCATTCTTCTTTTTCTATTAAACTGTATTTCGATGATATATTCCAGAAATACAATTATCGCTTAGATGCTCAACTGAATTCTAAACTTTATCGTTTCAGAAGAACCACACAACTGTCGAGTTCAACAATAAATTAATATACAGTTCGTTAGTGAGTTCAGTTGAGTTCAACGTTTGTGATTGTTCAGTTGAACACCAGTAGACATTCACACTGCTTAGCAGCAACTAGAATCACTGATGGCGACTAGTAGAACTAGTACCGGGAATCAAGCGACGTTCACACAGTGCTTTGTAGAGTTATTTTGGTCATGTCTACCAATTTATACTGTTCAATTTCTTCTTTAACGAAATCGAAATCTTCTCGATTAATTGAAGAGAGATCGAAAGATATAGTAAGTATAACAATTTCTATATTATCTAATATTTCATTTCTTTATTTTGTTTCGATAATTCTAAAAGTCGTTTAGTTGTTTGTTTATGAAAAAAATTGGTGTCTGCAACAACTGCTGAAGATACTAAAATATTTTCTTGAAGTGAATAAAAACAAGAGTTGTCCTCGATGTCTCTCTGTATGTCTGTCCAGCTTTTGGACACAAAAGAAAGGCAACTAAAGGCTGAACACAAACACGCCTGTATCACACCTGTCAACTTACCCCATCCGACGGGGAGATCTCTCACCCATTTTGGGGTGGGTGAGAGATATCTGCTCCTGTGAAAATGGGTATAGATTTCATTATATTAAATCTCCCCATTTTGACTAATTTCTCCCAGTTTTGTGGCACTTTCTTCCATGGTACTCCCCGTTTGGGATTCAGAGGTTTGCAGGTATGCCTATATACACATACAGAAACACACACATATCGATACATATAAATTGGGCTTACACACAATCTCCGCCTACCAAATTCTACTCAAAAGTCATTAGCTAGTTCTCAGCGATAGTAAAAGAAAATTTGTTCATGGTGCCATGCAATGGGAATGAACCAGTTATCAGGTGACTTCATAATCTATATAATTGTTTCTACTTTTGGCACAAGGCCAGCAATAACCCAGTACATTACTGGTACTTTATTTTATCGACCCCATAAGGATGAAAGGCAAAGTTAATATCGGCGGGATTTGAACTCAGACCATAAAGAGAGGTAACTCTATGCTAGAAAGTATTGCGTCCAACCCTCTACCGATACTGCCAATTCACCGCCTTTCACCGTGACTTCATAATTCATATAATACTTGGCCACAACACTACCTTTCTCCCACCATTTTTCCTCAACATTTTCCAAACAGAAAATAACCTTTCGGCACCCTTTCCAAATTATATAAACAGAATGGCTGTCTTGAGTGAATTAACAGTTACAGAAATTTACCAATTGTAATCATTTACAATTCCAAGCTCTGGAGAATAAACTAATCAATTCCTGAAAGAAAATAAAAAGAGCATAATGCAGCCTTCGGCTGTTTCACTTTCAAATAATTAATAATAGATTACATGGAAAATGGCAGCTTTTTAAAAGAGGCACGAGGATTCAGTATTCCATAATTGTTTGTTTTTTAGAATTGTTTTCGCTTCAAGTTGTTAGTCCATTAGCCATGCGTAAATCCATAGTTCAAAACATGTCTCAGTACACTTACACGCTCAGTTGTACATACAAACATAAAGATCTATTTATATATTTATACATATTTTCCTATATCTATCTATAATAGAGAGTAGGGGCTGAGCCCTTGCCGTTTCGACAGCAATGGTCTTACTACTTTAATTCTAGTATAATCCTGATTTATATATACATACACACACACAATATATATATATATATACTAGCCGAATTACCCGCGCCTTGTTGCGTTTCACACATTTTGTTTTTGTAAGAAAATGATGATTGATTTTAAATCAGTGATATAATTTATAGAGAAAAACTCTGCATTTCAATATTACTCAATGTAAAATGTAATGCATGAAAAATTGGAAAACATTAAATTTTGTAATATATCAAATCAAAGTTACATTAATAAATCTTATTCTTATTTTGTTTCTTGTAAATAATTTTTATCAAAATATCAATTCAAAACTTGATCATTTCATTTTTGTGTAAAGCATTATTTTCAAATTAGAAGTTCAAATTTCCAATACTCAAGTTATAGGTTTCCAAAATGTTCACTATAGGGGGTTTAACCCCAATTAGGGTGTCTTAATATTATTGAAATTTGCTGAATAGGCATCATATCTTGTCATTTACCTATAGTTTAAATTTCATATAAATTGAAGGGAAAACATTTTCAGCGGGGGTTTGTGCCCCCGGGGAACCCTTTCATTAAAATGACATACTTATCCTGTACCCTGGGCAATGTAGTTTCAGAATATATATAGTTATGGGGTCTATCTCCAAAACCATAGGAGGAGTTCGTGAACAAAAACAGACAAACAGACAGGAACTACAACTGTATATAAATATAGATATAATTTTAAGCAAAGTTGACAGTTTATAACAGAGTTCAATTATTTTTCGATATTACATTGCTGTGACATTTGAACGTTTTTCTTGGAATTGCATATTTCCCTATATAACTTGGTATATTTTATGACTTCCCTGAGTTTATAGAAGTGACATTAAGGGTTAAATCCGAGTTATTTGAGCCAATGCTAAAATACTAACCATATAGATACATCTCTATATATCTAATGTGGTTCTACTTTTGGCACAAGGCCAGCAATTACCCAGTGTATTACTGGTACTTTATTTTATCGACCCCATAAGGATGAAAAGCAAAGTTAACCTCGGCCGTAACTCTATGCGTCAAACCCTCTACCGATACTGCCAATCCACCGCCCTATATATCTAATAATGGTTTCTAATTTAGGCTCATGACCAACAATTTTATGGGAGGGGAAAGTGAATTAAATCGACCCCAGTGCATTACTGGTGCTTTATTCTATCGACCCCGGGTCGAGCTTTTCACCATTTCCCCCATTTTTTCACCCCTTGTCGAAACACGTAAACCAAATGAATGTAATTCGTCAAAATATTTCGGAGATCACAAAAATGTATGCCCCCACTCACTTTTTTTCATGTAGGCGTCTCTGCGTAACTCCCCCAACCCCACCTCAGTTAATTTCGATGTGTAGTAATGTCTGTTATTTAAGTACAAAAGACATGTTTATAGACAAACGGGAATAATTGATAGATTCTTTGAAGTTTTATTTTTGAGATTGGTTGCAGTGAATTATAAACAGTTTGAAACAGTTATGTTAGTCGATTAAGCAGGAATTTAACGTTTCTGACAGTTTAATACCCTTCAATAGATAATATAGATATTTCTAATTGAAACAATGCCTATGTTGGGCGGGGTTTGCATATAGTTCTATTACATAGAACAGTACTTGACAAGAGCTTTATTTTATCAAATGTAGAAGGATGATGTTGGCGGGATTTCTAAATCAGTTTTTAGAGATATAATCTTTACTGGGTATATTTACTTCAGGACTGAGTTATCCGACGGCTTCAACTTATCTGTCCGTCATACAATGCCGCCATGTTCTTGAAGCAGATTATTAGCAGAATTGTGAATACATGGAATAAATACTTTGCAGCATTTGTTCCAGAATTAAAAATCCTCCGATATCAATTTTGCCTTCCATCCTTTAGTACTGAAATCAATAATTTCCTCTAGAAATCAGTTACCTTAACCCGTGAGAATGCTCGCGAGGAAGCACCCACAGCGTTCCTTTGTCCACAAAACGGGGAGGATCGAGTTAAAAATTAGCTTCTTCCTGTCGTGGGAAAACTACATAGACCAGTACAACTTACATAGGCTCCATAAACCAACTGATCGAAAAGAAATAAAGACAAAAGCATTCACAAACTGTTAAAGAACTTATTAAAACAATAACTTCTACATTTGACAGTAGGCCAGCAATTGGAAGCGAAGAGGAAAGTCGATTCTATCTACGCTAGCGTCTTACTGTACTTTATTCTATCTACGCTAGCGTCTTACTGTACTTTATTCTATCCAGCTTAAAAGAGTGAAAAGCAAAGCTAACCCCGGCAGGATTATTTTTGCCTTTCATCCTTTTGAGGTTGATAAGATAAAGTAGCAGTAACCCGCATTCGATACTATGAGAATTTTACATAAACAATTATGTGAGAAGCGATTTTACTAGAAATTAAACTTCAGGTCACAAACTTAATTGGATTATCGTTTCATGTTGAACATTAAACGAATTTATATTTTGTGGGGTGGTGGAGAATAGAATGAATGTAGTTAATAATTATAATTATTTCTACTTTTGGCACAAGGCCAACAATTATCTCAGTATATTACTGATACTTTATTTTATCGACCCCATAAGGATGAAAAGCAAAGTTAACCTCGGCGGAATACGATCTGAAACCCAAGTTTCCGTTTAAATAAAAATAAAACTGCGTTATATTTCGAGTTTGACATTGAACGCCATTCTATAATGTATCCAAATTGTCAGAAAATTGGAATTTTAAAGGATTAAGAAAACAGGCGGTACCTTATACTTTTATTTCCAATAAACATTTTTTTTTTTAAAACAAAAAGCTTATTAAAATATTTGGCTTACATTAAAAACCAAGTCAGACAAGTCCAATCACAGTGAATCGATTTCACAAAACGTAATGTTTTCCATATATAAACTATACGAAACGTAACGACGGAATAAATGATATAAAATATTGAAAAAGGTGTCCAAAAGAAAATTCCAGATATTCGATTATATTCAGTGAACCTTTCAAATACTTTTTATAAGTTCGATGTATTTTTTGTTTTCGATTTCGGGTTATATAACACTCTCCGCGGAGTTACAACCCGGCTTATACCATTCCCACGTTTTTTCTTAGGAGTAAATTTCATCAGGTTTGACTTAACTTTATGTGACTTTTTCCCAGTCTCTCTAATTGTTAATTTCGGGAGTTCAATTTTTTTCTTCGCTCTCTTTTCTACTTTGAGCTTCTGTTTCGGTAATGTTGGCGTTTTATCTTTTATAGTAGATATTACTGGTTCCTTTTTAGCTTTTGTGGTTGGTTGTTCTATTTTAGGAGATTTAGTAGATTTCGATTCCTTTTTCTTCTTTGGGATTACCTTTTTAGGAGGGGATAATTCTTTATCTGATTTAGTTGATACGTTTTTAGCGGTTGCATTTTTATCTGTTTTAGGTTTCTTTGCAGACTTCTTTTTCGCTTCAATAACTTTAAACGAACCCATAGCACCTTTGCCAGTTTTTTGTTGAAGACGCCCATCTTTAACATCGCGAATTAAAGTCAACTTCAGACGGCTTTGTACACGTTTCTTATCCGACGCTAGATGGTATATATTTTCAATATATTTACTAATAGCTTGACGAGATGAGCCTTTAGGTTCATTTAAAAATGAAATGGCTTCCTTTATCATTTTGCTATAGGTAGGGTGAGTTGGTCGTTCGTTTGATTTCTTCTCAGCGGATACTTTTTTGAAGAAAGATTTTACAACCGATGTTTCGTTTGACTCCATATTACTTTACTGTACGTGCTTCAACTCTCCAGTTACGATTTATTTATATATGTGGGTGAGTTAATCAGAGAGTGAAGGGGAATGAGAACAGTTGAGTATAAAATATTTTGTTTTTCTCTCTATTGTGAGTTCAATTCCTGCCGTAGGCGACATTAACATTCTATCTCCATTTCAGGATTTTATTTTCAAGAACCAATATTATGTGGTGTTCAATGCAATCATCTACTTCGACTACTCTTGTGTAATCTAGTATACATGGATATAAGAGTTTGTGTGTTGATGCAGTAAAGAAGGAGTCCAAATGTCTTGCATTATTCAGCTTCAGCAGGGCGTTGGATTGGCAGTATCGGTAGAGGGTCGGACGCCATGATTTGCAGCATAGAGTTACTGCTCTTTATGGTTTGAGTTCAAATCCCGCCGATGTTAACTTTGCCTTTCATCCTTACGGGGTCGATAAAATAAAGTACCAGTCAGACACTGGAGTCGATTTAATCGACTTTCCCCTCCCCCAAATTTGATGGACTTGTGCCTATATAAGAAACCATTATTCAGTTTTAGCTCTTGAAGTTAATTGAAATTATTTCAGGATCTAGTTTAATTTCCATTTCTTGAAATACATTCTAGGTATGACCTGGTTCTAATTTATACTAAATGGTGTCTTTGCATGAGCTGGTGCTGTAATTCTCCAGCTTCAGCATTCAGTAATCAGAAGAAAGGAGGTAGGCGAAAAAGACGATCGCGAATACAACCAACTGAAATTGGGTTCCTCGGAAGGGTATTTAGAGTAACATTACTCAATGGAGTGCGTAGCTCGGAGATCAGAGGATCACTCCAAGTAGAGCTGCTACTTCTCTGAATTGAGAGATCACAGTTCCGATACTATGGGCATGTCGTTAGGAAGTCTTAGGAAAGAATCGCTGGAAGAAGGAGGAGAAAGTCGATTAAATCGACCTGTCTGTTACATGAACTTTATTTTATGGACCCCTGTAAGGATGAAAGGCAAAGATAACCTTGGAGGGATTTGAACTCAAAACATAAAGGGACGTAATTCTATACCGTAAAACATGATTGATGCTCTGCCGATACCGTCAATCCACCACCCTCAATATTAAAAATAATGGCAAAGTTAACCTCGACGGGATTTGAACTCAGATCATAAAGGGCCGTAACTCTATGCTGCAAAGCATGGCGCCCGAGTCTCTACAAATACTGCGACTCCACCACCCTCAATAATAATAATAATAATGATTTCTGCTATAGGCACAAGGCCAGTAATTTGGGAGAAGGGTAAGACGATGAAATCGACCTCAGTACGTGACTGGTACTTTATTTTATCGACATCGTAAGGACGAAAGGCAAAGCTAACCACGGCAGGATTTGACCTCAGAACGTAAAGGGCCGTAAAACATGTCCGACGCTCTACAGATTCTGCCATCTCACCAACGACTCACCTACCTTATATTACTGGTATTTATATTTTATTCGTCTCAGTAGAGACTAATTAGAGTAAGGCGCATGGCTTAGTGGTTAGAGCATTGGGCTTGCAATCGAAAGGTTGTGAGTTCAATTCTCGGACCGGGTGATGTGTTGTTTCCTTGAGCAAGACACTTTATTTCACGTTGCTCCACTTTACTCAGCTGTAATGAGATGATAGGACTGGGGTCCCTATCATTAAATCACCTAAGACACCTCCAGCGAGATATACCTTGGAGGAGGCCAGCTAAACCTGCATAGGTGTGAGCTGTAACACACACATAGGCGTGAGCTGTTACACACACACACACTTAGGTGTGAGCTGTCACACACAGACACACACATAGGTGTGAACTGTCACACACACACACACTTAGGTGTGAGCTGTCACACACAGACACACACATAGGTGTGAGCTGTCACACACACACACTTAGGTGTGAGCTGTCACACACAGACACACACATAGGTCTGAGCTGTCACACACACACATAGGTCTGAGCTGTCACACACACATAGGTGTGTGCTGTCACTCACACACATAGGTGTGAGCTGTCACATACACACACATAGGTGTGGGCTGTTACCCACACACAATTAAAGTAAGGGAGCTAATCACCCTAATACTGATTCCAATCTAATTCATAACAAAAAACACTTCAACAGATCCTTCAATAAATATTTTTAGTTTTTCCTTTACGTTTTTCTTTTGTGACGGTAGCTGTCAAATGTTTAATTCCATTAACATGTTATATATATATATATATGGTCTGTATATATTTTATTTTATTTTATATTATGTATATTCCGCTTGCTTCTGATTAAATTTCTCAAACAAATGTGGTATTTCAACCCTCGTAATTTTAGACACACGATTTACTGTGTTTATTACTACATATATTATTGAAATGCTCAGTATTTATACTTTGAGCTTGTTACTTACAGGGTATCAGTATGAGTTATTAACTCTGCCTTTTATTTGTACATATATATATATATATATATATATATATATATATATGTGTGTGTGTATCGATATTCTATATCTATCTATCTATCTATATGTATATATATATATACATGTGTGTGTGTATTTGTACGTATATTCTATGTATATATATATATGTGTATGTGTGTGTGTGTGTGGGTGTGTGTGTGTGTATCGATATTCTATATCTATATATATGTATATATATATATACATGTGTGTGTGTGTATTTGTATGTACAGTCTATATACACACACACACATATATATATATATATAATTAAGTTAAAAATGTACATCCACATATGAATACTGAAATACTAGTATGCATATGAATACACACACGTATACATATGTAGATGTACCGAGTTTTTCACTGGTCACTTTACTGTGAGTGTCCAGCTATTCTGTATGTAAACACACAGACAAACCGGTTTTTAGAGTCATACTGGTTTTTGAGGAAACACCTTTCCTCTATTCTCCAGAAAGCCAGACAAGGAATATTGAACTAGTTTCGATGTTGTTACATCTCATCTCATCAGCAATATTTACCTATCTTCCGGCCTTTCTAGAGAATCGTAAAAGCACATATCGTTATATGCTTTTTCTATGAAAATTAGTAGTGGGCAGACTAATTTGCATAGAGCGTGAGTACGTACCGGTACAACGGAGACGATAAAAACAAATAACGAAACGAAATTAAATTTCGTTTCGTTTGTAACTCACTTTTGTATGACTAACGCTTAAACAATTAAGTTAAAAATGTACATCCACATATGTATACTGAAATACTAGTATGCATATGAATACACACACGTATACATATGTAGATGTACCGAGTTTTTCTCGTCTCCGTTGAACCGGTACGTACTCACGCTCTATGCAAATTAGTCTGCCCACTACTAATTTTCATAGAAAAAGCATATAACGATATGTGCTTTTACGATTCTCTAGAAAGGCCGGAAGATAGGTAAATATTGCTGATGAGATGTAACAACATCGAAACTAGTTCAATATTCCTTGTCTCGCTTTCTGGAGAATAGAGGAAAGGTGTTTCCTCAAAAACCAGTATGACTCTAAAAACTGGTTTGTCTGTGTGTTTACATACAGAATAGCTGGACACTCACAGTAAAGTGACCAGTGAAAAACTCGGTACATCTACATATGTATACGTGTGTGTATTCATATGCATACTAGTATTTCTGTATACATATGTGGATGTACATTTTAAACTTAATTGTTTAAGCGTCAGTCATACAAAAGTGAGTTACAAACGAAACGAAATTTAATTTCGTTTCGTTATTTGTTTTTATCGTCTCCGTTGAACCGGTACGTACTCACGCTCTATGCAAATTAGTCTGCCCACTACTAATTTTCATAGAAAAAGCATATAACGATATGTGCTTTTACGATTCTCTAGAAAGGCCGGAAGATAGGTAAATATTGCTGATGAGATGTAACAACATCGAAACTAGTTCAATATTCCTTGTCTGGCTTTCTGGAGAATAGAGGAAAGGTGTTTCCTCAAAAACCAGTATGACTCTAAAAACCGGTTTGTCTGTGTGTTTACATACAGAATAGCTGGACACTCACAGTAAAGTGACCAGTGAAAAACTCGGTACATCTACATATGTATACGTGTGTGTATTCATATGCATACTAGTATTTCAGTATACATATGTGGATGTACATTTTTAAACTTAATTGTTTAAGCGTCAGTCATACAAAAGTGAGTTACAAACGAAACGAAATTTAATTTCGTTTCGTTATTTGTTTTTATCGTCTC
>OZ024741.1:406056011-406161011 GCA_964016885.1 Eledone cirrhosa | reverse complement strand
TGAAGTGTTCTACGTGACTTGTTTACGTCCAGCACCGACTACTACACCTCCTACACCACCACCACCACCACCGCACTTTAGTCTGCAGAGAAAGAAACACCGTTTTATAACATCGATATATCCATATCAAACAATCACAATATCATTTAATAATACAGACATCCTGTTCATTTGCCTCTACCTTTATAGAAACCCAATAAAGTTGTGTTGTCTTGAAAGATTTTTTATTTCATTTATATATATATATATATATATATATATATATATATATATATATATATATAGTATTAATTATACTATTTATGGTTATGTAAATACAAAAACCTTTTGCAGTTAATATGTATTTTTTATACAAACCCTAAATAGTGGTAGGCAGTAATGTATTACTACCTTATTACCAGTAAGTTAAGTAGCTCAATGTAAAAACATCAGATGATTTACAGAACAGTTATATGAAATATAAGAATCAAAGAACTGTTCAAAACATTGTTGTGCTTACAGCTGTTTCCTCCAAACCGAGGTTTGGATTCTTCCGAGCAATTTATTAATGAATGGACAGTTATATGACCTCCTTTTCAGCCAAGAGACATACCGATACATATGCAAATATTGTGGGTCAACATTCATTACAGCATTTAGAGTGGCAGTACACACTTCGAGATTACATTCATATTAAAAGGTACAATCAAAAATCAAAAATACAGGTTAAAATACAACATGAAGATAAGCGGTTATATAGTGCAAATGTTATATGTGTGGCAAGCACGTGCGTCTTGTTTATATAGTGTGGCAGAGAGTTACGTGTAGTAGGAGCACTTAGGTAGGTGAACAAGAATGTTAGGTTGGTTGATCTGTTGGCAAATTCTTTATATGATTGTTATAGTCTGTGTGTGGAGAAATGATATAAGCATTAAAAATAGTGCAAGCATTAAAAATATTAAAAGTATTGGAGATGCACAGCGAAGGGATGACAAGTACTTCATGTACTTCGACATTTTCATGGTCAGGGGAGTGTATTTTTCGATTATATGCCCCTCACATAATCCACGACAATTCGATATTGAGCGTTTGACAATCCAGTTAGAGAATCGTAGTCTGATGTTCTTTAGTTCAATACAGGAGGCTGTTATGTTTCGAGAAACGACATTGAATACTACCCACAAATTAAACACAAGATACACCTTAAACAATGGGGAAATACGGGTGAAGTGATTGAATGGTTCAAAGATATCAAGAATAATAAGGACAAAAAATTTATTCAATTTGATATCAATTCATACTACACCTCTATTTCCCCTATCCTATTAAATAAGGCACTTATCATGGCCATGAACAATAGCGACCTGACTAGAGCCCAGATTGATGTCATCCTTGCGGCCCGTAAAACCATAATCACCTTCGAGGACCAACTATGGACACGCAAGGATACGCACAACAACTTCGACATAACCATGGGATCTAGTGACTCGGCGCAGGTCACTGATTTGGTCGGTCTATACCTTCTCATTGAAATCCATAAGGACCTCCCTTACCTCAACGGTGGTTTGTACCGCGATGATGCACTTCTACTTATAGAATATAAAAAAATTAATATAGAAAGAACTAGAAAACAATTGCATAAGACATTCAAAAACTTTAACCTTAGTATCACCATGGACAAAAACACTAAAAATGTTAACTTCCTAGACGCCACACTATACCTAGACTCAAAAATATATACACCTTTCCATAAGCCTAACGAAAAACTCATTTACGTAGATACCAAGTCTAATCACCCTAGATCAATATTAAACTCTATCTCTAAGGGGGTATCCAATAGAATCTCTAGTCTGTCCTATGACGCAAACATATTTAGCAAAAACTCACAATATTACAATCAGGCATTAGCTAGATCCGGCCATAATATAGAAATTGAGTTCCTACCTAAGAAAACACATAGCTACAACATCATCTCGCACAACATGTCCATGTGGAAACCTAATAATAGGAATAGCGACCACAAGTACACCAAAGCGGAGGGTGCCACCAGAAGTAACCATTACCACGGAAACTACTGTGGTGCCTTAGGAAGAAACAACACACCAAACACTAAAAACAAAAATAGAAAAAGAAATAATTCATTTTTCAACCCTCCTTTCAACCTAAATGTCTCCACCAACATACCTAGGGCTTTCTTCCCACTACTAGATAAAAACTTCCCTCTAGGACACAAGTACCACAACCTGTTAAACAAAAACACTATTAAAATCTCATACTCTACGACGCCTAACTTAGCATACCACATAACTAGCAGCAATAAAAGTAAAATTAATTCTTACTTCCAACAAACGAAATCACAACAGGATGCAAACCTTCTAAATACCTCTGTAGCAAGCAGCCATAGTAACGGCAGTAACAATAGAAATAACACTAGTATAAGAAATAACACCGGGGCTGACAACCCGAATGTCCAAAATCCTATAGCTACCACCCAGACTTCCGCACTGCATTATAACCAGCAGACAAACACACAGGATAATTGTAACTGTAGAGCTAATAGAACCTCCCCTTTAGATAAAACATGCCTAACCAAGGATATCATATACTCATGCACCGTCACAACTAGCAACTCTTCAGAAACCTATGTAGGATCCACTTCTAACTGCTTCAAAATCAGATATAATTCGCACATCCACTCGTTCAAAAAGCACAGCCTAGCCAACTCCACCTCACTATCTAGCTACATACACTATCTAAAAACTAAAAATAAACCATACACACTCAAATGGGAAGTGATAGGCAGCGCGACTTCGTACAAACCACCTAATAAATTTTGTAACCTCTGTATACTAGAGACCCACAATATTATCTTCTCCAACCGTAACCTACTTAACAAAAAATCTGAGGTGTTTGCAACTTGCCAGCACCGCTTCAGACATTCCTTCCAAAACTTTAAGCCCAATATATAGCAATGTCGGACTTGAACCAAACACCACATCTAGCATCAAACACCAGGGGCACACCTTATACCACATACCCAACACTAACTGATCTAATATAACACAAACAACGACATCCCTCTGGAATCCTCCGCAGGGAGAATACCCATTTATACCTCTACGTTAAGTGTGACAACATCCACCCACTTGAACTGCACTACACCGCTCTATAGGTAATTTAAGCATGAATTGATTGGTTTGGTAGTGTTGTGCGGAGGATGTGCCTTCCTTAGACAGATGAAAAACGATTTAATCTAGTAACGCTGTTGAGCAGTAGGACCAGGACGCTGAGTGCAGAGAATGAATTATTGCAACTGGCGTGCGGGTTGTATATATATGGATGATTTGACGGTCAGAGAGGGGTCATGAGGACTGCGGATTGACCTCTGGCCGGCCCTGGTGATGTTTATCTTTCGACATCCAATGTAGCAAGCGATGACCCAGAACTTACCAGAGATCATTGTGTCTTGAAGTGATTCTGCAATCACCGCGCCTGGTCCTATGAGTAGACTACAATCACAGAGATCATTAATTTAGAATCCTCGCTCATCGTCTATAATATTCATTTGTGGCACCCTACGATGGGGGTTAATTCACCATAATAATACGAACACCTTCAGCACAACTTAATAAACTACTCTATAGTTAAAACACTTTATGCTTTAGAAATTTTTTGGAAGTTGCGCATAACCATAGAAATTAGGGTCTATATTGAGACACATTTCAATAGCTAGGTATGGAAACCCCGGAGTTACCTCCCCTCATGCATTAACTCCCCTTAGCCACACACACACTTCCGGGTAGTATTCAATGTCGTTTCTCGAAACGTAACAGCCTCCTGTATTGAACTAAAGAACATCAGACTACGATTCTCTAACTGGATTGTCAAACGCTCAATATCGAATTGTCGTGGATTATGTGAGGGGCATATAATCGAAAAATACACTCCCCTGACCATGAAAATGTCGAAGTACATGAAGTACTTGTCATCCCTTCGCTGTGCATCTCCAATACTTTTAATATTTTTAATGCTTGCACTATTTTTAATGCTTATATCATTTCTCCACACACAGACTATAACAATCATATAAAGAATTTGCCACCAGATCAACCAACCTAACATTCTTGTTCACCTACCTAAGTGCCCCTACTACACGTAACTCTCTGCCACACTATATAAACAAGACGCACGTGCTTGCCACACATATAACATTTGCATTATATAACCGCTTATCTTCATGTTGTATTTTAACCTGTATTTTTGATTTTTGATTGTACCTTTTAATATGAATGTAATCTCGAAGTGTGTACTGCCACTCTAAATGCTGTAATGAATGTTGACCCACAATATTTGCATATGTATCGGTATGTCTCTTGGCTGAAAAGGAGGTCATATAACTGTCCATTCATTAATAAATTGCTCGGAAGAATCCAAACCTCGGTTTGGAGGAAACAGCTGTAAGCACAACAATGTTTTGAACAGTTCTTTGATTCTTATATTTCATATATTTCATATATTTCATATATATATATATATATATATATATATATATATATATATATATATATATATATATATATATCATTGTCTTTCAGGGATTATCATCTAAGAAACTGTTTCTCTGAAAAAAGTTTGTTACTATAGCAACGAAGGAAATATTTAAGATTATAGCTTTCAAATGTATTTATCTTAGACATTTGAATAAACTTTCGATCCAAACTTTATCATCGATGCCAAACTAACAACTCTAAAACGTCATACCACTTAAATAACATAGCAACAAATTTCAAGAAAGCCTTCTTTTACACAATTTTCTAAAAATATAATTAAGCTAGTATCTAGATGAAGTAGTGTCAATAACTAACGTAACATTATAAAAGATAGTAATCTTAAAATTACTTCCAATATCTTTCCATTAAAGAAATGTTGGTTTTAATTTCCTGAACCGATGAAGTCGATATCTTCTTATTATCAATCAAATTCCTCAAAAAGACCCCCGTCTAATCAACAACCAGGTGTTAACATATAGATATTTCATGATAGATTGTAAAGGGGTTTCCGCTGGCTTCGCTACTATATATAGTTTAATAGACTTTAGTTAGTTTAAATCTTGCCAAGGTTAACTGTGTTTTTCATCCTTCGTCAGTCAATCGACTTTCGTCAAATCAGACCGAGGAAACAATGTTTCTATGGGTCTTTCTAATTGCTATTATCGGTCGCAACTCCATGAAGAAGGAGCAACGTGAAATAAAGTGTCTTGCTCACGGACATAACGTATCATCCGATCAGGAAATCGAAATCACAACCTCACGATTGCGAATCCAATTCTCTTACCATTCAGCCACCCGCCTTCCGCAGTTGATAAAATAAAGTACCAGTCAACTACTGGTGTTGATGTAATCAATTTTGCCCCCCCCCCCCCCCCCCCAAAAAAAAAGAAACGAAATATTGCTGGCCATGTTCCTAAATTGGAAATCACTATGTTCTGAAAATGTTCTTTTTTTGTTTTAATTATATTTCAGACAACAGAGAAGATTACGTTTTGCTGGCCGTTGTCATAGGGCTCGGGACCAACTGGTTTCCGAAACTTTTATTTTGGTAACCATCAGTAAGTAGGTAGCGCAGACGGGCAGAAATAAAGATCTTGACAAAAATGATCAGAATGAATACTGGTATAACAGATCTGACAACCTATAAAAACCCAAACGGGAAGTACCATGAAAAAAAGTACCCTAAAACGAGGTGAAATTGAGGCAAAATGGGTAGATTTTACATAATGAAAACTATACCCTTTTCACAAGAGAAGACATCTGTCACCCACCTCAAAGTGGGTGGGAGATGTCCCTATTGGACGGGGAGGGTTGACAGGTCTGGGTATAAACTGTGATTTTGAAATCAAAATCTTGATAGAGGTACAAAGGCATTTGGAGAGAGTATCATTCTTATAAAAAGTAAGAAAATGTCAATATGAGAACTTGACTTGAGAACATTATTTGATACAAAGAGTTACAGCCCTTTCCATTCTGAGTTCAAATCCCGCCGTGGTTAACTTTGCCTTTCATCTTTACGGGGTCGATAAAATAAAGTACCAGTAATGTACTGGGTAATTGCTGGCCTTATGCCAATAGTAGAAACAATTATTTTAAGTACTTGAGTCTATTTTAGTTTGTTATACACAATCACACGCTACTGTGTGCGTACTAAGAAGATTATTCTTTCTACATGATAAGGAACCCATACGAGTGTATATCTCTCGATATCTTATGTAGCTGATTAAAAGTCAGAATATTATCATTGCTTAGTCAAGTCATTTATATCAATCTATTGAATTTCAAAAATAAAAACAATATAAAATCATATTATTTTTTCTTATATTAAATTAATAAAATGGTTTGTAATTATAATTTGAAAATTTCACTAATATCTATAAATTAAGTTTTATTGCGATATATTGTATAAAACATGAAATAAATATCTAATTATGATACAATATACAAGGGAGGGACAGGCTCTACAGCCCAGTCTGTGAGGTGATTCGCCCGTGAGATATTCTACTTCGTACTTGAAAGTATTATTGATTATAATATAGTTACAAATATAGTGAGAAGGCTGTGATCGATTAAAATTAAATCTATAACAGTACTTGATTGATATTTTATTTTATCGACCCTCGTAGGATGAAAAACAGAGTTTATATGGCGGGTTTTGAAGTCAGAGCTTAAGAAGTCACAATTAACTACGCAAGGCATTTTCACCGACACTCTACCGGTTCTGACAATCCACTGCGCACTTTCAAATCAATATTGATTTCATTCTGATGTCCTAGGTTTTCGAACTGCTGTCCTCTTCTATAAAAGTGGAGTGACTGATGCAGTGTCACTGGATGTGGAATTGGAGTAGAGTTGACGTAGAGTTGAAGGCATACATGGTCCCGTTACTCCTGGGGTATATTTTTGTCGACCACAAATGGATGAAAAGCAAAGTTGACCTTAGAAGAATTTGAACTCAGAGTGCAGAGAGTCGAAACGAACAGCGCAAAGCACTCCATCAGACGCTCTAACGATTCTGCCAATTCGCCACTAACGACCACTAACTTTTTACGATAAATCAATTCTAGCCTTTTTAATCGCTAAAAATGTCTATTGGTAACCTGGCAAATATTCTGTGTAATAAAAGAGAAAATTCCTCACGACGCTCGTGAATGAGAAAATGGCATCTGAGTATTGTGGTAATTTGAGAAATCTACAGTCATTTTATGTTTAGTAATCTGATAAATTGAAATAGATTGGAGTGACTGATGCAGTGTCACTGGATGTGGAATTGGAGTAGAGTTGACGTAGAGTTGAAGGCATACATGGTCCCGTTACTCCTGGGGTATATTTTTGTCGACCACAAATGGATGAAAAGCAAAGTTGACCTTAGATGAATTTGAACTCAGAGTGCAGAGAGTCGAAACGAACAGCGCAAAGCACTCCATCAGACGCTCTAACGATTCTGCCAATTCGCCGCATGTCATGCCAAATACTTGACTTTCCAAGAACAGTAAATGATTAATCGTCTATAGTGATTTCAGTTTACCAAATTCCCCTCATATAGCATCAGTCATCCTAGATAGAACCCTCAACTAGGTGACTGCGAAGCTATCTGCTTAACCACACAGCTATGATTGCGCCCACGTTTGTAGGTTTTTCTCTTTCCAAGGAATGCGTTACTTTTCATATTTCTTTTCTCTTAAGCTAAGTTAAATAATATATTAAGAGAAACTACATATTTCTTTGACATACCTTTCCTCCTCGATCATCAGCAAGATATATACGGAAATAATATTGATTTACTTAGAATTTTATATCAGCGGGAATGTAGCTGAAGAATGTCGAATAGCAATTGTCTAAAACGACCACTAACTTTTTACGATAAATCAATTCTAGCCTTTTTAATCGCTAAAAATGTCTATTGGTAACCTGGCAAATATTCTGTGTAATAAAAGAGAAAATTCCTCACGACGCTCGTGAATGAGAAAATGGCATCTGAGTATTGTGGTAATTTGAGAAATCTACAGTCATTTTATGTTTAGTAATCTGATAAATTGAGATTGCCTTTATTTATTTCAATCGAAGGACGTTATTTTCGCATAGAAGAGTGTTCTGAAAGAAAAGATGGATTCTTATTACTTTTAGATGAATATCTATCCAGGAATTCTTTATTGTTTGGTTAAGAAAGCAATACAAAATATTGGCAAAGATAAATTCTGAATAATCATTGGATCAACTTGATATCAACAAATACTTTGTCTTCATGTAGTGAATCTATGAAATGTCAGCTTGATCCAACTCTTCCCTTTCAAATCTATGTTAATCTGGTCAGGGAATTCAATTCACCACTGTAAGTTAATGGTTCACTCCTTAATTATACATTATAAGCCGTTCTCCTTATTACATGATTGGAATACTGGGTGTTTAATATCTTTGCTTTATCCCACTGAACAGCGCCAATTTCAGCATAAAAGCCATCATTCGCCCCCATCTATATATTTAGCTGACAGGCGGCTTATCGACACAGTTGCCCCTTACTTAGGATATTATAGTAAATTGGCAATAAATCCTTTCTTTTGGAAATATGTAGATAATATTATTACTGTTTGAGAAATATGTTTATGTATAGTACTCTATCTTTAGCAGCAAGGTAATCTTTGCTTAAATTTCTAGCGAGTGCAGCCAGACACAAATTTATGTTCCTTCTGACGCTCTTGTATGTGTGTGTGTGTGTGACAGCTCACACCTATGGGAGTGTTGTGTGTGACAACTCACACCTATGCAGGTTTAGCTGGCCTCCTCCAAGGTATATCTCGTTGGAGGTGTCTTGGGTGATTTAATGATAGGGACCCCAGTCCTATCATCTCATTTCTACAGCTGAGTAAACTGGAGCAACGTGAAATAAAGTGTCTTGCTCAAGGAAAAAACACATCACCCGGTCCGAGAACTGAACTCACAACCTTTCGATTGCAAGCCCAATGCTTTAACTACTAAGCCATGCGCCTTCACATGTATACAAAGTGTATACAAATGTATATACTTTGTATACACATGTATACACATGTATACAAATTGTATACACTTGTATACAAATCAATGAAGCTAATCACCCATTCATGGATATCACTGATCTCAAAAGGTCAAGCTAATGAATGGCATGACACTGTAATAAACTGTGAGATTCATGCTTTTCTAAAGTGAAATGAAATGGCTCCAACTACGGAATCGATAAAATAAAGTACCAGAATCGCACTGGGGTCGATTTAATCAACTTTCCCTTCCACCCCAAATTTGTTTGCCTTGTGCCTAAATGAGAAGCCATTTAATGTAGTCGTAGTTACCCCTACATAGTATGGTTACTATATGTTTGCTCAATCATGGTTGACCGAGGTAAAAGTGTAACAGTAACCAAAACATTTGACACCAATTTTTATCGAGTTTTTATTAAGTTTTCTGAAATGGTAATTCATTGTGAAGGTTTGCTTCCTTCCGACCCCTTCCAGGATCCTTTCCACATAGCGGTGACCACTATTAATAAGGGCGGAGAATTGGCAGTATCGGTAGAGGGTTAGACACCATGCTTTCTAGCATAGTTATGTCCCTTTACGGTCTGAGTTCAAATCCCGTCGAGGTTAACTTTGCCTTTCATCCTTACGGGATTGATAAAATAAAGTACCAGTAATGCACTGGGTAATTGCTGGCCTTGTGCCAAAAGTAGAAACAATTATTAATAAGTTAGTCTCTTTACGGTCTGAGTTCAAATCCCACCAAGGTTAACTTTGCCTTTCATCCTTACGGGGTTGATAAAATAAAACACTAGTAACATACTGGGGTCGATTTAATCGACTTTTCCCTCCCCCAAAATTACTGGCCTTGTGCCTATACTAGGAATCATTATTAATAAAATTATTTCGAAGCGTCGTATAAAGCTGAATAGAAAAATAGAAAATTTGTTGAATAACTCAATTGAAATAGAAATAGACATTTAAATTTAAATTCATAATATCGATTTAGGCATAATGGAAATAATTTTATCGACACCTATAAGGATGAAAAGCTAAACCGACTTGGGCGGTTATTTGAATGGACGTAAAGAGCTAGAGAAAATTCTGCCTAACTTATATTTATATGTGTGGCTCCGTAGCTGATGAGGGAGTCGTAGGGGTGCCGTTTTGACATACGTAGGGGGTGCCGTGTTTCTTGGGCATTTTAAAACCTGACGGTCCCCATCTCCTCTCCAGGTCTGAATTACAAAATATTTCTTTTAGAGAAGGCTTTTGAGAGTGAGAGAACGGAAGTGAGAAAGAGATATGCAGGAAGAATCGACCCAATACTTGACTAGTACTTTTTTTTTTTATCTAACTCGAAAGAACGAAAAGCAAAGTTGACCTCGGCGAGATTTGAACTCAGAGAGTACAAAGCCGACGAGAATACCACCAAACAATTTGTCCGACATTCTAACGACTCTGCGAATTCGCCGCCTATATTCAGAATATAAATATCTTCAAACAATAAAATGTTTTTTTGAAAGCATCACATATCTTTAGCCACGTTAGTGACATGAAAATCAAAATATAAACTAAAAGCTTTCAAAAACTACAAGAAAACATTGTATGTCTTGCCAAGTTTAAATTTTAAGCTTGTTTAAATCAATTTTCCATATTTGAAATAAGATTAAAAGATTTATTTCGAAAATGAATTTATTTGTAGATATCATGTGACTTTAGTATCTGTTTGATTATTTCTTAATCCCAGAGCGGTGGATTGGCAATAATTGGTAGAGCGTCGCACAACATGCTTGGTGACACAGAGTTACGGCCCTTTACGTTCTGAGTTCAAATCCCGTTGAGGTTAATTTTACCTTTGATCCTTACAGTGTCGATAAAATGTAGTACCAGTAATGCACTGGTGGGATTTCATCGACTTTCCTCTCCCCCAAAATTATTGGCCTTGTTCCTGAATCAGAAACCATTATTTACTGCGGTGGATTGGCAGTGTCGGTAGAGCGTCTGAGACCATGCTTTGTAGCACAGAGTTACGTCCCTTTATGGTCTGACTTCAAATACCACCGAGGTTAACTTTGCCTTTCATCCTTACGGGGTCGATAAAATAAAGTACCAGTAATGTACTGGGATAATCGCTGGCCTTGTGATAAAAGTAGAAACCATTATTTATTGCGGTAGATTGGCAGTGTCGGTAGAGCGTCTGGCTCCATACTTTACGGCATAGAGTTACTCCCTTTACGTTTTGAGTTCAAATCCCGCCGAGGTTAATTTTACCTTTCATCATTACGATGTCGATAAAATAAAGTACCAGTAATGCACTGGGGTGGATATAATCGACTCCCCCCACCAAAGTTGTTGGTCTTGTTCCTAAGTCAGAACCCATTATATCTTAATCTTAATTCAGTGACTCAGTTCAACTTCCCTTATTATGTTGGTGAGAATCAACTGTAGCTGATAGGAAAAGAATATAAGAACGATCAGTTTATCATATAATTGATTATTGATCACCAGCCAATAATCAGAACCAGTGTATAGAGAAAATGGCTAAACAACACTATTCACTGAGCTGATAATAAATATGACGTGTCCGTAAATTGAGGAATTATTATCGATAGTTCGGCAACTGAGGTAATAAAATAGAGTCGAGAAAGACACCAAAATGACGACAATATTTGAACCGATTAGTCAGCTAGTTTAATATATTATCAGACCTGATAACCTGAAACGGGGAGTACCATGAAGAAAAGTCTCCCAAAACGGGGAGAAATGAGGCAAAGTGGGGAGATTTTACATAATGAAAGCTATACTCATTTTCACAAGAGAAGACACCTCTCTGCCACCCCAAAGTGGGTGGGAGATCTCCCCCGTCGGACGGGAAGAGTTGACAGGTCTGCATCATACACTCAGCTGTGTCACCATTAATTCTCAATTGTGTCATTTACAAGCCTCCCAGCACTAACGGGTTTTCTCTCCAATAATTTATTTCAATATACTTAATGTTTAGTTTTTACTACATTGATTTTCTGTTGACTCTAAATATGTTAGTATTATCATGTTTGTAATTTCTTTCTTGGTCTCATATTGGTGATAAAGATGTGTGAACTAATAATGGTTTCTACTTTTGGCACAAGGCCAGCAATTACCCAGTGCATTACTGGTACTTTATTTTATCGACCCCGTAAGGATGAAAGGCAAAGTTAACCTCGGCGGTACATAATTAACAATTTTGGGGAAGGGGAAAGTCGATTAAATCGACCCCCAGCGGTACTTTATTTTATCGACCCCTTAAGGATGAAAGGTAAAACTAACCTCAGTGGGATTTTAACTCAGAGGGTAATGGGGCGTAACTCTTTGCAGCAAAGCATGGCGTCCAACCCTTACCGATACTTCCAATCCACCGCCCTAGCGTGAACTAATAATTGTTTCTACTATTGTTTCTACTATTGGCACAAGGCCAGCAATTACCCAGTACATTACTGGTATTTTATTTTATCGACTCCGTAAGGATGAAAGGCAAAGTTAACATCGGCGGGATTTGAACTCAGACCATAAAGGGCCATAACTCTATGAGTCAAAGCATGGTGTCCGACCCTCTACCGATACTGCCAATCCAAATAATGATAATACAGATGTACAGTATATATACTTGAGCCCCCAACCACTAAACTGTAACAGAAGCTCTGTACTGAAGGACAATAGAATATGGCGATGTCACGCTGACATAGATCTTATCTCATGTTACTTCTACAGTGTATCTCTAAAAATATAGACACTCTTAAATATTCACACTCTGTATTTTACTTCACGTACATCATGGCAGTTACAAATTATAACCTAAGACATAACGGCTCCACTGGCCTAATTCTTTTTCTCCCCCCACTTATTCCTGCGAGGGTCATGGAAGTAGAGTCCTGAAACACCCTTTCCATCGGGTCCTGTCAGAAGCAACCGACTTCAACTGACCCGGCTGGATCCCCAATCGTGACCAGCCAAGTTCATGGATGTTATCCAACCATCTTGCTCGGGGTCTACCCGAGTAAGATGGTTGTCCAGCGATTCTTTCTTGAGACATTCTAACCACGATCAAATTTATGGTTGTGAGATTTTCAGATCTACATAAAATGGTAGTAAGACAGGGCTACACTAGGTTGTCACTGATAAAAATCTTTTTTGTCATATTTCTGGTTTTCTGTACTCTGAGTTCAAATCCCAGTGAAGTCAAATATTTCTTTCGTACATTCGAGGTTGACAAAATAAAATACCATTCCAGGGTGGAGTACTAGCAGAGTTGTTAGAGTCGTATCAGATGCCTTGTGATATTTTCTTTGGCTGTTTTTTGAGGTCTTGAGTAGTAGACTTAATTATTCAATCACACAGTTTAACACCGAAACCCTACCCTTGGTTGCGTATAGCAGAATTCACTCTGTTGCAAGTAGTTGGGTCACGTCACAGAGTAAGGATAATGTTCGTCTTTCATCCTGTGAGGCTTGGAACCCATGAACACAACAGATGTCTTCCAGAGAATTGGGGAGATAGAGTGAAAGAAATGAAGTGAGAAAGGGATAAAAAGGGAAAATCTTCACAGTACTGGAGTGGTACTTTTTTATCAACTTCGAAAGGATGAATAACAAAGTTGACCTCGGTGGGATTTGAACTCAAAGAGCAGAGAGTCAAAATACCGCAAAGCATTCTATCCTACGTTTTAACGACCCAATTCGGCGTCTCTATTGTTGATCATACTTCACACGAAACATGAGCCTCTATGTTATCGATATATGGAGTGATTATTTTAGGTTTCGGATATATCCTTGGTGGATATTGGGTTTTGGGATACAGAATCATTTTATCCTGGGATCTAAAAACCCTGCCAATTTGTCATCACTTTAAATTGATCCCTGTACGTGACCAGCTCTACTAATTATATCGAACCTAGAAAATTAGACCTTAAATCAATGCTAATCACGACCACTCAAAATATAGAAATCCAGAACTAAGTATTTTATCCAGTGTTCACGTATTTCAGACAATAAACGGTTTTATTAGAAAGATCTATTGAGATTTGATAACTATTTATAGCCGACAGAGTAGCTGTTAAGTTGACAAAATCTTTAGTTTATATGCAATCTTAGTAATTAATGAAAACAGGCAACATTCATCATTTAAATCTCATTATTGGTGATGTCCTCTTTTATGTTGTTAAGGACATCACACATGGTGTTTATCTGCGCCATTAAACAGACGCAACCCCTTTCCCTCACCCTCTCTCACATTCTCCACCTTCTTCCACTTTTTACCCCCTCCTCTCTCCCCCGCTCTCTCTCTCTCTCGCTTATTATTTTAAGTGTCGTTTCATTTCCCAGCCATTTAAAGCGGCCTTAAGTAAATTAACAAAGCACTAGATATCTGCTCTGGCAGAAAACCTAGTCATCCGTAAATGATTGCCTATTCAGCGTAAGATCCTGTTTATTTTTCCTTCCATTTGGTTTTCTTTCTGTCTTTAAACACCCATTTAGATACAAGGACACATAGAGACAGACATGTACACACACACACACACGCGCACACGCACACGCACCCAAATATAAATGTATCTCTATCTATCTATCTATCTCCGGATGGCATAGACGTGCTTCACATCGGCTCCGCGGTTATTGGAGATACTACGTGTTAACAGTAAGTGTTTGTCTGTATTCTTGCGTTATTGTGTTAATTAACCCCCTTGCCTGGGTCTTCGGACATTAGGGTTAATTTATTTCACCCCTTTTGGGGTGAAATTTTTCATCCTAAAAATCTTGCAATTGTCTCTACGCTAGTGGTAATGGAAGCCATTACCACAGCTAACGATGACACCCCCACTAAACAAACTAAAGGAGAGCGGGTAGCTGAGGCAACAAGCCACTCTACTGAAAGAATAATGATTATTAGAAACATTGAAAAAATGGAACCTAATCCTAATGAAAAAAAAATGTGAAAAAAATTAACTCGGAGAAATTGCCAAATTAATGGATGACGTTTCGACTTTTCACGGCGCCACGCCCACCAGCAAAGGTGAAAGAGAAGTAGTAGCTGTGACTACAAGTCTCGAGGATAATGAAAATATAAGTGAAGATTTTGAAAAAATGGAGTCTAACCCCAAAGGAAAAAAAAATGTGAACGAATACACCATCATAAATAACACAAACACAACAAAAACAACTTTCGCCCAGACAACAAAAACATCTATCACATATACACCTATTGACTTAACTGCCGCCAGAGAGAAACTGGCAGAAGCAAAAAAGCACATAGTCTTGGGGGAGAACGGAATGTTTTCCATTAATTCCCCCCCCCCCCCCCCCAGAATTCAAGAAAACGAGACAAGAAAACACTGTTCTGTTTAGAACAGTCCTAAACAACACAAGGAAACCAGCTCAGCCCACCCAAACGGAAATAGAGTTGGTCCTAAAAGACCATATGAAGAATATTCTCTTCATACGAAAGGACCGACTCTATGGCAGCATTTCTGTTTGTAAAAAAGACAAAGAAACAGCACAGAGGCTTTCCCTAAGCCCACTTACATCAACAGCATACAGTTTCTATCCCTCCTACATGTGTAGAAGAACTCAGAGAATCAAAATACAGACAATGCTGCCCACAATGGACTTCTGGTGGGCTATTGCTGGCTTCATAGACATGGGCGAGGACACAGTGCTGTCAATGGGGAAGGCATCTGGAGATACGTTCCTGGGAATGGGCCTCGACCTACTAGTACAAATGAGGCCCGAAAGAATAGCGCAAATCCCGGACCGCATCTGGCTGGATGACCTCACCCCAATATATATAATTGTAGAGGGGAGAAGACCAGCATGCTATTCATGCATGGAAAGGGGACACGTTAAGGCTAACTGCCCGAATCGTATCCCCCCAAAAGGACTATTGCCCACACCCACCACAAACAGTACACCAACACCACCCACCTCCAAAAATACACTAACACCACCAACACACACAGCAAACAACATACAGACACCACCAACCACAAGCACAACACAAACATCACCACCACCAGCACCAAACACAAGCACGACACAAAATCACCACCACTATCACCAACCACAAGCACAACACAAACATCACCACCACCATCACCAACCACAAGCACGACACAAACATCACCACCACCACCACCACAAAACACATTCCAAACAAATAATAAAAAAAACAGCAACAATTCTACCCCTCCCGCAAAAAAACAACAACCAGACACCACCTCCCTCCCACCTAGCGCTGAAGAGTTTCCCCCAACTTCTGAAGAAGAAGGAGGAGAAGCCTTCAGACAAGTTAAAAGGAAAAAACGAAAGCACACACCCAGCACACCACAACAACAAATAACCCACACACAAACACCAACTCCAATCAAAAACACCCCACCCTCGACAAACAAAAATAAATCTGCGCCTCCCCCCTTCGAAACATTGACAGCATCACAAAAAAAGACTTTACAATACACATATATAAATAAAGAAAACAAAAAAACTGTTTAAATTAATAAACAATAGCCCTTTGGTGCAGACCGAAGGGCCAAACTTTATCTCAACAGAGAACTTCACCCATTTAAAAATGATAAAGGTTCCTCTGGACCTTTATCGTTCCTTAAAAGAACAATTTAAACAGGACGTGATCCCCCCCCTCCCTGTTTAAAACCGTTAAATCGCGTCCTCTTGAAAGATTTCCCCATAACCTCCCCTCTCCCTGACACAACTCCAAATACCCCAACCCCACCACACTCACACCCGACCCCATGGAAATTGCACAACCCGGAGAGGTAGGTGCTTTTCTTTCTTCACTTTCAACACCAAAATAGATCAATTGAGAGTTGGTTGTTTGAATGCGCGTGGCCTGGGCTCAGCTTGGAAGCAAGCAAAGCTTCTAAGTGACCTCAGGTCACGAAGTATAGATGTGATGGTTGTTTGCGAGAGTCGGATCAGCAGCGTGCGACAGCTGGCTTCTGCCTTCGATGACTTTGAGATGCACGCATCTCTCTGTCAACCCGGAAGTAGGGGTGGGGTTGCCGTACTGCTGGATAAACGTCTGGCTCTCGACGTACAGATTGTTCACTCGGATCCGGGGGGTCGATTACTGGTGCTGGACGTCGGAGGCGGTGAAGGCGGGGCTTTCAGACTGGTCGGTCTTTATGCCCCCTTCGGGGCTGAAAGAGCCGACTTCTTCCAGCGTCTGGAGACTTTTCTAGGAACGTCGCGTTCCCTGCTTTTAGTGGGGGACTGGAATGGAATCCTAGATGCGCGTTGGGACTATGCAGGGGCATGTCCCGATAGAGGGGGGTGTAGCAGCCTCAAGGGGTTACTCGATCGATTCGATCTGGTCGATAGATTTCGACTAGATTTTCCAACTGTGCCAACCTGGACTTGGGCAAACCGCACTGGTCAATCTAGATCGTACCTAGATAGGTTTTTGGTTAGGAGTAAGGATAGCGACGTATTTAGTTGTCCAGAATTGCTCATGGTTGGCTATTCAGATCACAAATTAGTGACCTGCGTGGTCAACCTTGATAGAACGCATAGACAGGGTCCCGGTTACTGGAAGATGAACTTGTCCTTGCAGGCAAAGGAAGCTTACAGGAACGGGATTAGTAGCTTAGTTAATATGCGGTTGACGGGAGTGATCGTCAACAGCAGGTGGTGGGTATCTCTAAAGAGAGAGATAAGAGTAAGTTCGATAGGTTACAGTAAGGAACTAGCGGCAAATAGAAATAGGAAGGAAAGGGAGTTAACAGATAAACTAGAAGAGGCGATTAGGAGCGGAGACGTGGCCAGAGTGTTAGCGTTGAGAACGGCGTTGAGCCAGTTCTTTGACGCGAAGCACGAAGGCTGCGTTGTCCGAAGTAAAATACGTGCTTTAGGAAACGAGGGGACCAAAGCTGTTAGCTGGGCCCGCGTGACAGAAGCCAAGAGTGGGATTAAATCCACCATTCAGTCTTTGCGAGACCAGGATGGACGGGTGATCCTTGAACCTGAGCGGATGTGCGAGGCCTTTCAAAGGCACTTTGCTCGACTGTTCGGAGGGGGCGGGGGGCCGGACGGGGATGTGGACTTCGGTCCATACCTCGACGGTCTACCGCGTCTTTCGAGCGGCGAAGCGGAGTGCTGCGAAAGGCCAATCACAGCCACTGAAATCGGGGAAGCGCTCAGCCAATGCAGCAGACGCAAATCTCCGAGTCTCGATGGTTTACCATACGAACTTTATTTAGCTATGCTGGTCTTGTTCTCCGATCTCCTCGAGGCTGTCTATTGCAACTGGCAACAGAACGGGAGAATTCCCTGTTCTGTGACCAAGGGCGTAGTCACGCTAGTGAGGAAGGACGAGAGCAAGGGGGACGACATAAGTAACTTTAGGCCCATAACTCTGCGGAATGCAGAGTTACAGATTTTGGCCAAGGTGTTAGCGAAGAGGTTGGCGCTTGTGGTGGATGGCTTGGTGGGAGACGCGCAGACATGCGCTATCCCGTCCAGGTCCATTCACGACAACCTCCACCTCATGCGATACATCGTAGAGAGGGTTGGGAACGAACCCGACTTTGGTGGGGCCCTGATCAACTTAGATCAATCTAAGGCGTTCGATAGGGTCGACCATGGTTACCTGGATGCGGTGCTAGCGGCGGCGGGCTTCGGACCCGTTTTCAGGGGCTGGATTTCTGCCATGCACAGTGGCAACGTCTGTTCTAGGGTTAAGGTAAACGGCTACCTCTCGGAGCCGTTTCAAATCACCCGGTCCATCAGGCAGAGGCGCCCCCTCTCCTCCGTTCTGTACGTATTGGCTCTCGAGCCACTGCTGTGGAAGTTGGAGTTGCTGCGGGGCATACCCTTGGAACCGGGATTGCACAAAGCGGTCTCGGCCTATGCCGATGACGTAACAGTAATGTTGGCGGACGCCTCGGAAATCGGGGCGATCGCTACCCTACTGGAGGAATACGAAAGGCTGACGGGGGTTAGGCTGAACCGGGACAAGTCAGTCGGTTTGCAACTCGGAACGTGGAGGGGCAAACCGATGCCGTTAGACGGTGTCGGTGGACGGAGGGCCTGGTGAAGCTGCTCGGGGTCTGGTTCGGACCGGACCTCCAGGTGGAGAAGAATTGGGGGGAGGTGACGAGCAGGGTGTTTGCGCTGACCCAGAAGTGGGCCAAGTGCAAACTATCACTGAAAGGTCGGGCGGAGGTGGAGAACGCTTACCTAGCGTCCGTCATCTACTACCGCCTGACCGTCGTGCCTTGCCCTAAGGAAACGCTCACCATCATGGAGCGCATGCTCTTCCAGTTCCTCTGGAAGAAGCGGCCTCCCATGGTGAGGAGATACATCTGCTGCCAGCACCCTTCGAAAGGAGGGCTGGGTATGCCGTGGCTGTTGATGCGTAGGCACGCATTGAGGCTACGGCATCTACAGGTATTCCTCACTGGTCAGCCGGTGTGGGCCCCGTTTGTGAGGCGAGCCTTCCCACAGCTCGTCTCGCTCACCGAGCTGCAATCCTGGGTGAAGCAAAGACCGAGAAAACTGGGCAACTGGCACACCGAGTGTGCCTAGGCGCTCACGGCTCTCTGGCAAGCGGACCCGACTATCAGTGGAGAATCCACCTCGACATTCTATAGAGGGCTGGTGGCTAGCAGGGGCGATGACACCCTTGGAGAGTCGCTAGGCATGGAGGAGGACGAACTGGCCAGCCTGTTCGGTAGAACTTTCGGCCCGGGACCCATGGACAACTTCCAGAGGTCCCTAGCCTGGCAGTGCTACCGGGGGCTCTGCCCATTCGAGAAAAACTCTACAGACACGGGCGCCCGGGCAGGGATCCCGCGAAAAAGATCTGTCCCAGATGCGTGCGCGACGAGGAAACCGTTGCGCACGCACTGGTACACTGCCCGGGCGTTGCCGATCTGTGGGGCTACGTCGAACGACTGCTGTCGCGTGTGGCGCCGATTCGATTGGCCGCCGAGTCCGTGGTGAACATCAAGCCGCCTCCTCCCTGCAGAAATGAAGCAGAGGCAGTCTTTCTGTGCGTAATAGCCATGATGAAAGAGGTTGTGTGGTGGACGCGCCTGAAAGGTCTGAGGTCGGGTGACTTTCTCTCCGGCCAACACCTGGTTTACTTCTTCCGATACCACTTCGGAAGAAGGATCAGGATGGAGAGAGAAGTGCTTGGCCCCAGACAGTTTTATGAAAGGTGGGTGAAAGAGGCGAGAATGGCTCGTGTAAATAGGCCTTCTCTCTAAATTGTTCTGTAGGTGAAGAAGTGAAGTGGAAAGGGGGAGCGCCTCCTCTCTGGGCTTCCCCCGGGAAAAGGGTTGCACACTTTTCGGGGGTATGTGCAATCCCCAACACCCCCCTCCCTTTTGAGGACTTTTTATTATTATATTATTCTTATTGTTATTCCTTTTTTTCTTTACTCGCATTTATGTAAACTCCCCCCTGTGTATTTGTCCCCTTCTTTTGTGCCCTCGTGGCAAATAAATAGAAATCTATCTATCTATCTATCTATCTATCTATCTATCTATCTATCTATCTATCTATCCATTGTCATGATCAAACCGCCACCCTCCTTCAAAAACGAGGGAGAGGCGGTTTTCCTATGTGTTATGGCTATGGTGAAATAGGTTATATGGTGGACGAGGTTAAAAGGTCTGAGGTCAGACACCTTTCTCTCCGGCGAGCAACTGATTCGTTTTTTCAAATATCATTTTGGAAGAAGAATCAGGATGGAGAGAGAGGTGCTGTACCCCAGAAAATTTTATAAAAGGTGGGTGAATGTGGCAAAGATGGCCCGAGTGGTTGGGCCTTCTCTCTATATAAGCCTGTAGGTTGAGAAAAAAAAGAGGAAGAGAGGAAGGGAGTACTCACTCTTGGTGCTCCTGGAGATGAGGGTTGTACATTTTTTCTGGTTGTGTACAACCCCTGTGTAACACCTTCCCCCTATTGGGGATATCAATTGTTATTTGTTATTTTATTAATAGTTTTATTTTCATATACCTGTATGTAAACTCCCCATTTGTATTTGTCCCCTTCTTGTGTGCCCTTGTGGCTAATAAAGAAATTTATCACCGCAACACAACAAGAACATTACACATACATAAACAGTAAAAACAAAACTTTAATGGAGGTCATATCCAATGAAAACTTTTTCGAACTGTGTAGACAAACCTAATTTAAAGATGATTAGGGTCCCTACGGACACCTATAAGTCTTTAAAGGAAAACTTTCCTAAGGACGTGGGTAATCTTTGTGTTAAACCCATTAACCACGTCCTTTAAAAAAGTTTCCCCACCCTCATCCCAGATACCCCCACCCCACCAAACATCTCCGTCCCCACCCCGCCGGAAACAACCACCCACCCAGACAAATCCTCTAACACCCCCATGGAAACCGTGCGGCCTGATCCCCGGGAGACGAAGAGGTGAGTGTTTTTTCTCCTCTTTTAACTTTTCAGAACCAACATGGCTAATATAAGAGTTGGCTGTGTGAATGTACGCGGCCTGGGGATGCCCTGGAAACAGGGCAAACACTTAAACGACCTCAGTTCAGTTGCACAGTATGGATGTAGTAGCAATTGGCGAGTCCGGGATCCACAGCGAGCGACAGCTAGCCCCCATCTTCGATGACTTTGAGATCTACGCATCTCTCTGTCAGCCGGGATGGGTGGGACGGGGGTCCGTTTTGCTGCAGAAACACCTGGGCCTCGTAACACAGACGGTATATCTGGACCCGGGGGATCGACTGGTGGTCTGCGACGTTGATGGTAGTGAAGGTGGAGCCTTCAGGCTGGTGGTCGCATATGCCCCATCCGGGACACCACGGCCAGACTTCTTCAAACGTCTAGCGACTTTTCTGGGAACGTCCCGCTCCTTGATTTTAGTGGGGGACTGGAATGGAATCCTAGATGCATGTTGGGACTATGTGGGAGCATGTCCCGAAAAAGGGGGGGGGGGTAACATCCTCAAACAGTTAATCAGCCGATTTGACCTGGCCGATAGATATCGACTAGATTTTCCGACTGTGCCACTGTGGACGTTGACTAATCATAGCGGAACATCTAGATCGTACCTAGATAGGGTTCTAGTTAGAAATAAGGATAGGGACATGTTAAGCTGTCCACAAATGTTCATGGTTGCCTATTCAGATCACAAACTAGTGACCTGCATGGTCAACCTTGATAGAACCCATAGACAAGGACCCGGCTACTGGAAGCTGAACTTGTTGTTACCGACATGCAAAGCCTACAGTAGACGGATTAGCACTTTAGTTAAACAGCACTTGACAAGGGCCATTGTCAACAACAGATGGTGGTACTCTCTCAAGAAAGCAGTTAGATTAGACTCGTTAGTTTTTAGTAAAGAATTAGCGTTAGATAGAAATAGAACCGAGAAGGAACTGGTAGATAAAGTAGAAGAGGCAATTAGAAGTGGCAACGTAGCCAGCGTGCTAGCAGCGAGAACGGCCTTAGACCAGTTCTTCGACGCAAAGCATGAAGGCTGCGTTGTCAGAAGCAAAATACGTGCTCTAGGAAAGGAGGGAGCCAAAGCTGTTAGCTGGGCCCGAGTGACGAAGGCAAAAAGTGGCAACAAGTCTACGCTTCGGTCTTTGAAGGACCAAAACGGACGCGTGATACGTGAGCCGAAGCAGATGTGTGCGGCCTTTCAGCGGCACTTTGCTCGGCTGTCCGGGAAGGGCGGTGCGCCGGGAGGGGCTTTGGATTTTGGTCCATACCACGACGGCCTACCGCGACTCTCGGACAGCGAGGCAAAGTTCTGCAAAAAGCCGATTTCAGCCGCTGAGATAGGGGACGCGTTGAGCCAATGCGGCAAACGCAAATCTCCAGGTCTCGACGGTCTACCCTACGAATTTTACGTAGCAATGCCCGACTTATTCTCCGGTCTCCTGGAAGCGGTCTACTGCAACTGGCAACAGAACGGGAAAATTCCCAGTTCTGTGACCGCGGGCGAAGTCACACTAGTCAGGAAGGACGAGAATAAGGGGGATGACATAGGCAACTTCCGCCCCATAACCCTGCTAAACAAAGAGTTACAGATTTTGGCCAAGGCGTTGGCATAGAGGCTGGCGCTTGTCGAGAACCTGGTGGGAGAAGCGCAGACATGGGCAATCCCGACCAGGTTCATACACGACAACCTCCACATCATGCGATACATCATAGAGAGGGTAGGGTGTAAACCCGGCTTCGGTGGGGCCCTGATCAACTTGGATCAGTCTAAGGCTTTTTATAGGGTTGACCATCGTTACCTGGATGCGGTGCTCGAGGCGGCAGGCTTCGGACGCGTGTTCAGGGGCTGGATTTCTGCAATGCATAACAGCAACATCTGCTCAAGGGTTAAGGTGAACGGCTACCTCTCGGAGCCGTTCCATATCACGCAATCCATTCGACAGGGATGCCCTCTCTCCTCCCTTCTGTACGTATTGACTCTCGAGCCACTACAGCGGAGCTATTATAATATAAGTTGGAGCTATTATAATAAGTTGGAGCTATTCTTAGCAGGGCATCCTTCTGGAACCGGGACTGCGGAAAGCGGCGTCAGCCTACGCCGACGGCGTGACAGTAATAGTGTCGAGCGCCTCGCTAATCGAGGAAGTCGGCACCTTACTGAAGGAATACGAAAGGTTCACAGGAGCGAAGCTGAACCGGAACAAATCCATCGGTTTGCAACTCGGATCGTGGAGAAGCAAACCGATGCCTTCTGATGGCGTCGTCGGACGCTGGACGGAAGGACCAGTAAAGCTGCTCGGGGTCTGGTTTGGTCCGGACCTCCAGGTGGAGAAGAACTGGAACGCGGTGTCGGCCAAGGTGTTTGCACTCACCCAGAAGTGGGCCGAGTGCAAACTATCCTTGAAAGGTCGAGCGGAGGTGGCGAACACTTTTATAGCGTCCGCCATCTACTACCGCTTGACCGTCGTGCCTTGTCCAGCCAAAACGCTCGCCAAAATGGAGCGCGCGCTCTTCCAATTCCTTTGGAAGAGGCGGGCTCCTTTGGTGAGAACATGCATCTGCTGCCAACGCCCTTCCAATGGGGGGCTGGGGATGCCGTGGCTGACGATGCGCAAACACGCGCTCAGGCTGCGGCATCTCCACGTAT
The DNA here is from genome assembly GCA_964016885.1 of Eledone cirrhosa. Taxonomy (NCBI): domain Eukaryota; kingdom Metazoa; phylum Mollusca; class Cephalopoda; order Octopoda; family Eledonidae; genus Eledone; species Eledone cirrhosa. Next base: position 406,136,871 of record OZ024741.1, on the reverse strand, counting down.
TCCTCACCAGACAACGTTGCCACGACTCGTCTCGCTGACCGAGCTGCAGTCCTGGGTCAAGCAAAGACCGAGGAAAATGGGCGACTGGCACATCGAATGTGCTCAGGCGCTCACAGCCCTCTGGCAGGCGGACCCGGCGGTCATTAGTGACTCCACTTCGTTATTCTATAGAGGGTTGATCCGCAGCAAGTGCGACGACGTGCTCGGTGAAACTCTGGGCGTAGAGGAAGACGAACTGAACAGTCTGTTCCGTAGGACCTTCCGCCCAGGACCGATGGACAACTTCCAAAAGTCACTGTCCTGGCAGTGCTACCGAGGAGCTCTACCAGTTCGAGAAAGCTCTACAGACATGGGCGCCCGAGCAGGGACTCTCCAAAAAAAGATCTGTCTGAGGTGCGTGCGAGACGAAGAAACCGTCACGCACGCATTCATACACTGCCCGGGCGTCACCGACCTGTAGGGCTATGTAGATCGACTATTTTCGCGGGTGGGACCAATCCGGTTGACCACTGAGTCCATTGTCATGATCAAACCGCTACCCTCCTTCAAAAACGAAGGAAGGCGGTTTTCCTTTGTGTGATAGCTATGGCGAAAGAGGTTGTATGGTGGACAAGGATGAAAGGGTTGAGTTCAGAGACCTTTCTCTCCCGCCAACAATTGATTCTTTTTTTCAAATACCACTTTGGAATAAAAATCAGGATGGAGAGAGAGGTGCTGTACCGCAGCAAGTTTTATGAAAGGTGGGTGAAAGTGGTGAGAATGGCCTGAGTGAATGGGCCTTCTCTCTATATCAGCCTGTAGGTTGAGGAAAAAGAGGAGGAGAGGAAAGGAATACAAACTCTTCGTACTCCTGAAGATGAGGGTTGCAAATTTTTTTCGGGGCTATGTGTTACCCATATGAAATGTCTCCACCTATTGGGGAAAATCGACTAATTTTTAAATTACATTCGTGATAATATTTTACACGTTTTTATTCTATGTAAACTTCCCCCTTTGTATTTGTCCCTTTCTGTTGTGCCCCTGTGGCTAATAAACATATCTATCTATCTATCTATCTATCTATCTATCTATCTATCTATCTATCTATCTATCTATCTATCTATCTATCTATCTATATCTATCTATCTCTGGGATGGACACACGCGTATAACTTGCTGAGTAAGTTCTGTTTAAATTTCTATAGAAATTCTTGTCTGTAAACTCTAATTTTTGTACCATTTTGTAGAGGGACTGCCAGGTCAAATTTTGATCTGGTCAGTCTCTCAAAATATTCTACGCCTTTAGGCGAAATAGTTAAACAAAAAAAGTTTTTTTTCTTGTTGAAAAGTTAACATTTTTTAAAATGGCTAAAGCTTCTTCACCAAAATTCGAAGGAGGAAAAAGGAAGATAAACTTACAGCTTCCCCCTGCCACTGTCACAGTAGCAGAGGTCAAAAACAAAGGTCAGCCAGAGGAAGGATTTTCTCCATCTGCTGACCGACAACTTGACGTTGCCATGGCAACAAACCAAAGAACCAGCGGCAACAACAACAATGCGCCGGACGAAAACAAAACCAATAACAATACAACAACAACAAAACCAATAACTGTGATAACAACAACAATGATAGCAACAACACCACCAACTACAACAGCAACACAAGCAGGGAAAGGGTCTCCTTCGCCCAGACGGCAAGGAAAACCCTCGACTATCTGCCAGTAGATATAACCAAAGCGAAGGAGCTATTGGCAGATGCAAAAATATATAGTGTACGGGGAAAATGGTTCATTCAAGATGCATTCCCCCCGGAACTAAAAAGCCAGAGACTCCTAAACACTGTCATGTTTAGGACAATCTCGAATAAAAGCAAAAAACCAGCTCAACCATCACAGAGTGAGATAGAGCTGGTTTTAAAAGACGTCATGAAAGACATCACCTTCATTCAGAAGGATAGACTCTACGGGAGTCTATCCATTCTCATTAAGGACAGGGACACAGCAGTGAAACTGTCCATCAAACCAATCACACCCACCGCATACACCTTCTACCCTACGTACATGGGTAGAAGAACACAAAAAATAAAAATCCACACCATCCTGCCGATTATGGACATATGGTGGGTTTTGACAGGTTTCCTGAACCTGGATGATGACATGCTGGTGTCCATGGGAAAGGCATCGAGTGACGCGTTCAGTGGAACGAGCCACGAACTTGTAGTTCAAATGAGGCCCGAAAGGATCGCCCAGATCCCTGAACGCGTCATACTGGAGGATCAAACTTTCATCAACATTACCGTTGAGGGTAGGCGGCCCTCGTGTTACCTCTGCGGAACCAGAGGTCACCTGAGGGCTGTCTGTCCCCAACTTAATAAGAAAACCCCAATCCTGCCTACACCACCAACAACTGCACAACCGACACAACCAATACAATTACCACTACAAAAACAACAACCACAGCTCAAACCAAAATAAAACAATGTCCAACCCATCCTCCCCACTAAAAAAAAACAATTTCCAAAACACCCGTACCGCAAACACAACCCGAAAATATACCCCTCCCCTCCAACGCGGAAGATGACCCTAGTTCGTCGTCAGACGAGGAGGAGCACTTCCACACAATCAAAAGAAAAAAAAGAAAACCACACCTCAGACACACAAATGAAAACAACCCCTCCCCAAAACATAACACTGACACCAACACAAAAGAGCTCACAACAACAGCAAACAAAAAACACCACACAAAAACAAAAACATGCATACACATACATAAACACAAGAAACAAAAAACTGTTAAACATTGTGTACAACAACAATACAATAAAAACCCAAGGGCCTAACTTCACCCAGGCAGGGGATTTCCAACACCTCAAAATGATTAAGGCCCCACAGGACACTTATAAAACTTTAAAAAACAACTTTAAAGAGGACGTGGGTCCCCCCTGCGTCGGGCCCATTAACCACGTCCTTCTAAAAAAACTACCCCACCCCCTCCCCAAACACCCACACAACTCCAAACACCCCAACCACACAACACACTGATGCCCCTACACTTCCACAAACCACACCCCACTCAACAACCCATCCCCCACCCTAATGGAAATTGTGCAGCCCGATACCCGGGACGCAGAGAGGTAAGTGCCTTTTCTCTTCACCACCAACATGGCTATGCTAAGAGTAGGCCGTTTAAATGCGCGTGGCCTGGGCTCAACTTGGAAGCAAGCAATGCTTCTAAATGACCTCAGGTCACAACGTATAGATGTGATGGTTATTTGCGAGGCCCGGATCAGCAACGTGCGACAGCTGGCCCCCACCTTTGATGACTTTGAGATGCACGCATCTCTCTGTCAGCCCGGAGTTGGGGGTGGGGTTGTCGTTCTGCTGCAAAAACATCTGGGTCTCGCAACACAGATGGTACATTTGGACTCGGAGAGTCGACTAGTCGTTCTGGACCTTGGCAGTGGTGAAGGCGGAACGTTTAGGTTGGTAGCCGCATACGGCCCTTTCGGGTCAATGCGGCCGGACTTCTTCCATCGTCTGGAGACTTTTCTAGGGACGTCCCGCTCCTTGCTATTAGTGGGGGACTGGAATGGTATCCTAGATGCACGCTGGGACTACGTAGGGGCCTGTCCCGATAGAGAGGGGTGTAATAGCCTCAAAGGGTTAATCGGTCGATTTGACCTGGCCGATAGATATCGACTAGATTTTCCGACTGCGCCAACCTGGACTTGGGCAAATCATAGCGGATCATCTAGGTCGTACCTAGATAGGTTCTTAGTTAGAATTAAGGATAAGGCCTTTTTAAGTTGTCCAAAAATGCGCATGGTTGGCTATTCAGACCACAAGTTAGTGACCTGCATGGTCAACCTTGACAGAACTCATAGACAGGGACCCGGTTACTGGAAGCTCAACTTGTCCTTACCGGCAAGTAAGGCTTACAGGGACCGGATTAGCACTTTAGTTAAGGAGCGGTTGATGGGCGCCATCGTCAACAGCAGGTGGTGGGGATCTCTCAAAAGAGAGATTAGAGTAGTCTCTATAGAATTTAGTAAGGAGTTAGCCTCAAATAGAAATAGGAAGGAAAGGGAGTTGGTAGATAGTGTAGAAGAGGCAATTAGAAGCGGCGACGTGGCCAGAGTGCTAGCGTCGAGAACGGCCCTGGGCCAGTTCTTCGACGCGAAACACGAAGGCTGCATCGTCTGAAGCAAAATACGTGCTCTGGGAAACGAGGGGACCAAAGCTGTTAGCTCGGCCCGCGTGACAGAAGCCAAAAGAGGGAGCAAATCCACTATCCGATCTTTGCGAGACCAGGATGGACGAGTGATCCTTGAACCTAAGCAGATGTGCGAGGCTTTTCAAAAGCACTTTGCCGGATTGTTCGGAAGGGGCGGGGAGCCGGTTGGGGATGTGGACTTCGGTCCATACCTCGACGGCCTGCCGCGTCTCTCGGACAGGGAGGCGAAGTCCTGCGAGGAGCCGATTTCAGCCGCTGAGATAGAGGACGTGCTGAGCCAATGCGGCAAACGCAAATCCCCGGGTCTCGATGGTCTTCCATACGAACTATATCTAGCTATGCCGGACTTGTTCCCCGATCTCCTCGAGGCGGTCTACTGCAACTGGCGACATAACTGGAGAATTCCCTGGCTGTGACCAAGGGCGTAGTCACGCTAGTGAGGAAGGACGAGAACAAGGGGGACGATATAAATAATTTCAGGCCCATAACTCTGCTAAATACAGAGTTACAGATTTTGGCCAAGGTGCTAGCAAAGAGGTTGGCGCTTGTCGTGGGCAACCTGGTGGGAGATTCGCAGACATGTGCTATCCCGTCCAGGTCCATCCACGACAACCTCCACCATCATAGAGAGGGTTGGGAACGAACCCGGCTTTGGTGGGGCCCTGATCAACTTGGATCAATCTAAGGCATTCGATAGGGTCGAGCATGGTTACCTGGATGCGGTGCTAGCGGCGGCAGGCTTCGGACCCGTTTTCAGGGGCTGGATCAATGCCATGCACAGCAGCCGCATCTGCTCTAGGTTCAAGGTGAACGGCTACCTCTCGGAGCCGTTCGAAATCGCGCGGTCCATCCGACAAGGGTGCCCTCTCTCCTCCCTTCTGTATGTAATGACTCTAGAGCCACTGCTGCGGAAGTTGGAGTTGTTGCAGGGCATCCCGTTGGAACCGGGATTGCGGAAAGCGGTGTCGGCCTACGCCCACGACGTAACAGTAATGGTGTCTACGGCCTCGGAAATCGTGGCGATCGGCACCTTACTGGAGGAGTACGAAAGGTTTACTGGGGCTAAGCTGAACCGCGACAAGTCGATCGGTCTGCAACTCGACACGTGGAGGGGCAGATCGATGCCCTCCGATGACGTCGTCGGGCGCTGGACGGAGGGCCCGGTGAAGTTGCTCGGGGTCTGGTTCGGACCAGACCTCCAGGTGGAGATGAACTGGGTGTTTGCACTGACCCAGAAGTGGGCCGAGTGCAAACTGTCCCTGAAAGGTCGGGCGGAGGTGGCGAGCACTTATATAGCGTCCGTCATCTACTACCGCCTGACCGTTGTGCCTTGCCCAAGGGAAACGCTCGCCAAAATGGAGCGCGCACTCTTCCAATTCCTTTGGAAGAAGCCGGCTCCTATGGTGAGGAGATCCATCTGCTGTCAACACCCTTCGAAAGGAGGGTTGGGAATGCCGTGGCTAATGATACGTAAACACGCATTAAGGCTACGGCACCTCTAGGTATTCCTCTCCGGTCAACCGGTGTGGGCCCCGTTTGTGAGGCGAGCCATTCCCAGACTCGTCTCACTCACCGAGCTGCAATCCTGGGTCAAGCAAAGACCGAGAAAACTGGGCGCCTGGCACACCGAGTGTGCCCATGCGCTCACGGCCCTCTGGCAGGCGGACCCGTCTGTCAGTGGAGAATCCATCTCGTCATTCTATAGAAGGCTGGTGGTTAGCAGGTGCGACGACGCCCTCGGAGAAGCCCTAGGCATGGAGGAAGACAAACTGGCCAACCTGTTCGGTAGGACATTCAGCCCGGGACCCATGAATAACTTCCAGAGGTCCCTGGCTTGGCAGTGCTACAGAAGGGCTCTGCCCGTTCGAGAAAGGCTCTACAGACACGGGCGCCCGGGTAGGGACCCCTCGAAAAAGATCTGTCCCAGATGCGTGTGCGACTAGGAAACCGTTGCACACGCATTGGTACACTTCTCGGGCATTGCTGATCTGTGGGGCTATGTCGAACAACTGCTGTCAAGGGTGGGACCGATCCGGTTGACCACCGAGTCTATTGTAACGATCAAGCCGCCTCCCCTCTTCAAAAACGAATGAGAGGCAGTGTTTCTGTGCGTAATAGCCATGGCGAAAGAGGTTGTATGGTGGACGCGTCTGAAAGGACTGAGGTCAGACACCTTTCTCCCTGGCCAACAACTGGTCCGTTTTTTCCGATATCATTTCGGAAGAAGGATCAGGATGGAGAGAGAGGTGCTGCACCCCAGCCGTTTTTATGAAAGATGGGTGAAAGTGGCGAGAATGGCCCGTGTGAATGGGCCTTCACTCTACATCAGACTATAGATGAGGAAGATGAAAGACCAAGGGAGCACCCCTTCTCTGTGCTCCTGAGGAAAAGGGTTGCACACTTTTTTCGAGGGTGTGTGCGCCCCCCCCAAGGCGCCTCCTCTCTATTGAGGATTTTGTTATATATTTTATTCTGTTATATTTTATTTTATTTTTATATTTTGTTATTGCCTCCTCCTTATTGAGGACGCCTTGTTTTGTAAACTCCGCCCATTGTACTTGTCCCACTTTTGATGCCCTGGTGGCAAATAAAAGAAACATTTCTATCTATCTATATAGGAAGAGAGGAAGGGAGTACTCACTCCTGGAGATGAGGGTTGTACATTTTTTCGGGGCCTGTACAACTCCTGTGTAACACCTCCCCTATTGGGGATTTCAATTGTTATTTGTTATTTTATTAATAGTTTTATTTTCATATACCTGTATGTAAACTCCCCATTTGTATTTGTCCCCTTCTTTTGTGCCCTTGTGGCTAATAACATTTTTTATCTATCTCCTCTCTCTCTATATATATATACGGTGGTAGAAATCCGTGGATGAAAAATCCTGGAAAACTGCTCAATCTGTTGGAAGGGAGCTTATTTAATAAAACAAACTGTCATATACTCAACTGTATATGCACATACATGTTAAGTGTATGAAACTTTGTCTACACTATGTATATATATATATATATATATATATATATATATATATATATATATATATATATATATATAAAGTTAAAATATACTTCACTGCTTTACGATCGTTTCTAGGTGATAATAATACATCGTACGCTTAGTTACATGTATATCATCTGCTGTTGTCAAAAGCAATGAGAATTCTATTCAAAATCAGTAGTAAATTGAGTTCTATGACCTTATTTGGAGGTAGCCGAAGAACAAGCCAATCAAATTGTTTTTTCCCCATATGATGTTAAGATGAAAAATAACTCCCTTTAGTTGAGGTCATGACCCTTTGAAAGGAATGGTTGAAAGGTGTTAAAAATAGAATTGCTATAAAGAACCTATGAGGAAAAAAGGGATTGTTATATTGATAGTTGAATGTATATGGTATAGTGAAGTTTAAAAGGAATGTAAAAATTAAATGTTGAGTTGTGTTGTATGGAGTTTTTAGGTGAATATAAATCATGGTCATGACTAGGAAAGATAGTATATTAAAAGATGAAAATTATAATAGTATAATTGTTTCTACTCTTGGCACAAGGCCAGCAATTACTCAGTGCATTACTGGTACTTTATTTTATCGACCCCGTAAGGATGAAAGGCAAAGTTAACCTCGGCGGGATTTGAACTCAGTCCGTAAAGGGACGTAACTGTGCTGCAAAGCATGGCGTCCGACCCTTTACCGATACTGCCAAAGATAATGAAATATAATAATATAATAAAATAATATAATGTAACATAATATAGTACGGTATGGTACATGGTACATAGTATAATACAGCGTATGATACATCTTAAAATATAAAATAGTAAATATTTTCAAGTGTGTCTTTGTACAAATAATCAAACTCAGATAATTGCATGTTGTCATATAGTCAAATTTCTTCGAAATTCTACATAAACATTTTCCACCAAACCACAGATACCACCAAATATTTAACAGGTATACTGTTAAATTCTCATACTCTACATCAAGCAATCTCCAGCAAAAAATAAGCAACTACAACATTTATAAATTTAAAAATAATATGACCACACCACCACAACATAATTTAAATAGGACTGCACCTTTTAAAAGGACAAATAATACAAATCTTCAACCTGGAAAACTACAACCACCCAAATCACCAACACAAAAACAACACAACACAAAATTACAATACAACCCTAGCACTAAACCACCCACAGAGCAGCCTTCATTTTCTCGCTAACATTAATTACAATATTAATTACAATATCAATGATTAATGAGAACTATGTAGGTACCCCCCAACAACCATCTTAAGCATGGTTGTAATTGCAGAAATAGAAGCGTTTGCCCCTTAAATGGCAACTGTTTGATTAATAATGTAATGTTTAAATGCACTGTGTCTACTACTGACTCCAACAAAACATATATAGGATATACATCGAACACATTTAAGAAAAGATATTACGCACACTCTAGTAGCTTTAACAATACTAAACTAGCTAACACCACATCTTTAGCTGAAGCAGTAAATAACTATAAAAAGAAAAAAATAGATTTCAAGCTATCGTGGAACACCATTCTACAAAGAACTCAATATCTTGGGAACAGGAGAGAATGCAGATTATGTTCAGGGGAGATCTTGGAAATGACTAAATCTAAGGACGATTTATTGAATAAAAGACAGGAACTGATTATAGCTTGTAATCACCGTATACGAAAAACATTTAAGTACTATAAACCTAATTAAATATTCTAAATAGCAACTCACTATAATTCTATGTAACGTAACATTTGTTAGTATCCCCTTCCTCTAATTATACGGATTCCTGCTTATTTTTTTTTTTTTTTAACCTTTTAATTTTTTAGCTTCCTTAGATTCATGCGTTAATGACTAAAGGCAACAAGGTACATAACCACCTGTAATTGCATGGGTATATATGTATCTATGTATGTATGATATGGGAATATATATATGTGGGTATATATGTATGTGTGTGTACATGTATGTGTGTGTACATATATATATGTATGTATCAGTGTGTGTATATATATATATGTATATATGTATATGATTGTGTGCACATATGTGGGTGTATATATATCAGCCGTTAATATGCATAAGGAAAGTATATACTTTCGGACGTACAACTATCTGGCAGGAAGGTATACGTTGCTGACGATAGCTAACAAGCTTGAAACTAGTACATCGTTCCTTTGTCAGTGTTGAACAAACGAGCAACGGTGGTTGCTAGACACTACGGCTTAATACGAGCATTATAATAAATGTTTGGTGAATCCATACGTACATATATATATGTGTGCATGTATGTATATATATATTCATGCTACTGTATGTCTGTATACATATATGTATGTATGTATACATACTTATAAATAATAACAATACTCAAATAAATTAGCTAGATAGTAAATAGTTAAAACAATCACAACATCAATCTAAGTAAGAAATAGAGTATGATGGTGACCTTAGCATGTAAAACGATCTGATACGATACAGATGTATGAAATTGACATGTGAAAGCTGTCATGGGGTACACTAGATATAGTGCATAGGTGGCAAACGGATAACTTGGGGCCTGGAATTATGGACTATCTGCTTTACTGTAGGTTTGCTAGCCATAAGTTGAAGATTTATTTATTATCTGACAGATAAAATATTTTCATTGTTATGAGGATGGTAATTTTTATATGGTGTAAAGTGGAGTTGTAGATTCGTTATTTAAGTGGCCTCTATTAGATGTAGGGATTGTTAGTTCGAATCATGGGGGTTTAGCTTTCACAGCATCAATAATAAATCGTGCATGAATAAGACAACAATAACAACAACAATAGAGGCAATCAGGTAATACAGTAGTAAAGAAAGCAAAGTATATATAGAGAACATGATGAATACTATTACGGATACATTGGGGTGTTCATTATAACAACAGGAGGAAAGTGATATTTCAAGGACTGTAGTAGTAGTAAAATAATGTACTTAGAATTAAGTTCATTTGTTGAAGATCATGAGTGCTAATGTGAGATATAATTGCTTGGTCAAAGGTGGTTTGGACAGCAGCAGAGAAGAGATAGATTCTAAGTACATTATTTTACTACTACTACAGTCCTTGAAATATCACTTTCCTCCTGTTGTTATAATGAACACCCCAATGTATCCGTAATAGTATTCATCATGTTCTCTATATATACCTTGCTTTCTTAATCGGGTGTAGTATTCCCTGGTTACGCGTTCTTTATTACAGATACCATTATAGGATATGTTCTCATCTATCCCCAGGTATCTGTAGCAGGCCTCATCAGATATCGGTGAAACAGTTAGGCCATTGATGAAAATATTTCTAGATTGGGTTGTTGTTTTTCCCCGCTTTACAGTCATGTATGAGCATTTATCTTGGCCAAACTCCATTCCTATATCCTTTGTGAACGTTGTAACCAGGTCAAGATTTTTCTTCATCCCATCCATGTTCTTGGCCTAGAGTTTCAGATCGTCCACAAATAAATTATGGGTTAGGTTCGTATTTCTGTCCTCCTGTGAACCAATGATGTATCCCTCACATTTCTTGAGAATAAAGGACAAGGGGTTTAATGACAAGATGAACAATATCACAGAGAGATAGTCCCCCTGAAATATACCCCTGCAATATTTTATTTTATCAGTCTTCCCTCTCTGTCTTTAACCTTAGGATAGTAGCCCAAGAAAAAGACAGCTTCTCTATGGCTCTGACAATAATGTCTGGGACTTTAGCAGGTTGGAGGGCCGCTATCATCCAAGAGTGGGGAACAGAATGGAAAGCTTTCCTGTAGTCCAGCCAGACTGTAGCCATATTCCTCCTAAGTTGTCGCACCTCCGACATCGCAGTTTTGTTGATTAGGAGTTGTTCAGCACACCCCAAACCCCTTTCTTTCCAGCTGCTTGTTCATCTGTGATGATGTTATTATTTTCGGAGTGATCTTGGAGGAATAGGTTCAGGCAGGCTGTATACATCTTATACATCAGGTTCTGGCATACAATGGGTCGGTAGTTTTTTGCCAAGTGGGTGTCTTTGTTCTTGGGAACCAGTAATGTTTGTGTTAATGTTAACCATTCTGGTATAAGTGTATCTCCCTTAAGAACTTGCTGGTAGAGGTCAGTAAGATACCTCCGATAGAATATCAGTTTTTTTGTACCAGTAGCCGACAATCATGTCTCTTCCTGGTATTTTCTTATCTTGGAGTTTTCCTATCACAGTCTCAAGGGTACCCTCACTTATTTCGTATGTTTTTGTTGTAGTGTAGGAGCAATAGTTCTTTCGGATTTCTCTTAGCCACACTGCATCTTTGTTGAAATTCTTCTTTTCACCCCATATTTTCCTCCAAAAGGAATCTATGTCTTTCTGGGATAGGGCCTCAGTGACGCTTATTATTTTGCCCTTCATATCTCTATAGACTGATGTTTGGTTTCGTCTGAATCTTTTTTTAAGCACTTTTCTCTCATCTACCTTCTTCAAATATCGGCGTTTTTCGCTAACAGCTCTCAATTCTTGTTTGAGGGTGATCAGCTTATATTGAAGAGTTCTGGTTCTACTGTTACCAAACATCGTCTCTATTTTATTTTTCACTCTTTGTTGGTTAGGAGTGAGGTTTTTTTTGTGTTTGTTTGCATGTAAGGAGCATTGTCACATATCCTATGGTTTTTCGTAGATCAGCAATCTTTTTTTCTAATTTAGTTATATATGATGGTATTTTTGGTGGTGTTCTGTTCTTGTTAATATCTCTGCTATCACCAAGATAATGCTTCACTGTCGTTGCTAGGGCATATAAGCAGGCGTTGATTGGCCAAAATGTTGGGGTTTTATCCGTCGTAAATATTCATCCCCTAATTCGTCAATAACACGTAATATTTCATTATTTGGTTTTTTATTAAACATTGTCGTTTTAATACGTTCAGCAAGAGAGATATTTATACATGAATTCATTTCTCTCTGGAAGATTTCGTTGAGGGAAATTTTCAATTGTTTATACTTTTGATTATTATCGTTATCGATAGTATTTTCCACAACAGTCGAGGTAGACTCGGATGGTAAATGTGGTGTAAAATTTTTTCGATTATTATTATTATTGATAGTGTTTTCCTCAGCATTCGAGGTAGACTTAGATGGTACAGGTGGTGTCAAGTTTCTTACAGGCATAGTTGTTTCAATGCGACCTGTAGCACGTGTTGTTGATTCCATGTTTGTTGTGGGGGACTTACAATTAGTAATATTTATCTTATTTTTACGTTCAACAAACATCGCTTGTTGGCGTAATTGTTTCGCTGTGAAATAATTTAGCTCTGGGTGTATTTCGTCCCAGTGTAGCCTCATTCTGTTCATATAGCCAATGGAGGGATTGTTTTTTGCCATTTTATAACAATTAAATAAATCATCATTAAGTTCGCAACTCCAAGAGAAATGCGATTTATAATTTCGGTCTCTTCTGTAGCTACAACTGAATAAAGTTTGTTTACCTTTCTTGTTGGTTGTCTTCGGTACTTCCTTAATTTTGTTGTTGATGTTATGTTCAGCCATGCTTTTTGTAGCAAATCCTTGTAAAATAAATTATGCATTTAATCGGATATCTCTACGAATTCAAAGGTAAAATGAATTATGCATTTAATCGGATATCTCTACGAATTCAAAGGTGTCTTCAGAAGATATAGTTAGAAGAATAACCAGTTATTCAACATGACTGTAATTGTGGCATTACTGTCGGAGATAGTATTCATCTTAAATTTAATAAATAGTCTCCCACGCCCAAATATGCGAATGTATGTATGTATGTACGTACGTATGTATGTATATATGTACGAACGTATGTATGTATATATGTATGTATGTATCTATGTACGAACGTATGTACGAACGTATGTATGTATGTACGTATGTATGTATGTATGTCACAAGACAATAATCACTGAACCTTAGAGAGTGGGGCTCGTGTAGTACAAGCGTTTGTCACTATAATCCAATGATGTACTGGTGTCTCTTTTGTGATCTTCTCATCTGTCATTTTTACAGCTGAAAGTCCTATGGCGATGGTGGAGTGGTGACGTGTGCAGACCTTACCAGTTGGAAGCATATAGTTGCAAATCTACACATAGGCGGCAGGGGTCTTATCATAACATCGTTGTTATGTCTTTATGTTATGTGGGCTAACTCCATTGGAGAGGCCTGTGTTTGAGTCAGGGCGAGCACTGTTCACTCAAATCCTTGAGAAGGTGCTAGAAAAGGTGCCTTGAAACATGCCTGTCACATCAACGTTGGGTAGTTTACTGCAGCTATTGGCGGTTCATTCAAGCAGGAAAAGAAAAAGGGAATTGCAAAGTAAAACATTTATGAAAAATCGAATCAAACTCAATATTTGCTGCTGGAATGTCAGAACCCTCCTGGACCAAAACTCATCAAACCGACCAGAAAGAAGAACTGCAATGGTAACAAATGAACTCCAAAGATTAAATATAGATATTGCAGTCTTGTCAGAAACTCGTCTATCAGGGTATCATCAGCTGACTGAAGTATCATCGGTTTCACACTTTTCTGGACAGGGAAACCAAAAGGAGAACAGTGAGACGGTGCGAGAAACTCTAGCACAATATTTAGAGTGCCCCTCTAGAATCAATGATCGTAAATTGAAGTTGCGCATTCCACTTGAATGTGGGCGATGTGCAACTATTCTGTCAGTTTATGCTCCAACTCTCTAGGCCAGTGAAGAAAGTATTATGATATTCTATGAATCCCTTCGTGCTACAATTGCATCTACTCCAGTCGAAGAAAAAGTAATCATTCTTGGTAATTTCAATGCCCGTGTTGGCAGAGACCACGTGACATGGGATGCACTAGGCCATTACGGCATCGATAAGATGAATGCCAATGGTTTGAAGGTGCTCCAGCTCTGTTCGGAACTCAACCTAGCAATTCTTCCGCCAAAAGGAGAAGCATAAAGTTACCTAGATACACTCAAGGTCAAAAGATGGCCACACGATAGATTTCATAGTAACCCAGAGATGTGACCTGAATGATGTCTGTAATGTGCGCGTAATGCGTAGTACAGAATGCAGCACAGACCATAAAATGGTTCAGGGAAGTTTAAGTTACGTATTCGGAAAAAATCTCGTATGTGTGGGATCAAAACACTGAAGCGTATTGACGTTGGAAAGTTAAAACAGTAAGAGGTATGTGAGGCTTGGAATAAACGTTTGAATAATATTGACTTCGATGGAACTTGGATAAACTTCAGGGATCAATTGTATACAGCAGGAGCAGATGAACTTAGATTCATGGCGAAAAAACAACATAAAGTCTGGTTTGATGATTATAATCTGGTTATCAGCCGACTATTAAAGAAAAAACATGCTCTCCATGACAATCTTCTGGGAGAGTGCCCTACGAATTTAATTGCTATTAAAAGACATATAAAGAATATAAAGCCACCTTACACCTTGAGCCGAGAAGGCTTAAAAATAAATGGTTGTTCAAAATCGCTGAAGATATTCAAAGTGCTTATAAAGCAAAGCATTCAAACCTGTTTTATAGTATTTTGTGTGCATTATATAGTCCAACTTAGTCTATTGTTCCCATTAGGTCCAAAGACGACACTGCCATCATCAAGGAATCAGAGAAAATCCTTAAGCGTTGGAAAGAACATTTCACTGATTTATTTGATATCGATCATCAGTTGATCCCGATGTGCTAGATGGCATCCCCCAATGTGTTGTAAATTTTAAAATGGATTGATTATCAGATTATAATGAGGTTAAAATGGCCATCAACCAGTTAAACACGTGTAAGGCACCTGGATCAGATGGAATCCTTGTGGAATTCTTAAAGGTTGGTAATAAGAACATAGCACAAACAATACTCCACCTCATCACAGAGTGCTGGGCTGGCATTCCTATACCACATTTGTGTGTCATTTGCTTCCTTATATATATATATATATATATATATATATATATATATATATATATAAGGAAGCAAATGACACACATATATATGTATATATATATATAACCCACATACATAATACACACACACATATATATATATATATATATATATATATATATATATATATATATATATATATATATACATATAGTAATAAAAATAAAATTGAAGACTAAAATCCAAAGAGGGCTCGATAAGGAAAATATATATCAAATATATAAGAACCGTAGAGCAAATATTTATTAAAATAACAGATTAAAATTTAAGCAAAGAATCGCTGCTTTCACCCTTAACGGGATCTTCTGAAACTAACAAAGTCAATCTGTAAACGCAGAACTGGATATTTCAAAAAACGGTGCAGTTGGTATTGTTGCTGTTGGTGTTGTCGCTATTTGTTTTCATGTTAGTGGTGTTGATATTGTTGTTGTATTTGTTTTGTTTTTTTTTGTTATCTGTATTTTCGTTGTCGCTGTTACTGTCATTTTTTTCAAAATTAGAGTTCTTATTGGTATCATTGGTGTCTTTGTTTACCTTGTTTGTGGTGGTGTTTGTGTTATCAATGTGTGTTAATTTCGCTGTAGCGCTCCTCTCAACTTCTACGTCATTGTCGCACGACAGCCAACATCGCTGGGGGGCGTGGCTCAGCCATGTTTTTTTTTCGTAAATTTTTTAACATGTAAAAAAAAAAAGTTCAAATATTTGGGCCAAAAGGCTCAAATATTATACTTTCTCCTTCACGGGGCAAAGTCTAAGGGCTTATATCCCTTACACAACAAGAAATATTTAACAACAAATAATTTTAACAGGCAAATAAAGCGACTTACTGTGAACGAGCAAAATACATCCGCTTAGACCAATAATAATAATAATAATAATACACTATTAATAATTATTAATTAATGCAATCGTGCAATGCCTGTGCGTGACGAATATTTTTAAAGTGAGGAAAGACTATGCACTGAGCCAATCCCACTCTCTGAGCGACAGTAGCTATAACCCGAAAAGAAGAAAAGATCAACATCATCGGTAACTACTGAGCCGCAGGTTTTATGTCGGAGTTAACCCAGTTTCCTGAGATGCCTTCTCCTAGAAGAATGCCCTGACAAGGGTTAGGGGTTTTTCACTCCTAGTGGTTTAACTGCGCGATCGGGCATCCAGCCCGATTATTTCTATGTCCCCGCGCAAAAAAAAAAAAAATGTATATATATATATATACATACATACATACACATATATATATATATATATATCTAAATGAAAATATAGAAATTAATGTGAGCAAGAAGCCAACAGTATTTCATAAAATGTAAGTGACTATAACGTCAAAATGGAAAATAATTAACGTAAGATATATATATATATATATATATATATATATATATATATATATATTTATAGTGTGTGTGTGTGTATACATACATATATGTATATGTGTGTGTGTGTGTGTGCGTGTGTCATTGTGAGTGCTTGTGTATGAGTGTATAAGTGTGTAGATATTATGAAATAATAATTGTTTCTACTTTAGGCACAAGGCCAGCAATTACCCAGTGCATTTCTGGTACTTTATTTTATCGACCCCGTAAGGATGAAAGGCAAAGTCAACCTCGGCGGGATTTGAACTCAGATCGTAAAGGGACGTAACTATGCTGGAAAGCATGGCGTCCGACCCTCTACCGATGTTTTAGGCGGAAGGTCAGCAATTTTGGGGGAAAGGGAGAATCGACCCCAGTGTATTACTGGTGGTTGATTTTATCGACCTCGTAAGGATGAAAATCAAAGCTAACCTCGGCGGGATTTGAACTCAGAACATAAAGGGCCGTAACTTTATGCCGCGAAGTATGTCCGACGCTCTACCGATTACTGCCAATCCCTTGCTACCCTAACGTGTGTGTGTGTGTGTGTGTGACAGGTATATCTCGTTGGAGGTGTCTTGGGTAGTTTAATGATAGGGACCCCAGTCCTATCATCTCATTTCTACAGCTGAGTAAACTGGAGCAACGTGAAATAAAGTGTCTTGCTCAAGGAAACAACACATCACCCGGTCCGAGAATTGATCTCACAACGTTTCCATTGCAAGTCCAATGCTTTAACTACTAAGCCATGGGCCTTCACTAAGGTGTGTGTGTAAACTAAAAACGAGAAAGAATATCTCAATAAATATAAAATACTTTTTATGTGTAAAGACTCTTAGCAGACGACAGGATAAAAGTGAAATCAATGTTTAATATAAACATAATATAACGGTTTCTGATTTAGGCAGAAGGCCAGCAATTTTGGGGGAGGGGAAGGCGATTAAATCGACCCCAGTGTATTACTGGTATTTTATTTCCTTGTCCCCGTAATGATGAAAGGTAAAACTAACTTCGGCAGGCTATCTAAACGCAATATAATTGTTTATACTTTTGGCACAATTACCCAGTGCATTATTGGTACTTTATTTTATCGACCCCGTAAGCACGAAAAATAAAGTTAACCTCAGAACGCGAAGGGCCATAACTCTATGCTGCAAAGCAAGGTGTCTGATGCTCTACCGATACTACCAAGCCTTCTAAAGGTAATATAATGATAACCAAAACAAGAATAGAAGATAGTAAGATACTGTGGTAGGTATTGAAGTAGCTATTAAAACTATTGCTATCATTCAACACTTTCACATACTGGGGCCCCAAGCTTTAGGGAATTTGAGGTCCTTCTCTAAAAAAATATTATTTATATTTTCATGTTATAAAGAATAGATAGTGTGCGTGTATGTGTGTGTGTGGTGTGTGGTGTGTGGTGTGTGGGTTCATTTTATTAAGGTTAAATAATGAGTATTGTTACTCGGGCGAATCTCCAGAGTAAGAAGACTCACTATTTAGCGATAATAAAATGAATATTTAAACTCTACTCCTGTATTGAATACACTTTCCTCTCAGCCGTCACCCACATACATAATACACACACACACACACACACACATATATATATATATATATGTATATATATATATTTATTAAAATAACAGATTAAAGTTTAAGCAAAGAATCGCTGCTTTCACCCTTAACGGGATCTTCTGAAACTAACAAAGTCAATCTGTAAACGCAGAACTGGATATTTCAAAAAACGTTGCAACCGGAGGAAGACAGGGAGACGATACTTTGGTTCGTGGTAACGTTCGCTGGCAAAGAACGGGAAAAAACGAATAATACGTCATTAATAGGAGCGGTGAAAAACAATTACGCGCAAAGACAGAACCACGTTTATGGTATAAAAGAGGTCGTAGACTAATGTTCTCTTAGGTGGTGCATAGAGACGTTCTCTGGCAATGAACGAAAAAACGAAGATAATAAGTCGTATGTGGAGCGTGGAGAACAATAGCACGCAAAGACAAAACCACGTAAATGGTATAGCAGAAGTCGTAGACTAAAATTAATCTCCGCTACAGAGTTAAGAACAAAGTAAATAAATACAATACAGAAGTAATAGAAACAAATAAATACATACATGCAAACAGATACGTACATACACAAGCATACGCAAAACCTTACCATAGGTATACAAAACCACGCACATATAAATATGTGTGTGTGTGTGTATGCTTGTGTACAAATAAATACATAATTATATCAATGTATATAAGTAAATAAATACGTATATAACAAGCGCACACGCATACCTACATATAAATACACGAATGATCGGAGACGTAAGTCAACTAAAACAAGAAGTACACATATACACCCACCCACCATACGTACGAACCTGCATAGTCACGCAGACGCGAAACTCCCGTATACACATAGCCAAACCCTAAATACCGGACTATGTAAAAATGATACGCCATAACAGTCAAATATACGTACGAGAAAGTATACATACCTTCACAAAACATACGGGTAATATATACTTACCTATGAAAATAAGTAAAGGAATAAACAAAAAATATACTTAGCTCCCACATCAAGACGTAAAATATCCACGTATAGGTCGTGCTATCCGTTAGGGTATAACGTGGGGCTGTAATACAGGAAAGTTGTGTGCAATTTATGTTTACAAGCCGAAATTGCCTCAGATTTTTTGTTTAAGATGTGGTCTGTGGCGTAGAGTATTTCCAGGGCCTCAGCGGCGCAGAGGTCACATGGTCTTTTATTTCCGTTATACGATCTAGCCCTAGCTAGGATCTCCCAGTGTAACTTATATTGGGTGTGGTTATCTTTTAGACTCCAGATATAAGCTGAAAGTGACGTCATATTCCTTCTTAGAGGGTAGCGAAAAGAATGGGTATGCATGTAAAGACGCTGCTTGAAACTATTGGCGGTTAACCCTATGTAGGCCCTATGGGACGTGGGTGTTACAACCTTACATTTGTAGACAATGTTACTAGAGAGGCATTTCCCGGATAGGGGGCAATCAGCCCGATTCCTATAATTACAGTTAGTACTAACTACAGGGTTGCACGTGTTCCTACGGCTAGGTAGTTTAGCTAAATTTGAAGCTGTGATGTTATGTGCAAGGTTAGGAGTCGTAGAGTAAGAAATTTTAATAGTATTTCTATTAAAAATTTTACTATATTTATGTGTAGGGGGAAAATGCTTTGTAGTAAGGGAAAGAAAGATCTTAGCTAATGGTGTGGCCACCTCCATATTATATGGTGGGTTAAACCAACAAATGCGACGGGATCTATTTCTTCTAGGTCTATTTTCGTACTCTGTATATGCTACCTTATCGACAAATCCACTTCGAGCAAGAGCTTCATTGTAATAAGTGGAATGGTCGTTGAAAATGCGCTCGTTGGTGGAAAGACGGGAAAGCCTCAACGAAACGTTTCTTACCAGGTTCTTGGTTATGCTGGCAGGATGGTTGGAATGCTCACTTATGTAATTAAGCGTATCATTCGGCTTTCTATACGGGTAATACAACCCATTCAATAAATTGAGGGTAACGTCGAGGTAATTAACGACCGAGAGATTGGCCTCAACCTGTATAGAGAGGTTGAAGCCTTTAAAGAAGGCTGTGAGTTCTTTTCTGAACCTGTCGCAAGCACGAGGTCCGCACTTATTCATGGTCAAAACACCATCGTCACGGTACAAACCACCGCCCGCGTTGGGGAATTCGTCCTTGATAGAGAAAAGAAGGAAAAGGCCAATAAGATCAGTAACCTCCGCAGAGTCACTGGCGCCCATACTCACGTCGAATGGGGTACTATTGGATTTTTTAATCCAAATAGAGTCGTCGAAATTAATCACCGACTTTCGGGCATTAAGGATGACATCAACTTCAAAATCCTTAACCACTGTGAGTGTTTTAGCGAAATTGATAGCTCTAAGGAGAAGTGGTAAAGTGATGGAGGAGTAGTAATTGTTGATGTCGAATTGGATAAAACGGCAATGTTCCTTGTTACATATGCCGTTGAACCAATCAATCACCGCGAAAGAATTGTTCCACAGTGCGAGAGGGGCCAAACTTATAATTTCAGGTATAATTCTATCAAGAATCGTTTTACTAAGTCTACCTAAATCGGACTTCCTAGGGTTAATAAGCCGAATAGAGGGGTTGTTCGGAAAATTGGATTTGTGATACTTCATGGTAAAGTGGGGAGAGATAGGGTCCAGAGGTTCGGTCCGGTCCAGGATGTTGAGATCAGATGTGATTTTAAACCCAGCATCGTTGATTTCATTGATGACGCACCGATTAGTTTTACGGTAATCCTTAGTTACAGCATTATGTACTAGTTGATGGTAAGTACTGCGCTCCACTTGATATAGGTTGCCAGTTTTGTCGGAATGGACGTGCACGGCGTTAGAATCCTTAATAGAACGAATTCTATTCTTCAGGTCTTGCTGGAAGGAATTGCTCCTATTCCGAAATTTGATATTCCGAATGAGTTCCAAGACATCATTTTCGAAGGGTAGCAATGCTGGGTTCCACGGAGGGTTATTATAGGTTTTAAATCCAAATTTATCCTGTTTGTTGTCTGTTTTTCGCGGATTATCGAAATAAAAGGCACGCCAACGCAACCTTTTAATGAACGCGTCGGTTTTCTGTATCAGGAGTTTTAGGTATGTTTTCCTGCTTGGTACGGGTATGTTCTTTGTAGAAATATTCAGATGTTGTTTCTGCATAATGAAAATAAGTCAGTAGAGTGCTCTAATTATTTATTTATTTGTACACAAGCATACACACACACACACATATTTATATGTGCGTGGTTTTGTATGCCTATGGTAAGGTTTTGCGTATGCTTGTGTATGTACGTATCTGTTTGCATGTATGTATTTATTTGTTTCTATTACTTCTGTATTGTATTTATTTACTTTGTTCTTAACTCTGTAGCGGAGATTAATTTTAGTCTACGACTTCTGCTATACCATTTACGTGCTATTGTTCTGCTATACCATTGTCTTTGCGTGCTATTGTTCTCCACGCTCCACATACGACTTATTATCTTCGTTTTTTCGTTCATTGCCAGAGAACGTCTCTATGCACCACCTAAGAGAACATTAGTCTACGACCTCTTTTATACCATAAACGTGGTTCTGTCTTTGCGCGTAATTGTTTTTCACCGCTCCTATTAATGACGTATTATTCGTTTTTTCCCGTTCTTTGCCAGCGAACGTTTCCACGAACCAAAGTATCGTCTCCCTGTCTTCCTCCGGTTGCAACGTTTTTTGAAATATCCAGTTCTGCGTTTACAGATTGACTTTGTTAGTTTCAGAAGATCCCGTTAAGGGTGAAAGCAGCGATTCTTTGCTTAAACTTTAATCTGTTATTTTAATAAATATATATATATACATATATATATATATATGTGTGTGTGTGTGTGTGTGTATTATGTATGTGGGTGACGGCTGAGAGGAAAGTGTATTCAATACAGGAATAGAGTTTAAATATTCATTTTATTATCGCTAAATAGTGAGTCTTCTTACTCTGGAGATTCGCCCGAGTAACAATACTCATTATTTAACCTTAATAAAATGAACCCACACACCACACACCACACACCACACACACACATACACGCACACTATCTATTCTTTATAACATGAAAATATAAATAATATTTTTTTAGAGAAGGACCTCAAATTCCCTAAAGCTTGGGGCCCCAGTATGTGAAAGTGTTGAATGATAGCAATAGTTTTAATAGCTACTTCAATACCTACCACAGTATCTTACTATCTTCTATTCTTGTTTTGGTTATCATTATATTACCTTTAGAAGGCTTGGTAGTATCGGTAGAGCATCAAACACCTTGCTTTGCAGCATAGAGTTATGGCCCTTCGCGTTCTGAGGTTAACTTTATTTTTCGTGCTTACGGGGTCGATAAAATAAAGTACCAATAATGCACTGGGTAATTGTGCCAAAAGTATAAACAATTATATTGCGTTTAGATAGCCTGCCGAAGTTAGTTTTACCTTTCATCCTTACGGGGACAAGGAAATAAAATACCAGTAATACACTGGGGTCGATTTAATCGCCTTCCCCTCCCCCAAAATTGCTGGCCTTCTGCCTAAATCAGAAACCGTTATATTATGTTTATATTAAACATTGATTTCACTTTTATCCTGTCGTCTGCTAAGAGTCTTTACACATAAAAAGTATTTTATATTTATTAAGATATTCTTTCTCGTTTTTAGTTTACACACACACCTTAGTGAAGGCGCATGGCTTAGTAGTTAAAGCATTGGACTTGCAATGGAAACGTTGTGAGATCAATTCTCGGACCGGGTGATGTGTTGTTTCCTTGAGCAAGACACTTTATTTCACGTTGCTCCAGTTTACTCAGCTGTAGAAATGAGATGATAGGACTGGGGTCCCTATCATTAAACTACCCAAGACACCTCCAACGAGATATACCTGTCACACACACACACACACACACGTTAGGGTAGCAAGGGATTGGCAGTAATCGGTAGAGCGTCGGACATACTTCGCGGCATAAAGTTACGGCCCTTTATGTTCTGAGTTCAAATCCCGCCGAGGTTAGCTTTGATTTTCATCCTTACGAGGTCGATAAAATCAACCACCAGTAATACACTGGGGTCGATTCTCCCTTTCCCCCAAAATTGCTGACCTTCCGCCTAAAACATCGGTAGAGGGTCGGACGCCATGCTTTCCAGCATAGTTACGTCCCTTTACGATCTGAGTTCAAATCCCGCCGAGGTTGACTTTGCCTTTCATCCTTACGGGGTCGATAAAATAAAGTACCAGTAATGCACTGGGTAATTGCTGGCCTTGTGCCTAAAGTAGAAACAATTATTATTTCATAATATCTACACACTTATACACTCATACACAAGCACTCACAATGACACACGCACACACACACACACACACATATACATATATGTATGTATACACACACACACTATATATATATATATATATATATATATATATATATATATATATATATATATATATCTTACGTTAATTATTTTCCATTTTGACGTTATAGTCACTTACATATTATGAAATACTGTTGGCTTCTTGCTCACATTAATTTCTATATTTTCATTTATATATATATATATATATATATATATATATATATGTGTGTGTGTATGTATGTATATATATATATATAATTTTTTTTTTTTTTTGCGCGGGGACATAGAAATAATCGGGCTGGATGCCCGATCGCGCAGTTAAACCACTAGGAGTGAAAAACCCCTAGCCCTTGTCAGGGCATTCTTCTAGGAGAAGGCATCTCAGGAAACTGGGTTAACTCCGACATAAAACCTGCGGCTCAGTAGTTACCGATGATGTTGATCTTTTCTTCTTTTCGGGTTATAGCTACTGTCGCTCAGAGAGTGGGATTGGCTCAGTGCACAGTCTTTCCTCACTTTAAAAATATTCGTCACGCACAGGCATTGCACGATTGCATTAATTAATAATTATTAATAGTGTATTATTATTATTATTATTATTGGTCTAAGCGGATGTATTTTGCTCGTTCACAGTAAGTCGCTTTATTTGCCTGTTAAAATTATTTGTTGTTAAATATTTCTTGTTGTGTAAGGGATATAAGCCCTTAGACTTTGCCCCGTGAAGGAGAAAGTATAATATTTGGGCCTTTTGGCCCAAATATTTGAACTTTTTTTTTTTACATGTTAAAAAATTTACGAAAAAAAAACATGGCTGAGCCACGCCCCCCAGCGATGTTGGCTGTCGTGCGACAATGACGTAGAAGTTGAGAGGAGCGCTACAGCGAAATTAACACACATTGATAACACAAACACCACCACAAACAAAGTAAACAAAGACACCAATGATACCAATAAGAACTCTAATTTTGAAAAAAATGACAGTAACAGCGACAACGAAAATACAGATAACAAAAAAAAACAAAACAAATACAACAACAATATCAACACCACTAACATGAAAACAAATAGCGACAACACCAACAGCAACAATACCAACTGCACCGAGAACAACGGTGGCAACAAAGACAACAATGATAACAGCGACAGTGTTAACAACAACACCAACAAGAACAACGTCAACAACACCCCCAACGAAAACAAGACCACTTTCGCTGCGGCAGCAGCAAAAAAGGGGCCATGCTTCAACATGGACCTCTCAAACAAAGATGAAAAGTTGGCCCAGGCATGGAAGCTCATCAAGCAAGAGCAAACCTGGGCCAACTTAACTGTCCCGGTAGAAGCTATTGAGGCAGTGGAGCGCAGAACGGTGCATTATAGATGCATCTCAGCACAAACCAAAAGGGCAGCGTTAATCCCACAAGAAGATATCGAAGTCGCGCTGAGGTGCATCAGAGAAGACACCCAGTACATAGAGAGGGGCAGACAGTACGGCACCATTTCGGTGTTGTTCAAGTCAGAAGCCCTCGCGATGAAACACGCCATGACTCCTTGCAAAACCAACAGGGTCATAATGTACCCTCCCACATGGGAAAAAGAACGGCCCGTCTCCGCATTCCCAGAATCCCACCAGGACTTGACATGTGGTGGCTTCTGGGATGTGTGATTGTGGAGGGGACAGATACAGTCCCTATAGAAGTGACCAGAACGGCCAGAGAGGACTGGTCCAGGGTTGACCTGGAGATCCTTCTCCAGGTCAGGCCCGAGAACGTGAAGACAATCCCAGACCATATCCGACTTCAGAATGGGACTGTCATTCACATTATGACCGAAGGCAAAAGGCCACAGTGTTTTGTTTGTGGGAAAAAAACCCATTTGCGAGCCTTCTGCCCTCAACTGCTGAAAGAGGCAAGGGGTCGAAAGGCTCCACTGCTGCCGACGCCGGAGCGAGGACCACAACCAACACCTGCACCGGCAAAACCACCAACTACAACACCAATAGAAAAACCACCACCAACATTGACCACCCAGGGGGGAAACGAGGAAAGCTGTCAAATCCCCCCCCCCCCCAAATACACACACCAATAAAACCTTAAACATACATACAAACACACTTACAGACACAGACCCCTCATCTACTAGTAGTGAAGATGAGGGAAATCCAAAATCCCCCAAAATACAAAAAAGGAAACACAAAAAGAAAAAAAAACTCAACAAAGCACAAAAGCACCCACAATAAAAAACGCAGACACCATCCACGCAAACATCTCTCCAATAACACCAACATCAACACCACTATCACCATCACCAGAATCCCCCAAACGCAAACAACCGAAACAGACGCAAGAACAAATATACACACAAACATCTGAAACCACAGACACCGCACTCACAACAAACACAGACACAACCGAAACAACACCACCAAAACCATCACCACCACAGCCACGCAAACAAATAAAATCACACCAACAAAACATACAAAACTTCGTGCTTGTCAGGAGGGCCAACAAGGAACTGATGGCCCTCGTAGCACGAAGTGAAAATATACAAAAAGAGGGGGGAATGTTTAAATCGAGCACATTTCGCGTGCCGGAAGATTTGGTTCTGGTGCGAATGTCGCTCGACATATTCAAAGAAATACGAGACAGCTTTCCTCGGGACGTGGGAACCCTGAACGTAAAACCCACTTCAAGACTTTTAAAGGGGTTCCCAAAAGAAACCCCACTAACTATGGAGGTCGAACAACCCGACCTTCACAAGAGCCAGGAAGGTAAGTAAACATTCCTCTCTCTCTGTTTAACCTGCCAACATGGCCGTATTAAGAGTAGGATGTTTAAATATTCGAGGCCTGGGATCGTCCTGGAAGCAGGGTCACCTGCTCAACGACCTCAGGTCTATAGAAATGGATGTAATTGCAGTCAGCGAGACCAGGATTTCCGACACGCGCGCACTAGCCCCCATTTTCGACGACTATCAGATCTTTGCATCTGTTAGCCAGCCGGAAATGGGAGGCGGGGTGGCAGTGCTGTTTAGGAAAGGCCTGGATCTCGAGGTAAGGTCGATCTTCCGGGACCGGACGGGAAGTTGGTGGTCCTGGACGTGAACAATAATGAAGGTGGTGCCTTTAGACTGGTGGCCGTCTATGCTCCTACTGGGGCAGGACGGCCGGACTACTTTAGACGCCTGGAAGCCTTTCTGGGTACGTCTCGCTCTTTACTGTTAGCGGGGGACTGGAACGGCATCTTAGACGCACGCTGGGACTGTGTGGGAGTATCCGATAGGAGCGGGGGGTGCAAAAGCCTCAAGAACCTGATAAGCCAGTTCCAACTGTCTGACAGGTACCGACTATATTTCCCTAATGCGCCAGTGTGGACCTGGGATAACCGCATAGGGTCATCTAGATCGTATATAGACAGGATATTCATTAGGAAAATAGACAGAAATAGTGTAAGCTGTCCCCGTTTTGAAACGGTCGCCTATTCAGATCACAAGTTTGTGATCTGTATGGTCGACCTAGATAAGACGCGTAGGTTAGGACCTGGTTACTGGAAGCTAAACATGTCATTTCCGGCACGTAAGGCTTACAAGGACCAGGTCAACAATTTAGTTAAGAAAAAGTTGACAGGGGGAGTCGTCAACAATAGATGGTGGGGGGCTCTCAAAAGAGAGATTAGAGTAATGTCGATAGAGTTTAGCAAAGAAGTAGCATTAGAGAAAAATAGAAAGGAGGGAGAGTTGGTAGATAAGTTAGACGAGGCTATTGGTAGTGGCATTGCAACTGATGTGCTAGCGGCGAGAATGGCATTAGACCATTTCTTCAATGCGAAACACGAAGGTTGCATGGTCAGAGCTAAGGCGCGTGCTTTGAGAAACGAGGGAACCAAAGCTGTTCGATGGGCCCGCGTGGCAGAGGCGCAGCGTGGTAATAAAACCACGATTCGGTCTTTGACAGACCGAGACGGGCTCGAGCTGAGCGATTCCAAGAGGATGCCAACATTTTGCTCGGTTGTTCGGGGGAAGTGGCGGGTCAGAGATTGTGGCGGACTTCAGTCCCTACCTCGATGGCTTGCCGCAACTCTCGATGGCTGACTCTGGGCGCTGCGAAAAGCCAATTACTTCAGCCCTGATTCAGGATGCGCTTGTAGGCTGCATGAGGCGCAAGTCACCCGGTTTGGATGGTCTGCCCTACGAGCTTTACGTAAATATGCCAGACTTGTTCTCCAATCTCCTCGAAGCCCTCTACTGCAACTGGCAGCAAAACGGGAGTATTCCCAGTTCTGTGAGCAGGGGCGTAGTGACGCTGATAAGGAAAGACGAGGACAAGAAGGACACATTAGACAATTTCAGGCCCATAACACTGCTCAACACAGAGTTTAAGATTTTGGCCAGGGTGTTAGCGAAGAGGTTGGCGCTTGTCGTCGGGGATTTGGTTGGGGAGGCGCAAACTTGCGCAATCCCAACCAGGTCCATACACGACAACCTCCACCTAATGCGATACATCATAGAGAGGGTAGGTGTAAACCTGGCTTCAGTGGGGATCTGATCAATTTAGATCAATCGAAAGCATTCGATAGGGTCGACCATCGGTACCTGGAGGCTGTCCTCAAGGCGGCTGGCTTCGGCCCCGTCTTCAGAAGCTGGATCACTGCAATGCACAGCGGCACCTGCTCGATGGTCAAAATTAATGGCCACCTCTCGGAACCGTTTCAGGTCTCCCGATCGGTCCGTCAAGGGTGCCCTCTCTCCTCCCTTCTGTACGTATTGACTCTCGAGCCATTACTGCGGAAGCTGGAGCTGTTGCAGGGCATCCCGCTCGAACCGGGACGCGGAAAGGCTGTGTCGGCTTATGCGGACGACATCACCGTGATGGTGTCGGACACCTCAGAAATCGAGGTGGTCGGCAACTTATTGGAGGAATATGAAAGGTTGACGGGAGCAAAACTTAACCCGGAAAAGTCAGTGGGCTTGCAACTCGGCACCTGGAGAGGCAAGTCCATGCCGTCCAACAGCATCGTTAGGCGCTGGACGGACGGACCGGTAAAGTTGCTAGGGGTTTGGTTCGGGCCAGACCTCCAGGTGGATAAGAATTGGGACGAGGTGACGAGCAGGGTAGTCAGTCTCACCCAGAAATGGGCTGGGATGAAGCTATCACTGAAAGGTCGGGCGGAAGTGGCGAACGCGTACATCGCGTCCGTCATCTACTACCGTCTGACTGTCGTCCCTTGCCCCCGTTCGCGCCTCACCATCTTGGAGCGGCTCCTCTTCAAATTCTTGTGGAGAGGTCAGGTTCCGCTGGTGAGGCGGTCCATCTGCTGCCAGCACCCTCTACGTGGAGGGCTGGGCATGCCGTGGCTAATGATGCGCAGGCACGCACTGAGGCTGCGGCATCTCCAGATATTCTGCCTAAACGGTGAACAGGTGTGGTCGCCGTTTGTCAGACGGGCCTTTCCGCAGCTCGTTTCTTTAACTTAGTTGCAGTCCTTGGTCAAGAAGAGACCGAGACTGGGTGACTGGCATCTGGAATGTTGCCAGGCACTCACTGCCCTCTACCAGGCGGGCAATGCGGTCAGTGGAACTTCCACTCTCGAGTTCTATAGAGGACTAGTGGTGGGTAAGTGCGACGACGCACTCGGAGAGGCTCTGGGAGTCAACGAAGTCGAACTAACCAGTCTGTACCGGAGGACTTTCGAGCCGGGGACGATGGATAATTTCCAAAAATCCCTCGCTTGGCAGTGCTACCGGGGGGCACTGCCGGTCCGAGATAAACTCTACAGGCACGGAAGTGCTGTCAGATGGACCTGCCCGAGATGCGCGCAGAGCGACGAAACAGTTCTGCACGCACTCGTCCAGTGTCCGTGCATTACTGACTTGTGGAGTTATGTTGAACAGCTGTTGTCACGTGTAGAACGGATCCGGCTATCGGCCGAGTCCATAGTGAAGATCGACCCGCCGCCTTCTTTTGGCCAGGAAGGGCAGGCAATTTTCCTCTGTCTGGTGGCAGTAGCGAAAGAGGTTGTATGGTGGACGAGGTTGAAAGGACTGAAGACAGACACTTTTCTCTTCGGCCAATCCCTCATCAACTTTTTCAAGTTTCACTTGGAAAGGAAGGTGAGGGTGGAGAGAGAAGTGCTGCCCCCCCACCCCACCCCCAGTACATTTGCTGAAAGGTGGGTGAATGTGGCGAGAATGGCCCGTGTGAGTGGGCCTACTCTGGTCATGCGGCTGTAGGTAGGTAAATTTGAAGAAGAGAGGGGTGCCCTTCCAGGGTTCTCTCGAAGCGTCGTGTCGAACAGGACTGGTGGGGTACCTGAGCGAACCCTAGGTGGTCATCCCCCCTATTGGGGAATGTTTTCTTGTAATTTTCTTGTTACTTTATTGTTACTTTGTTATTGTTACTTTGTTTATTCATATTGTTTACTCGATTTTTCTGTAAAACCCCACTGTCCCAGTCTTTTGTATTGTCCCCTATATGTCGGCCCCTGTGGCCAATAAATGAAATCATTATTATTATTATTATTATTATTATTATAAAGGGCGGTGGATTGGCAGTATCGGTAGAGGGTCGGACGCCATGCTTTGACGCATAGAGTTACGGCCCTTGCCATCCTGAGTTCAAATCCCGCCAAGGTTAACTTTGCCTTTCATCCTTACGGGGTCGATAAAATAAAGTACCAGTAATACACTGGGTAATTGCTGGCCTTGTGCCAAAAGTAGAAACAATTATTATTATTATTATTATTATTATTATTATTATTATTATTCCTTGAATCTCAGTCATTGATGTTGGTTAACTGGAAAGTCCGTTGGAATGAATATCAAGCCACTACCTGCAGCCTCAGATATTCAGGACGTATCGGAGGGTTCTTGCTGTTCCCAGCAAGCATGCCTTTTGAAGCGTTCCAAAAAGCGTGAAGGGGCCGATTTTCTTTAACCATCCCTGGAAACTTTTGGAGATAGTCCCCAGTGCGCCTATGACAATCGGGATCACTTTGACTTCATGGCAGTTCCAAATCCTTTTCACCTACCACTTTAGGTCCTGGTATCGGTTAATTTTCTCCCTCTCCTTCTCTTGCACTCTCGTGTCGAAAGGGCAGGCCACATCC
This sequence comes from Eledone cirrhosa, assembly GCA_964016885.1. Classification (NCBI taxonomy): domain Eukaryota; kingdom Metazoa; phylum Mollusca; class Cephalopoda; order Octopoda; family Eledonidae; genus Eledone; species Eledone cirrhosa. The sequence continues at coordinate 406,106,289 of OZ024741.1, read as the reverse complement.
ACAATCAGACGCGATCTTTTTTCTTTGTCCACAACCACCAGGTCAGGTCTATTGTGTTCCAGTTTTTTGTCCGTCTGTATCCTAAAATCCCACAGCACCTTCACCTGATTGTTCTCCATCACCGCCTCTGGCCTATGCTCATACCATTTCTCAGAATGTGGTAAATTGTTTACTTTGCACAGGTGCCAGTGGATCACCCTGCCCATCACATCGTGTCTCCAGCCCTTATAGTGGGTCTGGGCTAGGTGTTTACACTCGGACACAATGTGAGCCACAGTCTCCTCTCTCTCTCCACAGATCCTGCACAGTGGGCTAGCCTCCTCCTTGTAAATATGGTGCTTCAACCACTTCGTTTTGAGGGCCTGCTCCTGCGCAGCCATTAGCATTCCTTCTGTAGCCTTTTTGAGGTCTCCTCTTCTCAACCAGTTCCATGTCTGTGGATCTCTAAGTTCAGTTTTCTCAAAGAAGGTACTATGAAGGGATTTTCCCTTAAGGCTGCTCTTCCTCCTTGATGTTATTTCCTCCTTGGACATCCCCTGGCCTACTGTCCCCTCCTTCAGTACAGTTCTGAGCATTGGCTCCTTACTATAGGTCACGTATTTGTATAGGTTGTTTTTCTCCATCTGAACACAGTCCTCTATGCTGATAAGACCTCTTCCACCCTCAGATCTCCTTAGGTAGAGTCTATCGACATCACTCCTCTTGTGGAACATGTTGTAGATAGTCAATAGCTTCCTAGTCTTCCTATCCATTTCTTTTTGTTCAGCAACATTCCATCTCAGAATTCCCGCACTGTACCTAATAATAGACACAGCTCGGGAATTTACTGCGCTTATGGCATTTCTGCTGTTCAGATGTGACTTCAATACGCTCCTTACTCTCCGAATGTATTCAGTTCTTAACAATTCCTTCATTTTTTTGTTCTTTATGCCATCAGCCTCCAGAACGCCCAAATACTTGTATCCTTCCTCAGAGTCAATTTCCTTTATCATCTCACCTGTTGGTATCTGGATCCCGTTACTTCTGCTCAACCTACCCCTCCTCATCACAATGACTCCACATTTACTAATACCAAACTGCATACATATATCACTGCTGAAAATACGGACAGTGTCAACAAGCACATCCAACTCCTTCTCACTTTTCCCGAAGAGCTTAAGATCGTCCATGAAGAGGAGGTGATTGATGGTAAGCTCTCCCTTTCCCAACTTGTATCCTGCTCTCACTTTTCGCAGCATAATGGTCAAGGGCATCAGGGCAAGGACAAACAACAGAGGGGACAGGCTATCTCCCTGGAAGATACCTCTCTTGATCTTCACGCTTCCCAAGGATACTCCAGTTGATGTCAACTCTGTCTCCCAGGACCCCATACTCCTGCCCAGCAACTGTCTGATGTTATCTGCCACCCTGAAGATCTCCAGGCTTTTGGTGATCCAAGAATGAGGCACCATGTCAAATGCCTTTCTGTAGTCTATCCATCCCATGGCAAGATCAGTGTGTCTCCTCCTGCAATTCCCCATTACCATCTTATCAATAAGTATTATTATTATTATTATTATTATTATTACAGTTGCATTTATCTTGCTTTATGTTCATACGAGTTATCAACAAGTCACAACCAGTGACCTCAAGAGACAACAAGGTCCGCCATGTTCAAGAAAGAACATACATACACACACACATGCATCTTTAGGTGTTTAGACTTGTGATGTACTTATATTGACAGAATCTTCCTTAGTATATGGGCAGTTCCCATTAATACTATCTTTTGTATTTCTCCTATACGCGGGTTTCCTGGGATTTGCGATATGTAATCATTAGACCCCTTAGGTATCATTCCCAGAGCGCCTACAACCACTGGTATTGTTTTAGTTCTCAATTTCCACATTTTTCCAATTTCTATCTCCAGGTCCTTGTACTTGCTCAATTTTTCAAATGTTTTTATAGATACATTCTTGTCTATTGGAACAGACATATCAATTATGGCCTGGCAGTGCTACCGAGGAGCTTTGCCAGTTCGGGATAAACTCTACAGGCATGGAGGTGCCGTCAGCCGGGCATGTCCGAGATGCGCGCAGGGCGACGAAACCGTCCTGCACGCACTCGTCCAGTGTCCGAGCATTGCTGACTTGTGGGTTTATGTCGAACACCTGCTGTCACGTGTAGGACGGATCCAGCTATCAGCTGAGTTCATCGTGAGGATTGCCCCGCCCCCTTCCTTTAGCTTGGAAGGGCAGGCAGTTTTTATCTGTCTGGTGGCCATGGCGAAAGAGATAGTATGGTGGACACGTTTGAAAGGGCTGAAGACGAGCACTTACCTCTTCGGTGATGCCCTGATTAACTTTTTCAAATTTCATTTGAAAAGGAAAATCAGGGTAGAGAGGGAAGTGCTCTCTTCCCAGCATTTTGTTGAAAGATGGGTGAGAGAAGCAAGTATGGCCCGAATGAATGGGCCTTCTCTGAGTATGTGTCTGTAAATTAAAGGTGGAAAACTGGGAGAGGGCACTTGCCCTGGTGGTCAGGGCCACTGTGGTCTTTTAATGGGCTTTCTCCACAAATGTCCCTTGGAAGTCTCCCCCCTATTGGGGAATTTTTCTTTGTTATTTTATTTCAACCTCTGTTTTTTTACACGCAGAAATGCCCATTTGTACCGTCCTGTATTGTCCTGTACTGTCCTTAATGTCTACTTTATGTGAACCCTTGTGGTTAATAAAGAAATCATTATTATTATTATTATTATTATTATTATTATTATTATTATTATTATTATTCTTACTATTATTATTACTTTTTATTTTTTGTTATTTTCCAATTCAATGACGTTCCAGAACAATATAAAAGAGATAGTTGGCAATTTAGGTTCTGGAACAAAAAAGATAATTGGCAATAAGGGAAGGGGCCCCAGGTTATCATAGCCTGGGCCCGCTCGTCATCGTGCCATTGTAATAGAGCCAAACAAGGCATTTAGTCTTGGCTGCTGGAACGTACGGACGCTGCTTGACAGGGATTCCTTGGAGCGTCCTGAACAAAGGACCGCTCTTGTTGCAAAGGAGCCGACGTTACGATCTTGACATCGTGGCTTTATCTGAGACGAGGTTAGCTGGAGATGGTCATCTTACAGAATTTTGTGGAGAATATACATTCTTCTGGAAAGGAAGAGATGAAGGAACCAAAAGAGAAGCTGGGGTAGCATTTACTGTTAAGATTGTTCTTGTGAATAAATTAGAAGAATTCCCAATTGGGATTAGTGAGCGTCTTATGTCCATGAGAATTCCGCTGGACAAAGGAAGATATGCGACCCTGGTGAGTGTGTATGCTCCAACTATGAATTCTGTCGATGAAGAAAAAGTGTCCTTTTACCATGCCTTCAAAGGTCTTTTAAGAAATATCCCTCAGGCAGACAAAGTCATCGTGCTTGGTGACTTTAATGCTAGAGTGGATATGGATTTTAACACATGGAATGTAATCGGAAGGCATGGGGTGGGAAAGTGTAACAACAATGGTATGCTCCTGCTGCAGATGTGTGAGGAGCTGGATCTGTGTGTTACCAACACCATGTTCCAACAAAAGAACAAATTCAAGACCACATGGATGCATCCTGCATCTAAGGAATGGCATCTTTTGAACTACGTCCTAGTCAGGATGCGTGACAGACGGGATGTGCTGTGTGTTTGTGCTCTTCGTGGAGCTGAGTGCTGGACGGACCACCGCCTGGTACGCGCAAAAATGAAACTAATCACTAAACGTAAAATCCGGGCTCCTGGTGTTGCCCTGCCCAAAAGATTGAATGCTGCTCGTCTTAAGGATAAAAATGTGAAGAGGACATTGCAAGAAGGGATGCAGGTTGCAGATCTTGGTGAGGATTGGCCGACCCTTAAAAAGTCGGTTTATGATGTAGGCAGGCGTGTTCTGGCATTGGCGCAGAGGAAACATCAGGACTGGTTTGATGAGAATGATGTACATATAGAAGACTTGTTGGCTGATAAGAGGCGTGCTCTGTCACGCTACTTGACGGCAAAACCACAGGAGAGGAATACGTTGCATGAGGAACTCAAGGATGTAAAATCACGTGTTAGGCGGGGTCTTTCTCAGATGAAGGATCAGTGGTGGAGTGAGAAGGCTGATGAGATACAAACTGCGTCAGATTCCAATAACACAAAGCTGTTGTACAGTCTCTTGGGTGAAGTTTATGGACCGTCTTCTTCTCTGGTGACACCGCTTCGCAGCAAGGATGGCAAAGAACTTCTTCGTGACTCACAAGGAATTCTACGAAGGTGGCGAGAGCACTTTGATAATCTTTTGAATCAGCCGTCTGTCGTCAGTGAGGATTTCCTCAATCTCATTCCAGAAAGTCCAGTGAAAGTAGCTCTCGCAGAACCTCCGACGCTTGTGGAGGATGCAGTGGCTATCTCGAAGCTGAACAGTGGAAGGTCTCCAGGTATGGATGGCATACATGCTGAGCTCCTACAATATGGTGGTGAGAGACTCCTGCAACATCTTCACTCTTTGTTTGGCAGGATATGGGCTAATGAATCCGTACCTGAGGACTGGAGAGTTGCAGTAATGGTGGTCTTGTACAAGGGAAAGGGTAACAGGAATGTTGTGGGCACTACAGAGGTATATCATTGCTTTCTGTCGTAGGGAAAGTTTTATGTAGGGTGCTTCTGGACCGTCTGCTGACACACATTGCAGATTGTGTTCTTCTTGAAAGTCAATCTGCTTTTCGTGCTGGACGCGGTACTACTGATATGATCTTCTCAGCTAGAGAGCTCCAGGAGAAGTGCATGGAACAAGGTTTGGATCTGTATCAGGTTTTTGTCGATCTGACAAAAGCTTTCGATACTGTTAACAGAAATGCATTATGGAAGGTTCTCCAGAAACTTGGTTGCCCTGATAAGTTCCTTGCTTTAGTTAGGTCTTTCCATGACGACATGAAGGCTTGGGTTAATGTCGGAGGTAACATGTCGGAGACTATCTCAGTAAAAAATGGAGTGAAACAGGGGGATATTCCAGCACCGATCCTGTTTGCCATATACTTTGCAATGGTTTTCTGTATTGCATTCAAGAATTGCGAGCATGGTGTTTACATCCGATATCGAACCTCAGGCAGAATATTTAACATCAGGCGCTTTGCTGCAAAGACAAAAGTATTTACATCAATCATAAGAGACCTCTCGTATGCAGATGATTGCGATCTTGTAGCCCACACAGAGAGTGATATACAGCACATTTTGAATGCATTTTCTGACGCTTGCACTGCCCTAGGATTGACTGTCAGTCTCAAGAAAACCGTCGTCATGTACCAACCTGCCCCTGGTAAGCAGTACAGTGAACCAAATATCTATGTGTATGGTAAACGACTTGGAGTGGTTGATCAGTTTGTCTATCTGGGAAGCACTGTCAATCGATACAGCAACCTTGATAGTGAAATCTCACTTAGGATTAGGAAAGCAAGTGATGCTTTCGGAAAGCTAGAAAGGCGACTCTGGGGTCGGCGAGACATATGCAAGAAGACAAAGGTAAAGGTGTACAGGGCATGTGTGCTCTCTTGTCTTCTTTATGCCTGCAAGACCTGGGTCACATATCGACACCACCTTAAGCAATTGGAGCGTTTCCATCAGATGTGTCTCAGATGGATCCATGGCGTTCACTGGAGGGACCACGTCAGTGATGTCGAGATTTTGGAAAGCTCTATGTGTGACAGTATAGAAGCTCTTGTGCTTAAGCAACGACTTCGTTGGAGTGGTCACCTTGCCAGGATGAAGGATTCTAAAATACCAAAACAACTCTTTTATGGAGAGTTAGTTAAAGGAAAACGACCGCCACATAAACCAAAAAAGAGGTATAAGGATTCCTTGAAAGCCTCTTTGAAAGACACTAACATCTCTGCTGGTACATGGGAAAATATTGCTGCTGACCGTAATAAATGGAGAAAGACTGTATATGAGGGAAAAGTTGCCTTTGAGGCATCTCGAATCGCATACGAGAAAGTAAAGCGGGATGTGAGGAAGGGCCTTGCTGTTGCACTTCCAGACGGCGAGGGTCCTCCTATGGTGCTGACATGCAACGTCTGTGCGAGACTCTGCCTAAGCAAAGCTGGACTCGAAAGTCATCTTCGCAGTCATAAAGTAAGACCAGTGGTTGACTACCAGGCTGCTGTTGGAGATGCTACTCATCATGCTTGCCAAGCATGTGATAGAGAATGTAAATCAGCAGGAGGGCTCAAACGACATGCAAAAGTACATGAACTCCAACCACAGCCGGCTATTCCCAGTGAATATTTTGGTTGCCGACTCTGTGTAAGACATTTTAGATCATTGGCTGGGCTAAAAAAACACATTCGATCGCAGCGCTGTTAGTTGCTATTGTGTGTGTGTGTGTGTATAGATATATTTATGTGTGTGCGTATATATATATATATGTATATTATTATTGTTGTTGTTATCGTTATTATTATTGTTGTTATTATTATTATTATTGTTATTAATATATATGTATATATATATATTTTTTTTTTCTTTCTCGTGCAATGGCCATACTCGATAACGAGGGGCAGCCATCATATATATATATATATATATATATATATATATAAGAGTAAAATGATTACCAAATAGCCATGATTGAGGAATCTACTTAATTCAAGATTTATTGTATAACTTACTATCAATAGACGAATGAGAATAAAACTCATTTTACTAAAGAGAAATATGTTTGTGAAGAAATTCAATCATATGATAATTGCAAGTCTGGTCTATAAGACTTATATTGTTATTTAAACACGTGTATTTAAGTCGTAGTTATATAACAATGTTATTTTCTTTCGGTGGAAACTCTAGAATATAACACAACAGTGTCAAGATGGTGGTTGATCTATCGGTTTGTATTCACGAATACAAGCTGGCGAAATGGGTTTCTTTGAAAGTGTCTTTGGAGTAACGTTAGTCGATAGAGTAGGTAGCTTGGAGATGAGAGAGTCACTCCAGATAGAGTCACTACTTCTCCCAGTCTTTGGAGTAACGTTAGTCGATAGAGTTGGTAGCTTGGAGATGAGAGAGTCACTCCAGGTAGAGTCACTACTTCTCCCAGTCTTTGGAGTAACGTTAGTCGATAGAGTTGGTAGCTTGGAGATGAGAGAGTCACTCCAGATAGAGTCACTACTTCTCCCAGTCTTTGGAGTAACGTTAGTCGATAGAGTTGGTAGCTTGGAGATGAGAGAGTCACTCCAGATAGAGTCACTACTTCTCCCAGTCTTTGGAGTAACGTTAGTCGATAGAGTTGGTAGCTTGGAGATGAGAGAGTCACTCCAGATAGAGTCACTACTTCTCCCAGTCTTTGGAGTAACGTTAGTCGATAGAGTAGGTAGCTTGGAGATGAGAGAGTCACTCCAGATAGAGTCACTACTTCTCCCAGTCTTTGGAGTAACGTTAGTCGATAGAGTTGGTAGCTTGGAGATGAGAGAGTCACTCCAGATAGAGTCACTACTTCTCCCAGTCTTTGGAGTAACGTTAGTCGATAGAGTTGGTAGCTTGGAGATGAGAGAGTCACTCCAGATAGAGTCACTACTTCTCCCAGTCTTTGGAGTAACGTTAGTCGATAGAGTAGGTAGCTTGGAGATGAGAGAGTCACTCCAGGTAGAGCCACTACTTCTCCCAGTCTTTGGAGTAACGTTAGTCGATAGAGTAGGTAGCTTGGAGATGAGAGAGTCACTCCAGATAGAGTCACTACTTCTCCCAGTCTTTGGAGTAACGTTAGTCGATAGAGTAGGTAGCTTGGAGATGAGAGAGTCACTCCAGGTAGAGCCACTACTTCTCCCAGTCTTTGGAGTAACGTTAGTCGATAGAGTTGGTAGCTTGGTGATGAGAGAGTCACTCCAGATAGAGTCACTACTTCTCCCAGTCTTTGGAGTAACGTTAGTCGATAGAGTTGGTAGCTTGGAGATGAGAGAGTCACTCCAGATAGAGTCACTACTTCTCCCAGTCTTTGGAGTAACGTTAGTCGATAGAGTTGGTAGCTTGGAGATGAGAGAGTCACTCCAGATAGAGTCACTACTTCTCCCAGTCTTTGGAGTAACGTTAGTCGATAGAGTTGGTAGCTTGGAGATGAGAGAGTCACTCCAGATAGAGTCACTACTTCTCCCAGTCTTTGGAGTAACGTTAGTCGATAGAGTAGGTAGCTTGGAGATGAGAGAGTCACTCCAGGTAGAGCCACTACTTCTCCCAGTCTTTGGAGTAACGTTAGTCGATAGAGTAGGTAGCTTGGAGATGAGAGAGTCACTCCAGATAGAGTCACTACTTCTCCCAGTCTTTGGAGTAACGTTAGTCGATAGAGTAGGTAGCTTGGAGATGAGAGAGTCACTCCAGATAGAGTCACTACTTCTCCCAGTCTTTGGAGTAACGTTAGTCGATAGAGTTGGTAGCTTCGTGATGAGAGAGTCACTCCAGATAGAGTCACTACTTCTCCCAGTCTTTGGAGTAACGTTAGTCGATAGAGTAGGTAGCTTGGAGATGAGAGAGTCACTCCAGGTAGAGCCACTACTTCTCCCAGTCTTTGGAGTAACGTTAGTCGATAGAGTAGGTAGCTTGGAGATGAGAGAGTCACTCCAGATAGAGTCACTACTTCTCCCAGTCTTTGGAGTAACGTTAGTCGATAGAGTTGGTAGCTTGGAGATGAGAGAGTCACTCCAGATAGAGTCACTACTTCTCCCAGTCTTTGGAGTAACGTTAGTCGATAGAGTAGGTAGCTTGGAGATGAGAGAGTCACTCCAGATAGAGTCACTACTTCTCCCAGTCTTTGGAGTAACGTTAGTCGATAGAGTTGGTAGCTTGGAGATGAGAGAGTCACTCCAGATAGAGTCACTACTTCTCCCAGTCTTTGGAGTAACGTTAGTCGATAGAGTAGGTAGCTTGGAGATGAGAGAGTCACTCCAGGTAGAGCCACTACTTCTCCCAGTCTTTGGAGTAACGTTAGTCGATAGAGTAGGTAGCTTGGAGATGAGAGAGTCACTCCAGATAGAGTCACTACTTCTCCCAGTCTTTGGAGTAACGTTAGTCGATAGAGTAGGTAGCTTGGAGATGAGAGAGTCACTCCAGATAGAGTCACTACTTCTCCCAGTCTTTGGAGTAACGTTAGTCGATAGAGTTGGTAGCTTGGTGATGAGAGAGTCACTCCAGATAGAGTCACTACTTCTCCCAGTCTTTGGAGTAACGTTAGTCGATAGAGTAGGTAGCTTGGAGATGAGAGAGTCACTCCAGGTAGAGCCACTACTTCTCCCAGTCTTTGGAGTAACGTTAGTCGATAGAGTAGGTAGCTTGGAGATGAGAGAGTCACTCCAGATAGAGTCACTACTTCTCCCAGTCTTTGGAGTAACGTTAGTCGATAGAGTTGGTAGCTTGGAGATGAGAGAGTCACTCCAGATAGAGTCACTACTTCTCCCAGTCTTTGGAGTAACGTTAGTCGATAGAGTAGGTAGCTTGGAGATGAGAGAGTCACTCCAGATAGAGTCACTACTTCTCCCAGTCTTTGGAGTAACGTTAGTCGATAGAGTTGGTAGCTTGGAGATGAGAGAGTCACTCCAGATAGAGTCACTACTTCTCCCAGTCTTTGGAGTAACGTTAGTCGATAGAGTAGGTAGCTTGGAGATGAGAGAGTCACTCCAGATAGAGCCGCTACTTCATCAAATTGAGAGATCACAGCTCCTATACTATGGACACGTGGTTAGAATGTCTTAGGAAAGAATCGCTGGACAGATTTTACGGTCAAAACCAACCAGCAGGAGACCCAGGAGTAGACCCCCGAGCAAGATGGTTGGATAACATCCATGAACTTGGTTGGTATCGGTTGGGATCTAGCTAGATCAGTTGGAGACGGTTGTTCCTGACAGGACCTGATGGAAGGAGTGTTTAAGGACTCTGCCGCCGCCACTTTCTTTGGAATAAGTGAACGAAGGAGATATTCAACATTGCAATGGAGGCAACATTAAAACACACACACACGCACACGCACAAACTGTAAAATCAGTTGACATCAGATAGAGTTGATAATTATATCCCGTTTGATTTGAACCCATCATTATTCTTCAGTAGTTCAATGATATGTGATAATCCGATTAAATAATAATCAATCATTTAGCCTGACATTACCACATAATATTATCTAGTGATTAATCAATCAGGAAACATCAACAGTTTATATTTGTAGCTGAGCTAATTGACGAAACAAGATGGATGGCAAGTTTCTCCAACAAGAATTAAGAGATTTGAAAGATTAATAAGAAAACGTTTAGATCCTTCTGGTTTTAATTATATTATTTATATAAATACTAACTTAGTACTTATAAAAAAAATGGTATTTATTTCTGTCTTCTTTCAGTGATTCTTAATCTTTTAGTATGACCAATCTTTTCTGTTATCTCCTCGTTTTTGTCTATATTCGTTTTCTTCTTTATTACTTCAAACCTTGTATTTCTTCTTGTTTTTCATCGCTATTTCTAACTTTCTAAAGCCGACCATTGATTTATTTTTCTCATCATATTTATATTTTTGCTGTAGTTTGAAATCTGTGATTGACTTTTTCCATTGCTACTTCGTTTCTCCAGTTAAAGCCGACAACTCATTTATTTCATCATATTTATATTTTTGCTATGGTTTAAAATCGAGCAGTTATTTTTTCTGTCTGCGATTGAGAAGTTTTGGCCTTAGTCACTTCCAATTACCTGTTGTATATTGGAAAAATAAGCTTTTCACTTCTTTACACTTACTCCCTCTTTCCTTAACCCTCTTTCATTATACTCACTCATTCACTTTTTCATTCACATACTTCATGTGTCTACTCTTTCTGTCTTTCTATATCTGTAGAGATTTTTCTCATTTTTTTTCTTCTCTAGATCAAAGTCAAACATCCACCCCTTCCCTTCATTTCCCAACAACTTCCCTTCTGCACACATTTAAGTATCGTCTACAACTTTCTCTCTTTCTCTCTCTATATCTATCTATCTATCTATCTATCTATCTATCTATCTATCTATCTATCTATCTATCTATCTATCTATCTATCTATCTATCTATCTATCTAACCGCCAGACTCTTTCAAAAACGAAAGAGAGGCGGTTTTCCTCTGTACGGTGGCTATGGTGAAAGAAGTTATATGGTGGACGAGGTTGAGAGGACTGAGGACAGATGCCTTTCTCTCCGGACAACAATTGATTCCCTTCTTTAAGTATCACTTTAGAAGGAGAATCAGGGTGGAGAGAGAGGCACTGCACCCCAGTAAATTTACTGAAAGGTGGGTGAATGAAGCGAAAATGGCCCGAGTGATTGGGCCTTCTCTGTTTATAAGCCTGTAGGTTGAGGAAGAGAGCAAAAGGAAGAAAGGAGCACTTGCACAACACGCTCCTGGAGTTGAGGGTTGTTCTATCGACGGGGTATTAAACAACCCATTTGTGGCGCCTCCCCCCTATTGGGGATTTCGATTGTTGAAATTGTTTGTTTTTATATTTTTTACACGACTGTATGTAAAATCCCCGGCATGTCTTTGTATTGTCCCCTTTCTTGTTGCGCCCTTGTGGCTAATAAAGAAATATATCTATCTATCTATCTATAAGACGAACTGGCCAACCTGTTCGGTAGGACATTCAGCCCGGGACCCATGGATAACTTCCAGAGGTCCCTGGCCTGGCAGTGCTACAAAAGGGCTCTGCCCGTTCGAGAAAGGCTCTACAGACACGGGCGCCCGGGTAGGGACCCCTCGAAAAAGATCTGTCCCAGATGCGTGTGCGACTAGGAAACCGTTGCACACGCATTGGTACACTGCTCGGGCATTGCTGATCTGTGGGGCTATGTCGAACAACTGCTGTCAAGGGTGGGACCGATCCGGTTGACCACCGAGTCTATTGTAACGATCAAGCCGCCTCCCCTCTTAAAAAACGAAGGAGAGGCGGTGTTTCTGTGCGTAATAGCCATGGCGAAAGAGGTTGTATGGTGGACGCGTCTGAAAGGACTGAGGTCAGACACCTTTCTCTCCGGCCAACAACTGGTCCGTTTCTTCCGATATCATTTCGGAAGAAGGATCAGGATGGAGAGAGAGGTGCTGCATCGCAGCCGTTTTTATGAAAGATGGGTGAAAGTGGCGAGAATGGCCCGTGTGAATGGGCCTTCACTCTACATCAGACTATAGGTGAGGAAGATGAAAGACTAAGGGAGCACCCCTTCTCTGTGCTCCTGAGGAAAAGGGTTGCACACTTTTTTCGGGGGTGTGTGCGACCCTCCAAGGCGCCTCCTCTCTATTGAGGATTTTGTTATATATTTTATTCTGTTATATTTTATTTTATTTTTATATTTTGTTATTGCCTCCACCTTATTGAGGACGCCTTGTTTTGTAAACTCCGCCCATTGTACTTGTCCCACTTTTGATGCCCTGGTGGCAAATAAAAGAAACATATCTATCTATCTATCTATCAATCTATAAACAGTTAAAAGAAAAATTTCCTAACGACGTAGTTAAACCCTGCATCAAACCCTACAATCGAGTCCTATTAAAATGTTTCCCCACCCCACTCCCATCCCACCAGGCACCCCCTCCCCACCAAACATCTCTGTCCCCACCCCTCCAGAGACAACCATCCCACCAAACAACCCCTCCAACACCCCCATGGAAATTGTGCAGCCTGGTCTCCAGGAGACGAAGAGGTGAGTGATTTCTTTTCCTCTTTTGTTAACTTTTCAGCACCAACATGGCCAATATAAGAGTTGGATGTGTGAATGTACGCGGCCTGGGGATGCCCTGGAAAAAGGGCAAACTCTTAAACGACCTCAAGTCGCACAGTATGGATGTAGTAGCCATTTGCGAGTCCAGGATCCACAGAGAGCGACAACTGGCCCCCATCGTCAACGACTTTGAGATCTACGCATCTCTCTGTCAGCCGGGGGGTGGGGTTGCCGTTTTGCTGCGGAAACACCTGGACCTCGTAACACAGACGGTACATCTGGACCCGGGGGATCGACTGGTGGTCTTAGACGTTGACGGTAGTGAAGGTGGAGCCTTCAGGCTGGTGGTCGCATATGCCCCATCCGGGACACCGCGGCCAGACTTCTTCAAACGTCTAGAGACTTTTCTGGGAACGTCCCGCTCTCTGCTGTTAGTGGGGGACTGGAATGGAATCCTAGATGCACGTTGGGACTATGTGAGAGCATGTCCCGATAGAGGGGGATGTAATAGCCTCAAACAGTTAATCGGCCGATTTGACCTGGCCGATAGATATCGACTAGATTTTCCGACTGTGCCACTGTGGACGTTGACTGATCATAGTGGAACATCTAGATCGTACCTAGATAGGGTTCTAGTTAAAAAGAAGGATGAGGATATGTTAAGCTGTCCACAAATGTTCATGGTTGCCTATTCAGATCATAAATTAGTGACCTGCTTAGTCAACCTTGACAAAACCCATAGACAGGGACCCAGCTACTGGAAGCTGAACTTGTTGTTACCGACATGCAAAGCCTACAGTAGACGGATTAGCACTTTAGTTAAGCAGCACTTGACGGGGGCCATTGTCAACAAGAGATGGTGGTACTCTCTCAAGAGGGCAGTTAGATTTGACTCGATAGGTTTTAGTAAAGAATTAGTGTTAGATAGAAATAAGACCGAAAAGGAACTGGTAGATAAAGTAGAAGAAGCACTTAGGAGTGGCAACGTAGCCAGCGTGCTAGCGACCAGAACGGCTTTGGACCAGTTCTTCGACGCAAAGCATGAAGGCTGCGTTGTCAGAAGCAAAATACGTGCTCTGGGAAACGAGGGAGCCAAAGCTGTTAGCTGGGCCTGAGTGACGGAGGCGAAACGTGGCAACAAGTCCACGATTCGGTCTTTGAAGGACCAAGAAGGACGCGTGATACGTGAGCCGAAGCAGATGTGCGCGGCCTTTCAGCGGCACTTTGCTCAACTGTTCGGGCAGAGCGGCCGCGCCGGGAGGGGCTATGGATTTCGTTCCATACTTCGACGGCCTACCGCGACTCTCGGACAGCGAGGCGAATTTCTGCGAAAGGCCGATTTCGGCCGCTGAGATAGAAGACGCGCTGAGTCAATGCGGCAAACGCAAATCTCCAGGTCTCGACGGTCTACCCTACGAATTTTACGTAGCAATGCCGGACTTGTTCTCGGGTCTCCTGGAACTGGCAGCAGAACGGGAGAATTCCCAGTTCTGTGACCAAGGGCGTTAATCGGGAAGGACGAGAATAAGGGGATGACATAGGCAACTTCCGGCCCATAACTCTGGCCAAAATCTGTAACTCTAGGTTTAGCAAAGTGTTGGCAAAGAGGCTGGCGCTTGTCATCGAAAACCTGGTTGGAGAAGCGCAGACAAGCGCAATCCGGACCAGGTCCATACACGACAACCTCCACCTCATGCGATACATCATAGAGAGGGTAGGGTGTAAAGCCGGCTTCAGTGGGGCCCTGATCAACTTGGATCAGTCTAAGGCTTTCGATAGGGTTGACCATCGTTACCTGGATGCGGTGCTCGAGGAGGCAGGCTTCGGACCCGTGTTCGGGGGCTGGATTGCTGCAATGCACAGCAGCAACATCTGCTCAAGGGTCAAGGTGAACGGCTACCTCTGGGAGCCGTTCCATATCACGCGATCCATCCGACAGGGATGCCCTATCTCCTCCCTTCTGTACGTACTGACTCTCGAGCCACTACTGCGGAAGTTGGAGTTATTGCAGGGCATCCCTTTGGAATCGGGACTAGGAAAAGCGGCGTCGGCCTACGCCGACGACGTGACACTAATGGTGTCGAGCACCTCGCAAATAGGGGAGGTCGGCATCTTACTGGTTGAATACGAAAGGTTCACAGGAGCGAAGCTGAACCGGGACACAACTGTGGAGAGGCAAACCGATGCCTTCCGATGGCGTCGTCGGACGCTGAACGGAAGGACCGGTAAAGCTGCTCGGGGTCTGGTTTGTTCCAGACCTCCAGGTGGAGAAGAACTGGAACGAGGTGACGGCCAAGGTGTTTGCGCTCACCCAGAAGTGGGCCGAGTGCAGACTATCCTTGAAAGGTCGAGCGGAGGTGGTGAACAATTTTATAGCGTCCGTCATCTACTACCGCTTGACCGTCGCGCCTTGACCAGCCAAAACGCTCGCCAAAATGGAGCGCGCGCTCTTCCAATTCCTTTGGGAGAGACGGGCTCTTTTGGTGAGAGGATCCATCTGCTGTCAACACCCTTCAAACGGAGCGCTGGGGATGCCGTGGCTGGCGATACGCAAACACGCGCTCAGGTTGCGGCAACTCTACGTATTCCTCACCGGACAACCGGTGTGGGCCCCATTCGTGAGGCGAGCCTTCCCATGACTCGTCTCGCTGACCGAGCTGCAGTCCTGGGTCAAGCAAAGACCGAGGAAAATGGGCGACTGGCACATCGAATGTGCTTAGGTGCTCACAGTCCTTTGGCAAACGGACCCGGCAGTTAGTGGAGACTCCACTTCCACATTCTAGAGGGTTGGTTTGCAGCAAATGCAACGAAGCGCTCGGAGAAATTCTGGGCGTAGAGGAGGACGAACTGGCCAGTCTGTTCGGTAGGACCTTCCGCCCGGGACCAATGGACAACTTCCAAAAGTCCCTGGCCTGGCAGTGCTACTGAGGAGCTCTACCAGTTCGAGAGAAGCTCTACAGACACGGGCGCCCGGGCAGGGACCCTTCGAAAAAGATATGTCCGAGATGCGTCAGCGACGAGGAAACCGTCGCGCACGCATTTGTACACTGCTCGGGCGTTACCGACTTGTGGGGCTATGTAGAATGACTATTGTCGCGGGTGGGATCAGTCCAGTTGACCACCGAGTCCATTGTCATGATCAAACCGCCACCCTGCTTCAAAAACGAGGGAGAGGCGGTTTTCCTGTGTGTTATGGCTATGGTGAAAGAGGTTATATGGTGGATGAGGTTAAAAGGCCTGAGGTCAGACACCTTTCTCTCCGGCGAGCAACTGATTCGTTTTTTCAAATATCATTTTGGAAGAAGAATCAGGATGGAGAGAGAGGTGCTGTATCCCAGAATATTTTATGAAATGTGGGTGAATGTGGCAAGGATGGCCCGAGTGGTTGGGACTTCTCTCTATATAAGCCTGTAGGTTGAGGAAAAAGAGGAAGAGAGGAAGGGAGTACTCACTCTTGGTGTTCCTGGAGATGAGGGTTGTACATTTTTTCGGGGTGTGTACAACCCCTGTGTAACGCCTTCCCCCTTTGAGCAGAACGACGGTGAGCCGAACGGGGGAATGGACTTTAGTTCATACCTCGTCGGCCTGCCGTGTCTCTCGAACACAGACGCTGAGTTCTGCGAAAGACCGATCACGGACACTGAGATACGGGACGCTCTGGGCCGCTGCGGGAAACGCAAGTCACCCGGTCTAGATGGTCTACCCTACGAATTTTACATAGGCATGCCGGACTTGTTCTCTGGCGTCCTCGAAGCCGTCTACTGCAATTAGCAGCAGAACGGGAGAATTCCCAGTTCTGCAGGCAAGGGCGTAGTAACGCTGATCAGGAAAGACGAGAACAAGGGGGACGAAATTAACAACTTCAGGCCCATAAATCTGCTCAACACAGAGTTAAAGATTTTGGCCAAGGTGCTAGCGACGAGGTTGGCGCTTGTCGGCGAGAACCTGGTAGGGAAAGCGCAAACGTGTGCAATCCCGACCAGGTCTATACACGACAACCCCCACCTCATGCGATACATCATAGAGAGGGTGGGTAGAAAACCCGGCTTCGGTGGGGCTCTGATCAACTTGGATCAGTCTAAGGCATTTGATAGGGTCGACCATCGATACTTGGAAGCGGTTCTCAAGGCGGCCGGTTCCGGTCCCGTGTTTAGAGGCTGGATCGAGGCGATGCACACCAGCATCTGCTCGAGGGTCAAGGTGAACGGCTACCTATCGGAGCCGTTCGCAATCACGCGTTCCATTCGACAGGGATGCCCTCTCTCCTCCATTCTGTATGTATTGACTCTAGAGCCACTACTGCGGAAATTGAAGCTGTTGCAGGGCATCCTTCTAGAACCGGGACTGCGCAAAGCGGCGTCGGCTTATGCCGACGACGTAACGGTAATGGTGTCGAGCACCTCGGAAATCAGGGTGATCGGCAACTTACTGAAAGAATACGAAACGCTGACGGGAGCAAAACTAAACCCAGACAAGTCTGTCGGCTTGCAACTCGGTACGTGGAGAGGCAAACCGATGACATTCGACAGCGTCGTTGGACGCTGGACGGACGGACCGGCGAAATTGCTCGGGGTCTGGTTCGGTGCAGACCTCCAGGTGGAGAAAAACTGGAACGAGGTCACGGCCAAGATGTTTGCACTCACTCAGAAGTGGGCAGAGTGCAAACTGTCCTTGAAAGGTCGAGCGGAGGTGGCGAACACTTTCATAGCGGCCGTCATCTACTACCGCTTGACTGTCGTGCCTTGTCCCCGTGAACACCTCGCCAAGATGGAACGCATGCTCTTCCAGTTTCTGTGGAAGAAGCATGCTCCGCTGATGAGGAGATCCGTCTGCTGTCAGCACCCTTCCAACGGAGGGCTGGGAATGCTGTGGCTGATGATGCGCAAACATGCGCTGAGGCTGCGGCATCTCCAGGTATTCCTCACCGACCCCCAACCGGTGTGGGCACCGTTTGTGAGACAGGCTTTCCCACAGCTCGTCTCGCTAACGGAGCTGCAGTCCTGGGTGAAGAAAAGACCGAAAACGATGGGCGCCTGGCACATTGAATGCGCTCAGGCGCTCACAGTCCTCTGGCAAGCCGGCGCAGCAATTAGTGGAGACTCCATTTCGACATTCTATAGAGGGATTGTACGTTACAAGGGCGACGACGTGCTCGGAGAGACTCTGGACGTCGAAGACGATGAGCTCACCAGTCTGTTTGGTAGGACTTTCCGCCCGGGACCTATGGACAACTTCCAGAGGTCCCTGGCCTGGCAGTGCTACCGGTTCGTGTCAAGATCTACAGGCACGGACGCCCCGGCAGGGATCCTTCCAAGAGGACGTGTCCAAGATGTGCGTAGGACATTGAAACAGTTCTGCACGCGATTGTACATTGCTCGGGCGTAAGCGACCTGTGGAACTATGCAGAACAACTGCTGTCGCGTATGGGACAAATACAGTTGACTGCCGAGTCCATAGTAAGGATCAAACCGCCAGCCTATTTCAAAAACGAAAGAGAGGCGGTATTCTTCTGTACGGTGGCTATGGTGAAAGAAGTTATATGGTGGACGAGGTTGAGAGGACTGAGGACAGATACCTTTCTCTCCGGACAACAATTGAGTCCCTTCTTTAAGTATCACTTTAGAAGGAGAATCAGGGTGGAAAGAGAGGCACTGCACCCCAGTAAATTTACTGAAAGGTAGGTGAATGAAGCGAAAATGGCCGGAGTGATTGGGCCTTCTCTGTTTATAAGCCTGTAGGTTGAGGAAGAGAGCAAAAGGAAGAAAGGAGCACTTGCACAACACGCTCCTGGAGTTGAGGGTTGTTCTATCGACGGGGTATTAAACAACCCATTTGTGGCGCCTCCCCCCTATTGGGGATTTCGATTGTTGTAATTGTTTGTTTTTATATTTTTTACACGACTGTATGTAAAATCCCCGGCATGTCTTTGTATTGTCCCCTTTTCTTGTTGCGCCCTTGTGGCTAATAAAGAAATCTATCTATCTATCTGACTACCTACTCATCTATCTTTATCTGCTATTTTAGTAGCATTGAACAGACAGTTAAGTTACGGCACTTTAATGTACTAATCTACTCCGAGGTTAGCTTTGCCTTTCATCTTTATGGGTTAGATAAAATAAAATATCAGTAATGCCTGGTGTCAATTTAATCGACTTTCCGCTTCCCCAAAAAATTGTTTGCCTTGTGCCTAAATCAGGAACCCTTACTATCTGAATATTTATTCCTCACTCAATAATCTCCCATTGTGAACATACTGTGTTTCTTGGGTATTTCTTTGTAAACCTGGCGGAGCAAATCTCATCTACTGCTCTGAACACAGACGATTTCTTCCAGAAGAGGTGAGAGAATGATCGAAAGGAAATAAGAAAGAGATATAGAGGAAAATTGGACCTCAGTACTGGGCCGGTACTTTATTTTATTGAAGGATGATAGGCAAAGTTGGCTGAGGCGAGATTTGAGCTCAGAGAGCAGAAACGATTACAGCAAAGCTTTCTATCCGAAGTTCTAATAAAATAAAAACCCAAATCATACATAGAATATACTGCATAAACCAAATACATACTACAAATATAATAGATAAACGCCTTATCAATACACTCACAAAAACTGTAAACAAAATACATCTCACAAAAGCACAAATTCAATCTATTTATAAACAACCCCTTCCCATCTAAACCTTTTTACCGACAGTAAGCCACATGAATGTTAACCCTAAAACTACAAATAACTAATGTGGTTCATAAATTTGACGCTACATGTTGCAGAGTGACTCAAACAAAACTGGCTTTATTTTTATTTGTTGCTATGTCCAGAAATGTAAGGTTGATCATAAAAAGGAATGTAATTGGAAGGCTGCGAGAATACGAAAGTTGTGGTACTATTTAAGATAAAAAACGTAACAAAGATGCTGTGTTTTATCTGTTCTTTATTCAAATACGACCTTAATTTTCGATATGAGGTTGACCGTATAAAAAATAAATATACAGTCACACAAAATGTGGGAAGGGTTAGTTCCGTTTTTTAGTCAGCCTATACATTGGTTATATATGTATGATACTCTGATTGGTTGATCATACATTTACAAAAAAGAATTAATTGCAAAATGTTATACCAACCACTACATAACGAAGAAAAATAGAGAAGGATCGCCATACATTTGCAACATGATGTAACTACAACATGTTACACCAATCAGTATACAACGAAGTAAGATAGCAGAGGCTCGCCATAAATATTCAACATGTAGTAACTGCAACATGTTACACCAACAACTACACAACCAAGCAAGATAAATTATCCTTGACATAAATTTACATGTAGTAACTGCGACATATTACAACAATCACTACATAAGTAAGATAGCAGAGGATCGCCATAGTTTTACAACATGGTGTCACTGCAACATGTTACAACGAAGATAGAGAAGACTCGCCATAAATTTACAACACAGTTTGCAACATGTTACACCAACCACTATACAATCAAACAAGATACTGTAGTCTGATCACTGAGGTGGTGTATTCACAAATTTGTTCTTAATTCAACAAATATACATTATTTTTTTTCTAATATTTTAAAACTTTATGTTAACACCTGCTAGAGATCCGGCGTCTAATACGGTGAACCTTTCTCTTAATTACAGGTTAATATGTCATAATGTTGTACGCAAATTTTACACAGGCTTTGACATTAACTTATATTAACGCCTGCTAGAGATCCAGCGTCTTATACGGTGAACGTTTCCTCTAACCCTGGGTTTATATATCTGACTGTTGTACGTGACTTTTACAAAGGTCTTTATTTTCAAATCTTATGTTAACACATGCTTCAGATATGGCGCCTAATACGGCGAACCTTTCTATTAATCAGGGTTAATATTCCTGAATGTAGTACGTAAATTTTACACAGGTTTTGACAGTAACTTATATTAACGCCTACTTCAGATCTGGCGTCTAATACGGTGAACCTTTCTGTTAATCCCGGGTTAATATTCCTGAATGTTGTACATACATTTTACACAGGTTTTGACTATTATGAGTGAGGATGCCCTCCATAGCACTGTAACACAATTTTATGTTCAACCCTATCTTTTCTTAAATTGTATAATATATGCTCAACTACAACACGCCTGTTAGTGTATGTGTGTATGCATGTATGTATGTATGTTATCTATGTTATATATACGTGTGTCTGTAGGTTATGTATATTATATATATGTTATATATATATATGTGTGTATGTATATATATATATAACAAAGGAAATGTGGTAAGGAACCAGATGGACCATAACGCACCACAGTACTCAATACTTAGGGTAGTAGAGTGGGAAATAGGAAAGATTTTTCCTATATATATAATGACGAAACATAAGTCAATTGCATGAACTCATAATCCTTTATTTACTGCTATAGATGATAGCCATTGAATGGCTATGACCTCATCAGGCAGTTAGTCAGTTCTTAGATATGCCAGCTCTGTGTTTATTGTGTTGATGGTATCAGAGCCTTGGGACATATATATATGAAAAAGTATGACTCCGACGGCAGAGCTCAAGCCGTTTCGACGGCTATTTCTGGACCATATATATATATATATATATATATATATATATATATATATATATATAGGAACAAGTATGACCCCGACGGCAGAGCTCAAGCCGTTTCGACGGCTAATTCTGAACTAAATAAGAAATTTTAGCCTGGTAAATAAATAGCCGAACTTATCAGGGAGTAATTCCTTATATGGGAAGATAGTAATTGTCAAAAGGATTGGTAAAAAATTTGTTGTAAAGATAGATGATTCTATCATGGCATTTGGTGGGAGGTAGGGGTAGCTGAACCTGCCGGTAGAACAATGAGGGAGTGGGGGAGACCCAGTCAAGCGTTGAAAGGGAAATCTATACAGCAGATTCTAAGGATAGTGTATAGAAGGTCGAAAAATGTGTACTGGAGAAGGGGAGGAGGGGTGAAAGAATAGGTAAATCGAAAGGGAGTAAACAACGAAACCATTATAAAAATAAGGAAATAAATATATAAAAAACAATTTCTGGTTACTACTCCCCTCCACAATCACCAAATCTCTCATTGGAATTGCTAAACTATAGAAAAGTTTAATAGGTGGAGAAAAATACTAAATACGAGATTGTAGTGAAAGAATTTTATAAAGCCGGCTTTACGGGGGGGGGGGGTCTAACACCACTGCTATAGTTAGTGAGTGATCAGCCAATGCTATCTTACAATGACAGGTTATAAACAAAAATAATAAATTACTACTACAAAAATACTAATACGAAATATTAATTCAGAATACTAATACAGAAATACTAATACAAGGATACTAATACAAAAATACCACTAAGAAATTTAGAAATGACAGAAATGGAGCAGCAACCAGAAAGAAAACAACTTACCCGAGTAAACTTCCTGGACGTTATCCTTGACCGCGATAATGATCTCTACTACCCATACAGGAAACCAAACGACAACCTGCACTACATCCACCGCCGGTCGAACCATCCTAGAAACATCACCAATAACCTGGTTAAAAACATCTCCCTCCGCATATCTCGTTTGTCCGCTAATGAGCAGATATTCGACGAACACGCGCCTTATTACAACCAGGCCCTCAAGCGAAGTGGCTTCCGGGAGGAAATATCCTATTATCCAGCTTCCATTAGCGGAACCAGCAGGCGACACCGCCGCTCACGCAACGTAACGTGGTTCAATCCTCCCCATAATGCCGAGAAGGCAACACCTATCGGGAAAATCTTCTTTGGGCTCATCGAAAAACACTTCCCACTACAACACCGCTACCACAACATAATCAACAAAAGCACCATCAAACTCTCCTACAGCACCACACCTAACTTCGCACAAAACATCGTCTCCTCTAACAACAAAAACTCAACCCCTATGGAAGAAATAACCTAGACAGCAGTGGAGAGCCGACCAGGAGGTGTAACTGTCCTGATAGATCCCTTTGCCCCCTTAACAACAGATGCCGAGATCGTAATGTGATCTACCAGTGCAACGTGAGGACAAAGCTTATATAGGATTAACCGCTTGTGACTTCAAGACCTGGCCCTACCTACACCGACATACTTTCCGAAACCCGGCCCGGCGTCATGCTACTACACTTTCGGTCCACATCTGGGACCTCAAAGATAATAATATAACCTACAATCTCACTTGGAGCTTACTGTCCAGAGCTAACTCTTACATGGGAGGACGCCGTCCGTGTAACTTATGCTCAGAGGAAACATTACAAATGCTGTTTTCAAAGGACCAACTCCTAAACAAGAAAGACGAACTGGTAATTGCATGCAAACACAGATTGCGTAGCACTTACCTCGCCCTCAAACCCCATAATGACCCGGGGTGGGGTGGGGGGAGACAAGGGCCGAAAAACCCCACTTGCCGATTTTGTAAGGAGTTACCCCTGCTTACAAAGGTAGACGTAAATCTTTTATCTTTTCCTTCTTCCCCCCATCTCTTTCTAGTCCTCCCACCCCAGATCTCCTTCCTTGTCTTTTTTTCACCTTTTCGCCTACCCCGATGCAGCCCATCGGTCCTCTGTAACCTCAGTACCCCCACCCCCCTAATTTTAAGATAGAATTACGCTTTTTACAGCAAATGTGTTAAACCCAGTAAATTTGTTTTCTTTCTGGTTGCTGCTCCATTTCTGTCATTTCTAAATTTCTTAGTGGTATTTTTGTATTAGTATCCTTGTATTAGTATTTCTGTATTAGTATTCTGAATTAATATTTCGTATTAGTATTTTTGTAGCAGTAATTTAGTATTTTTGTTTTTAACCTGTCATTGTAAGATAGCATTGGCTGATTACTCACTAACTATAGCAGTAGTGTTAGACCCCCTCCCCCGCCCCCGTAAAGCCGGCTTTATAAAATTCTTTCACTACAATCTCGTATTTAGTATTTTTCTCCACCTATTAAACTTTTCTATAGTTTAGCAATTCCAATGAGAGATTTGGTGATTGTGGAGGGGAGTAGTAACCAGAAATTGTTTTTTATATATTTATTTCCTTATTTTTATAATGGTTTCGTTGTTTACTCCCTTTCGATTTACCTATTCTTTCACCCACCCCCTCCCCTTCTCCAGTACACTTTTTTCGACCTTCTATACACTATCCTTAGAATCTGCTGTATAGATTTCCCTTTCAACGCTTGACTGGGTCTCCCCCACTCCCTCTTTGTTCTACCAGCAGGTTCAGCAACCCCTACCTCCCACCAAATGCCATGATAGAATCAGCTGTCTTTACAACAAATTTTTTACCAATCCTTTTGACAATTACTATCTTCCCATATAAGGAATTACCCCCTGAAAAGTTCGGCTATTTATTTACCAGGCTAAAAATTCTTATTTAGTTCAGAATTAGCCGTCGAAACGGCTTGAGCTCTGTCGTCGGGGTCATACTTGTTCCTATTACCCACTCTACTACCCTAAGTATATTAGAGATCGAATAACGCAACATCAAGCGATTAGCGAACTATAGACCCACATGATAAACGAAACAATTGTCTACTTTAAATAAAGCCCTTATTGTACAGCCAACCATGTTAATCTTCATTCTTTAACTATATATATATATATATATATATGTGTGTGTATGTGTGTGTATGTGTGTGTGTGTGTGTGTGTACTATTCAACTACCAGCCAGTATTCTCTCAGTTAATATCCTATGAGTAGAAGTGATAACAGTTATAATCTGTTAACTAATATTGATTCAGCGTCTATTTTATCGTATCTTAATAAATATATCTTGACAGACTGTGGCAATAACAACAACAACAACACCATCACCACCACTAACAACAACAACAACGACAACAACAACACAACAACAACGATAACAACAACACAACAACAGCGACAACAACAAAAAAGACAACAACAATAACAACAACACTACCACCATCACCACCACCACCACCAGCGACAGCAACAACAGCAGCAGCAGCAGCAGCTTCAACAACACTACCGCCACCACCAACAACAACGACAACAACAACACAACAACACAACAACAGCAACAACAACAATAAAGACAACAACAATAACAACAACACTACCACCATCACCACCACCACCACCACCAGCGACAGCAACAACAGCAGCAGCAGCAGCTCAACAACACTACCGCCACCACCACCAACAACGACAACAACAACACAACAACACAACAACAGCAACAACAACAATAAAGACAACAACAATAACAACAACACTACCACCATCACCACCACCACCACCACCAGAGACAGCAACAACAGCAGCAGCAGCTTCAACAACACTACCGCCACCACCGCCAACAACAACAGCAACAACAACTACAACAACAACACTACCACCATCACCACCACCGCCACCACCAACACCACCACCACCAACAACAACACCAACAAATCTACAAAACTATAGTATAGAGACTCCTGTATTAGTTGCACTACAAAACAACGTTCCATAATCCTTTTTATTCAATTGTCAGCTACATATATCATTTCATTATTCTCGTGAGTAAAAACAGAAAAACCATAAATGAAATAAAGTATTATTACGTGCTGCTAAAATGGCGATGTTTTGGTGGAATTTGATGAATTCGAAGAACGAAGTAGAAACAAAGAATAAACACAACAGAAAATAAAAAACAAAGTCAATAGAATTCATTGTTCTGTCGACAAAGCTCTGGTTGACAATGTTAGACTCGGACTATATTCTAGAACTGGAAATGAGAAATTGATTTCATATCAAGCTTGATTTGTTATGACAAGCTGCTTTAGATGGTGATCTTTAATGGCAAATTTCGTAAACACACACACACACACTTACATCTCCCCACACACTCTCTCTCTCACACACACATATATATAAGTATATATACACATATATATATATATATGTATAGATATGTACATATACATATATATACACACATAGAATACACACACACACACACACACACACACACACACACACACACACACACACACACACACACACACACACACACACACATATATATATATATATATATATATATAACATGCATAACCTACATATAAATATATATATATAATGTCAGGTCGCTCTCGAGTGCTACTGGTAACATGTAACCCAGCACAACCTGTCTCATGGTCGAGTCATCGGTTGCTAAACCGGCAACCCCTCCAAGCTTGCTTGGTGAGGTGGGTGATATTTGGACACCCTGCAGGATGAAATACAAGAGCCGGCAAAGGGCAGAGGAAACCAACAGAGTCAACGGCCACCCAAATACTTTTTTTTAACGTGTGAGTGAAAGGCCCCAGTTGTTGTCACACCTTTCTAAGAGATGGAAACTCTGAAAAAGAAAAAAACCTGCAGCTTCTGAAGCATCTGATGATGTTGACCAGTTCTCCTTTTCAGGTAGTGTTTTCGATGCTCAGAGAATGGGATTAGTCGAGTGTAAGGCCTTTCCCCACTTAAAAACTTTCAAAGCACAGGCATTGCTTGTTCAGGATCTGTAACGGGTTCGTGTGGCTGGCCGTAGCCTAAAAGTGCTACGAACTCTCGAACTCTACAATCTGACAAGCGATTGCAATACTCTAAGCAGAGTTGGCAGCCATCATGTACACATAAAGTGAACTGAAAGCCCTCAGCGACACCTAGTGGTTTCGCCCTTTAAACGGTGTACACCCTGGAAAAGGCTTTTGCTGAATATAAGCCGAAACCACCAGGCGGCGTGGTCGGGTTTTTACCATCATTTAAAACAACACTTGTTCTTCTCTGCTGTACCTGATTCGTGGTCTTCCCGCTCGTGACACAACAGACACACAGCAGACACACGCACGCACGCACGCACGCACGTACGCACGCACGCACGCACGCACGCACACATATATATAGGCATTTCAAAGCTGGATATTGTCGATTAAATCGGCTCATAGTATTTCTCAGGTATTATATTCTATCGATCTGCACATTCAGCTCTACATCTAGTGGTGTACCCCAATGACAGGCTACACCAGCTTCACATCTAGTGTGGTACTCCAAGGACAGGCTACACCAGCTCCACATCTAGTGGGGTACCCCAATGACAGGCTTCACCAGCTCCACATCTAGTGGGTACCCCAGTGACAGGATACACGAGCTCCACGGTTAGTGGTGTACCCCAATGACAGGCTACACCAGCTACATATCTAGTGAGGTACCCCAATGACAGGCTACACCAGCTCCACAACTAGTGTGGTACCCCAATGACAGGCTCTACCAGCGCCACATCTAGTGGTGTACCCCAATGACAGGTTACACCAGCTCCACATCTAGTGTTGTACCCCAATGACAGACTACACCAGCTCCACATATAGTGAGCTACCCCAATGACAGGTTACACCAGCTCCACCTGTAGTAGGGTACCCCAATGACAGGCTACACCAGCTCCACATGTAGTAAGGTACCACAATGATAGGCTACACCAGCTCCATATGTAGTGGGTTACCCCAATGACAGGCTACACCAGCCCCACATCTAGTGAGGTACCCCAATGACAGGCTACACCAGCTCCACATCTAGTGGGGTACCCCAATGACAGGCTACACCAGCTATATATATAGTGTGGTACCCCAATGACAGGCTACACCAGCCCCACATCTAGTGAGGTACCCCAATGACAGGTTACACCAGCTCCACATCTAGTGGTGTACCCCAATGACAGACTACACCAGCTCCACATATAGTGGGGTACCCCAATGACAGGCTACACCAGCTCCACATCTAGTGAGGTACCCCAATGATAGGCTACACCAGCTCCATATGTAGTGGGGTACCACAATGACAGGCTACACCAGCCCCACATCTAGTGAGGTACCCAATGACAGGCTACACCAGCTCCACATCTAGTGGGGTACCCCAATGACAGGCTACACCAGCTATATATATAGTGTGGTACCCCAATGACAGACTACACCAGCACCACATCTAGTGCGGTACCCCAATGACAGGCTACACCAGCTCCACAGTTAGTGGTGTACCCCAATGACAGGCTACATCAGCGCTACAGCTAGTGTGGTACCCCAATGACAGGCTACACCAGCTCCATAACTAGTGGTGTACCCCAATGACAGGTTACACCAGCTCCACATCTAGTGGTGTACCCCAATGACAGGTTACACCAGCTCCACATCTAGTGGTGTACCCCAATGACAGGCTACGCCAGCTCCACATCTAGTGGGGTACCTCAATGACAGACTACACCAGGTATATATCTAGTGTTGTACCCCAATGACAGACTACACCAGCTCCACATGTAGTGGGGTACCCCAATGACAGTCTGCACCAGCTCCACATCTAGTGAGGTACCCAATGACAGGCTACACCAGCTGCACAGTTAGTGTGGTACCCCAATGACAGACAACACCAGCTCCACATGTAGTCGGGTACCACAATGACAGGTTCTACCAGCTCCACATCTAGTGAGGTACTCCATTGACAGGCTACACCAGCTCCACATCTAGTGGGGTACCCCAATGACAGGCTACACCAGCTACATATCTAGTGTGGTACCCCAATGACAGGCTACACCAGCTACATATCTAGTGAGGTGCCCCAATGACAGGCTACACCAGCTCCACAGTTAGTGTGGTACCCCATTGACAGGCTACACCAGCTCCACAGTTAGTGGTGTACCCCAATGACAGGATACACCAGCTCCATATCTAGTGAGGTGCCCCAATGACAGGCTACACCAGCTCCACAGTTAGTGTGGTACCCCATTGACAGGCTACACCAGCTCCACATCTAGTGTGTTACCTCAATGACAGGCTACACCAGCTCCACATCTAGTGTGGTACCCCAATGACAGGCTACACCAGCTCCATATGCAGTGGGGTACTTCAATGACAGGCTACACCAGCTCTACATCTAGTGAGGTACCACAATGACAGGCTACACCAGCTCCACATCTAGTGGGGTATCCCAATGGCAGGCTACACCAGCTACATATATAGTGTGGTACCCCAATGACAGGCTACACCAGCACCACATCTAGTGGGGTACCCCAATGACAGGCTACACCAGCTCCACAGTTAGTGGTGTACCCCAATGACAGGCTACACCTGCTACACAGTTAGTGTGGTACCCCAATGACAGGCTACACCAGCTCCACATCTAGTGAGGTACTCCAATGACAGGCTACACCAGCTCCATATGCAGTGGGGTACTTCAATGACAGGCTACACCAGCTCTACATCTAGTGAGGTACCACAATGACAGGCTACACCAGCTCCATATCTAGTGGGGTACCCCAATGGCAGGCTACACCAGCTACATATATATAGTGTGGTACCCCGATGACAGGCTACACCAGCACCACATCTAGTGGGGTACCCCAATGACAGGCTACACCAGCTCCACAGTTAGTGGTGTACCCCAATGACAGGCTACACCAGCTACATATCTAGTGGGGTACCCCAATGACAGGTTACACCAGCTCCACATCTAGTGGTGTACCCCAATGTCAGGCTACACCAGTCCACAGTTAGTGGGGTACCCCAATGACAGTCTACACCAGCTCCACATCTAGTAGGGTACCCCAATGACAGGTTACACCAGCTCCACATCTAGTGGTGTACCACAATGACAGGCTACACCAGCTCCACATCTAGTGGTGTACCCCAATGACAGGCTACACCAGCTACATATCTAGTGTGGTACCCCAATGACAGGCTACACCAGCTACATATCTAGTGGCGTACCCCAATGACAGGCTACACCAGCTCCACATCTAGTAGGGTACCCCAATGACAGGTTACATCAGCTCCACATTTAGTGGGGTACCCCATTGACAGGCTACACCAGCTCCACATCTAGTGGGGTACCCCAATGACAGGCTACACCAGCTATATATATAGTGTGGTACCCCAATGACAGACTACACCAGCACCACATCTAGTGGGGTACCCCAATGACAGGCTACACCAGCTCCACATCTAGTGGTGTACCCCAATGACAGGTTACATCAGCTCTACAGCTAGTGTGGTACCCCGATGACAGGCTACACCAGCTCCATATCTAGTGGGGTACCCCAACGACAGGTTACACCAGCTCCACATCTAGTGGTGTACCCCAATGACAGGTTACACCAGCTCCACATCTAGTGGTGTACCCCAATGACAGGCTATGCCAGCTCCACATCTAGTGGGGTACCTCAATGACAGACTACACCAGGTATATATCTAGTGTTGTACGCCAATGACAGACTACACCAGCTCCACATGTAGTGGGGTACCCTAAGGACAGTCTACACCAGCTCCACATCTAGTGAGGTACCCAGTGACAGGCTACACCAGCTCCAAAGTTAGTGTGGGACCCCATTGACAGGCTACACCAGCTCCACATATAGTGGGGTACCCCAATGACAGACAACACCAGCTCCACATGTAGTCGGGTAACCCAATGACAGGTTCTACCAGCTCCACATATAGTGTGGTACCCCAATGACAGGCTACACCAGCACCACATCTAGTGGTGTACCCCAATGACAGGCTACACCAGCTCCATATCTAGTGGGGTACCCCAATGACAGGCTACATCAGCTACATATCTAGTGTGGTACCCCAATGACAGGATACACCAGCTACATATCTAGTGAGGTACACCAATGACAGGCTACACCAGCTCCACAGTTAGTGTGGTACCCCATTGACAGGCTACACCAGCTCCATATCTAGTGGGGTACCCCAATGACAGGATACACCAGCTCCACAGTTAGTGTGGTACCCCATTGACAGGCTACACCAGCTCCACATCTAGTGTGGTACCCCAATGATAGGCTACGCCAGCACCACATCTAGTGTGGTACCCCAGTGACAGGCTACACCAGCTCCACATCTAGTGTGTTACCTCAATGACAGGCTACACCAGCTCCACATCTAGTGTGGTACCCCAATGACAGGCTACACCAGCTCCACAGTTAGTGGGGTACCCCAATGACAGGCTACACCTGCTACACAGTTAGTGTGGTACCCTAATGACAGGCTACACCAGCTCCAAATCTAGTGAGGTACCCCAATGACAGGCTACACCAGCACCATATGCAGTGGGGAACCCCAATGACAGGCTACACCAGCTCTACATCTACTGGGGTACCCCAATGGCAGGCTACACCAGCTATATATATAGTGTGGTACCCCAATGACAGGCTACACCAGCTGCACAGTTAGTGGTGTACCCCAATGACAGGCTACACCAGCTACATATCTAGTGGGGTACCCCAATGACAGGTTACACCAGCTCCACATCTAGTGGTGTACCCCAATGACAGGCTACACCAGCTCCACATCTAGTGGGGTTCCGCAATGACAGGCTACACCAGCTACATATCTAGTGTGGTACCCCAATGACATGCTACACCAGCTACATATCTAGTGGGGTACCCCAATCACAGGCTACACCAGCTCCACAGTTTGTGTGGTACCCCATTGACAGGCTACACAAGCACCACATCTAGTGCGGTACCCCAATGACAGGCTACACCAGCTCCACAGTTAGTGTGGTACCCCAATGACAGGCTACACCAGCTCCACAGTTAGTGGGTACCCCATTGACAGGCTACACCAGCTCCACATCTAGTGTGGTACCCCAATGACAGGCTACACCAGCTCCACAGTTAGTGGTGTACCCCAATGACAGGCTACACCAGCTCCGCATCTAGTGTGTTACCTCAATGACAGGCTACACCAGCTCCACATCTAGTGTGGTACCCCAATGACAGGCTACACCAGCTCCACATCTAGTGTGGTACCCCAATGACAGGCTACACCAGCTCCACAGTTAGTGGGTACCCCATTGACAGGCTACACCAGCTCCACATCTAGTGTCGTACCCCAATGACAGGCTACACCAGCTCCACAGATAGTGGTGTACCCCAATGACAGGCTACACCAGCTCCACATCTAGTGTGTTACCTCAATGACAGGCTACACCAGCTCCACATCTAGTGGGGTACTCCAATGACAGGCTACACCAGCTCCACATCAAGTGTGGTACCCCAATGACAGGCTACACCAGTTCCACAGTTAGTGGTGTACCCCAATGACAGGCTACACCAGCTCCACATCTAGTGGGCTACCCCAATGACAGGCTACACCAGCTTCACATCTAGTGTGGTACCACAATGACGGGCTACACCAGCTCCACATCTAGTGTGGTACCCCAATGACAGGCTACACCAGCTATATATATAGTGTGGTACCCCAATGACAGACTACACCAGCACCACATCTAGTGGGGTACCCCAGTGACAGGCTACCCCAGCTCCACATATAGTGTGTTACCTCAATGACAGGCTACACCAGCTCCACATCTAGTGTGGTACCCCAATGACAGGCTACACCAGCTCACATCTAGTGGTGTACCCCAATGACAGGCTACACCAGCTCCACAGTTAGTGTGGTACCCCATTGACAGGCTACACCAGCTCCATATCTAGTGGGGTACCCCAATGACAGGATACACCAGCTCCATATCTAGTGTGGTACCCCAATGATAGGCTACACCAGCACCACATCTAGTGTGGTACCCCAGTGACAGGCTACCCCAGCTCCACATCTAGTGTGTTACCTCAATGACAGGCTACACCAGCTCCACATCTAGTGTGGTACCCCAATGACAGGCTACACCAGCTCCACAGTTAGTGGGGTACCCCAATGACAGGCTACACCTGCTACACAGTTAGTGTGGTACCCTAATGACAGGCTACACCAGCTCCACATCTAGTGAGGTACCCCAATGAGAGGCTACACCAGTCCACATCTAGTGGTGTACCCCAATGACAGGCTACACCAGCTCTACATCTAGTAAGGTACCACAATGACAGGCTACACCAGCTCCACATCTAGTGGGGTACCCCAATGGCAGGCTACACCAGCTATATATATAGTGTGGTACCCCAATGACAGGCTACACCAGCACCACATCTAGTGGGGTACCCCAATGACAGGCTACACCAGCTGCACAGTTAGTGGTGTACCCCAATGACAGGCTACACC
Organism: Eledone cirrhosa; assembly: GCA_964016885.1. Taxonomy (NCBI): domain Eukaryota; kingdom Metazoa; phylum Mollusca; class Cephalopoda; order Octopoda; family Eledonidae; genus Eledone; species Eledone cirrhosa. Next base: position 406,073,541 of record OZ024741.1, on the reverse strand, counting down.
AGCTACATATCTAGTGGGGTACCCCAATGACAGGTTACACCAGCTCCACATCTAGTGGTGTACCCCAATGACAGGCTACACCAGTCCACATTTAGTGGGGTACCTCATTGACAGGCTACACCAGCTCCACATCTAGTGTGGTACCCCAATGACAGGCTACACCAGCTCCACATCTAGTGGTGTACACCAATGACAGGCTACACCAGCTCCACATCTAGTGCGGTTCCCCAATGACAGGCCACACCAGCTACATATCTAGTGTGGTACCCCAATGACATGCTACACCAGCTACATATCTTGTGGGGTACCCCAATGACAGGCTACACCAGCTCCACATATAGTGGGGTACCTCAATGACAGACAACACCAGCTCCACATGTAGTCGGGTACCCCAATGACAGGTTCTACCAGCTCCACATCTAGTGAGGTACTCCATTAACAGGCTACACCAGCTCCACAGTTAGTGGTGTACCCCAATGACAGGCTACACCAGCTCCACATCTAGTGGGGTTCCCCAATGACAGGCTACACCAGCTCCACATCTAGTGTGTACCCCAATGACAGACTACACCAGCTCCACAGTTAGTGTGGTACCCCATTGACAGGCTACACCAGCTCCACATCTAGTGTGTACCCCAATGACAGACTACACCAGCTCCACAGTTAGTGTGGTACCCCAATGACAGGCTACACCAGCTCCACAGTTAGTGTGGTACCCCATTGACAGGCTACACCAGCTCCACATCTAGTGCGGTACCCCAATGACAGGCTACACCAGCTGCACATCTAGTGTGTTACCTCAATGACAGGCTACACCAGCTCCACATCTAGTGTGGTACCCCAATGACAGGCTACACCAGCTCCACAGTTAGTGTGGTACCCCAATGACAGGCTACACCAGATCCACATCTAGTGGTGTACCCCAATGACAGGCTACACCAGCTCCACAGTTAGTGTGGTACCTCATTGCCAGGCTACACCAGCTCCACATCTAGTGGGGTACCCCAATGACAGGATACACCAGCTCCACATCTAGTGTGGTACCCCAATGACAGGCTACACCAGCTCCACAGATAGTGGTGTACCCCAATGACAGGCTACACCAGCTCCATATCTAGTGTGTTACCTCAATGACAGGCTACACCAGCTCCACATCTAGTGGGGTACCCCAATGACAGGCTACACCAGCTCCATATCTAGTGTGGTACCCCAATGACAGGCTACACCAGTTCCACAGTTAGTGGTGTACCACAATGACAGGCTACACCAGCTCCACATCTAGTGGGGTACCCCAATGACAGGCTACACCAGCTTCACATCTAGTGTGGTACCCCAATGACAGGCTACACCAGCTCCACATCTAGTGTGGTACCCCAATGACAGACTACACCAGCTCCACAGTTAGTGGTGTACCCCAATGACAGGCTACACCAGCTTCACATCTAGTGTGGTACCCCAATGACAGGCTACACCAGCTCCACATCTAGTGTGGTACCCCAATGATAGACTACACCAGCTCCACAGTTAGTGGTGTACCCCAATGACAGACTACACCAGCCCCACAGTTAGTGGTGTACCCCAATGACAGGCTACACCAGCTCCACATCTAGTGTGGTACCCCAATGACAGACTACACCAGCTCCACAGTTAGTGGTGTACCCCAATGACAGACTACACCAGGTACATATATAGTGTGGTACCCCAATGACAGGCTACACCAGCTCCACAGTTAGTGGTGTACCCCAATGACAGGCTACACCAGCTCCACAGTTAGTGGTGTAACCCAATGACAGGCTACACCAGGTCCACATCTAGTGGTGTACCCCAATGACAGACTACACCAGCTCCACATCTAGTGTGGTACCCCAATGACAGGCTACACCAGCTCCACATCTAGTGTGGTACCCCAATGACAGACTACACCAGCTCCACATCTAGTGTGGTACCCCAATGACAGGCTACACCAGCTCCACATCTAGTGGTGTACCCCAATGACAGGCTACACCAGCTGCACAGTTAGTGGTGTACCCCAATGACAGGCTACACCAGCTACATATCTAGTGGCGTACCCCAATGACAGGCTACTCCAGCTCCACAGTTAGTGGTGTACCCCAATGACAGACTACACCAGCTCCACATCTAGTGTGGTACCCCAATGACAGGCTACACCAGCTCCACAGTTAGTGGTGTACCCCAATGACAGGCTACACCAGCTCCACATCTAGTGTGGTACCCTAATGACAGGCTACACCAGCTCCACAGTTAGTGTGGTACCCCATTGACAGGCTACACCAGCTCCATATCTAGTGGGGTACCCCAATGACAGGATACACCAGCTCCACAGTTCGTGTGGTACCCCATTGACAGGCTACACCAGTTCCACATCTAGTGTGGTACCCCAATGATAGGCTACACACGCACCACATCTAGTGTGGTACCCCAGTGACAGGCTACACCAGCTCCACATCTAGTGTGTTACCTCAATGACAGGCTACACCAGCTCCACATCTAGTGTGGTACCCCAATGACAGGCTACACCAGCACCACAGTTAGTGGGGTACCCCAATGACAGGCTACACCTGCTACACAGTTAGTGTGGTACCCTAATGACAGGCTACACCAGCTCCACATCTAGTGAGGTACCCCAATGACAGGCTACACCAGCTCCATATGCAGTGGGGAACCCCAATGACAGGCTACACCAGCTCTACATCTAGTAAGGTACCACAATGACAGGCTACACCAGCTCCACATCTAGTGGGGTACCCCAATGGCAGGCTAAACCAGCTATAAATATAGTGTGGTACCCCAATGACAGGCTACAACAGCACCACATCTAGTGGGGTACCCCAATGACAGGCTAAACCAGCTGCGCAGTTAGTGGTGTACCCCAATGACAGGCTACACCAGCTACATATCTAGTGGGGTACCCCAATGACAGGTTACACCAGCTCCACATCTAGTGGTGTACCCCAATGACAGGCTACACCAGTCCACATTTAGTGGGGTACCCCATTGACAGGCTACACCAGCTCCACATCTAGTGTGGTACCCCAATGACAGGCTACACCAGCTCCACATCTAGTGGTGTACACCAATGACAGGCTACACCAGCTCCACATCTAGTGTGGTACCCCAATGACAGGCTACACCAGCTATATATATAGTGTGGTACCCCAATGACAGACTACACCAGCACCACAGCTAGTGGGGTACCCCAATGACAGGCTACACCAGCTTCACAGTTAGTGGTGTACCCCAATGACAGGTTACATCAGCTCTACAGCTAGTGTGGTACCCCGATGACAGGCTACACCAGCTCCATATCTAGTGGGGTACCCCAATGACAGGTTACACCAGCTCCACATCTAGTGGTGTACCCCAATGACAGGTTACACCAGCTCCACATCTAGTGGTGTACCCCAATGACAGGCTATGCCAGCTCCACATCTAGTGGGGTACCTCAATGACAGACTACACCAGGTATATATCTAGTGTTGTATGCCAATGACAGACTACACCAGCTCCACATGTAGAGGGGTACCCTAAGGACAGTCTACACCAGCTCCACATCTAGTGAGGTACCCAGTGACAGCCTACACCAGCTCCAAAGTTAGTGTGGGACCCCATTGACAGGCTACACCAGCTCCACATATAGTGGAGTACCCCAATGACAGACAACACCAGCTCCACATGTAGTCGGGTACCCCAATGACAGTTTCTACCAGCTCCACATCTAGTGAGGTACTCCATTAACAGGCTACAACAGCTCCACATCTAGTGGTGTACCCCAATGACAGGCTACACCAGCTCCACAGTTAGTGTGGTACCCCATTGACAGGCTACACCAGCTCCATATCTAGTGGGGTACCCCAATGACAGGATACACCAGCTCCATATCTAGTGTGGTACCCCAATGATAGGCTACTCCAGCACCACATCTAGTGTGGTACCCCAGTGACAGGCTACCCCAGCTCCACATCTAGTGTGTTACCTCAATGACAGGCTACACCAGCTCCACATCTAGTGTGGTACCCCAATGACAGGCTACACCAGCTCCACAGTTAGTGGGGTACCCCAATGACAGGCTACACCTGCTACACAGTTAGTGTGGTACCTTAATGACAGGCTACACCAGCACCACATCTAGTGAGGTACCCCAATGACAGGCTACACCAGCTGCATATGTAGTGGGGAACCCCAATGACAGGCTACACCAGCTCTACATCTAGTAAGGTACCACAATGACAGGCTACACCAGCTCCACATCTATTGGGGTACCCCAATGGCAGGCTACACCAGCTATATATATAATGTGGTACCCCAATGACAGGCTACACCAGCACCACATCTATTGGGGTACCCCAATGACAGGCTACACCAGCTGCACAGTTAGTGGTGTACCCCAATGACAGGCTACACCAGCTACATATCTAGTGGGGTACCCCAATGACAGGTTACACCAGCTCCACATCTAGTGGTGTACCCCAATGACAGGCTACACCAGTCCACATTTAGTGGGGTACCCCATTGACAGGCTACACCAGCTCCACATCTAGTGTGGTACCCCAATGACAGGCTACACCAGCTCCACATCTAGTGGTGTACACCAATGACAGGCTACACCAGCTCCACATCTAGTGGGGTTCCCCAATGACAGGCCACACCAGCTACATATCTAGTGTGGTACCCCAATGACATGCTACACCAGCTACATATCTAGTGGGGTACCCCAATCACAGGCTACACCAGCTGCACATCTAGTGTGTTACCTCAATGACAGGCTACACCAGCTCCACATCTAGTGTGGTACCCCAATGACAGGCTACACCAGCTCCACAGTTAGTGTGGTACCCCAATGACAGGCTACACCAGATCCACATCTAGTGGTGTACCCCAATGACAGGCTACACCAGCTCCACAGTTAGTGTGGTACCCCATTGACAGGCTACACCAGCTCCACATCTAGTGGGGTACCCCAATGACAGGATACACCAGCTCCACATCTAGTGTGGTACCCCAATGACAGGCTACACCAGCTCCACAGATAGTGGTGTACCCCAATGACAGGCTACACCAGCTCCACATCTAGTGTGTTACCTCAATGACAGGCTACACCAGCTCCACATCTAGTGGGGTACCCCAATGACAGGCTACACCAGCTCAATATCTAGTGTGGTACCCCAATGACAGGCTACACCAGTTCCACAGTTAGTGGTGTACCACAATGACAGGCTACACCAGCTCCACATCTAGTGGGGTACCCCAATGACAGGCTACACCAGCTTCACATCTAGTGTGGTACCCCAATGACAGGCTACACCAGCTCCACATCTAGTGTGGTACCCCAATGACAGACTACACCAGCTCCACAGTTAGTGGTGTACCCCAATGACAGGCTACACCAGCTCCACATCTAGTGTGGTACCCCAATGACAGCCTACACCAGCTGCATAGTTAGTGGTGTACCCCAATGACAGACTACACCAGCTCCACAGTTAGTGGTGTACCCCAATGACAGACTACACCAGCCCCACAGTTAGTGGTGTACCCCAATGACAGGCTACACCAGCTCCACATCTAGTGTGGTACCCCAATGACAGACTACACCAGCTCCACAGTTAGTGGTGTACCCCAATGACAGACTACACCAGGTACATATATAGTGTGGTACCCCAATGACAGGCTACACCAGCTCCACAGTTAGTGGTGTACCCCAATGACAGACTACACCAGCTCCACAGTTAGTGGTGTAACCCAATGACAGGCTACACCAGGTCCACATCTAGTGGTGTACCCCAATGACAGGCTACACCAGCTCCACAGTTAGTGTGGTACCCCATTGACCGGCTACACCAGCTCCACATCTAGTGGTGTACCCCAATGACAGGCTACACCAGCTCCACATCTAGTGGGTTACCCCAATGACAGGCTACACCAGCTACATATCTAGTGTGGTACCCCAAGGACAGGCTACACCAGCTACATATCTAGTGGCGTACCCCAATGACAGGCTACACCAGCTCCACAGTTAGTGGTGTACCCCAATGACAGGCTACACCAGCTCCACATCTAGTGTGGTACCCCAATGACAGGCTACACCAGCTCCACAGTTAGTGGTGTACCCCAATGACAGGCTACACCAGCTCCACATCTAGTGTGGTACCCCAATGACAGGCTACACCAGCTCCACAGTTAGTGGCGTACCCCAATGACAGGCTACACCAGCTCCACATCTAGTGTGGTACCCTAATGACAGACTACACCAGCTCCACAGTTAGTGGTGTACCCCAATGACAGGCTACACCAGCTCCACATCTAGTGTGTTACCTCAATGACAGGCTACACCAGCTCCACATCTAGTGGGGTACCCCAATGACAGGCTACACCAGTTCCACAGTTAGTGGTGTACCACAATGACAGACTACACCAGCTCCACAGTTAGTGGGGTACCCCAATGACAGGCTACACCAGCTCCACATCTAGTGGGGTACCCCAATGACAGACTACACCAGTTCCACAGTTAGTGGTGTACCCCAATGACAGGCTACACCAGCTCCACATCTAGTGGGGTACCCCAATGACAGGCTACACCAGCTCCACAGTTAGTGGTGTACCACAATGACAGAATACACCAGCTCCACAGTTAGTGGTGTACCCCAATGACAGACTACACCAGTTCCACAGTTAGTGGTGTACCCCAATGACAGGCTACACCAGCTCCACATCTAGTGTGGTACCCCAATGACAGGCTACACCAGCTCCACATCTAGTGGTGTACCCCAATGACAGACTGCACCAGTTCCACAGTTAGTGGTGTACCCCAATGACAGGCTACACCAGCTCCACATCTAGTGTGGTACCCCAATGACAGGCTACACCAGCTCCACAGTTAGTGGTGTACCCCAATGACACACTACACCAGGTACATATATAGTGTGGTACCCCAATGACAGGCTACACCAGCTCCACACTTAGTGGTGTACCCCAATGACAGACTACACCAGCTCCACAGTTAGTGGTGTACCCCAATGACAGACTCCACCCGCTCCACAGTTAGTGGTGTACCCCAATGACAGGCTACACCAGCTCCACATCTAGTGGTGTACCCCAATGACAGGCTACACCAGCTCCACATCTAGTGTGGTACCCCAATGACAGACTACACCAGCTCCACAGTTAGTGGTGTACCCCAATGACAGACTACACCAGGTACATATATAGTGTGGTACCCCAATGACAGGCTACACCAGCTCCACATCTAGTGGTGTACCCCAATGACAGACTACACCAGCTCCACAGTTAGTGGTGTACCCCAATGACAGACTACACCAGCTCCACAGTTAGTAGTGTACCCCAATGACAGACTACACCAGGTACATATATAGTGTGGTACCCCAATGACAGGCTACACCAGCTCCACAGTTTGTGGTGTACCCCAATGACAGACTACAGCAGCTCCACAGTTAGTGGTGTATCCCAATGACAGACTACACCAGCTCCACAGTTAGTGGTGTACCCCAATGACAGACTACACCAGCTCCACAGTTAGTGGTGTACCCCAATGACAGGCTACACCAGCTCCACAGTTTGTGGTTTACCCCAATGACAGGCTACACCAGCTCCACAGTTTGTGGTGTACCCCAATGACAGACTACACCAGCTCCACAGTTTGTGGTGTACCCCAATGACAGACTACACCAGCTCCACAGTTAGTGGTGTACCCCAATGACAGACTACACCTGCTCCACAGTTAGTGGTGTACCCCAATGACAGACTACACCAGCTCCACAGTTTGTGGTGTACCCCAATGACAGACTACACCAGCTCCACATCTAGTGTGGTACCCCAATGACAGACTACACCAGCTCCACAGTTAGTGGTGTACCCCAATGACAGACTACACCAGCTCCACAGTTAGTGGTTTACCGCAATGACAGGCTACACCAGCTCCACATCTAGTGGTGTACCCCAATGACAGACTACACCAGCTCCACAGTTAGTGGTGTACCCCAATGACAGACTACACCAACTCCACAGTTAGTGGTGTACCCCAATGACAGGCTACACCAGCTCCACATCTAGTGGGGTACCCCAATGACAGGCTACACCAGCTCCACAGTTAGTGGTGTACCCCAATGACAGGCTACACCAGCTCCACAGTTAGTGTGGTACCCCATTGACAGGCTACACCAGCTCCACATCTAATGGTGTACCCCAATGACAGGGTACACCAGCTCCACATCTAGTGGTGTTCCCCAATGACAGGCTACACCAGCTACATATCTAGTGTGGTACCCCAATGACAGGCTACACCAGCTCCACATCTAGTGGGGTACCCCAATGACAGGCTACACCAGCTCCACATCTAGTGTGTTACCTCAATGACAGGCTACACCAGATCCACATCTAGTGGTGTACCCCAATGACAGGCTACACCAGCTCCACATCTAGTGTGGTACCCCAATGACAGGCTACACCAGCTCCACATCTAGTGTGGTACCTCAATGACAGGCTACACCAGCTCCACATCTAGTGTGGTACCCCAATGACAGGCTACACCAGCTCCACAGTTAGTGTGGTACCCCAATGACAGGCTACACCAGATCCACATCTAGTGGTGTACCCCAATGACAGGCTACACCAGCTCCACAGTTAGTGTGGTACCCCATTGACAGGCTACACCAGCTCCACATCTAGTGGTGTACCCCAATGACAGGCTACACCAGCTCCACATCTAGTGTGGTACACCAATGACAGGCTACACCAGCTCCACATCTAGTGGGGTACCCCAATGACAGGCTACACCAGCTCCACATCTTGTGTGTTACCTCAATGACAGGCTACACCAGATCCACAGTTAGTGGTGTACCCCAATGACAGACTACACCAGGTACATATATAGTGTGGTACCCCAATGACAGACTACACCAGCTCCACAGTTAGTGGTGTACCCCAATGACAGACTACACCAGAACCACAGTTAGTGGTGTACCCCAATGACAGACTACACCAGGTACATATATAGTGTGGTACCCCAATGACAGGCTACACCAGCTCCACAGTTTGTGGTGTACCCCAATGACAGACTACACTAGCTCCACAGTTTGTGGTGTACCCCAATGACAGACTACACCAGCTCCACAGTTAGTGGTGTACCCCAATGACAGACTACACCAGTTCCACAGTTAGTGGTTTACCCCAATGACAGGCTACACCAGCTCCACATCTAGTGGTGTACCCCAATGACAGACTACACCTGCTCCACAGTTAGTGGTGTACCCCAATGACAGGCTACACCAGTTCCATATCTAGTGGGGTACCCCAATGACAGACTACACCAGTTCCACAGTTAGTGGTTTACCCCAATGACAGACTACACCAGCTCCACAGTTAGTGGTGTACCCCAATGACAGACTACACCAGTTCCACAGTTAGTGGTTTACCCCAATGACAGGCTACACCAGCTCCACATCTAGTGGTGTACCCCAATGACAGACTACACCAGCTCCACAGTTAGTGGTGTACCCCAATGACAGACTACACCAGCTCCACAGTTAGTGGTGTACCCCAATGACAGGCTACACCAGCTCCACAGTTAGTGGTGTACCCCAATGACAGGCTACACCAGCTCCACAGTTAGTGGTGTACCCCAATGACAGGCTACACCAGCTCCATATCTAGTGGGGTACCCCAATGACAGGCTACACCAGCTCCACAGTTAGTGTGGTACCCCATTGACAGGCTACACCAGCTCCACATCTAGTGGTGTACCCCAATGACAGGGTACACCAGCTCCACATCTAGTGGTGTTCCCCAATGTCAGGCTACACCAGCTCCACAGTTAGTTGTGTACCCCAATGACAGGCTACACCAGCTCCACAGTTAGTGGTGTACCCCAATGACAGGCTACACCAGCTCCACATCTAGTGGGGTACCCCAATGACAGACTACACCAGCTCCACAGTTAGTGGTGTACCCCAATGACAGGCTACACCAGCTCCACATCTAGTGGTGTACCCCAATGACAGACTACACCAGTTCCACAGTTAGTGGTGTACCCCAATGACAGGCTACACCAGCTCCACATCTAGTGTGGTACCCCAATGACAGGCTACACCAGCTCCACAGTTAGTGGTGTACCCCAATGACAGACTACACCATCTCCACATCTAGTATGTTACCCCAATGACAGGCTACACCAGCTCCACATCTAGTGTGGTACCCCAATGAAAGACTACAGCAGCTCCACATCTAGTGTGGGACCCCAATGACAGGCTACACCAGCTCCACAGTTAGTGTGGTACCCCATTGACAGGCTACACCAGCTCCACATCTAGTGGGGTACCCCAATGACAGGCTACACCAGCTCCACATCTAGTGTGTTACCTAAATGACAGGCTACACCAGCTCCACATCTAGTGGGGTACCCCAATGACAGGCTACACCAGCTCCACAGTTAGTGGGGCACCCCAATGACAGGCTACACCTGCTACACAGTTAGTGTGGTAACCCAATGACAGGCTCCACCAGCTCCACATCAAGTGAGGTACCCCAATGACAGGCTACACCAGCTCCATATGCAGTGGGGTACCCCAATGACAGGCTACACCAGCTCTACATCTAGTGAGGTACCACAATGACAGGCTACACCAGCTCCACATCTAGTGGGGTACCCCAATGGCAGGCTACACCAGCTACATATATAGTGTGGTACCCCAATGACAGGCTACACCAGCTCCACAGTTAGTGGTGTACCCCAATGACAGGCTACACCAGCTACATATCTAGTGGGGTACCCCAATGACAGGTTACACCAGCTCCACATCTAGGTGTACCCCAATGACAGGCTACACCAGTCCACAGTAAGTGGCGTACCCCAATGACAGGCTACACCAGCTCCACATCTAGTAGGGTACCCCAATGACAGGTTACACCAGCTCCACATCTAGTGGTGTACCCCAATGACAGGCTACACCAGCTACATATCTAGTGTGGTACCCCAATGACAGGCTACACAAGCTACATATATAGTGTGGTACCCCAATGAGAGGCTACATCATCTACATGTCTAGTGGGGTACCCCAATGACAGGCTACATCAGCTCCACATTTAGTGGGGTACCCCATTGACAGGCTACACCAGCGCCACATCTAGTGGGGTACCCCAATGACAGGCTACACCTGCTCCACATCTAGTGGTGTACCCCAATGACAGACTACACCAGCTCCACAGTTTGTGGTGTACCCCAATGACAGACTACACCAGCTCCACAGTTAGTGGTGTACCCCAATGACAGACTACACCAGTTCCACAGTTAGTGGTTTACCCCAATGACAGGCTACACCAGCTCCACATCTAGTGGTGTACACCAATGACAGACTACACCAGCTCCACAGTTAGTGGTGTACCCCAATGACAGGCTACACCAGCTCCATATCTAGTGGGGTACCCCAATGACAGACTACACCAGTTCCACAGTTAGTGGTTTACCCCAATGACAGGCTACACCAGCTCCATATCTAGTGGTGTACCCCAATGACAGACTACACCAGTTCCACAGTTAGTGGTTTACCCCAATGACAGGCTACACCAGCTCCACATCTAGTGGTGTACCCCAATGACAGACTACACCAGCTCCACAGTTAGTGGTGTACCCCAATGACAGACTACACCAGCTCCACAGTTAGTGGTGTACCCCAATGACAGGCTACACCAGCTCCACAGTTAGTGGTGTACCCCAATGACAGGCTACACCAGCTCCACAGTTAGTGGTGTACCCCAATGACAGGCTACACCAGCTCCATATCTAGTGGGGTACCCCAATGACAGGCTACACCAGCTCCACAGTTAGTGTGGTACCCCATTGACAGGCTACACCAGCTCCACATCTAGTGGTGTACCCCAATGACAGGGTACACCAGCTCCACATCTAGTGGTGTTCCCCAATGTCAGGCTACACCAGCTCCACAGTTAGTGGTGTACCCCAATGACAGGCTACACCAGCTCCACAGTTAGTGGTGTACCCCAATGACAGGCTACACCAGCTCCACATCTAGTGGGGTACCCCAATGACAGACTACACCAGCTCCACAGTTAGTGGTGTACCCCAATGACAGGCTACACCAGCTCCACATCTAGTGGTGTACCCCAATGACAGACTACACCAGTTCCACAGTTAGTGGTGTACCCCAATGACAGGCTACACCAGCTCCACATCTAGTGTGGTACCCCAATGACAGGCTACACCAGCTCCACAGTTAGTGGTGTACCCCAATGACAGACTACACCATCTCCACATCTAGTATGTTACCCCAATGACAGGCTACACCAGCTCCACATCTAGTGTGGTACCCCAATGAAAGACTACACCAGCTCCACATCTAGTGTGGGACCCCAATGACAGGCTACACCAGCTCCACAGTTAGTGTGGTACCCCATTGACAGGCTACACCAGCTCCACATCTAGTGGGGTACCCCAATGACAGGCTACACCAGCTCCACATCTAGTGTGTTACCTAAATGACAGGCTACACCAGCTCCACATCTAGTGGGGTACCCCAATGACAGGCTACACCAGCTCCACAGTTAGTGGGGCACCCCAATGACAGGCTACACCTGCTACACAGTTAGTGTGGTAACCCAATGACAGGCTCCACCAGCTCCACATCAAGTGAGGTACCCCAATGACAGGCTACACCAGCTCCATATGCAGTGGGGTACCCCAATGACAGGCTACACCAGCTCTACATCTAGTGAGGTACCACAATGACAGGCTACACCAGCTCCACATCTAGTGGGGTACCCCAATGGCAGGCTACACCAGCTACATATATAGTGTGGTACCCCAATGACAGGCTACACCAGCTCCACAGTTAGTGGTGTACCCCAATGACAGGCTACACCAGCTACATATCTAGTGTGGGACCCCAATGACAGGCTACACCAGCTCCACAGTTAGTGTGGTACCCCAATGACAGACTACACCAGTTCCACAGTTAGTGGTTTACCCCAATGACAGGCTACACCAGCTCCACATCTAGTGGTGTACCCCAATGACAGACTACACCAGCTCCACAGTTAGTGGTGTACCCCAATGACAGACTACACCAGCTCCACAGTTAGTGGTGTACCCCAATGACAGGCTACACCAGCTCCACAGTTAGTGGTGTACCCCAATGACAGGCTACACCAGCTCCACAGTTAGTGGTGTACCCCAATGACAGGCTACACCAGCTCCATATCTAGTGGGGTACCCCAATGACAGGCTACACCAGCTCCACAGTTAGTGTGGTACCCCATTGACAGGCTACACCAGCTCCACATCTAGTGGTGTACCCCAATGACAGGGTACACCAGCTCCACATCTAGTGGTGTTCCCCAATGTCAGGCTACACCAGCTCCACAGTTAGTGGTGTACCCCAATGACAGGCTACACCAGCTCCACAGTTAGTGGTGTACCCCAATGACAGGCTACACCAGCTCCACATCTAGTGGGGTACCCCAATGACAGACTACACCAGCTCCACAGTTAGTGGTGTACCCCAATGACAGGCTACACCAGCTCCACATCTAGTGGTGTACCCCAATGACAGACTACACCAGTTCCACAGTTAGTGGTGTACCCCAATGACAGGCTACACCAGCTCCACATCTAGTGTGGTACCCCAATGACAGGCTACACCAGCTCCACAGTTAGTGGTGTACCCCAATGACAGACTACACCATCTCCACATCTAGTATGTTACCCCAATGACAGGCTACACCAGCTCCACATCTAGTGTGGTACCCCAATGAAAGACTACACCAGCTCCACATCTAGTGTGGGACCCCAATGACAGGCTACACCAGCTCCACAGTTAGTGTGGTACCCCATTGACAGGCTACACCAGCTCCACATCTAGTGGGGTACCCCAATGACAGGCTACACCAGCTCCACATCTAGTGTGTTACCTAAATGACAGGCTACACCAGCTCCACATCTAGTGGGGTACCCCAATGACAGGCTACACCAGCTCCACAGTTAGTGGGGCACCCCAATGACAGGCTACACCTGCTACACAGTTAGTGTGGTAACCCAATGACAGGCTCCACCAGCTCCACATCAAGTGAGGTACCCCAATGACAGGCTACACCAGCTCCATATGCAGTGGGGTACCCCAATGACAGGCTACACCAGCTCTACATCTAGTGAGGTACCACAATGACAGGCTACACCAGCTCCACATCTAGTGGGGTACCCCAATGGCAGGCTACACCAGCTACATATATAGTGTGGTACCCCAATGACAGGCTACACCAGCTCCACAGTTAGTGGTGTACCCCAATGACAGGCTACACCAGCTACATATCTAGTGGGGTACCCCAATGACAGGTTACACCAGCTCCACATCTAGGTGTACCCCAATGACAGGCTACACCAGTCCACAGTAAGTGGCGTACCCCAATGACAGGCTACACCAGCTCCACATCTAGTAGGGTACCCCAATGACAGGTTACACCAGCTCCACATCTAGTGGTGTACCCCAATGACAGGCTACACCAGCTACATATCTAGTGTGGTACCCCAATGACAGGCTACACAAGCTACATATATAGTGTGGTACCCCAATGAGAGGCTACATCATCTACATGTCTAGTGGGGTACCCCAATGACAGGCTACATCAGCTCCACATTTAGTGGGGTACCCCATTGACAGGCTACACCAGCGCCACATCTAGTGGGGTACCCCAATGACAGGCTACACCTGCTCCACATCTAGTGGTGTACCCCAATGACAGGCTACACCAGCTCCACATCTAGTGGGGTTCCCCAATGACAGGCTACACCAGCTACATATCTAGTGTGGTACCCCAATGACAGGCTACACCAGCTACATATCTAGTGAGGTACCCCAATGACAGGCTACACCAGCTCCACAGTTAGTGTGGTACCCCATTGACAGGCTACACCAGTCCACATCTAGTGGGGTACCCCAATGACAGGATACACCAGCTCCACATCTAGTGTGGTACCCCAATGATAGGCTACACCAGCACCACATCTAGTGTGGTACCCCAGTGACAGGCTACACCAGCTTCACATCTAGTGTGTTACCTCAATGACAGGCTACACCAGCTCCACATCTAGTGTGGTACGCCAATGACAGGCTACACCAGCTCCACATCTAGTGGGGTACCCCAATGGCAGGCTACACCAGCTACATATATAGTGTGGTACCCCAATGACAGGCTACACCAGCACCACATCTAGTGGGGTACCCCAATGACAGGCTACACCACCTGCACAGTTAGTGGTGTACCCCAATGACAGGCTACACCAGCTACATATCTAGTGGGGTACCACAATGACCGGTTACACCAGCTCCACATCTAGTGAGGTACCCCAATGACAGGCTACACCAGTCCACAGTTAGTGGGGTACCCCAATGACAGGCTACACCAGCTCCACATCTAGTAGGGTACCCCAATGACAGGTTACACCAGCTCCACATCTAGTGGTGTACCCCAATGACAGGCTACTCCAGCTCCACATCTAGTGGTGTACCCCAATGACAGACTACACCAGCTCCACATCTAGTAGTGTACCCCAATGACAGGCTACACCAGCTCCACATCTAGTGGTGTACCCCAATGACAGGCTACACCAGCTACATATCTAGTGTGGTACATCAATGACAGGCTACACCAGCTACATATATAGTGTGGTACCTCAATGAGAGGCTACACCATCTACATATCTAGCGGGGTACCCCAATGACAGGCTACATCAGCTCCACATTTAGTGGGGTACCCCATTGACAGGCTACACCAGCTCCACATCTAGTGGGGTACCCCAATGACAGGCTACACCAGCTCCACATCTAGTGGTGTACACCAATGACAGGCTACACCAGCTCCACATATAGTGGGTTCCCCAATGACAGGCTACACCAGCTACATATCTAGTGTGGTACCCCAATGACAGGCTACACCAGCTACATATCTAGTGGGGTACCCCAATGACAGGCTACACCAGCTCCACATCTAGTGCGGTACCCCAATGACAGGCTACAACAGCTCCACAGTTAGTGGTGTACCCCAATGACAGGCTACACCAGCTCCACATCTAGTGGGGTACCCCAATGACAGGCTACACCAGCTCCACATCTAGTGTGTTTCCTCAATGACAGGCTACACCAGCTCCACATCTAGTGTGGTACCCCAATTACAGGCTACACCAGCTCCACAGTTAGTGTGGTACCCCATTGACAGGCTACACCAGCTCCACATCTAGTGGGTTACCCCAATGACAGGATACACCAGCTCCACATCTAGTGTGGTACCCCAATGACAGGCTACACCAGCTCCACATCTAGTGGGGTACCCCAATGACAGGCTACACCAGCTCCACATCTAGTGTGTTACCTCAATGACAGGCTACACCAGATCCACATCTAGTGGTGTACCCCAATGACAGGCTACACCAGATCCACATCTAGTGGTGTACCCCAATGACAGGCTACACCAGCTCCACATCTAGTGTGGTACCCCAATGACAGGCTACACCAGCTCCACATCTAGTGTGGTACCCCAATGACAGACTACACCAGCTCCACAGTTAGTGGTATACCCCAATGACAGGCTACACCAGCTCCACATCTAGTGTGTACCCCAATGACAGACTACACCAGCTCCACAGTTAGTGGTGTACCCCAATGACACACTACACCAGGTACATATATAGTGTGGTACCCCAATGACAGGCTACACCAGCTCCACACTTAGTGGTGTACCCCAATGACAGACTTCACCAGCTCCACAGTTAGTGGTGTACCCCAATGACAGACTCCACCAGCTCCACAGTTAGTTGTGTACCCCAATGACAGACTCCACCAGCTCCACAGTTAGTGGTGTACCCCAATGACAGGCTACACCAGCTCCACATCTAGTGCTGTACCCCAATGACAGGCTACACCAGCTCCACATCTAGTGTGGTACCCCAATGACAGACTACACCAGCTCCACAGTTAGTGGTGTACCCCAATGACACACTACTCCAGGTTCATATATAGTGTGGTACCCCAATGACAGGCTACACCAGCTCCACATAAAGTGTGGTACCCCAATGACAGACTACACCAGCTCCACAGTTAGTGGTGTACCCCAATGACAGACTCCACCAGCTACATATCTAGTGGCGTACCCCAATGACAGACTACACCAGCTCCACATCTAGTGGTGTACCCCAATGACAGACTACACCAGCTCCACATCTAGTGTGGTACCCCAATGACAGGCTACACCAGCTACATATCTAGTGTGGTACCCCAATGACAGGCTACACCAGCTACATATCTAGTGGCGTACCCCAATGACAGGCTACACCAGCTCCACAGTTAGTGGTGTACCCCAATGACAGGCTACACCAGCTCCACAGTTAGTGGTGTACCCCAATTGCAGGCTACACCAGCTCCACATCTAGTGTGGTACCCCAATGACAGGCTACACCAGCTCCACAGTTAGTGGTGTACCCCAATGACAGGCTACA